>CM069074.1:22725140-23369783 GCA_035220775.1 Malus fusca | reverse complement strand
ATTAGTTGCGAGCATGTGCAACTCTTTATTCTCGTGCCTAAGCACTCTGACCTTTTGTCGAAGACTGGCCACCTCAGCCATCAATGACTCAACCTGACGAGATCGAGCAAAAAGGCGTTGGCCCATGTTTGAAACTGAGCCTGCACATCGGATGCTGTAGGCCAGAGAGTCCTGAACAGCCAGCTCGTCAGACCGCCTAGAAAGTATCCTGGTGCCTCTAGGAGTGAGAAGATTTTTGGCCACCACCGAAGCGGTTGTATCGTTCATCATCATAGAATCCCCAACTGTAAGAGGACCATTGGGAGATACGAAGGATGGCTGCCAAATGTTGTTTGGAGAAGATATGTCATTATCTTCCCCGACATTTAAGTTAAGACGACGGTCAGAAGGGCAAGACATATTCGAAGGTGTGAAGAAAAAAGAAGAGGTTGGACAAATCAAGTTCTTAAAAGTGCAAGTAGGGAGCTTTTACAGGCGGAAAATTCAAGTGTGCTTCGAAATGTGATCGTTGCCTCTCTTTAAAAATCAGCACTCGACGAACCTTCAGAAATTGAAGAGGCAAGCTCAGAGATCGAAGAGACGTCTGCTTTCTCAAAAGCTGGGCTGCTCAGAAACCGCGGGTGGATCTCAGAAATCGATAGGCCACTTGCTTTTTCATACGTGTCATCACCTGTCACATGCACACTCAGCTTTACGAAAATCACGGATAATTTGTCGAAGCACCGATCTCAGATATCGAAGAGACGCCAGTATTTTTCAGCCTCGTCAGCACCTGTCACATGCACACTCAGCTTTGCGGAAATTACGGGCAATTTGTCGAAGATTTCTGATGAAGAACAAAGCACGTGAAGTCATACTGTTTAATCATCCAACGGTTGCCGACACGAGTAAAAGAATAGTGCCGCTACCAGTTATGAAGAAATTACTATTAAATGTCAACCTTCACAGCAAGGCAGACAAACCCAATCTTTCTTCATCTCCGAAAATGCATTCCCAACGAAGCCGCTCGAGTCATTCAGTGTTCCTCATCCCTTGGGGTACCTCTGCAAACAAGTCATCAAGAGCAAAAGTATTTCATATCACGAAGGTTGAAAGCAAGAGTATCTCATATCATGCTTTCTCCCTGTCATTTTCCTTGTCTTTGTGACAAGGAGAAATCGAGCAATCAACCAGCACTTGGTGTCAATCTTCCGATCTAAGAACCGACTGCCTGGAACTCCTTCCTGATTGCTTACCTAGCACTACTCTCGAAGTACCCATTATCTCAACATCTTATGCTTCAAGAGAAGATGCCACATCTGCCTGGAGAACAGATAAGGCAAGTGAAAATGATACCTTGAAGCATGTGGAGACAACGTGCCAATTCATCTTCAAGATCAGTCTCATTTTCCTTGCTAAGAAGTTCCCCAGCCCAGTTCAAGAATAAACCTGTGGAAAGATACTTCTTCAAAAGCAAAAGTATCTCATATCATCAGAGTCAAAGGCAAAGATATCTCATGGCATGCTTTTCCTTTACCCTTGCTCTTGCCTACGAGACGAGGAGAAAGAAAGCAATCGGTTAGCACTTGGACATATTGAACAAAGAACAGACCATCACCTCTACCTCGTGCCTACCTGCCGTGCAGAAGAAGCAAACAGAGAATAATGTTGCCTGCACACTCAATCAACCCAGCAGAAGGAGTTTGAGTTGAAACCAAGAACTCGAGAAGCTGCCACATCTGCCTGGATAACAAATAAGGAAATGCGGCATGCACAATCAACTCAGCAGAATGAGTCCGAGTTGAAGAATTAGAGAGAAGAAGGAGTCTGAGTTGAAGAACTCGATAAGCTTCAACAACATTTTGAGGGCACCTTCGCCAAAGAGCAAAGTCTCGCCGTACAAAGCCATCAAATCACCAGCACAAGGAACTCTCCTCTTCTTTGCTCAGAACTCCAAACCCATTTCAAGAATAAGACTGTGGAAAGTCAAACAATTGGAGGAAACCAGAAAATCCTCCAACCCAGTTCAAGATCAAAGCTGTGGAAAGTCAACAAGCGCAACAAAATACGTGCCGATTCATCCATTACCGAAGCCAAAGATCATCAACCACATGAAGCTCCTTGTGGTCCAAATTTCATCCAAGATCAAGCCTCAACGGCCCTTGAAGAAATTTCAAACAAAGTTCAAGAACAAGCCTCAACGGCCCTTGAAGAAACTTTCAGCCCAATTCAAGATCAAGCCTCAACGGCACTTGAAGAAATCTCAAGCTCAATTCAAGATCAAGCCTCAACGGCCCTTGAAGAAATCTCCAGCCCAATTCAAGATCAAGCCTCGATGGCCCTTGGATCGACATCTACAGTAAGGGACTTCAAAACGCATCTCCTACATGTGACAAGCACATGTATACGACGCGCCTTAAAGTGGGGGCATTTGTAGACATCGAAATTTCGGTAAATAAATGTTGACCGATAAATCAAAATTTCAACGCTCATGTATTACATAAATTTTACACGTAGCGTGTGTCTAAACGAAAAATTGAAATGAGTCGGGAAAATCATCAAACAGGACACGTGTCAACACCTGGCAGAAACGACTTATTTCATCTGGGATATTATGTTCAAAATTAGGCCTTGGAAAATTCTATAAATAGAAGCCAATTTCATTCATTTAAAGGGGATTGATATGACACCAAAACCTTGAAGCTCTGAAACTCCGTAGCTCTCAAGCATCCAGGTTCCCGAAGAATCAAGAAAGCCCTATTCGTTCTTCGTTCATCGTTCTTCCAAGATCAAGCCCCGACGACCCTTGGATCAACAATCATCCACCTTCAAGATCAATCCCCGACTGCCCTTTGAAGAACTTCCACCAATTCAAGATCAAGCCCCCGACGGCCCTTGAAGAAAGTGTTCATCGTTCATCATCCGTTCATCCTAAGATCAAGCCCCAACGGCCCTTTGGATCAACAACGTCGACAAATCCATACATCCAATCACTGTTCTTCAAAATCAAGCCCAAAAGCCCTTGAAGATCCGTTCATCACTGTTCTTTAAGATCAAGCCCAAAAGCCCTTGAAGATCCGTTCATCACCGCTATTCAAGATCAAGCCTCAACGGCCCTTGAAGAAACGCTCATCCTTAAGATCAAGCCCCGACGGCTCCTTGAAGATCCGCTCAAATCCACCTTCAAGATCAAGCCCACGGCCCTTGAAGAACGTTCATCCTTAGATCAAGCCCAACGGCCCTTTGGATCAATCGCACATCCACAAATCAACACCTTACGGAGATCGAATCAGAGGATCAAATTTGAGAGAGATTGTAACCCAAAATCATCAAATACAAATATTTGTTTGTGCACGTTGTTCTTGTCTCTTTCGTTTCAGGAATTTTCCGTGTTCACAGTTATATTTAAAATTCGTACAAAAATAAGATTCAAAAATATTCTGAGTAGATGTAGGTTGGGTTTGGGAGTGAGGTGCTTAAAAAAAAAACACCCATGAAAAAAAGCTGTGAGGGTTTTAGGTGTTTGGTAAACTGAGAAAAAATGGCTTATTTTGGAAGCTGCTGTGAGAATAAGCTGAAATCAAAGGAAAAAGCTGAAGCTGCTATTTGCAGCTTTGGAAAACTGGCTTTTTTTCAAAGCACACGGAGCTACAATGCTCCTTTAATGAAAAGACCCACTATCAGACTGCTTTTTTTTTCAAAAGCACTTTTACAAAAAAGTTTACCAAACACTCTGCTGATTTATTTCACAACCGCTTATTCTCACAGCACAGCCGCTTATTCTCACAGCAGCTTTTTTTCAAAGCACAGCAATACCAAACCAGCCCGTAGACCCATCACTAAGTTTCACATGCATCATCATTTGTTCTTTAAAAAAAAAAAAGATTAGCTGATTGCTTTTTACTACTACGAAACTATTTGTTAGTGTCTTTCTTAAAAATCAAGGCAGTCCATTTTATAAAAAAATTCACAGAGACATTTTAATTTGTCTGTAGCCACCATCGTACGATTTACAAGCGACATGAATCGAATCAAAGACTTATCATGATTTGTTCTTTGAAGGTAAGTCTTGTGTCATTTGGTTTGGACCCATATAATTAATAATACCATTATTCATGATCTCCTTTTATACTTAATTATGAAAATTTAAACAGATTCACGTGTGCACACATACAGACATACATGCGCTAAATTGAGTTACCTTCTAAGTTCTAATTGACAGGCTTCTTGTTTGGGACCATAATGCAACTTTTGTTTTTTGAATTTAAAATCATTCGCGTCTCTTTACTCAATTCTGCTAACCAGGTTGAAAAAAGCGTTATAGTTTCAATTACGTGACAAGATTTTTGGTCTTTTATAGCATTCAATACAAGGATAGGTTAAATAAATTGTGAGTTTTAATTACAATCTTGAAAATTTGAACCAAACAACATTGTCAAGGAGTGAAATTGGGTAATTTTCGCAGGGGATTTGGTTTTTTATTTTTCGTGCCAAAATGATTTTTACAGTTTTAGACGTTTCAAATGTAATTTAGGCCGTATATGAATTTAAAAATAAAAATAAAAAAATTTATGAATACACCCCAACTATTTGTCAACATATGTATTCTAAGATTGTTTTTTTTTCTTTTCTTGAAGATACTCCCACCTCCATGGTTAAGCACAAAACAGTTAATAAAAAAAAAAAAAAAGGTTAATTTTGACGAATGAAACATGAATCAATATTTGGGGGCTTCGACGTCATTCGTAGCCCTGTTATTTCAGTATTGATCACAACATCTATATCATGTGTAACTTCGGCATTGACTCCAACATCTATATTACCTGTAAGTTTGTAACTAAGATGTCATCTCCAACTATTGTATAGTCAGAATTTAAAGAAAAATGCATGTGCTTATATATTTCTTCATAAATACATTTCATGACATATAGTTTGCATTGCATGAAAATCGTTAAAAGCCTCTAATTGATATGCAAAGGGGACATTTTGGGTTGAGCTTTAGACACCAGGGCATGAATCTGAAATTCAAATTTCTTTTTTGATCCTACAGTTGCCCAAAAATATTCTAACATAAAATAAGCAAGAAAGAGAATATGAGCATATTGTTCCTCATAACGTGTTTCACATATTTGAGAAATCTATGACACTCTTCTCCCTAAACTCTAGCAAGTTCTCTGCAGAAAAACAAAACACTAAAAATTTATTTGAATAATGTAGTCAACAAGAGTTTGATGTAGGGTTTAAGTAAGGTGGGTGTGGGGCGTGAGGGTAGTATAACAAAGCAACCCACTCTTAATCCTTGTTAGAGCATTTCCACCCATTTTGATGGATTGGATCTAGGACTAGAATTATTGCAATTACAATTTACTTAAATAGTAAACTGCCATGATTGTTAGTACTCACTCTCCACCCATTGTGAACGGATGAGATTAATTTAGAATATGTGACTATGATATATGCCACATGTCCATGTCTATCAAAAATCTTGTTTACATTTTCGAGTAGATTTCGGTTGCTCTCATGTGGTGTAATAAAGACATTCAGTGAGAGGCACAACTCCAAGTTGTTTTAGCGGTGAGTATGAGTAATGTTATTTATACCATGTTTTTGTACCATATTTTCACACCACTTTAGGTGGCATTTGATATGGACAACCACATCATTTGAATTAATCAGATTTTTAAATTTAGTTTATTATTTAATAAACTAATAATTAAGAAAAAATAGTTAATTAAATGATGATTATGGTATACGAGGAGTCTTTATCCTTCATTTCCTTGGGTTTTGCAAATTTTTCAAATGATGTGGCTGTTCACATCAGATGCCACCTAAGGTGGTATAGAAATGTGGTATATAAAAACATGGTATAAATAACATTACTCGGTGGGTAAGCTTGATGATAAAAGCCAACAACGATATGGCGGTTCACGTGTTGAGCATGCACCAAATATCGATAGATGTAGGCACACCCAGGGGATAATCTCTTAAAAGATTATTTTATCACTGGTGTTGTATACCCTACTCACATATTTACAAGTAACCGTTGGAATTTTTTAATTAATTTTTTCCTATTTTCTGTGTCTTTGAAAATATTTTTTTATTTTTTTTGGATTTCAAAAAATTATTATCACGGAAAATAGTAAGAACCGTTGGATTGAAGTTAGAATTCGAAATGGACGTTTGAGATGTGAACTACTACAAAAGTGGCTTATTGTGTCGGTTTTATATAAAATACTGGTGGATAAGACATTTCCAACACCCTTCTTACATGGTGTCGGAATTACTGTCGGGTATAAACAACATAAACTGTCTATGCCGGGTATAAGCAACATAAACTATCTATGTCGCTTATAATCAACATAACTTTTAATCTTTTTAAATGGTGGTGTCGTATAAAAACAAAATCGTGTTGCTTTCAACTGACATAAAGTTATTGTCGCATGAAATACTTTATTTGGAATTTTTATCTGACACCATTTGTTTTAAATATTTTCAAACTTCTTGTCAATGGGCAGGTTAAGGTCAATCTCATCCGACTGTGAGAGTGTATCCCATATTTGGGCGAGAATTTTACCACTAGTTTTGGGTAGGGTGATGTCAATGGAGGGTGGTGTCGGTTTTAACCGACATTGTTGAATTTTGAAACTTTGAACCCCTACTTAAAACCCATCTCTCTCTTCCTTTCATGCCATTCTTCTTCGCGCCGCTAGCCCTTCCCCTTCTCTTTGTCCTTCCCTCAGCACTCTCTCTCAAGGGGATATCTTCAGCACTCCCTATTCCATATGCTTTTAGCCCAGTTTTAGCCCTTTTCCATATGAAGCAATGTGGTTGATGAAGACACATGGTTGAAAATGAACAAAGGTTTCATACCTGACCTTGATTACCTTCAAATGACTCCCCACCAAGTGATGAAGCTCCTGTCAGTCTAATTTTGGAAGAGACAACTAAACGATCAATTAGTTCAATCAACAGATAACTGAACTACAAAAAGAAGCAAAGCTAATTAGAGAAATCCCTCATAGGCTTTCTGAATGTGCAGCAACTTGCAAAGGCTTTTATGTCGATGTGTTATCAAAGACTCAGGTATAGCTATTTTTCAAATCGGGCTCTCTGAAGCTTATTTGGTGTTATCAATTTAGTTACAATATAGTTACCGGACAGAGCTTTATATCTGATTAAAAATCTTCGGCGACAATCAAGCATAAGTGAAATTGGCACAAGCTTCCATCCAGTTTGCCTTGTGTTTGCAACATCATCGTCGAGCACATCAAATCCAATTGATGAAAAAAGGGCAATTCAATTGATATAGTTGAAGAAAAATTTGACAGAAGGAAAAAAGAATAGAGAGAAAAAGTGATTGAAACGTGATGAGAATCAAGGAGAGGGAGGGACAGAAAGGCTGATGTAGGAACTAGGAACCTTTTAGATATGGATTTTTAATCACTGAAGGTTAGGACCAACAATAGGTTTGATATTTTAGTTGTTTAATTGTTACTTGATGTCGGTTAGGACCGCCATCATGTCAGAATTTAATGTCGCTTCCAACCGACGTAAGGTTCGATGTCACTTTTAACCGTGTTCTCTTTTATTTTATAATACTTTGCTTCTTGGTGGCGGATCAAGAGGACTAACCGACGTCAATACCCTTTTCGTGACACTAGCAGTGGTGTTGGTTCCCCTATTCGACATTGCACAATTTGATGTCGGATTTTTTACCAAAAATCTGACAGTAATTGGGGTTTCTTGTCGGTTTTTACACCGCCAGTGATAGCCTCTTTTGTAGTAATGGTGGCTATGTGGCATGTATCCACTGTAGCCATTGGAAGCCTAGCCAACTGTTGTGGTGGGCTTGTCGCGCCATTCTCCCATGTGGAAGGTTATGGTGCACGCACTTGACGGAAAAAAAAAATGAACCCTTCTTTACCACTTTAGGGGGTGGGGGTGAAGGCAGAGCTTAAACGGATTTTCACTGGATCGGAGCCTTTCGGAAATCCTCCCCTTTTGGCTACACTTAAGCGGTTAACACAATCCAAGAAGAAGAGGCGTTAGTGCCAAGATTTTGTCTTAGACTCATAATTAACAAGGCTGGTGCCATGACTAGTGAGCCTTGTCATGTAAAAATAGGTGGAAGAAATGTGTTTTGGGTGAGATTAGGGATCTAGCCATGTCAAAAAAACATGGATGGAAATGCTCTTACATCATTAGGATTCCATTATTTGTTTACAATTTCCTTTGTATTCTTGTGAAACATGTGTTTTGAGTCATACTGATGAGACTTTTAAATTTAAATTTAATATTTGTGAATTCTTGTATAAATTAAAAAGATCATGATATGATCAACTATACAAGTACTATTTATGGGCTTACAGTGGAATGTTCCATCGTTCATGCGTCAAAACTTGGATTTATTTAAATTATCAAAACCCCAACTGGGGATTATAAAATCACAAAAATAACATAATTATAATGTAGTGGTTAGAAAAAGATACAACTAAAACATAAACAAATGAAAATAATTGAGAATAACGCGTTATTAGGATACGGGAACATATATTTTGATATGATGACATCCCCTCGTGTGTGTAATATGCCCTCAGCTTTACAATGTGAAAAGATAGAAACCGTGTTACATGGACCAATGTGGGGCACAGATAATCCAAGACCTTTCCATTAGTCAAAACATAGTACTAAAACTATACCACAAAGTTTAGTATTCATGTAGTTTGGTCTAGTTTTCTTTTAATAAGCTCTTCCTTGTTGTCGTCGATTACTTATATTAGATAAAGATGGAGTCTCATAACCTCGTAATATTTGAATGTGTTTTTCATTTTCTCTTTGGGCTTGATGCCCGGTTGCCAACTAAAAATATAAAAAATAAAAAAATACCACATCTTACGCATAGCGATTTTTGAGAAAGTTATTAGCATTAAAATAAATAAAAAAATCGCGTGCTTTCTTCTCATTTTTACTTGCTCATTATGGATATGAAGGGAAGGAGTGCGAGAAATACTTTTACGGAAATAATTTTCACAATATTTCTTTTTTTCACATATATATTTATTTATCCCTAACTTTTAGATTATCAAATCTAATGATCGGAAATATTTAATAATCCAAAAATCAACTCTTCTACTTCTATTACACTTAATTTATAGAATTATTTTTGTGTTTTTATAAGAATTTGCTGTCGTTTTATTGTGAAAAACTTTCAGCTCTTTTGTTTGTTTTTTTTTAAGTCAAGTAAACATGAGTATTTATCAAATATAGCCGAAAATTAACCTTTAATTTAAAAAATGTCACTTTTTATAAAAACTTTCACATATATCTAAAATTTCACTTAAATAGACACAAATACTCTCAAATTTAACAATTAAATGAATTAAAGGTTTTTTAACTACTGTCGCCTCAAGCTCCGATCCAACTTCACCTTTGATTCTACACTCCATCACCACAACCCTATCCCATTCGACCTTCTCATCACCGACATTGAGTGCTGCCGTGGTTACCGCAAGTGGGAGCAGCAAAATTTCAATCATGCCTTCAATGTCTTTTTTCTTACTAATATCATATTTAGTTTTAAATATAAAAATAGTTTTTTAAGTTAATCCACATGTCGTTATATGATTGTATTTGTGAGACCCACGTGGCGCCACATCATCACACTAACAGAGCAATTGACAATTTTTTCACAAAAAAACTAAAATGATTCACGATAGACAAATTCAAGAACACTACTATTGATTATCATTAATTGTTAATGACCAGATTAAGGAGTTATGTCAATGTCACGAATCATTTTGGCTAAAAACACCTTTAATTTATTTGATTGTTAAATTTGAGGGTATTGGTGTCTATTTAGGTGAAATTTTGGATATATTTGAAAGATTTTATAAAAAGTGACATATTGTTAAGGACCAGATTAAGGAGTTATGTCAATGTCACGAATCATTTTGGCTAAAAAAACCTTTAATTTATTTGATTGTTAAATTTGAGGGTATTGGTGTCTATTTAGGTGAAATTTTGGATATATTTGAAAGATTTTATAAAAAGTGACATTTTTGAAATTAGGGATTAATTTTTTGCTATATTGATAAATACTCAAAACGTACAAACAGAGGATACGTGCATAAACGGGCCTCGATAAAAACCTTGCTGGGGATTTTAACTCGGTCGAAGGGAAAACGAGTATTTCGCACCAAACAACTTAATGATTAATATTATCCTCAAATAAAAAATCGAAAATTACATCAGGAGGTTCTTCGAACTAATAGATCGGGTGAGCTAGAGTTAGGCCTAATCTAGCTAGGCGATGAGCCACTTTAGTGGCATCCCTTCGGATGAAACTAGTCTTCCATTGTCCAACATTTTGTAGAATCCTCCGTGATGCCACTTGAAGCTTTTCTTTTTCTTTTTTCTTTTTTTTTTGGGTCAAATATGCCACTTAAAGCTTAGTGTACTATTGTGAATTAAAATCTTGGCTTCGTCCATACCCACCGTGGTGTTATAACATGTGCGAAAATGGATTATGATTGGATTAGCTATTATATTTATGTCATTCCATGTTAACCCAAGAGTTTATCAACATGCAAGGCACTAAAGAAAGAAAAAGGTCAAGACAGTGAGCCTGCAGCTGCAAACCTGCCCAAGGAATTCTGATGATAAAGCGTCATTATGAGAATCAAAGGCGACTGCCGTCAAATTACCACTCATAATCCTGGATTGTCTATCGACAAGAAGAGCCGAGTGAAAAACTCAAAAGTACAAACTGACTGCTCAAACTAGTTTGCACGGATCTTCAAAGACAGTTTTGTCTAGGCATCAACTCAATGCTACGTGGTGGCCACCAATAGGAATATAATTCTATGAAGGAACATAAATATTGTCTCAGTGCTCAGGTAAAGTGTTTTTTAACCACTCTTTAACGAGCGGTGTGCTCGTTACGCTCGACCCGAGAAATCATGCAAGTAGCTCTGTGAAAATGTTACTTCCTCTCCGCATGTTGAGTAGATAATGGAGGAATAACTTATATGTCACATTTACATGTTCGACCCATTAAATGATAGGAAGGTGTAATAATTAAGGGCTCATGACCTCTGGGACTCACTAAAGGCCTATATAAAGGTGTCGAGTGCCCTTTATAAGCAGCCTTATGCACGAGTGGAAAATTGCATTATATTGTTGTAAATTGCTTGTAATCCACATATAATATATATCAGATCACTACTGTGGACGTAGCCTACTTTTAGAGGTGAATCACTTAAATCTTTTTGTTCATAATCTAGCTTTACATCTTGAGCCCATCAAGGGTTGACGATACTAGTTTTTGTTGACTTTCCAATTTTGAGCGTTAACAATTACGAAGACACGTGAAAACACGTACGTGATAGAGATTTGCAAAGCTCCACTTGAAATGTGTCATTTGCAAATCCCTCTGCTTCATCTAACATTAGAAAAATACATGATTGTTTCATATTAAGAAAAATCGTCTCAACATAACGCGAGAGTTATTTATTCTTTTTGCTTTCTCAGAATGAAAGGAGATGAGACGATGAGTTAGAGTTTAAGTATTGGTTTGGTACTGATGTGTTTTTATAAAAAGTGGGTATAAAAAAAAGTTGAGCTTAAAAATGTGTTTGGTAAATACTTAAAAACAACTTATTTTCATAGTTTTGAGTGAAAAAAAGTTGAAAACGTGAAGCAGCAAAAATAAGATTATTCTCACAGCACAGCAGAATCAGCTTTTTTTTTAAAGCACATCAATATCAAATCAGTCCTAAAAAGACAAATCATCTAAATAGAGCATGAGAGTTATCACGCCAAAACTTTTCTTTTAAAAAAAAAAATAACGAAAAATGGTAAATAAGGTCCTTATTAGTCATTTTACAAATAGACAAAGTTATTATTAAAAAATTCATTAAAAAATGGATGAAAAGATAAGACATTAGAATAAGAATAATAACACTCATTCTTTTTAACTTTGACCTAAATTCCTTGAAACTTGGATTTCCCTCACCTATACCTAAACCTAAACCTATCCTAATTGAAATTGAAAATCCGGTGGCGTAGCGTACTTAAGAACTGGAATGTCCAATTTAAATATAATAAATAAATAAAAAAGAGAAGGAAAAACCAACCTAGTTCTTCAAAATAATTGATCCCAAACTAATCACACCAGCAAACGTCATTGTCCTCTTAATTAATCTTCATAAAGCGGGCAACAAGTATTTTCTAATCCAAAATTAATGACCTTGACTTTTTGCAGCCTAGGGTTTGAATCAGGAGACTTCCAGCTCACAATATTTCAAAAGAGACATCAATCATCCACCGTTTGATCTTTAGGGTTTAGAATCCAACTGCTAAGAATATGAATTGGTCCACATCATCACTGTCGGAATAGAAGAGGAGGGAAGGGGGTAGGAGTTGGATTCTTCATATTTTAATGTCTGGAGCTCAAAGATCAACACATTTGGACCGCTAATTGATATGTAAAAGAATCAGAATTGTTGGTTTGTGAATGGTAAATCATTAAAATAAGTTAATGGAGACCGTCAAATTTAATTTGTACGATTAAGGTATGTTGATTTTTAAATTTCAGACACTAAAGTCTCGAAGGAATCTAATTCGCAAAGGATAAATGCTAAATTTTGAAGTCGAAAATTCAGACCTACAAAAGTGGCAAATTACATAAATAAAAACACACTGCATTATGTCAGTCTGACGTGTCATTTTTGTACCCCACTCCACACTCTCACTCTCTCTCACTCACTCACTCACTCACTGACCACATTAAAGCCCAGACAGCTCTCTACTTCACGCGCCCTCTTTCGACAGTGCGGTCAGGTCTACCCGCGTAACACGTTTTCCACGCTTAAGACTTTTTTTATTTTTTTATTTTTAAAAAACGTAAATTAAGACCTTTTTTATTTTTAAAAAACGTAAATCACAAGGAAAACAAAAGTAAATATATTTTACCAAAAGAAACCTGTAAAGTGGCATTGGCATTTACACGAGATACTCCCATCTCATGTAGCCAAACACGCCACATGTCAAGTATTTATCAATCAATTGTGCAATTTTTAAACACTTAATAAGTATTTATAAGATGACAAACGTTAATTGTGCACTTTTTAAACACTTGATAATTTATAAGACGACTAAAGTCAATTATAGAAGCGTAATTGAATCCATCGCTACAGAGTTAAAGAAATTTTATGCTCTCTTGTTCTATTTATGAAGGTCTAATGCAAAGACTATTGTGAGGATGTGAATGGACGCTTCCCACATTGAAAAGTTAAGAGATCAGTTGAGTCGTATAAGAGCAGGCTGACTTACATTTTGAAGCACAATCACCACATATGCTCTATGTCATCAAATATATAGTGTCCATGTAATTTGACTTGAGTGTTGCTACACGTGAGCGAGTGTGCGAGGATGAGTTTAAGCTGTCAAGAAAGGGGCTATGAGCAATGCAATCAAGCTGAGATGTCTCCAAACATAGACCTCACAATGATTAGAGACAGTGTTAATCTCCTCAAAGGTGTTTGCAAGGGAAATCATTGTCCTAATAACATGTGTTAAGAGAGCTTATGAAATAGTATTTGTTGGTTGTTGCTGCTATATGTTGGTTAGTAGGGTAGGAAGTCCCATTACTAATGATTGTTAATTTTATAAGCCAAATCCAGCCGAGAATTTAGATTTGAACCCAATCACAAGAAAGTTGGTTGACTAATGGAACAATGTTATGTGGCATAACATTGAAACAAGCAGCTGTCTCTTATTTGGCCATTCAACTATACTCTGGTTTCTTCAAGGAAACTGAATCTTGGGACCAAGTTCTGACAGTTTTAGGGTTTGAATATTATAAAATTGGGTTTTGTATATAATTCAGCCAACAATGCTTGGCTCTACAAATTAGAAAGGAATTTATTTTTTAAATCGTTCATGGTCGATTCACATAATTTTGTATGATCAAAAGTTGTTTATAATATAAATCACTCTGTGAATATCATATAGGCAAAAAGAAAAATGATCAAAACTAAGATTGTTTAATCAATCAATTGTAGCAAATGAATATACGTATCGTAATGCTTTTACCGGTTTCGATCATCTGTATTTATATCATATACGATTTCATAGTTTAATGGATTCACCCTCTGAAACAAGAAGTTCCAGTCCTGGAGGGATAATATCAACCACTGATCAACCCTTAACGGGAAATCCTATTTTTATTTATTTTTAAGGAGATGAATTTTACATTTATAAAATGAACAGTTTCGAACATGTACGAAGTTCCGTAAATCGACCATGAAATATTTTGAAGAGAAATTCCTTCACAAATATTTTGAAGGCAATTGTTGTTCTAATTCAACATTAAAGCGTGAATTGTATCTCAATTAGTTAATAATACTTATCTTTGTACTCAAAGTCTTGAATTTCTCCACATCCATTGTTGTTTGTAGCGCTGATTCGGTATGGGATCCTGAATCCCGAATCAACCATTTTCAGGATGAGAATCTGAAGACCAACTACGAACCAAAATTTCTGTATTCTTGGATTCCCAAAATGTTTTTAATATTTCGGGACGGGTCGGGACGAACATTCACAGAACAAATATTAGCTTCACTTCACACATTCAGGTACCGTTTGGTACGTGGGACGGGACGAGACAGAACGGGACTAGTCGTTCCGTCCCACGTTTGGTGCACCTAAAAACTGTGGAACGGGTTGTTCTATGGGACGAAATTTGGCTGATTTTTCGTTTCACCTCTTCCCCCTGGAACGACCCGTTCCACATCCGTGAAACACAAATTTATAACATTTTATGACAAAATTTCTCCTTATCTTTTTCAATATTTACATCATCCGTTCCATCCTGTTCCGTCCCGTCTCATTCTGTCCCGTTCCGTCCCGTCTGCGTACCAAACGGTACCAACAAACATGAAACGTATTCTCATCAAACCAATAAGGGCAGTCATTCCATCGCAAGTCTAAAACAAGGATCCACGGCAAACAACTAGCATTGAAAGAAACAAAATTTTAAACCTTGGTGCATCGATTTTCGAACTAATACTATATATTGCATACTCAAATCAGTTGCCCATATCAGTAAATTTCACAGCCTCTAAATATGAATGAATTTCACCACCTCTAAATATCAATGAATTTCACAATCTCTAACCCTAGAAATTAATTCGAAATCCGAATTAATTCCAAAATTGTACCTAATTTGGGTGCAGAATGTTTGCGCTGGATCGAGGATTCGAGAGACAATCTCAGACTCTCGGATTCTGAGTGTCTAAGAGAGAGAATGGCGAGAGAAAGAGGGGTGGTTGTGTGTGGTGGAGGGAGGCTGGAGAGTCAAGACGGTATGGCGTGGTGGTGGGGTAGTGGTGGCCTGGAGTTGAGCTGAGGTTCAGTTCGAATTTGAGATAGAGAGATGGGTGGGTGGCTGAGCTTCAAAATGAAATGAGAGAGTGACTTAGGGCTGGAGACCCCTAACAAAGAATGGACGGCCCGTATCGTTTTGAAACAATCCAACGGTTGCAATTAATTCTAACTATAATTAAAAAAATAATATATAATAATATATAGTTTTGATTCGGTTCAGGATTCCCGAACCATTGAATAGGCAATCCCAAATCCTGTACCAAATGGTTCGGGATTGATTCGGTATGACATCCCGAAACTTTTGAAAATTTTGATTTGAGACCTTTTTGGTTTGGGATCTAGATTTTTTCGGTTTGTTGTGTGTGGAATGTGAGCTCTTTTTTAAGAAGACAAATAATTTCTTACAAATTAAATTTAAAATGCTAGGAATGTGAGCTTTTTTTAAGGAGACAAATAATTTCTTACAAATTAAATTTAGGAATTAGCATCCGGTCGAAAATAAAAAATACAAAAATGTAGAGGTTAGAAAGAAATTAAAAAGGAAAAGAAAAGAAGAAGGGGAGGGTTTGAATATATATGTATGGGTGGGCCATATTTCCTTTGATTTATTGAAGGAGGCGATGCAATGTTTGTATCTTATTGGCCAGCATACGTTGTCGCCTTCTCCCTAAAGTGTCATTAAGCTACACACACATATATAGGAGGATATATCACTTGAGTTTTGATGCAAGGATTCTCTTTTAATGGAAAATGACATGCCTTACCACTCAGTACTACGATATGATGATATTTTTCTTTACTTGGAAATGAGAGGTCTTAAATTCGAATCTCGTGGATGACGAATTCAATACCAAATTAGGTTACCCATTATGTGGCATAGCTGAACTCTCCCTCCTCTTAATGTAAAAATATCGATGTACTAAAAAAAAAAAAGCCTTGTGTCATTTTCTTTAGTCTGGTTTTCCCACATAAAATTTTACTTTGGCCAAATTGCACTAATAAAATACAAGGATGTAATTAATAGGATTAAGTACGTAAAACCCCTCAATCTTTTGGTATCATTTGTGACGACCCGTCCCGAATAATATATATTTTATCCTCGAATGCATGGAAATGACTATTTTTCCCTCGTTGGCCTTGTGACGTGGATGTACGTAGATAATTTTAAATTATTTTTCGCCGACGTAGTTAAATTGTGCTCGACGTCACGGGAGCATTGACGCGAATTAGGGTCGAATCGGATTTGTAACGAAAATGTTACAAATAGATAAAGATAATTTGGGTTGTCATCATATGCCAAATCACCTTAATTCCTACAATCCATAACGCAATCAAAATTGGATTGGTTTTATATTCAATTGGACCCAATTGTTATGCCCTAATTTCCATAGCCCAATTAGGGATTATGATTTTGTTTATTGCTGGCCAACCTGTGACAAAACACACACGCACAAGTGCAACCTTCATCTTTCCTCTCTCTTCTCGAAATTTCCTTCCCGTTCGTACAACCGTGATCTCCAACTCATAAACATCACCTAAACACCACATATCGAACCTTTAAGGACTTCCATCGTGTTCCTCGTAAGCTTACAATCCCATTTATACCATTTGTTGACGTAAGGACCTTGAGAACCCTGGAACTCGTGAGCTCCGGTGAGACACCCTGTTACTCCAACGTGATCGTGGACATTTCATGGGATTTTAAGGCTAAAAAAGGGTCATAAGCAATTCTATTAGGATCCTAGGCTAATTTTGGAGTGGTTAGAACGTCGGAACATTTGGGTTTGTCAAGTTTCAAGTTTGGCCGGTTGTGTTGAGCTACTTTCTGACTGTTTTCCATCGGTTTTATGACCTCTAAGAGGTAAGAACATGTTCTTCTCGTTTAGGGCTTCAAATTGATATAAAATTCGTGGAATTTGGTTGAAAAATGAGTGAGATATTGAAGTTTTAAATTTTTTCCAGAAACCGACGACGCAGCGGTGGCCGGCGACGGAATCCGGTGACCCACAGGAGAAGAAAGGAGAATATTCCGTCAACTTTAACGGAATATACTAACTGCATCAGGTATATTTAACGGAATATTCTCTAACGGCGTTAAAGTTTCCGTCCAACGTGCCACGCATGGGTAATCATAAAATTATTCTAAAAATATGGGGAGGTTCATGGTGTTGAGTAGGCCACGATGGTGTATTCAAAAACCCCAATTGAGCAACGTATGAGAAGTTATTATACGGTTTTGATTATGTGGTTAAATTATTGTTAAATCAGTGGTTTCACATATAGGCGAGACGTTCCCGGAAGACGAGCATAGTCAGTCGAGACTTGGGGGCTACGACCCTCTACATACCAGTAAATGGGTTTTGGTTTTCTATATATATATATATGTTTTACATTTTCCCATAAATTGTTTTAAATGGATTTACGATCTTAAATGCCATGTAAATTGCATTACATTTTAGTATGTGCATTACTATAGCTATGCATATTATTGCATGACACTGTGGACGCCCAGGTAAGCTTCATGTGAGTATATATTGATGGTAGTGATTGTAGTGTGTATGGTATTGTTTAGAGGCATTTAGTGCTCATTATCCTGCACCCTGGTGTAAGTGTTCCGCCTGAGGCCAGGGCCTAGCCTTCATATGATCATTCAGCTCCCGCACCACACGCTCACCTTGGATCCAAGGCAGGTGTCAACGTGTTGTACAGACCACATTAGGTGGTTTCGACTCGTAGGTGACTTGCGATACTTCGCACAGCCTTCACGTGATCGTAGCACTTGAGTGTATCTATTTACACACAGCCTGTCGTACAGACCACATTAGGTAGTTCCGACTCGTGTGCAGGATTTGGTAGAAGAGTTATAAGTTCAGCCATACAGGTCACGTTAGATGACTCCGGCTGACATATCACTTTATATTGATTTATTTCACCTGGCTTACTTATTTCATTGCTGGAATACTTGACATGGCATATACTTGGTTTTCACTACTCTCGAGCATGATTTCTATTTACATATGTATTATTATTTTCTGGGAAATTATACGGGTTTTACGGTGAGGGGTTATTATTTTTGGAAAGAGAAATGATTTTATAAACCTTTGTTTTTGCCCACTCACGTTTTCTGTTTTGTGCCCCCTCCAGGTTCTAGTTAGAAGTTCGTGTTGGTGGCTCACGAGGACTCTACGGCGGTTCTGACAGACATCCATCAATGTAGGGTTTTCCTTCATATCCTGTATAATTAGTATTTAGCCTGCTGGACTGCACTTTGGTACCTACGCTCTGATTATGTGTATCTACACTCTAACACTTCCACTCGTACTTATATACTAGTCTAGTGTAAGTTAGTTAGTTTGATTTTTATTTACCCCCATTATCTCATCACCTTTACTTCCGCACGGCGCACATGGCTACGTCACCCTCACGTGACGGCCAGCATACCTTGATTTAGGTCGGGGTGTGTCATCATTCCAAATTGGTCTCATCCGTTTTAAACATTCTAAACAAGTACCAACCTATTGAAAATATCACATCCGCTAGGTCCCAGTTAATTTTTTCGTAAAATGTACATGTGGCAACAATGGGTCACATTTATTTGCTTACTTAGATACTACAATGATAATAAAAATAACTTCATAAAAACATGAAGATGAAAAAAAAAATTAAAAAAAAAATTTACAAATAAAATCGAAAACAAAAATGAAGATCGAAAAATCTCTAACAAGAAGAGGTTAAAATTTTGGATATGGTTTCAAGGAGTTTGTTTCTGCTCATGTGATTTCCTCATTTGCAGATTTTCGGCTAGTAAAGCTTCCAGTTCTTCTTTGTGGGCCATAAAGATGGTGGTGGCCGCATCATGGCAGTCAATACTATTTTAGCAACCTTCATGAACTTGTTCTCGGTGTTGGTGGCTTCAATTGTAGGGTGGAGTTTTTGGTTGTGCGTTGTGTTTGGAGGTGATGGCCTGAAGGGGTGGTGGTTACCCTTACTTGGTGGAAGTCATGCTTCTATGACCTTTTATTGATATTAGAGACAAAGTAAGCCCTAGTTAATTCAACAAAAATTTAATTCGGGCTTAACGGATGTGACATTTCAATAGATTGAGTACTTGTTTGGAATGTTTAAAAATGTTGAGACTAATTTGAAATGATACTAAAGGTTGAGAGGTTTTAGGTACTTACTCCTAATTAATATAGTTACTATTTCAACGGTCATATTTGCTCTTCTAATTATATTTATTTACATTAATTATATCTGACTGTAAAATGATGATCATATTAAATACATGATTGTATTATAGTCAATCCAATAATTTACACAAATTTTTATTTTTGTCTATGTTTTTATTTTAATTTTATTTTATACCAAACTCATGATGTTAGTCCAGCTTTGACTCATAAAAACCATGTATCAACTCACAAATTAATAAGAGTTTCAAACATCATCATTTACATAATCGAACATAAAATTATTCACTAGGCCTTTCACAGTAGATCGAATAATTGAGTTTGATTCCAATTTTACAGGAACCAAATTCTTACAAAAAATTTGAGTTCTATGAGAGTGATTCTAATTCTTAACCAACTTTTTAAAAGAGAAAATAATTAAAACAAGCAATAGTAGAGTAGAAAGTAGATGGGACCACAATGAATATATTAAACTCATTTCTATCAAACTCACACAATTGTAGCAAGAATTGGATCCTCTCCTGAGCAGGAGATCAGGATCCTCCTGGCCCAATAACATGGATCGTTGAATTTTGATCCAAAAGTTACAAACAGGGGGCCCCTCTAAAAGTTATAATAATTGTAGCCGTTGGATCAAAATCCAACGGCCCGTGTTAGTGGGTCAGGAGGATCCTGATCTCCTGCTCAGGAGAGGATCCAATTCCATTGTAGCAAGCGTGTTATATAACACTGACTCAATGTGCATGATTCCTATAGATATTTGATAAACACATACCTTTTTACCCTTTCACACACCCCATGTTTAATCTTGATTGTTTTTACGTTTGATTTATTTAATCCGATGACCAAAAATAAAAAGAGTAAGGTATGAAGATTATCTCCCTTCCTATATATCATAATGAAAAATATCACAAAATTAGAGTACTAAGAGCATCTCCAATAGAGATGTCTAATATGAATTCTCAAAAATTTTATTTGAAGGCTTGTATGGTATTTGAAATTCATGTCAAAATATTTTTCCCTCACAAGAATGTTGAATTATTATTTTATTATATTATATACTGGGCCCTATAGCCAAAGTTTCTAAGAAAAAAAAATATTAAATCGTTTAAAGGTTGTATCTTATTGGTGAATTATGGGGCCACACACATTAAATAACAAAATTGACTCTTGTTTGCTATACAAAAGACTGCTAGAAAGTAAGAAATCAAATACCTTAGTTACCACATCCATTGTGGGATTTCTTTTGGAGAAAACGTTTATGATTTTTAGTCCTAGTTGGCGTATTTGACGTCTTTTTTAGAGATGTTGCACGAGCAAGTTCACCCATACTTGGATGGCAAGGGCAAGGGTAAGAGAATTACCAAAAACCCACCAAATGTGGCTCAAGCGACCCAAAATGAAAAAGGCAATCAGTGGGCTCCACAAAGCCTGTCGGACTGCCCAGCCAACAAATGTTAGGCCTTGCACCTGTTGGCAATGGGTGACGTTACCGAGCAGACAGAAGGCCTCCTACATGCGCACCACGGAGCTCAACGACTCCTTCATCGAGCCTTAACCGTTGGATTTCCAATGGTCTAATACTCTGGACAGTTGTATTTTTAACGTAAAAAAAGTTTAAATTTTGACTGTTGTGCCACGTGGCACAACTCGATGGTTTGATTTCCAAAGTTTAGGGAAATCAACTCCAAGATTAATCCAACTATAAAAAATCTGAAGGAATAGAAAAAAAAATGCCAATACCACATGAGAATCAAACCTGACATTTCACTTACAAGTGAAGAGGAATATCACTAGACAGTAGTCTTAAGTAGTTTTTTTTTCATTTTTCATTATGAAAAGGTTACGAGACAAGTACAAGAGTCATTTTTCAAGGGCCTTCTCGGCATTGCATATAGCTTGAAAAAGTCGTTTATACTTGCCACATGATCATTTTTCAAAGGCGCGAAAACTCGCATACAACATGAAGGTGGTAATAATGAAATTTTCACTTGTTTTTTAAAATTTAGTTATTTGAATTTTTATTTTATTAATTTTGGGATTGGGGGTTGCGCGTGTTTCACACAGAGAGGGAAGAGTTGTGAAGGGGAAGAGTGTTTGTATATAAGTGGGGGCCACCACCCCATGTGGCTTCCTCTGTCTCCACCAGCCTCTGTCTGGAAGCTCAATCATTAGAGTGAGCTGTGTTTCCCTCAGCCCAGCCCACCTCCCTCCTCTCCCCCAAACCACCACCACTCAACCCTCTCTCTCTTTCTCTACAAGTTTAACAGCTCCTACAATTCCTTCCCATGTCAAATTCCGAGGACCCTAATAACGAGCTCACTAACGGCGGCGGCGGCGGAGGAGCTATGGTCGAGCAGACCTCGCAAAGGCCGTCAAGTAACGGCGTCTTAGCCCTCAAGAAGCCCCCTTCCAAGGACCGACACAGCAAGGTCGATGGACGAGGCCGCCGCATCCGCATGCCTATCATCTGCGCCGCACGTGTCTTCCAGCTCACACGGGAGCTCGGCCACAAGTCCGACGGCCAGACCATCGAGTGGCTCCTCCGCCAGGCCGAGCCCTCCATCATCGCCGCCACCGGCACCGGAACCACTCCCGCCTCCTTCTCTACTGTCTCCGTCTCCCTCCGCGGCGGCAACACCTCCTCCTCCGCCCCCTCCTCCGACCACAAGCCCCAACTCCTAGGCCCCACCCCCTTCATCCTCGGCAAGCGCGTCCGTGGTCCCCTCGACGACCACGACAACAACCACAACCACGACTCCTCCGCCACCAAGAACCCCTCCGACCACCACGCCAACAACGACGGAGCCGTGTCGGTGGTCGGGCACTCCATGGCCTCCATGCTGGGCCCCACCGCAGGGGGACCCGGCGGGTTCTGGGCCCCGCACTTCGGGCAGGTATGGAGCTTCGCCGCGACGCCGCCCCCGGAGCTGATGGACCAGTCAGCGGTGTCCCACCAGCAGCAGCAACAGCACCATCAGCAGCAGCATTCGCTGTTCTTGCAGCAGCAGCCGATGGGCGAGGCGTCGGCGGCCAGAGTAGGAAATTACCTTCCAGGACATCTCAACTTGTTGGCTTCATTGTCGGGTGGGCACGGCAATTCGGGTCAGAGAGAAGACGACCGGCGCTGAAAAAAATGGAATTGGGTTGGAGTTCCGTCCGTTGGAGGTGGCTGGTGGTGGTGGGGTGTTTTGTTGGTATATATAAATATGTGTATGTCTCTGTTTTGCTATTTTTGGGTTGTTGTTGGGGTTGTTTAATTTTAAGAAATTTCTTTGTAGTGGGATTTTTAAGCTTAGAATTTAACCGGCTTTGGATGGCTGGAACAAGAAGAAGAATAAGGGTTTGTGCAAATGTATCAGTGCAATTCAAATTAGGGTTTCTCTTAGGGGTTCAAATTGTTTGTAGGATTTGGGATTTGGGATTTGGGGGGGTTTTGTTGGAGGAGGAGGGAGGAGAGAGAATGAAGAAGACGAGCAGAAGAATTAGGGTTTTAGCAGGAGGTTTTGCTGTTGTAAGTTGTAACTGGAAAGGGCTTTCCAGAATTTCAATTTTTATGATGAAAGTATTTAATCCAGTCTTGCTTCTTTCTCCGACTCATCGAATCCCACATTGCATTGATAATTTGATATGATGAACTCCGTTTCGATGGGATTGAGGCCTACAACTGCTTTGCTATTCATTAGACTTGTCTGCTTTCACAGCCACTTACATTTCTGCTGCTTTTGAAGGCACATTCCCTCCCACCACTCACCGGGGATTAAGTTTTGGGATTATAAAGTGCACCTTTTCTTACCCCAAAACAGTCAAACCACATATCTCGTAACAAAAATTTTATGGTGCTGCGCAGTATTGGATAATCTGGGAGTGTATCGGATACTTTGGAGTACCATCGACTATTCCTACCTATCTCATAGACCACACTCAGAAACCAAAGACATACAAGAAAATGGTTTTAAGCTTCTTAATGCATAAGAAATCATCCGCAGAACATCTAAATGAGCGGAAGTACGCTAATATATACATACACACTTGAATAATATAAAACACACATTTGAATAGTATAACATACGAGTACATATTCGATGGCGACCGACGAACAAACTCAGAAAGTTGCCTGTAGGTGTTCAGTGAGTCTTACTTGCTCCAATTGTGTGATGAACATTGAACTGAGGCTTCTACACAATATGGCACCTACTTGGAAAGTCTTTCAAACAGTGAAATCTTCAGTCCCTTTTTCCTAGCCATGTCAGCTCGAACCCAACGCGAACGGTTTTCTGCTTCACCAGTAACTATAACAGTAGTATTTTTGTCAGCGAAACTAGTCAAGGCCACCAATGTTTCCGGCTCAATAGCAGACGAAGCATCCACCAGAAAAATATGACTAAAATGTCCAGCAGTTAGACCTTTATCATGCAGCCGAAAGCTACTCATGAAAGTGGAGAAGATCACTCTGAATTCACAAAGTTCCTCCGTCGGAGGACAAGAGAAGTAAGTCTCTTTGTAAAGGCATGACGGGAGGACGTCTTCAGGTACCTCCTCCTTCTCGCGGAATGCAGCATTCACTCTAAACAGAGGTTGCTAGGAGCACATACAAGTCATCTTCAAATTCTACTAAAACAACACTGCTCTTGACGATACGATATATAAAGCCCTGTATAACAGGTAAGATCATTTCGATGGATAATTAAAGGAAACGAGATACACATTTAGAATCCAATGCATGTTGATGGATCGATGCTCGTAGTTTACCTGAAATGGATCAGCATTTGTCCCCGATGGTCGTACATGGACCAAGTGCCTCGACAAAAGGAATGGGTGATTCTCAGGAAAAGAAGCCATATCAAATGCTACAAAGGTTTTCTCTTCCCTGTCTGGTTTCTCTTCCGTGTCTGGTTTTTTATAAACTGCTGCTCTCTGCAACTCTACAGTGACATTCTTCAAATCGAAATGAGTCCATTTCTGTTTCAAACAAAAGCATGATTCAATCTGTAATTCACACCACCAACTAATGCCAGCAGTAGAGTACTACGAACACAACTTAATGAAGCTTCATAAGCAGATAGAATCCCTCGTATCTTTCAAAATTTTCTTAAGTAAAAGGTTAGATATCGGTCATAGTTTTTGTAAGTAACAAGTTAAGAGGAAAAAGGCATTACGAAAGGGCAAATATTCATGCGTACCTCATAGTAGAAATCTTCAGCATATAAGAGAGCAGCGAAATAATCCTTATAAGTCGCGGGAGACGGGCTGGTTTAGAACTTTCGGCGCAATGTCATTCTTGATCAAATCTTTCATATTGTCAGGAATGGCGAATATAGGTAATGAATCCTTCTCAAGCCATACATAACTTTTCTTTCCCATCTGATCAAATACATCTGAAGAGGCGTGGGATAAAACTGGCTTAAACATTGGACGGAGCTTAGTGGAAGATACGGGAGGTCCAGTAGAGGAAGATGGACATGGTTTCAAATCAGATGCCCGAGGTGGGTTAGAGGAGGATGTAGATAGTTTAGGAGAAAACTTAGATGATGCATTGAGAGAAGAAGAGTTCTGAGGTTTAAACGAAGACGTTGGAGGGTTAGGGGACGATGAAGTAAATGAGGAAGAGGAAGATGGTTTGGAAGAAGCTGTTGGTGTAGAGGAAGATGAAGATGGTTTGGGAGAAGATGTTGGAGGCTTTGGGGATGGTGAATTTGGTCCAGATGAGGTGGCTTAGTGGACAAGACATTATTAGATGTTTTAGTATGAAACGTAGATGACGACAACGAAAGTGTAGGAGGGCTAGCTGAAGAACTAGAGAAAGATTGCGACGGTTTGAATGAAGATGTTTGGGGTTTTAGGGGTGATTCAGATGAATTAACAAAAGTGGATTGGGGCAGCTTAGTTGAATATGTTGGGGTTCTAAGGGATGTTGAATAAGAATCGAAGGAAAAAGGTTGTCGTGATTTAGGGGATAATGAAGATGTATTGATCGAAGAAACTTGTGGTGGTTTGGACAAAGACGACGGAGGCTTGGGGTTAGGGGACGATGAAGATGAACTAAAGGGAGATAGGACATGATTATATTGGGTTGATGGCGGTTTGTGATGCAGCTGGTGTAAAAGATATAAAGGGTTGCAAAGTGTTTCTGTGGGAAGTTTCATAATAGTAATCACGCTTGTTGGAAGCGGTTTTCGCAGGAAATTGATTGAGAGAATGATGAGCATTATCATGCTCATCTTCACAGCAAAGAAGACATCGTAACAGATCACAAAAAATCGACATGCGATCCGTCCTAATGCGATCAAAACATAGAAATTCATCAAAATTATAAGATCAAGACCACTTATGGCTAAGAACAAAAAGACTAAAACTCGATCTACCAAAAGTATTAGCTTATGGCTTCAAAGTACACAGATTATTGAGAATTGTAAAGAAAGAAGCATTGTATTATTTGTTTCTTAATGTGTAAGGAATGCTAACTTTGTATTTATACATTTCTCTAATAAAGCTTAGTGACTGATTGTACTTAATTAAATCTCTAACACATAGATTAGTTACAAAACTGTTACAACTGAAATATGGCTGTACATACGGTTAGCTATGAGTTGTCCCTTTACACCCCCTCAAGCTAATCGGAGGGGACCCAAGGAAAGCTTGGACTGAAGATACTTGAACCGTGCCTTTGATAGAGAATTTGTATGAGTTGTCCCTTTAGAATTTGTATAAGTTAGATTTGCTTTTCAGTTTTGGGTTCTAGGCATTAAGGTGGTAAAAATACAGGTGATTTCCTAATTTAATGTTTTAAGAGAATGTGTACCATTTAACTGTAGCCGGAAATAAATTGAAATCTCTTTAGCCTTTCCAGACCTTATTACAAATTAATTCTATTCATCAAGTATGAGATTAATTTCGAGATAATCAAAGAACAGTTTTTCTAAGATAATCAAAGAATCGTCGTTATAAATAAGAAAAATAATATTGGAAACCATTTTATTGGGTCCAACAAAATCAAGAAATAATACGCCACATCTTCCTTGCTGTGGGAATGTCAACTGCTCAATTTGTGGGATCTGTTTTTGTTTTACTAAACATTTCTCCAAACCTCCTATCAACATTAGGTACATGCTGAATTTTGTAGAGAGCAGGTTTCTTTCATCTGAAGCCCGTCTATGATATTTGAACTCAAAATCTTCAATAAAGTGGAGACTGATCGGCACTAGACTAAATTCATAAACTACATTTAAAAACAATGACACGGTTGACATCTAAGACAAAGGGTTTCTAGCTTAATGCATGAGATATCATCTGCAAAACATCAAGACGCACGCAAGTACGGTGATATACACACATTCGACGGCAACTGGCAAACAAACTTAGAAAGTTTTGGTTAAAACCCATAGGTGTTCAACGAGTCTCTTACTCTTGCTAATGCTCCAATCGCGTGATGGACATTGGACTGAGGCTTCTATACAAATACAATATAGCACTGACTTCAAAAGTCATTCAAAGTATGAGATTCTCAGTCCGTTTTCCCTAGCAATGTCAGCTCGAACCCAACGTGAACGGTTTCCGGCTCAACAGCAGCTGAAACATTCACCAGAAAAGTATGACTGAAGTTCACGCCTTTATCATGTAGCCGAAGCAATTCATGAGCAGTCACACTACTAAAAAAAGTGGTTTCTATAGCATCAATTGATAGCATTTTTTGTTAAATGCTATAAAAACTTTTATAAAAAAGAGCTTTATATATAGAGACAAATTTTTTTACTATATTTCAAGGAATTCAACTAGTTTTTAAATATATCAAGGAGAGACAAAAATATAAGAACAACTAATACCCAACCCAAAAACATGAAAACAATTTTATCCACTTAATAAAATTGTTCAACAGCAACAACAGTAAGGGAAGGGAAGGGAAGTTCCTTCCTTCCTTACAGTTTCTCAACATTAATAACCCAGTTATCAACTTGCCTCAATAACTCTTTTTGTGCATTCTTCTTCTTAATGCTAATGGAGCTATTTCTTTTTTTTTTCTTGGTATTCTAAAATAAATTTGTTGAAAATATTTTCTGGTGCTAAAACGTAGGTATAGGCTATCAAATGAGTAGAGAAAGAAGGAGAGAAGGCAAAATCCGGTCAATATTTATGGAAGAGAAGGGGAATAAAAGATGAATGAGATAGAAGTGTGAAAATACTTTACCACTATGAAGGGTAATTTCGTAACTTAAAATCTAAAGAAAAAAAAAAAGAATGATGTCATCTTCCACATGTATTAACTTTTGTCTCTTCTTGAAATGTTTAAAAAAGTCACTACAAGAAACCATGGAATAGGTGACGACATTTTTTGTGAAGCCAAAAATTCATCACAATTTGGTGTAATAAGTAAGGAATTTTAAGAAAGCGTCACATACATACTTGTGCGGGATACATAATTTTTTGGGTAAAAGACTGTTTACTACCCTCATGTTTCATGGTTTTCAACATTTAGTACAACAAGTTTTTTTCGTCTCAGAGTCATACCTAAAGTGTAAATTTTGGGACAGTCTCATACATCCGTTAGTCAAATTGTTAAATTTGCCGTTAATTGTGACGTGGCGCCACGTGTCAGCCACGTTTTTTTTTTGTGACACGTTTTTTTTTTGTTTTTGTTTTTTTTTTCTTTCTTTCTTCTTCTTCTTTCTTCTTTCTTCTTCTTCTTTTTCTTCTTCTTCTTCCACCCGACTGCAAACTTTTTTTTTTTTTTTCTTCCTCCTCCTTCCTTCCCCTTCTTCTCCTTCTTCCTTCTTCTTCCTTCTCCTTCTCCTTCTCCTTTGTCTTCCTCCGAATCTGGGGAATTTTTATTTTTTTTCTCTTTCTTCTTCTTCTTCTTCCACCCGACTGCAAACTTTTTTTTTTTTTCTTCCTCCTTCTCCTTCTTCCTTCCTCCTTCTTCTCCTTCTTCCTTCTTCTTCCTTCTCCTTCTCCTTCTCCTTCCTCCGAATCTGGGGAATTTTTTTTTTCCTACTTCCTTCTCCTTCCTCCTTATTCCTTATTCTTCTTCTTCTTCTTCTTCTTCTTCCTCCGAATCTGCCCAGATTGGTTTTTTTTTTTTTTTTTCCTTCTTTCTTCTTCTTCTTCCTTCTTCCTTCTTCCTTCTTCCTTCCCCTTCTTCTCCTTCTCCTTCTTTTTCTTCTTCTTCTTCTTCTTCCTCCGAATCTGGGGAAGTTTTTTTTTTTTTTTTTTTTTTTTTTTTTTCTTCTTCTTCCTCCTTCTTCCTTCTCCTTCCTCCTTCATCCTTCTTCCTTCCTCTTCTTCTTCTTCTTCTTCTTCTTCTTCTTCCTCCGAATCTGCCCAGATTCGTTTTTTTTTTCCTTCTTTCTTCTTCTTCTTCCTTCTTCCTTCTTCCTTCTTCCTTCCCCTTCTTCTCCTTCTCCTTCTTCTTCTTCTTCTTCCTCCTTCTTCCTTCTCCTTCCTCCTTCCTCCTTCTTCCTTCCTCTTCTTCTTCAAAAAAAAAAAAAAAAAACCGAATCTGGGCAGATTCGGAGGAAGAAGAAGAAGAAGAAGAAGAGGAAGGAAGAAGGAGGAAGAAAAAAAAAACTTCCCCAGATTCGGAGGAAGAGAAGGAAGAAGGAGAAGAAGGGGAAGGAAGGAGAAGGAGGAAGGAAAAAAAAATGTTGCAGTTGGGTGGAAGAAGAAGAAGAAGAAGAAGAAGAAAAGAAGAAAGAAAAAAAAAATGTGGCTGACACATGGCGCCCAGTCATTGTCTACATCGGCGCCACGTCACAATTAACGGTAAATTTAACAGTTTGACTAACGGATGTATGAGACTGTCCCAAAATTTACACTTTAGGTATGACTCTGAGACGAAAAAAACTTGATGTACTAAATGTTGAAAACCATGAAACATGAGGGTAGTAAACAGTCTTTTACCCTAATTTTTTTGAAATGTTGTTTGTCACATAAAAGTCTTAAAGTCCTCACAAATTTTAGGGGGCAAATTTTACCGCCCAATGAATTATATTGGGTGACGAAAATTTTGCCTGTTGGAAGTATGCCCACAAAGCCACTCATTTGATGTAATAGCTTTTGGAATACTTAATGTATTAAACTTTTATATGTTTAATGAAGGGCAAAGCTTATTGTTGATCACTATTTATTGTATCATGTGTTTAAGCAATAAGGGAATCCAAGGAATGTATTTGATCTAAGAGACAAGTGATCTAAGTGAGTTAGATTATCGAGACCATTCTCTTATGTTCATTCCTAAAACGTTCCTAGCCATAGGATTGCCAATTGGGCATTGACAATCCGCTAAGGTTAGTATGTGTTATGTTAACTCAAGCGTGAGTATGACTAGTCTCAAGTCATTTGGTGTTGGACACTAAGACAAACACATAGGTGCTTGAAAGAGTAATCAAGTACACTGAACAACGATCAAAAGAGAGTTCGAACATACATGTCATGTAAGAACTCTAAAGTTGCAATATGCAAAGTAGTCCTTTGACCTGAGGCATCATAGATGTCTAATGGTTAGGTCCTTGATCTTTGATCGTGTCAATGGCATTCCCTCGGAGTGTCCACGGCATTGTTGGGGTCAAGCTATCTAGTCGTGTAGGCATATGAATGCACAACAAGGGATCTCTAACCTTCCATGGTGGAAGGAGAATACTCTAAGATATGATTCTAAAGTCTTTGGCCAAAGCAAATGAATATGACTTAGGAAGTTTGTTCCAAATCATATTCAAGGGAATCATATAGAGAAGTATCGCATTGGATAGTAGACATGAAACAAACTATCATTTAAACAATGTGATTAAGAGTATTGTATTAGAGAAGGACCGTATTGCATTGTAGTTGTAACTGGATAGGTTCTCCAACCAATTCTACTTAGCTTGGGTAACCATGATATGCTGCTAGGTGTCACTCATGGTTTGTGGAAGCCCTAATGATTAGCAAACACTAATCATTAAAGGGAGAATTGAAATGTGGTTTCAATTCACAATCGATCGTTAAGAGTAACAATCGCCCACTGCCTCGCTAATTGGAATCTAATGGATCATACACCGAGTAAGGGCGATAGTGAAGAAATTAAATGAAATGGATATGCAATTAAATTGTTTAATTGAAGAATGGTCAAGATTAATTAATTAGTTAATTAATTTTACGAAAGGTTCGTATTGGGCTTTTAAGTTGGTTTTGGGCTTCAGGGCTCAAAAGTGTTTTGGTCCACAAGACTCATTATGTTTAAGTTGTATGACAACTAAAACAAAATGGGCAAATAGCCCAATAACATTAATATGGCCGGCCATTAGTGTGAATGGGCAAGCTTGGATTAATTACAAGTTTGCCACTCACTTGAAATGAAGTATAAAATCAACTTTATAGCTTTATTTCTCATTAGGGTTTTTCTTGGTGAAATGAGGTGAAACACTTTCTCTCATTTTACACAAAGGAGGCCGGCCACTTAGAGAGATTAATCTAGCAATCTTTTCTTCTCTAAGTCATCCATTTCATCTTCACACTTAACCCTTGGTGTGGAGACTTAGAGACACCAAATCTTTGGTGTTTTTGGAGATCCTTTCCTTACATCCTCAAGGACCAAAGGAGCACAAAAGGAGAAGGAAATCACAAGCAATATCCAAGGAGCTTGGAGGTGACTTGAAGGCCCTCCACTTGGGTGAATCCCTTGTGTAAACAAGGATGAGCTTCAAGGGTAAAGAAACTCTAAATCTTTACTTCTCTTTAATGTTGTTAAAGAGTTTATTGGTTCACCATATACTAGGCTTTGAAAGTCATGGGTTTTATGAATTGTTTTTGAATGCATGCCTACTTTAAAGTGTTAATAGTTTGCATATGTATTCAAATGTTCTTACTTGTTCTTAGCTAGGACAAAATTTTTCCTTCATTGCCTTCTTCACAAAACATAAGATAAGGCCACCTGGGTTAGTGTGAGGAAAGGCAAATCATCACCTTTCCTTTACTGAAGACAGAGAAAAAAAGAAAAAAAAAACATAAAAGTAAATAAAATCCAAAAGCCCCAACTCGTTAGAATTCATATGTTCTACTCTCACTCCACTTCCTCTCCTAGCCCACGTTCACCTTTCCCAAATTTGCCAACTAATTGCTGGTGGCGGCGAGTACCATCGCTCTTTCGTCTTCCCCATACCTCTGCTGCTTGCTATCACACTCTACTATCTTTTGACCTAAGGCGACTTAGTATATCAGCTACCCTTTCTCCCAATTTCTTATCCAAAGGTACTCAAATCTCTCTCTCTCTCTTGAAATTACTGCATTTTTTTTATTTCTCTCTTAGAATTTTGTCTTAATCGTGAAAATTTTGAATTTTTTATTTATTTTATGTATTGGGTTTTCGAGATATTGGAGAAACCCCAACTATGGAAATCCCGCTCGTGTTATTGGGGTGGAAGATTTTTTCCATTTTTAGTTTTTAATTAAATTTTAGGATGATGTTGATGTATATTTCTAAATTAGGGTTTTCAATATCGGTGTGAATACTTAATGCAATGCTGGCTTTTTTTTTTAAAAAAAAAATTGTACCTAGATGGGTGTGAATACTTAATGCCCTGCTTGTTTGTTTAGCATCTAGCTACTCTTGAATTTCTTGTTATTTGAATTTATGGAATTCAGTTTATTGACATTCATATTTGTTATGTTATATGTCTATCTTAACAAACTTTTGAAAAATTGTTATGGCAACCTATTGAACTATGTCAAAATCTGAGGCCCAATACTAGTACTGAAGATAGACAATGGATTTGTTGTCGGAATCACTTTAGTTTCGATTATTAGAGAAGGGGTCCAGTCATTCATTCACACTGCTTGTCGCCATGTGGACCAGAACAATCAGATGCTCTGTCCTTGTAGAGTTTGTCATAACATTGTTTTTTTCACTTAATTGAAGATGTTCATCTATATTCGTTGAATTTCAGTATGGATATGAATTATGATAGATGGATAAATTGTTGAATTTGCTACTAGAGTATTTGAATACTTCAGTAGTTTTGTGTCTGAATACTTTGTATATTCATGATTGATGATCATTACAAGATTACACACCTATTAATAGGAAAGAGGGAAGGACACATCCTTTATCGGGGTGTTAGGGGGAAGTTGGGAAGCTACCTCCTCGAGGACGGCCTGGCTCCTCTCCACCATAGTAGCTTGTAATTATAAAAATAAGTTAATTAATATTTATATTACATTTATTTAAAATGAATAATAATTATAAATTTGAGAATTATAAAAATTTACATAGAGCTCCTCCATAAACTCATACCCGGGCCGCACGTACACCTCCTTGAACGTGTCAATCTCAGGAAACTTCGACCCCCTGAATTAAAAAATAATAACAAATATATTATTAGTTGTGTAATAGGAGAGATTTTTCAGTGTGACCGTCACACAGGATGGTACAACACATGTTGCTATATAAATGGTGTGATATGTGTGTTAAAAAATTAATAACTTAAAAAATAAAATTTCTCACCACTTGTATAAAAACACGTGGTGTACCACCTATGTACCCGTCACAATTAAAAATTTCTCGTGTAATAGAGAGTAAAGCTAATAATTAAAAAAAAAAAAAAATGTGTTCCTACATTGTCATTGACTGCTTTGCTACTCATTAGTAGACCTGTAAACGGGTCGGGTTTATTGGGTTTGGGTCGGGTTCAACCCGACCCGTTAAGTTAATGGGTCATCCGAACCCAACCCGTTAAGCTAACGGGTCACCCGAACCCGGCCCGTTAAGCTAACGGGTCACCCGTTAACAAGTATTATTATTTTTTTTTTGCATAAAGTTTATTTTTTGTTATTAAGACTTTACTAAAATTACTAAAATATCCTCAACTAACGGGTTGACCCAAAGTGACCCCGTTATTTAACGGGTTGTTAACGGGTTCACCCATTAGCGACCCGACCCGTTAAGCATCCACCCAAATACAAATATTAACGGTTGGGTCCAAAATGCCAGGCCTACTCATTAGACTTGTCTGCCTTCACAGCGACTTACATTTCTGCTGCATTTGAAAGCACATTCCAACCATTAACTGGGGAATCGCACACTAAACTCGAAACTGAATCAGTGTTCTTATGCTTGGTGTGTGCGCGGCAAACTGTTAATTCATTCAGTTTTGGGATTAAGTTTTGTGAATTTGACGTGCAGGTTGCCGTGAAAACGAAAAGTAAAAGCACATCAGATGAAGCTGGGAATGATCTTTCTGAATGTTAATACACTAATTAGTCCAGTGCTCGTTCTCAATCGAGTACTCTTGTTCAGATGTTAAATTCCCCAACTGAACTTGTGCAGATAAAATTTTCATCTGCACAAGTATTTAGTTGAAACGAGAATCTTCCAAAAGTCGGTCTGCAAAGTTACCACATTTTCCTTGCGGTTGGAACCGTACAAAGTTTGTGCATGAGGATGCCCGATCTGTGGGGGCGCTGACGATTATTATTGTTCCATAAGCCCTTTCTTTCCTCGTTAAAGTGCACCTTTTCTTTTCTGAAAGATGAAGCTTCTACTACTGCACTTTCTTATCCCTCCCCCCCCCCCCACAAAACCAATACTACATTCAGAAACCAAAGACATCTAAGAAAATTGTTGTACGCTTAATGCACAAGAAATCATACGCAGAACATGTAGATGAGCGTAAGTACGATGATACACACACACACACACACATTTGAATAATATAAAATACGCGTACATATTCGATGGCGACAGACGAAAAAACTCAGAAAGTTGCCTGTAGGTCTTACTCTTGATAATGCTCCAATTGTGTGATGAGCATTGAACTGAGGCTTCAACACATTATGGCCCTAACTTGGAAAGTCTTTCAAAGAATGAAATCTTCAGTCCTTTTTTCCTAGCGATGTCAGCTCGAACCCAACGTGAACGGTCTCCTGCTTCACCGGTAACTATAACAGTAGTATTTTTGTCACCGAAACTAGTCAAGGCCACCAATGTTTCTGGCTCAATAGCAGACGAAGCATCCACCAGAAAAATATGACTAAAATGTCCAGCAGTTAGACCTTTATCATGCAGCCGAAAGCTACTCATGAAAGTGGAGAAGATCACTCTGAATTTACAAAGTTCCTCCGTCGGAGGACAAGAGAAGTAAGTCTCTTTGTAAAGGCATGACGGGAGGATGTCTTCAGGTACCTCCTCTTTCTCGCGGAATGCAGCATTTGCTCGAAACATATCTGACTCAGGAATCCATTTCAACAAGCTTCTCATAAGCTGATCACAACAGCGGTTACTAGGAGCACATATAAGGATCCTATTTCCGTGTGAAGTTTGGCATAACTGGTGCACTGCTTCACTAATCACCACTCCAGTTCTCGTTAGCCTAAAACCGCTCTTTTCAACACAGAGCTGGCCGGCCAATAGGTAAGGTGGTGAGCCACGAATGCTTAAAATATGACGAACTGCAGATAATTGATTGAGATCAAGTTTATGACCAGTGCACAGCAGCGCTGGTGCAGTGGGAATGTTCGTACGCAAAACAGACTCAGGAAAGAGGAAGTTCCTAAACAAAGCATCCGACGCATTTTGTACAGCTTGATGAGCTCTTTTCAAACAGACTCTATTGAATGAGAAGCTGACGTCATATTTTCGGGTCGAATAATGATGAACATAAAAGTCATCTTCAAATTCTACTAAAACAACACTGCTCTTGACGACGCGATATATAAAGCCCTGTATAACAGGTAAGATCATGTCAATGGATAATTAAAGGAAATGAGACATACATTTAGAATCCAATGAATGTTTATGGATCGATGCTCGTAGTTTACCTGAAATGGCTCGGCATTTGTCCCCGATGGTCGTACATGGACCAAGTCCCTCGACAAAAGGAATGGGGGATTCTCTGGAAAAGAAGCCATATCAAATGCTACAAAGGTTTTCTCTTCCCTGTCTGGTTTTTTATAAACTGCTGCTCTCTGCAACTCTACAGTGACATTCTCCAAATCGAAATGAGTCCATTTCTGTTTCAAACGAAAGCATGATTCAATCTGTACTTCATACCACCAACCAATGGCAGCAATAGAGTACTACGAACACAACTTAACGAGACTTCAAAAGCAGATAGAATCCCTCGTATCTTTCAAAATTTTCTCAAGTAAAAGGTTAGATATTGGTCATAGTTTTTGTAAGTAACAAGTAAGAGGAAAAAGGCATTACGAAAGGGCAAATATTCAAGCGTACCTCATAGAAGAACTCTTCAGCATATAAGAGAGCAGCGAAATAATCCTTATAAGTCGCGGGAGACAGAGGCTGGTTTAGAACCTTGGGCGCAATGTCATTTTTGATCAAATCTTTTATATTGTCAGGAATTGCGAAGATAGGTAATGAATCCTTCTCAAGCCATACATAACTTTTCTTCCCCATCTGATCTAATACATCTGAAGAGGCGTGAGATAGAGCTGGCTTAAACATTGGATGGAGCTTAGTGGAAGATACGGGAGGTCCAGTAGAGGAAGATGGACGTTGTTTCGAAGCAGATGCCGGGGATGGGTTAGAGGCGGATGTAGATAATTTAGGAGAAAACTGAGATGATGCATTGAGAGAAGAAGATTTCTGAGGTTTAAACGAAGACGTTGGAGGGTTAGGGGACGATGAAGTAAATGAGGAAGACGAAGATGGTTTGGAAGAAGCTGTTGGTGTAGAGGAAGATGCAGGTGGTTTCGGAGAAGAAGTTGGAGGCTTTGGGGATGATGAATTTAGTCTAGATGAAGCCTGAGGTGGCTTAGAGGACGAGACGATATTAGATGTTTTAGTATAAGACGTAGATGACGATGCCGAAGGTATAGGAGGGCTAGCTGAAGAACTAGAGAAAGATTGCGACAGTTTGAATGAAGATGTTGTGGGGTTGAGGGGTGATTCAGATGAATTATATGAATGAACAAAAGTGGATTGGGGCAGCTTAGTTGAAGATGTTGGGGTTGCAAGGGATGTTGAATACGATTCAAAGGAACAAGATTGTCGTGAAACAGGGGATAATGAGGATGTATTGACTTTGGACAAAGACGACGCAGGCTTGGGGTTGGGAGACGATGAAGATGAACTAAAGGGAGATAGGACATCATTATATTGGGTTGATGGCGGTTTAAAGGGTTGCAAGGTGTTTCTGTGGGAAGTTTCATGATAGTAAGTTTTCGCAGGAAATTGACTGAGAGAATGATAAGCATTATCATGCTCATCATCACAGCAAAGAAGACATCGTAACAGATCACAAAAAATCGACATGCGATCCGTCCTAATACGATCAAAACATAGAAATTCATCAAAACCATAAGATCAAGACCACTTATGGCTAAGAACAAAAAGACAAAAACTCGATCTACCAAAAGTATTAACTTATGGCTTCAAAGTACCCAGATTATTGAGAAACTGGAAATTTAAGCAGAGAATTAGAGAGAATAAAATCACAGAAGCAAAATGTTTATAAACACAATGAAATGAATTGAAGTCTAAGGATGAGTAGCTTACCAGTGATTCTAGCTACAAAGATCGATGATCCAACAACTACTGCAACTCAGGAACTAAAAAGCCTCGTTGACGACCCGACGACTAGGAACTAAAGCAAGTAGTATTCGGGTAGTAATTATACCATTCAATAGGGAAATTTGGAAAAATAACCAAAATTTAGACCCCATATAGAATTATAGCCATCCTTTTAATTTTATTATAATTAGAACCAAAAATTGATATAAAAATACTAATATATCATTTTAACAATGAGGGAAGTAATTAAGCCCACCATTGCAAAGATTAGAGCGGTAACCACAAAACTCGTTTTGGTGTTATCTGATTCCAACACCTTTTATTCTGGAAATTAACTCCGCAAACAGTTGATCTACAAAAAGCACAATCCTTTTTCTATAAATCTTGTTACAGATCTGTTTGGGCCCAAAATACTGGTTTGGGTCGAGTTTAAAATTGTTCTCGGCCCGGAAGCCTTGCTCAAGGGTCGCTAGGGGTCATTCGGTTCATGGGCCACATAGCCAAGGCCACCCGTGTCCTATCAAAAAGTGGAATACTCCAGATCAAGAGGAAGTGGGTGAGTCCCATTGCGAGACGGACAGATGGGATAGTTGAATCCTGATACAAGAAGGAGTCTCAGCAGGATGAGGATGCTGAAACTTGGGAATGAATACGGCCTGATAAGGGGTGGAGTTCAAAGTCCTAATAGGAGTAGGACTAGCCGAGATAAGATTGGATCCGGGTAAGGAGTCCTAATCCGAATATAGTTTTGATTCGATCAGAAGCAGGTTTGTTACTATAAATAAAAGGAGGAGTGCATCATTCAATCCTCTCCAATTCAACACACAAATTGTCCTGCGCAAACTCTCTCAACAGCCTTGAGATCTTTATTTTCTCTTTCCGGCAACACATCTTCAGTTTGGATAAACAGCACTGTGAAGGCAACCAATGATACCTTCAGTTTGGATAAACAGCACTATCGCCGTAGAACCAGCCGACCACGGAACACCTTCAGTTTGGATAAACAGCACTGCGTCGAGGCCGACTGGTTGTCTATCCAAGTCTCAGTCGAGAAAGACTTTTGGGTCTTTATTGGCAAAGGTCATCTCATTAGCCTTTTCGGCGAGGTGAGGTGTTACAGTTTACTAGGGCTCGGCACATTGAACGCCGAGTTGTTTTATGATTGGATACTCACCAGTAAGCTTTAGAGTTCGGCATTCTGACGGCCGAACCACATTTACCATCAAAACATATATCTGTTTTGAGTATTTGTGCCTCTATACTTTAGTGTCGATTCGGCGTGCTTATACCCTTACAAATATAATCACTGTGACCGAATCCGGCGCCGACGATTTGTGAACTTTGCAGAATTAGTAGCCTAGTCTTCAGGCTCTAGAACCCAAAGGCCAAGACGTGTTCCTTCCTCGGCCACAGTCGCAAGATCGAGCAGTCAGCCGCACACTCAACGCAACATCAACACATTTTACTCCTCGACTGAGCTCAGCCGACGAGTTGGCATGCCCCACATCAACTGAAGGACGTAGTTAGTTCATTAGTTACTCGACCTGCGCACCACGTAGGCTAGGTAGTTTTTAAGGTCAACAAGATCAGAGCCCAATTTGATTTTAACGTGTACTTAAATCCAATTTGATCTTCAACAAAGAGAAATGCAAGAGGGGAATAAAGGGGGAGAGCCTGCTTAGTGGTTACCTTGAATAAATGATATGATTGTCTTCCAAAAACAAATTGTAACGTTGCGTGAGGCTCCAACCTCTGGGTTTTGCTGGGATGGGAAGAAGATGACTAAGATTGGGATTTTTGAAAAATTTAGAAAAGTAATTGTTAATATCAGATGAAAAAATAACCAAGAGCTTAATAAAACTTCTCATCAGAAATTGGCTGAGCTTTTGAGCGTTTTGAGAGGGCTAGAATTGTCTAGGTTGCTGAAGTGAGGCTTTGAATTTCTTTGGATTTGTTTTGTAAAAAGTTTTAATCATAAGGGTGTATTAGTACTTTTATATTAGATTTTGGTTATAATTATCATAAATTTAAAAGGGTGGCTATAATTCTATATAGAGTTCTAATTTTGGTTATTTTTCCAAATTTCCCCATTCAATATTATCTCCTAAAAAGCAATTAAAGCAAGTGGTACGGTGAAATATATTTATTTTACTTCCTCTTATTAGTGTATCTTACGTCTCTAAATCAATATACCGAAATGTCCGTACCTAAATATATTGTAGTGAATTAGTGGCACATAAAAAAATATGCAAAAACATAAGTATACTGAAAAATTTTGTACCTAAATATATGATACTAAACTAGTATACTGAAATGTCCGTACCTAAACATATTATACTAACCTAGTGTACCAAAATATTTGTACCTAAAATATTGTAATGAATTAGTGGTACATAAGAAAATATGCAAAAACATGTGTCCCGAAAAATCTTTACGAAAATATTTTCTTATATAAGATACTTACTATAATGAGAATAAAAATTTATAATATTTTCATAAAATTTAATTTATGAACACTATAAAATTATAAATAAAAAAAAAGAGACATTTAATATGCTGGCATTAAATAGAGTCTAGGGACTAAAATCAATTTTTAATCTTCTATAAGACATTTTTCTAAACTTCATCTTATTTAAAGATTAAAATCTAGTTTTCTATATTTATTTCTTAATGTGTAAGACTAACTCCAACTCTTGGAGGTTTGGGTTAGTCGTGTGGCCCACTTGAGTGAGTGGAAGTTTGGCATTGAAAGCCAAACGCCTAAGTTTGACGCGCACACGAAAGGGAACGCGCCATGCGCTGCAATCTGAGGACCCACCCACGTGGGCTTGTTGCCCACTTGCCTATTTCATTGATGAGCCAAACGACTCTTTTATAATATCTAATGGCATACGTTCAAATGGGTTGTTGGTATCCAATAGTCCATATTTAATTGATTTAATGTTTAATTTTTAATTTTATAAATTTATTTAGGATAAATATCAGTTTACTACCCTCAAGTTTCGTGGTTTTCAACATTTGGTACATGAAATTTTTTTCGTCCTAGAGTCATACCTAAAGTGTTAATTTTAGGACAGTCTCATACATCCGTTAGTCTGTTTGTTAAGTCTCCCGTTACGTGGCGCCTATGTGGACAATGACTGGCCGCCATGTGGAAATTAAACATTAAAAAAAAATGGAAAAATTGGAAAAATAAAAATAAAAATTTGGTCGTCTTCTACCTCCGGCCCTTCCTCCCTTATCCCTCCATATTCTCCTCTGCACCAACCCACCAAACCCTTCCCCCTTCATCTTTGATTTTAGCCATCCAGCCATCCAGCCATCCACCCACCCAACCCTCATCTTCTCTTCAATGGCTTTTCCCAGGCCAATTCTTCCTCGCTGGCCACCAGGGAGACAAGCCCGACGATGTCTGCCGCCTCTTCGGCCTAGCACGGAACGCCGAGACCATCGATTCAAAATCCTTCGCTCTCACCCACTCTCGCCCCGACCTCTTTTCCCTTAGCCTTTCTGAGAACGACGACGAGGACGACATAAGCTCGACCCGGAATACCGAAATGTCGAATTTTTCATTACCACCGGACCCGAAACTCCGACTCGGATCCAGTAGCCCTTAAAGCCTCTGTCCTTCAGCAACGACATCCTTAAGCACCACAACCCCACGCACCACCTCCACGCTCCATTTTCGAAGACCCCGTGCAGCCAAACACCCCCACCGCGACAAAGCATGTCATCGAGTACCAACCCCACCACCTCCACCATCCACCTCTGTCGACTCACCCCGGCAACTGAAGCCCCAGTTCAGCTTCTCCATCGCCGATCTCATCCTTCTACTACCCCACCGGCCCCCACACACCCATCGCTGTTTTGGGTTCGAGGGAAGGGTAGGCGGAAGTGAGAGAGACGAGGTGGGTGCGAATAAGCCACTTGGTGTCTTCGGAGTAAGGGAGGGGCAGAAGGGCCGCACTGGGAGAGGACGGAGCTCAGGAACTGTTGAATTAGTTGTGGGTTCGATAGGTTTGGACCTGCCGGTGGAACCATCGCAGCAATTTGAACCTGGTCAGGTTTGGAAGGTTGAGATTTAAGATTCCGAGAAGAAGAGAATGGCGATGATTTTGATCGGAGTGAGTTTTGATGGAATTGAAAATTTGGGTGGAAATTGGGATTTGCTTGTTTGTTATGTTTGCTTAGGAGAGAAGGGATAAGCTGGAGAAGGGACAGAGTGTGAGCGTGTTAGGGACCTGCGAGTGTGTGGAGTGGTGACTTGTACGACTTTTTTGTGGGTTGCATAGGAGAGAAGCGAGGGAATGAGTTGTAGTGGAGAGAAGGGAGGGTACGGGTTGCAGAGGAAAAAATGGAGGGCATGGGGGTTGGGGGAGGTAGAAGACGGGTTGGTTTTTTTTTTTTTTTTTTTTTTTTTTTAAATTTCCATGTGGACCCCTTAATCACACGTGGCGCCCAATCATTGTATACATGGGCACCACATCATCAGTTAACAGGAGACTTAACAACCAAACTAACGGATGTATGAGACTGTCCCAAAATTAACACTTTAGGTATGACTCTAGGACGAAAAAAACTTCATGTACCAAATGTTGAAAACCATGAAACTTGAAGGTAGTAAACTGATATTTACCCATTTATTTAATTCAACAGTTAATATCTAATATAATCAAATCTAACGGTAAAAGAAGATTCAACGATCCAAAATTAAATCCAATGGCTAATATACATCTCTATCATGTGTTTAATATTCTTCCATAGTATTTCATGAGTTTCATGGTGTTGGTTTAGTGATTTTTCAATATTTATCGGAATCTAAATATTTTTGGGTTAAAATGTTCATAAAATGAAATTAAGAGAGTCTACATAATTTTTTTTTTAAAGTTACTTTTTAAAAAATAGCCTAAATTCATTCTTTAATAATCTGAGGCTAAAAATTTCAGACTAGGAGGGTTGGAGCAAAAAAACTATTTCTAGGTTAAAACCTAAATTTTATGGGCTAAAAAATTTAGGTTTTAAGCCAAGGGTTGGAGATGGTCTAAGGAATTCAACTCAGTACTTATACATTTCTCTAGTAAAGCTTAGTGACTAATTGTACTTAATTAAATCTCTAACACAAAGATTAGTTACAAAACTGTTACAACTGAAATACAGATGTACATACTATTAGCTATGAGTTGTTCCTTTACACCCCCTCAAGCTAATCAGAGGGGAACCCAGAGAAAGCTTGGACTAAAGATACTTGAACTGTGCCTTTAATAGAGATTTTGTATGAGTTGTCCCTTTAAATATGTGGTAGAATTTTAAGTCAGATTTGCTTTTCAGTTTTGGGTTCTAGGCATTAAGGTGGTAAAAATACAAGTGATTTCATGATTTAAAGCTTTAAGAGAATGTGTACCATTTAACTGTAGCCGGAAATAAATTAAAATGTCTTTAACCTTCCCAAACCTCATTACAAATTAATCATATTCATAAAAGATGAGATTAATTTCAAGATAATAAAAGAATAGTTTTTTTTTTTTTTTTTTTGAGATAATCAAAGAATCGTCATTATAAATAAGAAAAATAATATTGGAAACATTTTATCGGGTCCAACAAAATCAAGAAATAATACGCCACATCTTCCTTGCTCTAGGAATGATAAAAGTGACATGCCCGACCTTGATATTCACCAAACATCAGGGTAGGATGTGCTGATCGACACGCGAAGGTGACGAAGCCATATTAGGATGTATGAGAACTAAGAACAATTAACTGACATAAATAAAACTTGTAAATTTAATTATAATGAATATGCATTTATGGAACGTGTTCAGAGCATACAACTAAACCGAGACACTAAAAAGGAATAATATAAAATTGAATGAACAAAAGGATGGGTCCTACACCGAGAGGACTTGAAGATGCCGATGCGGGAGTACCTTGACGCCGAGATTGTACACCTCGATTCTAAGTCCTGAAGGGGCGCAAAACAAAACATGAGTGGACCAAGTTGATATATAAGTAATACAAAAACAGTTATTCAACAACGTACTAACCCCCAAAGTTTATGAAAACTCAATTGCATAATATGTAATAGGTTTTCCAAAAAAACGTAGCATGCCATAAAACCTTTCGTAAAACATATATCATATATAATGTGCTTAGTAGTAGTAGCACAAGGCATATATATATCTTCATTCGCCCGAAGGCACTACATCTCCCGCCCGTAGGCAATATATAAATATCTTCCGGCCGAAGCCAATATAAGTATCTTCTAACCGAAGCCACCAACCAAACACCCGGCCAAAGCCAATATAAGTATCTTCCGGCCGAAGCCATCTACAAACGCCCGACTGAATCCATATATAAGTATCTTCCGGCCGAAACCACCAACCTACGCCTAGCTAAAGCCATATATATATATATATATATCATTTGCCCGTAGGCAGTATCATTGAATAACCACTAAATAAGCACATAAGAACATTAACATAATATTTCTAATATATATATATATATATATATATCTCTCAAATCGGAGCTCAGTAACTAAAACATCATATCGTAAAACCACGTTCATAAGTAGGTATATAGTCATCAATCATATATACCACAAAGAACGTAAAGTCGAATAAGCATGATAATTCATAAAGCGTGAAACCAATTTACTCATAAACGTTTCATAAAATGTAATCATTAAATCATGCTTTTCATGTATGCATTTCTAATAGTAAAATATACATTTTATAAAGGATCCACTCACAGATACTTTGCCATCGAAGAGCCATGCAAACAAGAGAGGACGAAAATGCCATACACAATTGCACCTAAGCACATAAAGGTACCAATTAATAAATCTATACTAAAACGATTGGATTTCGGGAAACGGACGTCATAAACGGATCCAGGACGTCAAAAAACATAAAAAGGGACCTTGGGTACCCCCTCGCACCGATTTAGGTCGCCGGAAAGTTGGCCGGAAAAGTCGCCGACGCCATCATCCACATTAACTCTGGTGGAGGCACATGTGCTCCACACTCAGGCCAAGACAGATGCCCATGCGCACCACGCGCAGGCCCACGAGTGAACCCAATAGATGAATGGGTTCTGGGTTTGGGCTGGTTTAGTTTTGGGTTTTGAGCTTGGGTTATTTAGGTCTAGGCCTAGAGTTTGGGCCGGGTTCCATGGCCTAAAGGCCTGGTTTGAGTTTTAGGGTTAATGGGTTTGGGCTACCGGGTCGGGTCGACCCGGTTTTTAGACCGATTCTCAGGAAGACGAAAGCAGAAGCTTCCCAAGCTCTGATCAACCTCGATTATCCACTATAACCTATGATCTACCCACAAAAATGAAGACAAACAGGAATGTATTAGGATTATACCTTTGGTTTCTCAAGTAGTGGTAGGAGAAGGACCTGGAACTCACGACATTCTCGCCAAAAATCTGGGGAAGTCTCCCCAAGTAGTTTTCTATCATAAACTTCCCTAAAACAACTCAAAAATCGTCCCAAACTCGCATGAAAACACTATCCAAAAGATTCTAGGGGCTTACCTACGTTGACGGTTAGTCGGAGGAGGATGTGCACAATGGCAGAGCCACGGTGCCATGAGACACGAAGAAGTTTGAGTGTTCTTCCCTTGCTTCAGGGTTTGTGGAGCTCACATGGCTAAAGGGTAAAGGTGGTGAGTGGTGCACTGGGGAAGGAAAAGATGGAACGATGGAGAGAGAGGAAGATAAGACCTTATGGGGAGATAAGAGATGAGAGATATTTTTTGGGGGGGGGGGTTGTGCCATGTGGTAGACAAGGGAGGAGAGAGGTTGGGGGATCAAAAAGTAAGTAGGCCCCACCCAGCTCACCATTTAAGACCTAAAAGCAAACCCATTTCAAAATAAATATCCCAATCTTAGTGAAGTTACAAAAATGCCATTCCATTCCGTAAATTTCAGGACACGTCGTCACAAAAAGTCTTTTTGAATGTCAACTGCTCAATTTGTGGGATTTGTTATTGTTTTACTAAATATTTGTCCAAACTTCCTATCAACATTAGGTACATACTGAATTTGGTAGAGAGCAGGTTTCTTTCATCCAAAGTCCGTCTATGAGATTTGAACTCAAAATCATAAACTACATTTAGAAACAATGACATGGTTGACATCCAAGACAATGGGTTTCAAGCTTAATGCATGAGATATCAATTGCAAAACCTGTCTATGAGATTTGAACTAAATCTTCAATAAAGTGGAGACCGAGTGCCACTAGACCAAATTCGTAAACTACATTTTGAAACAATGACACGGTTGACATCTAAGAAGACTGATTTCTAGCTCAAAAACAGCGAAAGCATTCACCAGAAAAATATGACTAAAATGTCCAATGGTTACGCCTTCATCATGTAATTGAAAGCTACTCATGAAAGTCAGAGAAAATGGTTACGCCTTTCATTATGACAAGTGCTCCTTTAGCAACTTTGAGCACATTTTTACCGGAGTAAAACTTGTAGCCTTGTGACTCGAGAATGCCTAGTGAGATCAATTTTTTCTTCAGATTTGGGACGTACCTTACACCATGCAATTCTCAAATCACACCATCATGATGCTTGATCCTGATGCTTCCAATTCCTTGGGTTGTACGTAGGTTATCATCTCCCATATACACAGTTCCATTTATAACTTTAAAGCTTGAAAACCATTGCCTTTGAGAAGTCATGTGATGGGTACAACCTATGTCGAGCACCCACTCTTTTATATAATGAACAATGCTTGATGCAGTTAGGGCATAGACAAATTCCTCATCCTCGACTTCAACCATATTTGCTTCTGAGTCATCCTTCTTCTTTCTAGTATTTTATTTTATTTTAGGGCAGTCCTTCTTCAAGTGTCATTTTTTATGACAAAAAGCACACTTATCTTTGTCCAAGAACTTTCTATTATTTGAGACTCCTCTAGTATGAGACCTACTATTTTTCCTGTACGAACCTTTCTTTTTTTTCGATCTCCCTCTCACTATCAAAGCTTCAGAGTTATTCCTTTCTTGCCTGTCAAGGTGTCTCACCTCATGATTCATAAGAGCACTTGAGATTTCATCATACTTAAGTATCTCCCTGCCATAAATCCAAGTAGTCACGAAAGGCTCATAGGATTCAGGCAATAAGTTCATCAGGATCAATGCCTTGTCTTCATCTTTGATTATCTCTTCAAGATTTTCCAGTTCAGCTAGAAGCTTGTTAAACTCTTCTAGATGGCCAATCATATTCGTGCCCTCTTTGTATTGGAACCTGTACAACTTGCTCTTCAGATGCACTCGATTCTCTGCACTGTTTTTCATACATTTTGTCTCCAATGCAGCCCACAATTCCTTCGCAAAAGTTATGTTCATCACATCATACTTCTGTTGCTTTCCTCAACATAGCCGAATTGTAAAACATGCATGAGCATTCAATCTTTCCTATTCTTTTTTTTTCATCGAAAATGACATGTCTCCTAACACAACAACCAAATCTTGTTGTATCAGGACATCTCGAACCTCACATTGCCACATAGCAAAATTGTTTGTTCTATCAAATTTCTCAATTTCAAACCTAGCACTCTGAACCGTCGTCTTGGTTCCACTGGTGCCAAACTTTTCTTCAACATCATCACCACTGGTAGAATCACCAGTCTTCGTCATTGCTTGATAGTCACAACCCACATAATAACCTAAGCTCAGATACCACTTGTTATAAACTAAACCAATAAACAATCAAGCAATAAACAAAACACAACGATTTCAGAGTTCCTCCAATATAGGAGTACCTCTCTAACAACGGAAGCTTTATTGATTACCGACAAATACAAGAGAACTCACAAACACAAAGTGTTCTCAAGTATACAAACATATGCTTCTCACAACTTTCACACACAAAACTCTATCCCACATCCATCTATTATACTAATAGATGTCATAGGTTTACACAAAGTCCCTAAAATATAGGAAACCAAATCCCAAATCAACTAGGAAATACAAATCCAAATATCTTGCGTCCAAGATATCCTAATCCTTTTTAGTTTAGGCATGTTGATTTAATGCCAAATCCAACACACTAAACTGAGGCTTCTACACAACATGGCATTGACTTGGAAAGTCTTTCAAACAGTGAAATCTTCAGTCCCTTTTTCTTTTCAATGTCAGCTCGAACCCAATGTGAACAGTTTCCTGTTTCACCAGTAACTATAACAGTAGTATTTTTGTCAACGAAACTAGTCAAGGTCACCATTGTTCACTTCTATGCTGAACATAGAAGTCATCTTCAGACTTTACTAAACCAACACTGCTCATGACAACGCGATATATAAAGCCTTGTATAACAGGTAAGATCATGTTGATGGATAATAAAAGAAAATGAGATACACATCTGGAATTCAATGCATGTTGATTGATCGATGCTCGTAGTTTACCTGAAATGGCTCAGCATTTGTCCCAGATGTTCGTACATAGACCAAGTCCCTCGACAAAAGGAATGGGTGATTCGCAGGAAAATAGGGCATATCAAATGCTACAAAGGTTCTCTCTTCCTTGTCTGGTTTTTTTTAAATTGCTGTTTGGTGCAACTCCACAATGACATTCTCCAAATCGAAATGAGGCCATTTCTATTTCAAAAGAAAAGCATGAGTTTTACTTCAGTGCAAGGATGCAAAGCATACAAGAAATCGAGAAATTAACAATGTTAATGTTGTATCTATCACAACACCCTACGATCTATAATTTATATGACCAACTAATGGAAGCAATAATACCACGAGCACAACTTAACTAGACTTCATAAGGAGATAGTACCCCTCATATCTTTTGAAATTTTCTTAAATAAAAGGTTTGGGCATGTTTGGTATCATATTTGAAATTTTTTATCATTTCTCAAAACATTTCTTAAGAACATTGTTTGAAAACAATTTTTTTTAAGACTCAAAAACTTGATTGGTTTGCGATTTAAAAATTTTAAATCTTACAACTTAAGCTAGACAAAGAGATCTAAAAAAGGAGATAGGAGGAAAGAAAGTAAGAGATGATTGAAGGAAAGAGAAAGAAGAGAAATGATTGGACGAGATAGAAATGAAAATGAGTGAGAGAATGAAGAAAGTGAATTGGAGGAGAGACAAAAAAGGTTAAAAAAAAGAGAAGAGAGAAAGAAGAAAAGAGAGATAGATTTGGAGTGAGAGGAGAGGAGGGAGAGAAAAGAAAGGAGTTAGTTTAAGTTTAAAAACTCTAAAAACTCACTTTTTATGTTTTTAGAGAATATACTATATTTTTTAGTTAGTTTTAAGTTCAGTTTTTTTAAATAATCATACCAAACAAGTTTTTAAGCCCTAAAACTTGAAAATTATTTTTGAATTAAAAAAGTTGAATTCAAGTAAAATATCAAACATACTCTTAGTTATCAGCCATAGTTTCCATAAATTACAAGTTAAGAGGAAAAAAGCATTACGAAAAATACCTCATAGTAGAACTCTTCAGCATATAAGAGAGCAGCGAAGTAATCCTTATATGTGGCGGGAGACAGAGGCTGGTTTAGAACTTTCGGCGCAATGCCATTCTTGATCAAATCTTTAATGAATCCTTCTCGACTCGCACATAACTTTTCTTCCCCTTTTGATCTAATACATCTGAAGAGGCCTGGGATAGAACCGGCTTAAACATTGGACGGTGCTTAGTGGAGCATATGGGAGGTCCAATAGAGGATGATGGACATGGTTTCGAAGCAGATGTCGAAGGTGGCTCAGAGGAGGATGCCAGAGGTGGGTTAGAGGAGGATGTAGATAGTTGAGGAATGAGGAGAAACCAGAGATGATGCATTGAGAGAAGAAGATTTCCGAGGTTTAAACGAAGATGTTGGAGGGTTAGGAGACGAAGAAATGGATTATAGGGAGATAGGACTAGTTTATTTGGAGTAAATGAGAGTTTTATGGAGGCTGGAGATTGCTCAATAAAAGAGTTCAGGGCTGAATAAAAGAAGTCAGGCATCATAAAGATAATCGTGCTCAATAAAAGAATTCATTAGTTGAATATTAATCATAAGAAAAAAGATTTCTTTGAGATATCAAAGAATCGCCACTATAAATAGTAAAATATATTGGAAATCGTTTTATAGGGTCCCAGCAAAATTCACTAATTTTGCTTTTTATTTTGCTTTTCTCGGGATGACAGAATTCAATTGTAATTCAATTCAGAAGATGTCCGGTCACTTCTGCTTGTCAAAATCTGTAACCTGCACTGCAAATGGGCCAATGAGGGTCATCATATGAAAGTTTCAGAAAACAGATAAAGTTGTTTGCTCTTTTCCCCAAAATGCTCCAGACAATCTCTCTAAACACCAATTCCAAATAATCTTTTTCCTAATGGTTTTGAATTCAAATATTAATTTGACAACTGAACCACTGCAGCTCAAATATATATTTATGGTTCGTTTAATGATCCATAATTAGAACGAGGTGAATTAATTTGAGGAGAAATTAAATTGAGAATTAATTGGATTAAGAAGGAATTAGAATTGAATTATTGTTAAATTAGTTTACTAAACCATCTGGAAACGGAGTACGAATGATGTTGGGGGTCCTAAACACTTTTCATTTCCTCGCCCATGACCTCCCTATGCCTTCCAACCGCTCCTATACACTTTTCATTTCCTTGCCCATGACCTCCCTCAGGGTGCTCCTCATGTCAGGGCGGTTGCCTGGATTCTCGATCGGTTCCCTTGGTTCTCTATTCAGTGGTTTTGTGCTCCTTTTCCTCAAGCACTCTTCTTTGCACGGAGCTTCCTATTTATGACTTTGGGGGCATCTCCACATCACTCATGATGGCTGACGCCTCTTGGAGGAGGAGGACCTACATGTTTTGGGTCATTGGTAATATAAGTCCTCAGTCTGGACGTCGTATCGATCTTCTCGTTGGTTTAAGTGATTCGCTCTAGGAGGTCTGTAGACATGTAAATTTCGTTGCATACAAATGATGCATTGCAAAGCTCCATGTGGCATATGACTCATCACAAATGAACAAGTCATCAATGACATGTGGCATAAGACAAGCAAAAGAAGTATAAAACTTCCCCAAAATTCGGCAATAAGGGAGAACCCTCCCTTAAATTCGGTTAGGGAATCCAAATTGGTCCTAAAACTGGAAAGAAAGTTAAGGCATCTTCATAAAACAAGCAAGAATTGAAGATTGCTCACAAAATAGGCAACAAGGCCTCATAATTTCAGCCAAGAGAGTAAAGTGGCTGAAATTAAGACACAAAACATGCCTAAATTTTCCCATGGACGAATTAGGACATAAATCAAAGCCAAATCCACCCAAAGGCAAGCTTTGAGAGGCCTATAAATACAAGGTCCTCCCACAAGCATAAGGGTCAGAAAAATCTCTACACAGAAGAACCTCTGCCAAACCTTTGAGGACTAATAAGCTGCCAAAGCTCTCTTCGAAGAACATTCAACCAAAAGCCGAAGCTTTCTTTTGACCAAAGCCGAAGCCTTCTCTCGACCAAAGCCAAAGCACTTTCTTGAAGAATCAACAAACGCTAGTGCCGATTCCTTCAAGACTTTGTTGCAAGCTTATAAACTTGTAACAACGTTCGTTTCAAGATCAAGTCATCAAGACCCTTGAATCAGCGAAATCATGCATCAAGATCACCCTTTGCCGCACCCTTGAGGTGAAGATCATCCACTCGTTGTTTTCAAGCTCAAAACTTGAAGCAATCGTTCAACCGTTCGTCCGAGATCAAGTCTTCGCGACCCTTGGATCAACAATCAACCATCTACATCAAATTTGAAGACTGAATCAGAGGAAAAGTTGTAAACAGAGAGTAACCTACAAATTTAAATCAATATAAATTTACTTTGTACACATGTTCTCATTTCATTCGATACCGAATTTTCGCGTTCACAAATTTGGCACACCCGGTGGGACATCTTTGCCTCTCATCTCTGTCTTCAAATCGGCAAAAAAAAAAAAAAAACACGAATGGTATCAAGGAAGGATCAAGTTGTTCCTGCTACCAACGCGAAAAACAAGGGCATCCTTGCCGCAAGTGGTGACACTTTGGGCGTCACAACCTGAAGCAAGGCAAAAACTCTCTTTGTCGTGCCTTCCACCCCTCCACCAACTCTGCCGAAGGAGCAAGAGTACCTGAGGCACGTACTTGTGATCACCCTGGCCTCGCTAGGGACGCCAAGGGAAGAAAGCCAGAGGAGGTACTCTGAGTCTTTGACTTCTGACACCGACTCAAGCAGCTCATGTCCCGTAGCCATGCAAGTCATAACTACTAGCGCAACTTCCATCGAGGAGCAGCTGGCTCAAATGAGTGAAGCAATTGCAAGGCTGACAATGACCGTGGAGGAAAAGGACTTGCAAATTACTACGCTCGTCAACCATTTGGAGATGCAACACGACAACAAAGTTGACCTGAAGGTTGAACCAAAGGAGGAAACCGACGAAAATGAAAAGCCTTTAGTGGAGAAAGTCGACGAAAAGCTGGACTAAGTGACAGCGCTCATGAGATCTCTCTTTATCCAACAACTGCAGGAGATGATCACTAGCACCATCAAGACGCAGTACCAAATGAGCTCACATGACTCCGTGCTGTACTCAAAGCCCTACTTCAAGAAGATTGACGCCTTAAGGATGCCAATGGGTTATCAGTCGCCAAAGTTCATGCAATTCGATGGAAAGGGCAATCCTAAACAACATATTGCCCATTTCATCTAAACTTGCAACAACGTTGGGACAGAGGGAGACTACCTCATTAAGCAGTTCGTGTGCTCGTTGAAAGGTAATGCATTTGACTGGTACATCGACCTCGAGCCCGAATCTATCAACAACTGAGACCAGCTTGAAAGGGAATTCCTCAACCGCTTCTGTAACACGCGCATCACTGTAAGCATACTGGAGATGACAAGTACAAAGCAGTGGAATGATGAACCGGTCGTCGACTACATCAACAAATGGCACTCATTAAGTCTGGATTGTAAGGATCGGCTTTCTGAAACCTTTGCCATTGAGATGTGCGTTCAAGGCATGCATTGGGGCCTACACTACATCCTCCAAGGCATAAAGCCGATGACATTTGAGGAACTGGCTACTAGTTCCCACGACATAGAGCTGAGTATCGCCAACCATGGAAAAAAGGAGCCAATCACCGACTTCAAGAAAGACAAGGTGTTCACTCCGAAGGTAGACAAGACTAGGAAGAAGCCAGCCAAATAAGCTTTTACCATCAACACTACCCCCGTCAAGACCTCTCTTGCGCCCGTCAAGATCTCTTCCAAGAACAAAATGAAGGAGATAAAAAGAGGTGAGCCTTCTCGCACCCAAGATAGGTACAAAAACACCTTGAGGGAGCTGGAGCAAAAGACGTACCATTTTTCAGACTTTGACATGGCCGCAATGCTAGACAATATGTTGGAGAAAAAGGTGATCGAGTTACCTGAGTGCAAGCGCTCGGAATAGATGAATTGTGTTAATGATCCTAGGTATTGCAGATACCATTGTATCGTGAGCCATCCTGTTGGCAAGTGCTTCGTCCTCAAGGAGCTCGTCATGAAGCTGGCACAACAAGGGCAAATTGAACTCGATCTTGAAGACACAACCGCAACACACACTACTGCAATTGTATTTGGTTTGTTCGATCTCGTACCTCTCCAAGTAACACAAGCTTATTCCCACCTATGCTCAAGCCATACAGCACCTTGTACATAACCATCACTGGGGGCAAGTGACCAAAATGCACTTACTGACGATGAAGAAGGGTGGACACTTGTGACCTACAAGAAAACAAGGAAGCCAAGACCACAAGCCGTAAAACCAAAAGTGGAACAAGTGAGAAAGCAATGCTGCCGCAACAATAGGAAGCCCAAGAAAAACGTAAAAGCTGCTAAGCCGACGTACGCTGGGGAACCTATGGAGCAAGAGCCACGCATTCCCGTCTCCTTGCACGAGTACTTCCTGAAAGATTTCTTCCAACAGTGCACTACCGCTGCCTATCACATGGTTGAAATAGAGATAGAAGAGCCCTTAAAAGGCAAAGTTATCGCTGTCAAGAAAGAGAAAACTCCCACACCTGAAGAAAGCATGGCGTCATACTTTAGCATCGAGAAGGCGCTATGATTGTCCAAGGAGATGCAAAGAGCACTATTAGTAGTCTTGGCGATTCCCGACGACCACGAGGTGCAAGAAAGCAAAAACGAAGGCTTGAAGCTTCGGCCACATGAATATGCCACATGCTATGCCGTCCATGATGCAATTAACTTCACTGACGAAGACTTGTTGCTACGGTCAAAGCCTCACAACTGTCATCTCTTTGTTTCTGGGTACGTGAAGAAGTACAAAGCCAATCGCATGCTTGTGGATGATGGTTTAACAATAAACATCATGCCAAAGTCAACAATGACTACAATCGGCATCAAGATGGGTAAACTGACCTGAAGCCGACTGCTAATCCAAGGTTTCAACCAAGGAGGACAAATAACGATGGGCATGGTTCGCGTCAAGATGACCATTAGCGAACTCAAGTCGAGCACGATATTCCATGTGATTTATGCGAGAACTTCCTACAATTTGCTCTTAGGAAGGCCTTGGATCCATGAGAATGGAGTGGTGCCGTCCACCCTCCACCAATGCTTAAAATACTACCTAGAAGGAGTGAAGGTGATACAAGGCGACACCAAGCCATTCATCGAAGCTAAATCACACTTTGCGGATGCTAAGTTCTACATGGATGAAGAAATTGTGCCTGAAGCTCTTCCAAAAGAGATCAAGTCCACAAGCAAAGCCGCACAAAAAAAAAGTGTCAAGCCGTGCCCAAAGAGCAAGAAGAGGAAGCCGTGCCATCTTCAAACAAAAACAATAATGAGCTTGCTAAGCCCACAACAACCAAAGGGAATGCGATGCCCTCAAAAGGATCAAACACACCCGTCTTCTAATACATCCCGATGTTGAGAAGGAAAAGTGGGCAATCCTTGTTCGAAACAAGCAAAATCGACACACAGTTGCACAAGGACGACATAAAGCTGCTCAAGGTAAATGTAGTTTTACCTCTGACACAGCTAGGCAATGCTAAAATCTCAAAGCCACCGCAAGGCTTCGTACAACCCTTGCCAAAAAGGATGGAACTAAGCTCTCTTCCAACCAAGATGACCGAATAAGGCTTCAACCCAAACACCTACAAACTCATGTCAAAGGTTGGGTATGATTTCACTTCCTCTTCAAATATTGGAAAAAAAAGTGCAAACACCGTCAACGACAAAGAACGTGACCTCACCGAGACTCAAAAGAGGTTGAAAGAGCATGGTTATGGAGTTGACAGCAACAAAGCTGGACTTGGCTTCACACCAAATACACCCGTGAAGATTTCAAGCAAAACGAAAAACGCTAGCTCTCAACACATTAACATAAACATTGAACAAAATCAAGATGAGCCTAAACCTACCCCTCAAACATCAGTCTTCGATAGGTTGAATCATTCAAAACCCAAAATTTTGGCACTTGATCACATTGTAGGTCAAGAACGAACTTCCATCTTTAAACTGCTTAACATGCCAACACCCCAAACCTCTGTCTTCGAAAAGTTGTCAAAACCTAAGAAACAAAGCAACATGGCTAGCTCTCCTCCGCGACGGTTTGCCTTGGAATGACTTGCAGAAACCAAGACGACTTCTAGAAAGAGGAAGACGATGCCAAATGAAGAAAAGCTCGACGGTATAGCAGGAAAAGATGACGTTCACATCTTGATATCTTAAAGGATGAAGCGCCAAACAACCTTAGAAGTGGACACAAAAGGAGAATTAAAGGTAAAGAAGCGCACCATCATCCACACTAGCCAATCTTCACTCCAACAAGCCCAAGTAGACGACACTGAAGATGAGGTCCAAGACATTTTCCACATCACAATCCAAGAGGACGAGGAAGACAAAGTTCCCGAGGAGGATGTCACTACTGCGCCACCACAACTCGAAGAAGGGTGGGGCAAGCCACGATTGATGATCTCAATAAGCTCAACCTAGGAACAAGAAATTAGCTAAAACCTATCTTCGTAAATGCACTATTAAGCGTATATGAGATCGAGGAGTACTACCAACTGCTCTTGGAGTACAAAGACGTCTTTGCTTTGACCTACAAGGAAATGCCCAACCTTGACCCTACCATTACCGTGCATCGTATGGCAATCAAACCTGGAACGCAACCGATAAAGCAAACTCAAATACACTATCGATCTGAACTCATCCAACAAATTGAAGCCGAGATCGACAAGCTAATCGAAACATGCTTCATTCGAGAGGTGCAATACCCTAAGTGGATCTCTAACATCGTCATTGTCCTTAAAAAATCTGAAGCCACATATCAGGGCGCCATCCAGAAGATCTTCAAGGACATGCTACACAAAAATGTAGAATGTTACGTAGACGACGTAGTTGTCAAGACCAAGAAGAGATTTGATCACTTGAATGATTTACGAATGGTGTTCGACAAATTACGGCACTATAACCTCAAGATAAACTCGTTAAAATGTGCATTTGGCGTCACTTCTGGGAAGTTTCTTGGCTTTATTGTCAAGCATTGTGGCATTGAAGTAGACCAATCAAAGATTAAGGCCATTCAAAGCATGCCCGAGCCAAGGAATCTACACGAGCTGAAAAGTCTACAAGGACGGCTTGCCTTCATAAAACGCTTCATCTCCAACCTTGCCGAACGCTGTCAACCCTTCAATTGACTTATGAAGAAAGACGCTTCATTCGTATGAGATGACGCATGCCGCAATGCCTTCGAAAGCATAAAAATGTACCTAGCAAGCCCACCTGTCTTAGGAGCTCCCATGCCTGGAAAGTCGCTTATCCTGTACATTGTTGCACAAGAAGGTTCCATTGGAGCACTCTTAACGCAAGAAAATGAAGACCAAAATGAAAGAGCACTTTACTACCTAAGTAGAAACCCTCACTGGGGCCAAGCTCAACTACACCCTAATCGAGAAGATGTGCCTTGCCTTAGTCTTTGTTGTCCAAAAGCTCAAACACTACATGCATGCTTACACCATCCACTTGGTTGCCAAAGCTGACCCAGTCAAATACGTCATGTCCAAGCCAGTTTTAACGGGGCGACTAGCAAAATGGGCGTTGCTTCTCAATCAATATAAAATCATCCACGTTCTAACTAAAGCCATTAAAGGACAGGCACTAGTAGATTTCCTTGCCGATCATCCAATCCCAGCCGATTGGAAAATCTCAGATGACTTGCCCGACGATGAGGTGTTCTATATCAATATCTTCCTGACATGGACAATGTTCTTCGATGGATCCGTATGAGCAGACGAAGCGGGGGCAGGAGTAGTATTCATGTCAACACAAAGACAAATAATACCCTATTCCTTCCGGTTAAGCCAGCTATGCTCCAACAATGTCGCTGAATACCAAGCGCTAATTATCAGACTCCAAATGGCGATCGATATGGAAATCACAACCCTAAAAGTGTATGGCGACTCCAAGCTCATAATCAATCATCTCTTGACTGAATATAAACTGAGTAAATATGATCTCGTCCCATACTTCCAACTAGCAACTTAACTGCTCTGAAAGTTCAAGACTGTGACGCTAGAACATGTGCCAAGAAAAGAAAATCAAATGGCAGACGTTCTCGCTAACTTAGCCTCAAGTATGACGTTAGGAGAAGATGAAGTTGTAGACGTGCCAGTTTTCCAGAGATGGGTGATCCCGCTCGTCACTGAAATGCTACTAGATGATACAATGTCATCTCAGTACTTTCAGTCGACATTGAAGAATGGAGACAGTCCCTGATCGACTACTTGGAACATGGAAAGCTCTCGGACGATCCTAGACACCACTCTGAAATACGTCAACGAGCACCTCGCTTCCTCTACTACAAAAGAACACTCCATTGACACTTTTTTGAAAGAGTACTTCTAAGATGCCTAGGTGAGGAATAAGTTACTCAAGTCATGGAAGAAGCTCAAGCGTATGCGGAGCGCATCAGTCTGGACCAAAGTTGCACTTCCAGCTCAAAAGGATGGGCTACTACTGGCCAAGCATGGTGAATGATAGCCTGGAACACGTCAAAAAGTGCCAAGCCTGCCAATTCCAGGCCAACTTCATACATCAACCGCATAAGCCATTACACCCTACGGTTGCTTCATGGCTATTTGATGCATGGGGATTGGATGTCGTGGGACCAATCGCATCAAAATCATTTGCCAGAAAGGCTTACATCATAGCCGCAACAGATTACTTCTCCAAATGGGTTGAAGCCGTATCATCAAGGAGCATATCATCTACCAATATGGTGTGCCTCGCTACATCATCACTAACAACGAAAAATAGTTTTCCAATCGACTCATGGACGAGCTCTGTGAGAAATACAAGTCCAAGCAGCACAAGTCTTCTACGTATCATGCTCCGGCCAACGGTCTTGCAGAAGCATTCAACAAAACGTTGTGCAACCTCCTAAAGAAAGTGATCGGCTGAACAAAGAGAGATTGGCACGAAAGAATAAGCGAAACACTTTGGGCATATAGGACAACACATAAAACTCCTACCCAAGCTACGCCTTGTTCTCTCGTATATGGAGTGGAAGTTGTTCTGCCACTCGAAAGTCAAATCCCCTCACTAAGGATGGATATACAAGAAGGCTTAACTGAAGAAGAAAATGCAAAGTTGCGACTTCAAGAGTTGGAAGTACTTGACGAAAGGAGGCTCGAAGCTTAACAACACTTGGAATGCTACCAAGCATGGCTATCTACGGCGTTCAACAAGAAAGTCAGCCCAAGGCCTTTCCAAACTGGAGATCTTGTCTTGGCATTACGAAGGCCCATCATCACAACTCACAAAACAAAAAGCAAGTTCACATCAAAGTGTGATGGACCTTACGTAATACAATAGGTCTACACCAACGGTGCCTACTTAATCATGGCAGAAGATGGCTTGAAGATCGGCCCCATCAACAGTAGATTCTTGAAGCGCTACTACCCCTAAGGCAAACACTCAATGCTCATCGCATGCACGAGCCTAAACTGCAAACGGCACAGCGCTCATTGTTCGCACGAGCATAAAAGGCGACACCCAATGCTCCTCGCCTGCACGACGAGCCTAAACTGCAAATTGCACAACGCTCCTTGTTTGCATGAGCATAAAAGGCGACACTCAATGCTCCTCGCCTGCACGAGCCTAAACTGCACATGGCACAACGCTCCTTGTTCTCACGAGCATAAAATGTGACATCCAACACTCCTAGCCCATAAGAGCATAAACTGTGTACGGTAAAGCAAAACAAAAACAAAAACCACCATCAAGATCACAAAAACCCATCACCCCCTTGAACTACGTCATGACTTGATCCCTCCTCAACGGAGGGTACGTAGGCAACTTGAAACTTCAAAACTTCAAAACTTCAATTACAGTCACATCATCAACAAAAACACAAACACTTTGAAGAATAAAGAGAAAATTCAAAATGTGAATACTTTATTTCTTTAAAGGAAGAATTTGGCTACAAAGCCTTATTACAAAAAGAGCAAAAGCAAGGAAGACCTAAAGTATAAAAGATGGAAGACACTACTTGAAAGCTATGTCCCTAAAGCCACGACAATGATCTTCAAGCAAGCCTTCCAATGTCTTCAAAGTAGGCACTTCCATGGCCTCACCTTTCCCTTGCTCTAGGCGTGAAATCCCCTCATAATGTTAAGAAAGTGTAGATTCCTGCTCCAAGATAACACCTCGAATGATGGATAACGTTGACGTCGTCTTTGGGGAGAACAAACTTACAAAACCAACAAGCTAAGCAAGAGGCTAAGTAAGATTCTTCCACATGCTCTGACGCTACGCCAAGTTTGTCAAACCTTTTCAAATCGGCAAAAGCACGACGCTCAGCTGAACCAATAACACTTGAAGGATTCAAGTCTCCCTTCAGCTTCGTCATCTTATTGCGGCCATTTTTATTCAAATGTCTCTTGTACTTCATGGAACCCCGATACCAAAATCGGATCCATAAAGACATCTTCAAGTTACTCATAATGAAACTCAACATAGGCGGCTTCTCCAGTAGTCGACAAAGCACCACTCCAAGTCATAGCTCCGCTACAGATATGATCGCCAAAAAGCTCAAACGAAGCCGGTGAATTGTCATGAGCATAGTGTGAAGGATTCAAAATAAGAATCCTTGATGTACACACCTTCTTCTTCGAAGTTAATTGACCAAAATTCGTCACCTCCCAAGACACTTCAGAAGACCACGACTTGATGTGCATCAAGTTGTCTTTGGCAGGAAGAATAAGCGCCTTAGGGCCAGTCAACGGCACGCAAAGCTTCAACGTTGTTCCCCTATCTTGCAAATCGCCTTCCTTTGCAAGAATGGTGATGGTATTGTTCTTAAAGCAGCTGAAAAATACCATGGCTGTAACAGAAACAAATAAGGCAACGTAAGCACAAAGGCACGACAAGAAAAAAGTTTTTTTGCCTTGCCAAAATAAAAGGCATGCGAGACTAACCTCATGAGCATCAAGGGATGATGTTGATGAAGTCGCAGTGATAAAAGAAATCAGCCATAAAGCTTGATCGAGCACATCAAATTGAGTAGCTCCAAGCAGCGACAAGGGGCAAGCCAAAGTCACCACCGAGGAAAGTTGTGACCAAAAGGCATTATACAGCATAAAAACGCTACACTCTTCTGCACAACCCCACATGGTAAAAGTGACGCACTACAACAAGCTCCAACCAGCAATTGCACGGCAACGGTAGTAGCGGCAAGAGGCACAACTACGTCACCACCGAGGAAAGTTGTGACCAAAAGGCACTACACAGCGTAAAAACGCTGCAGTCTTTTGCACTACCCCACACGGTAAAAGTGACACATGGCAACAAGCTCCAAGCAGCAGCAACAGGCACGGCAAGCACATCAACAAAGAAAACCCACGACTCCAAGCAGTTACAAAGTGCACGACAATAGGAGTTGTGTTGTGGAAACAATATACACCCAATTGTCCTATATATAAGGGTCAATTGCTTCCTAATGCTATAAGGAAAATACATACCCAAATAGCAAAAGGAAAATCAAAACAAGAAAGCACATTCCCATCAAAAGAAGGAAGCAAATTTCAAGCAAAAATGGCAAGTTACAGCCAATTTGCACATGCAAGACGTTTTTTGTGATAATTTAACTTTCCGGAAGAATTTTTATGCAAGGCCAATTAGAGATGGAAGCAAAGTGGCTGAGGATCATTGTGTCCAAATTTCATAATTTTCCCTAAAGCCAAACATTCCAGTTTTCAAAGTCATTCCCGTAGAAATTACTTTCCCGTCAGGAATTGCGCAGCTATAGGAAAATACAAAGTTGAAGGCTTTCCTGATTTTTTTCTAGTTATATACGATATAAGGGATAAAGCTATGTTCCCCATATTTTTTTCAGAATTTTCCAAGAAAGAAATCGACCTCAAATTGGGCGTGCAAGTCAGATGACATGTTTCCCAAACAAAAAAAAAAAACAGGAAAGCAGGATACCTCTTTGCCATGGGAAAATCAAAACAAGGAAGGAAAGCTTCTTCCTTGCCGTGGAATCAGAAGAAGAAAGGAAAAAGATCCCTCCTTCATGCCATGGGAAATCCAAACAAGAAACAAAAAAAAAAAAAAATTCCCCTTTGCCGTGGGAAGGAAAAAAAAAAGGGAAGGGAAAAATGCACATCCTACTCATCAAGGGACAAGAATTGAATCTTTCCAAAACCTTGAAGGAAATCACAAAAGCTTTCCAACATTTTGAAGAAAGTCACCTTCGTTACCAACATTGAAGAAGATTCCTACTGAAGGAAGAGAACCATTTTTTCTACAACCACAAGGAAAAAATTCAAAATGCGCTAAATGCATTTTGTCAAAGATTATGGAAAATCAAATACGTACAATAAGTATGTGCCGATTTATCCATTTTCAAAATTTCTTTCAAGATTAAGCCTCTACGGCCCTTGAAGAAAAGATTTCATTGCTTTCAAGTTCAAGCCTCTACGACCCTTGAAGAAAAAATGTCATTTCTTTTAGGATCAAGCCTCTGCAGCCCTTGAAGAAAAAATGTCATTTCTTTCAAGATCAAGCCTTAACGGCTCTTGGAGAAATATTTCGTTCAAGAAATACGCCTCGACGACCCTCGACGAAATTTACCACTTCAATTCAAGACCAAGCCTCAACGGCCTTTGAAGAAAAGATTCATTCAAGAAGCACGCCTCAAAGGCCCTTGACAAAATTCATCATCTCGATTCAAGAAATACGCCTTTACAGCCCTTGAAGAAGCAAACTAATTCAAGACCAAGTCTCGACGACCTTTGAGTTAGAAAATTCACATTGTAGGACTTCAAAACACGTTTCCTACATGTGACAAGCACATGCTTACAACGTGCCTTGAAGTGGGGGCATTTGTAGACATGTAAAAGCATCGCAAAGTGCCACGTGGCATATGACTCATCACAAATGGACAAGTCATCAAGGACATGTGGCACAAGACAAGCAAATGAAGTATAAAACTTCCCCAAAATTCGGCAATAAGGGAGAATCCCCCTTAAATTCGGTTAGGGAATCCAAATTGGTCCTAAAACCGGAAAGAAAGTTAAGGCATCTTCATAAAACAAGCAAGAATTGAAGATTGCTCACAAAATAGGCAACAATGCCTCATAATTTCGGCCAAGAGAGTAAAGTGGCTGAAATTAAGGCACAAAACATGCCTAAATTCTCCCATGGATGAATTAAGACATTGATAGGATTTTTATCACCTACGCAAAAAGGGTTAAAAGCACCTAAAATACTTGCAAGAGAAACAAGGTTATTGTAGTATAATTGGCTTAAGCAAGGTCATTCTCCACAGGGATTAATTTAAATAGATTGACGTGAAATTAATTCCCAACTAATTAATTAGAACGAAATAGACTCGGAGGAGAGCTCACCCATCTCCAGCGAACCCGTGCGAGTTGAGGGATTTTCATGTCGTGTCCGGCCGTTCTACGACAAAAGGAAGGTATAAACACACTCATCTCGTCTTGTGCTTCATTTTAATACCTAGATCGGAGTCTAGGGTCGTGGTTTGTAGTCGGCCGGAGCTGGGAAGGCTCCGGCGTTCTTCTCCGTTGTTCCTGTCGACACCAGGCCTTTTAGGCCGTTTCTCAAACCCACGGGCTCTAGACTCGTTTTAGCTAGCCCAGTACCCTCAACCTTTCCCTTTTTATTTTTGATTTAAATCCTTAAGACCCAAAAGGCCTTAGGGCAGTGACAGCAATGCCCAAACCCTTTGGCTTCAAGCCTTAGGGCCAGAGGAACTCGAGCCTCCAGCCCGTTAAGCCCAGTTTATTTTTATTTTAATTTAATTGTTTTAAAAACCAAAATGGCCTTTGGGCCATTTCTGTTGGGGCTCTAAGTCCAAAACCCTTTACCCTAAACCCATTAGGCTCTAACCATCCAACCCAAATCCTTTATTTTATTTAATTCAAGCCCAAATCCTTTAGAAAACCCAATAGGTCCTAACCCTAATTAACCTAAACCTAAACCCTAATCTGGATCCAAACCCAAGACCCATTTCCATTTCTTGAAATTATATAGTTGGGTAGTTTGATAAATTGTACATTTTTGTGCTTAGGTGAAGTTGCTAGCGGGGATTTCCTTAATCCTTTTCCGCACAACTCTGCTGCTACGGAGTATCTGTGAGTGGACCCCTTCTAAAATTTGCATAATTTTATAGTTTATTTGCATAAATGAAATGCATGCCTTACGAGTTTATGAACTGATTTTATGTTAAGCATATTTTTGGAATATGTTGTTTATCGTCTCGTTTTTTGGTGAGGAATTAATTATTAGCCTATATTGAGCTATAGTTTGACATATCGTATTTTCTATAAAAACCATGAACTGGTAGACTATCTGATGGATGACGATAGGATGCTAGAACATGTTTTAGAAACCCTTCTTTATAGTATAGACGATGGATGACTTTATACTATGAAGTGGTTATTTATGAGAGGCGTAATTATTTGTGCGTACCTAGTGGACACTATACCGCCTGGGGCGAGGATCTGGTGTTGGCAGTTAGGACGGGAGAAATAATCTCTAGCTACGGGCTGAGGGACACGGAGCAGGCATTGGGCTGGGAGTAGGTAATCTCTGGCTACGGGCGTTGAGACCACGGTGCTGGCATAGGGCCGGGAGTTATATTTATTCAGTGATCTTACTGACTGTACACCACGCTTACGAGACGATCTGTGGGACATTTGATGTTTTGATTTCCACGATGTTATTCCGCGATATGTCTTTAGAGATGTTTTTGGCATGCTAGGGTTTTCAGTAGACCTATCACTTATTACGCTAGTAGTTTTCTGTATATAAAATGTGGGGGTTAGTATCTTGATAACTGTTTTATTATTACTGTATATATGAACTTGGTCCACTCACCTTTGTTTTGCGCCCCCATTCAGGACTTAGAATCGAGGCATACAATCCTGGCGTCAAGGCACTTCCGCAGCAGCATCTTTGAATCCTCTTGGTGTAGGACCTACTCCTTTGTTACTCAATTTTATATTATTTCTTTTAGTATTCTGGTTAGTTGTATGCTCTGAACACATTCCTTAAATGCATATTCTTTATTCTTTTATATTTATAAGTCTTAATTATTCCTTATTTTCAGCCTTTGCACTCAATAAATGGCTTTCGTCACCCTCGGGTGTCGGCCAGCATGTGCCTATCCTGGTATTCGGGGAAATATCGGGATCGGGGCGTGTCAGGTTAACTAACCTTGTTCTTCTGAGCAGTAGCCTGACTACCTCTATGTCCCATCCTAGGCTTTTGGTTTTGACTGTGGATTGACACGTGGCTCGCATGGTGTCTGAGTAGGTGTGTGATGCGAAAATTAACTTAACACACAAATTAAACCCTTTTGTTGACAATTGTAGTATGGATAAGTATGGATCTTTCTAAACCGGGGATTAGGAGGGATTGCTAATCTACTCTAAACTGACTCAAAAACATTAAACTAGGCTTGAAAACACTTAACTAGACTCAAAGAACTTAAAACAAACTGAAAAGACTCAAAACTAACTAGAATGACTCAAAACAGCTTAAAACAACTAAATAGACTCAAACTAGACACTAGGAAGTGATTTGGATGAAAATTGAATTAAACTTGACTCAAAACACTTAAAATCACAAACTAAGACAGATTCTAACTATATTGACACTCTAAAGTAAAGGGGGATTGGGTTCAGACGAATTTTAAAGTAAAACATGACAGAAATTAAAACTAGACAGATTTGCACGAAATTGGTTGAATTAAATGGATGATGGGCTAGCTAGAGGGTTCTTCTCCACACATGACACACTTGTACATGAATCGATTTCCAATTGCTTTCCAATAAATTATGAAGCTCAACACCCCAGATTAACAGTGATGCACTAATTAACCCTCAGATTTTCCTTTACTCATTGAATTGGATGAATGCATGCGACAACCCAAATCATTCTCCAAAGGTCCTCTACATGAATGCATAATAGAGATACAATCAGAGATCATTACGTTCCATGAAAATCATAAGTGTTGACGAGACATTTGTAACTATGAATGCATGATACGTTTGACAAGAATTCAATTAACGCGATTGTGACTAGCAACCTTCACTACTCATGAATAGAAATTTGTAACGATTAGGTGAAACTCATTTATATTCTAGCATCAAATTCATGCATGAAAACTAAGTATGCATCCTTAATCAACATACAAGAATCAGTTTTGAAGAAAACAATTAATTGAATTGCATTCATAACTTATCAAATCACAATTGGAATAAATCAATTCATATTGCAAATATGTTCATGGCTTTGAAATTCCCCCTAGCCAAAAGGGGTTTAGTTCCTCATACTTGCAATTAAACAGAAAAAATTGAAATTAAACATTGAAAACCAAAGTAGAATACACCTAGAATGCTCCAGCAATCCAAATTGAATGGCTAGCACAACTCCAAGCAATCCTCCTTCTTCTTTGCAGCGGCACAAGGTGGGGGATGATGGATGAGTGGTAAGTTATGGTGGTGGATGGATATAGGTGAGTTATGGTGAAGGGTGGATGGGTCTGCAGCAAGGAAAGGAGAATGGCTGGAATTGTGTATGGGAGTGAATGGATGTGTGATAAGCTCATATTTATATATATTTTACATAAAATTCACTTGTCTTTTCTTAGTTAGTTCCTTATATTTTTGAGCTATTTACTATGTTTTTGTGTTTTGTGTGATTTATCAAGCAAAGAAAAGAAAAGTAGCACAAGTGAGATATTAAGTAACAAATTCGTCAAAACTGCCTGTGCAGATTAGCTGACTTTGGAAGCATGTTACGAACAGCTCAGAATGAATGAGAAAATGAGCCTTATATGCTTGGAAAGCTACGGATGTCTATTTTCTGGAGAAATTTACGGATTGTTAATATCATTTTTCTAGAAGACGTTATGGGCATTGTAACACTGAAAGGTTCAGAAAAGGGCTAAGCAGATTTGGCTAATAAAATGAGAAAGTAAAGGCACTTGTTTTGTGTTTTGTGTTTTGCTTTGTCATCAACACTCAGCAGAAAATGGGGTTATGATTGCACTCATTTGGCTTTGGAGCAAGTGGAAATGCACAGCTAGAAAGAGAAGGCACGGCACATGCAAGGAATCAATAAGAACCCCAACCATCTTAACCTGCACTAGATCTTGGAGAAGACAAAGTAGAAGAGCAAGAGGAGCCCATGACACAGGTTGTAGAGGAAGATCCCAACATGGCAGCGGACAATCGAACAATAAAGGAGCTTTCCGCTTTAGGATTGGACAATGCCGCTCCCCTATGCATCCAATACCCCATGGTTGTCCTAGGGAAGACGGACGAGTTCGAACTAAAATCAAGTTTGTTGCATCACATTCCTAAGTTCCACGGGATGTCCATGGAAGATCCTAATAAACACTTGAAGGAGTTCGAGGTTGTTTGCTCGAGCATGACCCCTGTGAACGTTGATGGGAGCATTCTGAAAATGAAGGCTTTTCCCTTTTCTCTCTTAGAAAAGGCTAAAGATTAGTTGTATGAGGTAGCCCCCGGAACTGTCACATCATGGGAAAGTATGAAACGGGCATTTTTGGAGAAGTTTTTCCCAACCTCTCGAGTCATTCTACTACACAAAAGGATTAGTGGCATTCAGCAAAACCAAGGTGAATCCTTTCCCACTTACTATGAGCGTTTTAAAACCCTTGTTGCTTCATGTCCACAGCACCAGATGAAGGATGAGCTTCTTCTTCAATATTTCTACGAAGAGCTTCTACCAATTGAACGCCAAATGCTAGACGCCTCAGCGGGAGGAGCTTTGATGGACAAAACACCCATGGTTGCCAAGACCTTAATTGCTAACCGAGCATTGAATGCTCAACAATATGAAGGCGTTGGTCAAAGGGACACCCCACGGCAGCAAGTGAATGAGGTAAGTTCCACATCCGACATTCAATCGCAATTAGCTAATCTTACTTCCATTGTGTCTCAGATGGCCGAAGGAATGAGGATGAAAGAACCAAGTGTATGTGGTGTGTGTTCTATCCAAGGACATGCCTCTGAAAAGTGCCCGCAATTGATTGAAAATGGTGGATGGGAAAATGCCAATGCAATTGGATTTCAAGGCCAAAACCAGCAAATGAACGATCCATATTCTAATACCTACAATCCAGGTTGGAGAGACCATCCAAATTTCAGGTGGAGGGAGCCCCAACAACCCCAACAATAAGGAAGCTTTAGGCAGCAACCTCTGGGCTTCTATACCAAGCAATACGCACTAACACAAGCCCCACAACAACCTGCCCAAAATACCTCAGGTACATCTTTAGATAATGAGACACTTCTTAAGTTACTCACCAATTTGTCTCAGGGGCAAGAAAATCAAGCCAAAGCAATGCAAAACCAAGAAAAGGGTGGACCAAATGGAGAAGAAAATTGGGCAGATTGCGGAGTTTGTAGGACAGTTCAGAGAGCAAGGTAAGTTGCCTAATTTAACCGTTGTCAACCCAAATGGAGGATTCGAATTTGCAAAAGCCATAAGTTTGTGAAGTGGAAAACAAGTTGGATCTGATCCCCAACCGTCCAATTCACGTTCCAATGAGGTTGAAGAATTGATAATTGAAGAGGATGAGCAAAGCACCCCCACGGAAAGGGTGGAAACACCTTTGCCGCTGGCCCTAAAAGCTCCTAAACCATCCAATTTGGCCAACAAAGGTAAGGAAGTTCCAATTTTGATTAATTCTAACGTTGTTCCTCCAAATGTTCCCTTTCCTCGTAGGTTTACGCAATCAAAGAAGGAGGAGGCTGAAAAGGATATTTTGGAAACGTTTAGAAAAGTTCAAGTTATTATACCACTTTTGGATGCAATTAAGCAAGTTCCAAGATATGCCAAGTTTTTAAAAGAACTTTGCACAACTAGGAAGAGAATTTCGAGCAAGGAGGTTGTCAAGGTAAGTGAAAATGTCTCAGCTGTTTTACAACGTAAACTGCCCACTAAATGCAAAGATCCGGGAAGTTTTACCATTCCTTGTGTAATTGGTAATACTCGTTTTGAATTGGCCATGTTAGACTTAGGTGCATCTATAAATATCATGCCTTATTCAATCCATGCATCTATGCACTTAGGCGAATTGAAAAATGATGGTGTGATTATACAATTGGCCGATCGTTCTAATGCCTATCCAAAGGGAGTTTTGGAAGATGTTTTAATACAGGTCAATCACTTAATCTTTCCGGCGGATTTCTACGTGCTTGAAATGGACGAGTCGGACCACTCCCCTACATTGCCCATCCTCCTTGGACGGCCATTCATGAAAACGGCTCAAACCAAGATTGATGTAGCCAAAGGATCAGTAACTATGTCATTTGGTAGTGATGTGTTTAGCTTTAATATTCCTGAATCTGTTGAGAATACTAATGATGTTTCGTTCTTGTTGTGCCATTAATGTAATTGAAAATATAGGGCAGAAACGTTCAACACTAATAAAAAAGAAAGTACCTCGAACCACCATCGAGGAGGAAATTGGAGTGAACAACAAGGAGTGCACGACCACACCTCTCAAAACCTCAATTCTGACCGAGAGCAATCCTTATGCATTTGTTGATAGTGCTGCCACTTCATTGCAGCACATTGGTACGTCACCTAACCCAATTTCAATTCCCATTTCAACTAATAGGTTGTTACCTTCTATGGTGCAGGTACCTAATCAAATGCAAGGTAGTAGGGAAGTTTACATCGATTGTTGGAAGCAACACACCAAAATCAGGAAGGACTACTATCCCGTTCCGTTCAAGGATTCAATGTGTGAGCACTTTGAGGAGCACGTCGTGGAGAATGTACCCCTCCATGCCGGGGGCCCTGTACAAGCTTAAATGGAGGTATCGTCCGGCTGGAAGACGTTAAAGCTAGCGCTTCTTGGGAGGTAACCCATGTATTCAAATAAGGAAGATCTATGTATCGCTCCACAATCAGTTTTGCGTTTCTAAAAACCTTCCCTTTTACTGCGTTTATTTTTCCTTGTTTGTCATTTTTATTTGTTGCTTGTTTGATTGTTTTTGGTGTGGATTTTTGTTTGAAACTTTGACAGGTAAATAAAGTGTTTTTACATTGACTTTAGTAGAGAAGGAACATTTGGTAGAAAAAAATTCAAAGATGTGCATACAAACATGAAATGAGTCTTCATTGGTCAGGAGGTGCCTCAACATTCGACGGAGCTCCAGAAAGATGAAGCACCAGAGATTGATTATCCGGAGCCTCAACACTTGGTGAAGCGCTAGAGGACGAAGGTAGAAGTTACCTCTGGAGTAACGCCACAAACCTCTGATGATCACTCTGAATCCGCACTTCGGACTCTTGCAGCTGATCAAGCTTCCTCTTCATGCTTGTTGAGTAATTAATTGCGAGCATATGCAACTCTTTATTCTCATGCCTAAGCACTCTGACCTCTTGCCGAATACTAGCCACTTCAGCCATCAACGACTCAACCTGACGAGATCGAGCAAGAAGGCGCTGGCCCATGTTTGATACTAAGCTTGCACATCGGACGCTGTAGGCCAGAGAGTCCTGAACAGCCAGTTCGTCGGACCGCCTGTAAAGTATCCTAGTGTCTCTAGGAGTGAGAAGATTTTTGGCCACCACCGAAGCGGTTGTATCATTCATCATCATGGAATCCCCAACTGTAAGATGACAATTTGGGGATACGAAGGACGGCTGCCATATGTTGTTTGGGGAAGATATGTCACTATCTTCCCCGACATTCAAGTTAAGGCGACGGTCAGAAGGGCAAGACATATTCGAAGGTGTGAAGAAAAAGAAGAGGTCGGACAAATCAAGTTCTTAGAAGTACAAGTAGGGAGCTTCTACAGGCGGAAAATTCAAGTGTGCTTTGGAATGTGATGCGTGCCTCTCTTTAAAAATCAGCACTCAACGGAGCTTCAGAAATTGAAGAGGCGAGTTCAGAAATCGAAGAGGCATGCTCAGAGATCGAAGAGACGTCTGCTTTCTCAAAAGCTGGGCTGCTTAGAAACCACGGGCTGATCTCAGAAATCGAAGAGGCACTTGCTTTTTCAGACGTGTCATCATCTGTCGCATGCACACTCAGCTTTGCGAAAATCACGGATAATTTGTCGAAGCACCGATCTCAGATATCGAAGAGGCGCCAGTCTTTTTCAGCCTCGTCAGCACTTGTCACACGCAAACTCAGCTTTGCGGAAATCACAGGCAGTTTGTCGAAGCGCCGATTCCAGATATCGAATAGGCATCTGCTTTATCCAGACGTGTCAGCATCTGTCACATGCACACTCAACCTTGCAGAAATTAGGGGCAATCTGTCGAATATTTCTGGTGAAGTAGAAAGCACGTGAAGTTTACTGTTCAATCATCCACCGGGTGCCGACAAGAGTGAAAGAATAGTACCGATTATTAATTCCTATAAATGTCATCCTTCACCCTCCATAGCAAAGCAGACATACATAACCCTTCTTCATCTCCGAAAATGCATTCCCAACGAAGCCTCTCGAGTTACTCTGTGTTTCTCATCCCTTGGGGTACCTCTGCAAACAAGTCATCAAGAGCAAAAGTATTTCATATCATGAAGGTTGAAAGCAAGAGTATCTCATATCATGCTTTCTCCCTGTCCTTTTCCTTGTCTTTGTGACAAGGAGAAAGTGAGCAATCAGCCAGCACTTGGTGTCAATCTTTCGATCTAAGAACCGACTGCCTGGAACTCCTTCCTGATTGCTTACCTAGCATTGCTCTCGAGTGCTCATCTTCAACTGCTGATGTACTTCCGAAGAAGATGCCACATCTGCCTTGAAGCATGTGAAGACAACGTGCTAATTCATCTTCAAGATCAAGTCTCATTTTCCTTGCTAAGAAGTTCCCCAGCCCAGTTCAAGAATAAACCTATGGAAAGATACTTCTTCAAAAGCAAAAGTATCTCATATCATCAGAGTCAAAGGCAAAGATATCTCATGGCATGTTTTTCATTTACCCTTACTCTTGCCTGCGAGACAAGGAGAAAGAAAGCAATTGGTCGGCACTTGGACATATTGAACAAAGAAACAGACCATCACCTCTACCTCATGCCTACCTACCATGCAGAAGAAACAAGCAGAAAAGAATGCTGCCTGCAGACTCAATCGAAAAGCTTCAACAACATATGGACGCATCAGTCGCCAAAGAGCAAAGCCTCGCCGTACAAGGCCATCAAATCACCACCACCAATCAAGTCTCCTTTTCCTTGCTAAGAAGTTCCCTAGCCCAGTTCAAGATCAAAGTTGTGGAAAGTCAACAAGATCATCTCTCCATAACCAGATTTGCGTTCTTAAACTCTACTCTGTCTGGTTTTTACTTTGCCATACTTGTCATGTTTATTCGTTGTTTGTTTGTTTGCTTGTTTTCGTGTGAGTTTATGCCTGAAACATTGAGGACAATGTTTGATTTAAGTGTGGGGGGGGTAACCAAGTTGTTTTGCATGAAATTCGTGGGAGTTTATCACCCATTACTGCTAGTGTTGTTCCTTGCTGTTTTTAAGTGTTTTTATGCTGTTTTGGAGTATTTTAGTGTGTTTTGACATAAAAATCCGAAAATCTCATAAAAATTTGAAAAATTGTTTTGAAAAACCCAAAAAGAGTTGTTTTTGTGTGTTTGTTTGTGTCTTAGGGTACCTTCCAACACAATGATGAGGATTAGGTTTTTAAATTGCATGACTGTTAAAGAGAATAATAAACATGGATGAAAGTTTGATTTACTATTTGGTGTATGCTTGGTTGTGGTTATAATTTATGAATTCACATGCAATCATAAGGGAAAAATCAATTTTTGTAACATGCTTGAAGGAAGGAACTCAAATGAACGCTACAACCTTGTGAGACTTGAGCCTAAACGTTTATTTGGAGAGTTAATAATCTGTGCACTATTATTTTCTAAAGTCGTTGCATGATCTCATTATTCTTTGCTTGGTTGCTACTTAGAAGGCGTTTCATCATTTAGTTCCAAATGCTAGAACTCATGCCTATTTCATTCAAAGCATGTTATTGATTTGCATAATACATATTCAAGATGAAGTTGTGTAATGACCACCACAACCAAATTGCCGTGCCCTATTTCATTATGTGTTTAAGTTAACCCCGTTGAGCCTTGTGTAGCCTATGTTCTTTGTTAACCCACACTATCCTCACCTAGCCTAGATTAGGACCATCCATACCCTTGTTCTTGAAGCATAGTAAAACATAATTTAGAAGGAATTCCTTTTGTTGAACTTTTGCAGAAAAACAAGTGTGGGGGAAGTGATTCTTGTGTGTGTGTGTGCCAAAGTTCATAATAAGGCACAAGTAGAAAAGAAAAAAAAAAGAAACATTCGTGGAAAATAGAATGAAAAGAAGAAAAGTTGTGAAAATGAGCTCTAAAGTGTTGTTTGTTGAAGAAAGGGTCCAAAACATGGAATTCGGCCCTAAGTGTTGCTTGAATCTTCCCGTTGTGTTTAAAAGTTAATTTATGCATTATTGAGTGAATTCCAAGCGTCTATTTCATTACTTTGCTTGCTATTGCTTTCAAAACATTTATTATCCCTATCCTTTCTTTGTTAGCCATTACCCTTAAACCCCGTTACAACCCTTAACTTCATCTTGAGTGTCATGCGTTTCAATATGTGGAGTTTGGAATTGGTATGAGCATATGGTGTCACTGGTTCTTGCATCTAAGTAGTAGCATTCTATTCATGATATCATATATAAACATGCTTATTAATACCAGAAAATGCTTTCTTGTTATACATATATGTGAGTACTAGTTTTCATGTTTACATCAATCTTCTCACATGTACCTAGTGTAGGGTGTGTAGTCAGAAAATCTGAGTGAAAATTGAGTGCATATCTTGTAAGGAATTGAGCAAATTCTCTAAGGCATGTTACTACATTCAAAACATCGTTTTAATTGGTTAAATGTGAACTAGTAAATTGTGACTGTGATGAAGTATGTGCTCAAGTGTTAAGTTGACTAAAATCTGTGGGAATGATGATTTTTAACTTGTCATGTGCGTTGGAAATCCCTGAGGCAAACGTTGGAAGGTTTAGGTTGTGTTTTGTTTTCTTTATTTTGCTCGAGGACTAGCAAAAGCTAAGTGTGGAGGTATTTGATAAGCTCATATTTATATATATTTTACATAAAATTCACTTGTCTTTTCTTAGTTAGTTCCTTATATTTTTGAGCTATTTACTATGTTTTTGTGTTTTGTGTGATTTATCAAGCAAAGAAAAGAAAAGTAGCACAAGTGAGATATTAAGTAACAAATTCGTCAAAACTGCCTGTGCAGATTAGCTGACTTTGGAAGCATGTTACGAACAACTCAGAATGAATGAGAAAATGAGCCTTATATGCTTGGAAAGCTACGGATGTCTATTTTCTGGAGAAATTTACGGATTGTTAATATCATTTTTCTAGAAGACGTTATGGGCATTGTAACACTGAAAGGTTCAGAAAAGGGCTAAGCAGATTTGGCTAATAAAATGAGAAAGTAAAGGCACTTGTTTTGTGTTTTGCTTTGTCATCAACACTCAACAGCAAATGGGGTTATGATTGCACTCATTTGGCTTTGGAGCAAATGGAAATGCACAGCTAGAAAGAGAAGGCACGACACATGCAAAAGAGAAACATGGACAGCTACACACATGCAAATTGCACAGGTTGGAGGGCATACACACACTCTACATGGACAGCACACACACAACAAGAAAGGCATGGCATGGAGGGCTTGGCATGGGCAGAAAATGTGTTGATTTTGGGCTGAAATGGTGAAGAGCATGTGTGTGCAAATGCAAAGAGGAACACACACGTGCAAAGACACTCATTACCACAACATCCATCCATTACACCCATTACATCCACTCATTACCACAACACTCATCCACTACACCCATTACATCCACTCATTACCACAACATTCACCCACTACACCCATTACATCCACTCATTACCACAACACTCATCCACTACACCCATTACATCCACTCATTACCACAACATTCATCCACTACACCCATTACATCCACTCATTACCACAACACTCACCCACTACACCCATTACATCCACTCATTACCACAACATTCACCCACTACACCCATTACATCCACTCATTACCACAACTCCATACACTCCTCTCTCTAGCCTATAAATACATCCACCCTTCACCATAACTAGGAAGATCTTGATCCATCAAAAGAGCTTCATTCACAAACACAATTTCCTTGCCGTGACCTCCATCCATTCATCTAGCCATACTACATCTCACCAATCCATACACTTTCATCTCTTAGCTGTGCAAATCCATTCCATCCATATATCCATACACATCCTAGACACTTGTGCTACAACAAGGTGGTGAAAACAAAGGTCCTTGGCGTTTCAAGCTTGGAACTTTGGAGCGTTTTAGGTGTACTTCGTTCTTGCTTTCAATGTCTACTTTGTTATTTTCTAATTTTGTTGCAATTATGCGTGGCTAAACCCCTATTTAGTTTGGGGGAAGTTTGAAGCCATGAACATGCTTGAGATATGAATTGATTTCCTCCAATTGTGATTTGATAAGTTGTGATTGCAATTCAATTATCTATTTTATTCATAACTGATTCTTGTATGTTTATTAAGGATGCATACTTAGTTTTCATGCATGAATTAGATGCTAGAATATAAATGAGTTTCACCTAATCGTTACAAGTTTATATTCATAAGTAGTGAAGGTTGTTTATCACAACCGCGTTAATTAAATTCTTGGCAATTGTATCATGCATTCATAGTTACAATTACCTCGTCAACACTTATGATTTTCATTGAACGTAATGATCTCTGATTGCATCTCTATTATGCATTCATATAGCGGACTTTTAGAGAATGATTTGGGTTGTTGCATGCATTCATCCAACTCAATAAGTAAAGGAAAATATGAGGGTTAATTTGTGCATCACGGTTAATCTGGGGTGTTGAGCATCATAGTTTATTGAAAAGCAATTGGAAATCGATTCATGTACACGTGTGTCATGTGTGAAGAACGGACCTCTAACTAATCCATCCATCATCATATTCCTCAAATTTGTTTCAAATTCATCAAAACCAAAATCCCCCTTTTTACTTTCTTGTTTCAAAGTGTTAAATTTCTGTTTTGTTTGTGTTTTTGAGTGTTTTGATTCAAGCCAAAACACTAAATTCGTCCAAAGTTGTGTTAGAGTCAGAAACTGCCTAGTTTGTGTTTTTAAGCAGTTTTGAGTGTTTTTAAGTTGTTTTGAGTCTTGTGAGTCTATTCAAACGTTTTAACTTTGTTTTTATGTTTCTGAGTTAGTTTAGAGGTTTTAGCAAGTCCTCCTAATCCCCGGTTTAGAACGATCCCTACTTGCATTTATACTACAATTTGACAACAAGAGAGTTTAATTTGAGTGCTTAACTAACATCGCATCAATGTGTAGAATGGTGAATGATCAATGAAATGCATGGAAATGGTATTTATAGGGAAATGATGGATTAGGTGAGTTAGGTGAGTGCACATTCCATTCAATTTAGGTGGGTTAGATGAGTGCACCAACAACTCAAATTTTGGTAGGTTAAATGAGTGCACCATCCATTCAATTTCTGGTAGGTTAAATGAGTGCACCAACCATTCTTGCAACTTGCATTTGTTTCTCCAGATTTTTAGCATGTTCCTAACCTCATTTAAGCACCAAAAACGTCCATCTAACTTGCTCCACATGAAGGAAAAATTTTGTCCTAGCTAAGAACATGTAAGAACATTTGAATACATATGCAAACTATTAACTCTTTAAAGTAGGCATGCATCCAAAAACAATTCATAAAACCCATGACTTTCAAAGCCTAGTATATGGTGAACCAAAAGACTCTTTAACAACATTAAAGAGAATGAAGAATTTAGAGATTCTTTACCCTTGAAGCTCATCCTTGTTTACACAAGGGATTCACCCAAGTGGAGGGCCTTCAAGTCACCTTCTTGCTGCTTAGATCTTCCTTGTGATTTTCCTCCTTTTAGTGCTCCTTCGCTTCTTTGAGGGTTTGAGGATTTGTTCTCCAAAACACCAAAAGTTTGATGTCTCTAAGTCTCTTCACCAAGGATGTATCTTGTGAGGATGAAATGGATGACTTAGGGAAGTAGAAATTGCTAGATTTATTCCCTAGGTGGCCGGCCTCTTTAGATAGAAATGAGAGAACATGTTTCACCCAATTTCACCAAGAAAACCCTAATTGAAAACAAAGCTATAAAGATGAATTTATACTTCATTTCAAGTGAGTGGCAAACTTGTAATTAATCCAAGTTTGCTACCCTCACCCTTATGGCCGGCCTATATGTGTTTATTGGGCTTATTGCCCATTTTGTTTTAGTTGTCATACAACTTAAACATAATGGGCCTTGTGGACCAAAACACTTTTGGGCCCCGAAGCCCTAAAACCAACTTAAAAGCCCAATACGAACATTTCGTATAATTAATTAACTAATTAATTAATCTTGACCATTCTTCAATTAAACCATTTAATTGCTTATCCATTTCATTTAATTTCTTCACATACATCCTTACTCGGTGTACGATCCATTAGGTTCCAATTAGCGAGGCAGTGGGCGATGTTACTCTTAACGATCGATTGTGAATTGAAACCACATTTCAATTCTCCCTTTGATGATTAGTGTTTGCTAATCATTAGGGCTTCCACAAACCATGAGTGACACCTAGCAGTATGTCATGGTTACCCAAGCTAAGTAGAATTGGTTGGAGAACCTATCCAGTTACAACTACAATGCAATACGGTCCTTCTCTAATACAATACTCTTAATCACATTGTTTAAGTGATAGTTTGTTTCATGTCTACTATCCAATGTGATACTTTCCTATATGATTCCCTTGAATATGATTTGGAACAACTTCCTAAGTCATATTCATTTGCTTTGGCCAAAGACTTTAGAATCATATCTTAGAGTATTCTCCTCCCACCATGGAAGATTAGAGATCCCTTGTTGTGCATTCATATGCCTACATGACTAGATCGCATGACCCCAACAATGCCGTGGACAATCCGAAGGAATGCCGTTGTCATGATCAAAGATCAAGGACCTAACCATTAGACATCTATGATGCCTCAGGTCAAAGGACTACTTTGCATATTGTAACCTTAGAGTTCATACATGACATGTATGTTCGAACTCTCTTTTGATCGTAGTTCAGTGTACTCGATTACTCTTTCGAGCACCTATGTGTTTGTCTTAGTGTCCAACACCAAATGACTTGAGACTAGTTCATACTCACGTTTGAGTCAACATAACACATACTAACCTTAGCGGATTGTCAATGCCCAATTGGCAATCCTATGGCTAGGAACGTTTTAGGAATGAACATAAGAGAAAGGTCTCGTTAATCTAACTCATTAGATCACTTATCTCTTAGACCAAATACATCCCTTGGATTCTCTTATTGCTTAAACAAATGATACAATAAATAGTGATTAACAATAAGTCTTGCCCTCCATTAAACATATAAAAGTTTAACACATTAAGTATTCCAAAAAGCTATTACATCAAATGAGTGGCTTTGTGGGCATACTTCCAACACCACATGCATGCACTCCAATTCAGCCCAAAACTGCACCAAAATGCACTTTCTTGCCAACTTTGTCATTTGAACCTACAAACACACGAAAATAGCTTAAATCACTATAATAAGTAGAAACTAACTAAATAAATGCCAAGAAACAAGCTAACTAAGTCGCATAAATATACTCCTATCAAATTCCCCCACACTTAGCTTTTGCTAGTCCTCGAGCAAAATGAAACAAACAAAAGAAACAAAACACAATCTAATCCTTCCAACAATTGTCTTAGGGATTTCCAAAGAACATGACATGCTAAAAATCATTACTTACACAGATTTTAGTCATCCTTACACTTGAGCACATACTTAATCACAGTTGCCACTTACTAGCTCACAATCAATCAATTAAAACAATGGTTTGAATGTAGTAACATGCCTTAGAGAATTCACTCAATTCCTTACAAGATACTCTCTATTTTCACACAGATTTTCTGACTACACACCCTACACTAGTTATGTGTGAGAAGATTGATACAAACATGTAGACTAGCACTCACATATGTTTATAACAAAAAAAGCATTTTTTGGAGTTATTAAGCATGTTTAGATATGATCTCATGAATGGAATGCTACTACTTAGATGCGAGAACTAGGGATACCATATGCTCATACCAATTCCAAACTCCACATATTGAAACACACAACACCCAAGATTGAAGTTAAGGGGTTGTAACGGGCTTAAGGGTATTGGCTAACAAAGAAGGGTAAGGATAACAACCGTTCTTAAAGCAATAGCAAGCAAAGTACTAAAATTGACTTAGAATTCACTCTTGAATGCAGCAAATAACTTGAACCACAAAGGGGATTTCGTACATACTTAGGGTCATATTCAAACTTTTTGGACCCTTTCTTCAACAACCAATACTTGAGAGTTCTTTCTCACTTTTTCACAACCTTTTTCTTTCTTTCTTTCTTCTTTTCATGTTTTTTTTTCTACCCGTGTACATAACCTTCCCCCACACTTGATTTCTGCAATATGTTTGATCAAAAGGAATTCCCTCTAAGTCATTCTCCACTATACTTTAAGAACAAGGATATGGATAGTCCTATTCTAGGCTAGGTTGGGGTAATGTGGCTAACAACGAAAATAGGCTAAATAAGGCTCAAAGGGGTTAAACCTACAAAACAAATGCATGGGATGAAGGCTTTTTGGCTCTGGTGGTAACTACTAAACAACTTCATCTCGTTATATGTTATGCACTCAATTTTAAGCTTTGAATGAAACGGGCATGAGTTCTAGTATTTGGAACTAAAGTGATGAAACACATTCTAAGTAGCAACCAAGCAAAGAATAATGAGATCATGCAATGACTTTAGAAAACAAGAAATCACAGATTAATAACTCTCCAAACAAAATTTAGGCACAAGTCTCTCAGGGTTGTAGCGTTAGTTTGAGTTCCTTCCTTCAAGCATGTTACAAAAACTGATTTTTTTTTCCTTTGTGATTACATGTGAATTCGTAAATGACAACTACAACTAAGCATAAACCAAAGAGCATATCAAACTTCCACCCATGTCTGTAGCTTTCTTTAACAGTCATGCAATTAAAAACCAAATCCTCATCATTGTGTTGGAAGGTACCCTAAAACACAAACACACAAAAACAACTCAAAAACGACTCTTTTTGGATTTTTCAAAACTTTTTCTACTTTTTTTTTTCTTTCAAATTTTCGTATTTTCTGTCAAAGACACACTAAAACACTCCAAAACACTCTAAAAACACTTTAAAACAAATGAAAATTAACTCTAGTTATGCTAGGTGGTAAAATCCTACGAATTTGCAATAAAAACACTTGTTTACCCCCCCCCCCCACACTTAAACCAAACATTGTCCTCAATGTTTCAAACATAGACTCACACATAAGCAAACAAACGACACAACTAACAAACATGACAAGCATGGCAAGGTAAAAACCAGAAAGAGTAGAGTTTAAGAACGCAAATCTGGTTATGGAGTTAGAATTCCATCAAGCCCTCGTTTGAACACATGGGTTGCCGCCCAAGAAGCGCTTGCTTTAACGTCTTCCAGCCGGACGATACCTCCATTTAAGCTTCATTGTAGTCCACGGCATGGAGGGGTATTTCCTCCATATCATGCTCCTCAAAATACTCATGCATTGGATCTATGAATGGTAGGCCATAATCATCATTCCTCATTGTGGTGTTTAGCTTTCTAAAGTCAATGTAAATGCTCCCACCATTGTGGATTCGATTGGGGACCTGCACCAAAGAAGGTAACAACCTATTAGTTGAAATGGGAATTGAAATCGGACTAGATGGCTCACCAATGTGTTACAATGAAGTGGCAGCACTGTCAACAGATTCTTCAATGGTGCTCTCGGCCAAATTGTGCATTTTGAGGTTAGTGGTGTGTTCTTTGTGCTCCATTCCAATTCCCTCGTCTTTGGTGGTTCGAAATTCATCTTTCTTAATTGGTGCTGAATTTTCCTGCCCAACATCTTTTATTACATCAATGGCAAAACAAGAACGAACATCATTAGAATTCTCAAGAGATTCAGGAATTTAAAAGCTAATCATATCGCCACCAAACGCCTTTGTTAATGCTCCTTTGGCCACATCAATCTTTGTTTGAGCTGTTTTCATGAAAGGTCGTCCAAGTAAGATTGACGATGGTGGAGAGTGGAGAATCCTCCATGTCAAGCACATAGAAATCTGCAGGAAAAATCAAGTGGTCTACCTGCACCAAAACATCTTCCAAAACTCCTTTCGGGTAGGCATTAGATCGATTGGCTAGTTGAATAATAACACCATCATTTTTAAGCTCTCCTAGATTCATAGATGCATAAACAGAATATGGCATGACATTAATTGATGCACCTAAATCTAGCATGGCATGTTCAAACCTTGTATTACCAATTACACAAGGGATAGTGAAACTACCTGGATCTTTGCATTTAGGTGGCAGCTTTCTTTGCAACATGGCAGACACATTCTCACTCACATGTACCACCTCTTTCTCCCGAATCTGTTTCCTTGTTGTACAAAGCTTCTTTAAAAACTTAGTGTACTTCGGGATTTGCTTTATAGCATCAAGGAGCGGAATATTGACGTGCACCTTCCAAAACGTCTCCAGAATGTCTTTTTCATCGTCTTCTTCCTTGGTTTGGATAAACCTGCTAGGAAAGGGCGCATTTAGTGGAATAGAACTCGACAAATTCGAATTAGGACTTACCTTGGTCGAATTAGATGGTTTGGGAAGTGTATGAGTGCATGGCAAGGTTGTTTCCTTCCTTGTCGTGGGTGTGTGTTGGACATCCTCCTCTTGTTGCAGCTTTTCGTCCTCCGTTTGGGCAAATTTTGATGGTTGGGGGTCTGTTCCAACTTCTTTTCCACTTCTCAATGTAATGGCCTTGATGGATTCAATTCCTCCCATTGGATTCACAACGGTTATACTAAGCAGTTTGCCTTGCTCTTTGAATTGCCCCATGAACTCCGTCATTTGACCCATTTGTTTCTTCAACTCATCCACATCCTTAGCTTGATTGAGCATTGTTTTGTTTTGATTTTGCTGCCCTTGCACCAAAGAAGTTAGTAATTGAACAATTCGATCATTATCCATGGATGTACCTAAATTGGTTTGGGCAGATTGTGGTTGGACTTGAGTGGGTGCATATGGCCTTTGATACATCCCAGGGGGTTGTGGCTGAAATCCTCCTTGTTGGGCAGGTTGTTGTGGTTCTCTCCACTTGAAATTTGGGTGATCTCTCCATCCCGGATTGTAAGTGTTGGAATAGGGGTCATTATGTTGCTGATTGTGGCCTTGAAAACCCACGGCATTGAGGGTTTCCCAACCTCCATTCTTAATCAATTGAGGGCATTAGTCATTGCGATGTCCTTGCATAGAACACACGCCACAAAGACTTGGTCCTAGTATCTTTATCCCTTCATCCATCTGAGATACAATAGAAGTGAGGTTAGTTAATTGTGATTGAATGTCGGACATAGAACTTAGCTCATTGACTTGCTGCCGTGGGGGGTCTCTTTGTCCAAGTCCTTCGTATTGTTGTGCATTTAACGCTCGGTTGGCAATTAGGGTCTTTGCAGCCATTGGTGTTTTTTCTACCAATGCTCATCTCGCTGCAGCATCTAACATTTGTCGCTCAATTGGAAGAAGTCATTCGTAAAAGTATTGAAGTAGAAGTTCTTCTTTCATTTGATGTTGAGGACATGAGGCGACAAGAGCCTTAAAACGCTCATAGTATGCTGGAAATGACTCTCCTTGGCTTTGTTCAATGCCACTAATCTTTTTCCTCAAGAGAATGACTCTCGAAGTGGGGAAGAACTTCTCTAAAAACACCCTCTTCATGCTTTCCCAAGAAGTGACCGTTCCAGGTGCTAATTCATAAAGCCAATCTTTAGCCTTTTCCAAAAGAGAGAATGGAAAGACCTTCATCATCAAAATGTTCCCATCGACATTGATGGGTGTCATGCTCGAACAAACCACTTCGAACTCCTTAAGATGCTTCTTTGGATCTTCCATGGACAGCCCATGGTATTTGGGAATGTGATGCAACAAGCTTGACTTCAATTCGAACTCATTGGTCTTGCCTTGAGCAACCACGGGTTATTGAATGCAAAGGGGTGCGGCATTGTCCAACCCCGAGGCCGAGAGTTCTTTGATTGTACGATTGTCCGCTGCCATGACTTCCTCTTCTTCTTCTTGTTCTTCAAATTCAGATTCGGCCTCTGAGCTTGAACTAGGTGAATTAGGTTATGGTTGCTTCCTCTTTCTTCTCAAAGTTCTTTCAAAATCGCCGTCGAACTCCAAGATGTTTGCACTAATATTTTGAGAACTACGAGTCATAAACTAGTACCTGAAACGAAGAAACAAACACAATCAGCAACTAAGTAGTAAGGCACGACAAGGATTGACACGTGGCTCGCATGGTGTCTGAGTAGGTCTGTGATGCGAAAATTAACTTAACACACAAATTAAACCCTCTTGTTGACAATTGTAGTATGGATAAGTATGGATCTTTCTAAACCGGGGATTAGGAGGGATTGCTAATCTACTCTAAACTGACTCAAAAACATTAAACTAGGCTTGAAAACACTTAACTAGACTCAAAGAACTTAAAACAAACTGAAAAGACTCAAAACTAACTAGAATGACTCAAAACAGCTTAAAACAACTAAATAGACTCAAACTAGACACTAGGAAGTGATTTGGATGAAAATTGAATTAAACTTGACTCAAAACACTTAAAATCACAAACTAAGACAGATTCTAACTATATTGACACTCTAAAGTAAAGGGGGATTAGGTTTGGACGAATTTTAAAGTAAAACATGACAGAAATTAAAACTAGACAGATTTGCACGAAATTGGTTGAATTAAATGGATGATGGGCTAGCTAGAGGGTTCTTCTCCACACATGAAACACTTGTACATGAATCGATTTCCAATTGCTTTTCAATAAATTATGAAGCTCAACACCCCAGATTAACCGTGATGCACTAATTAACCCTCAGATTTTCCTTTACTCATTGAATTGGATGAATGCATGCGACAACCCAAATCATTCTCCAAAGGTCCTCTACATGAATGCATAATAGAGATACAATCAGAGATCATTACGTTCCATGAAAATCATAAGTGTTGACGAGACATTTGTAACTATGAATGCATGATACGTTTGACAAGAATTCAATTAACGCGATTGTGACTAGCAACCTTCACTACTCATGAATAGAAATTTGTAACGATTAGGTGAAACTCATTTATATTCTAGCATCAAATTCATGCATGAAAACTAAGTATGCATCCTTAATCAACATACAAGAATCAGTTTTGAAGAAAACAATTAATTGAATTGCATTCATAACTTATCAAATCACAATTGGAATAAATCAATTCATATTGCAAATATGTTCATGGCTTTGAAATTCCCCCTAGCCAAAAGGGGTTTAGTTCCTCATACTTGCAATTAAACAGAAACAATTGAAATTAAACATTGAAAACCAAAGTAGAATACACCTAGAATGCTCCAGCAATCCAAATTAAATGGCTAGCACAACTCCAAGCAATCCTCATTCTTCTTCTTTGCAGCCGCACAAGGTGAGGGATGATGGATGAGTGGTAAGTTATGGTGGTGGATGGATATAGGTGAGTTATGGTGAAGGGTGGATGGGTCTGCGGCAAGGAAATGAGAATGGCTGGAATTGTGTATGGGAGTGAATGGATGTGTAGAATGGTGAATGATCAATGAAATGCATGGCAATGGTATTTATAGGGAAATGATGGATTAGGTGAGTTAGGTGGGTGCACATTCCATTCAATTTAGGTGGGTTAGATGAGTGCACCAACAACTCGAATTTTGGTAGGTTAAATGAGTGCACCATCCATTCAATTTTTGGTAGGTTAAATGAGTGCACCAACCATTCTTGCAACTTGCATTTGTTTCTCCAGATTTTTAGCATGTTCCTAGCCTCATTTAAGCACCAAAAACGTCCATCTAACTTGCTCCACATGCATGCACTCAAATTCAGCCCAAAACTGCACCAAAATGCACTTTCTTGCCAACTCTGTCATTTGAACCTACAAACACACGAAAATAGCTTAAATCACTATAATAAGTAGAAACTAACTAAATAAATGTCAAGAAACAAGCTAACTAAGTCGCATAAATATGCTCTTATCAGTCTGCTTCTAAAACCTCGTGTTTTAAAGTTGTTAAACTGCCCACGTGTATCTAACGGTTGGAAAGTACTTTATGTAGCCTTAGTTAGACTAAGATGCCGAGCTGGCAAGCGGTCGAGCAGTCGACTTTAGCGCTCAGATAAGTCTTCTTTTTAACTCCATTAGGCCTTGAAATTCTCAATCTTCTCCGGGCTTTGACTTTAGTTTGGCTTTCGGGCCTTTTTCCCGACCTGCACCATTTTGTGGGCCGAAAAAGACCCAGCATTAACATAATCAGTCTTCGCCATCCGCGCCAAAACTTTGTTGTGTTCCTTCAAAGGTCAATAAAAGGATAATATAATGCAGCAAATAAAGGTGTCAAACCATCGCCCTTACGAGATGATCTGTGGGACGTTTGATGTTTTGATTTCCGCGATATGTCTTTAGAGATGTTTTTGGCATGCTAGGGTTTTCGGTAGACCTATCACTTATTACGCTAGTAGTTTTTTGTATATAAATTGTGGGGGTTAATATCTTGATAACTGTTTTATTATTACTGTATATATGAACTTGGTCCACTCACCTTTGTTTTGCGCCCTCATTCAAGACTTAGAATCGAGGCATACAATCCTAACGTCAAGGCACTTCCGCAGCGGCATCTTCGAGTCCTCTTGGTGTAGGACCTACTCTTTTGTTCACTCAATTTTATATTATTTCTTTTAGTATTATGGTTAGTTGTATGCTCTGAACACGTTCCTCAAATGCATATTCTTTATTCTTTTATATTTATAAGTCTTAATTATTCCTTATTTTCAGCCTTTAAACTCAATAAATGGCTTTCGTCACCCTCGGGTGTCGGCCAACACGTGCCTATCCTGGTATTCGGGGAAATATCGGGATCGGGGCGTGTCAGATTGGTATCAGATCGTGGTTTGTTCAGAGCATACTTAGGATTCTCTTCTATTCTCGTAAAGTGTCGGTTTTGACATCATTTGGATGTCAAGACTTCTAGATTTGGTGCCATTCGGTGCAGTTATGCTAACCTTTCTCTATTTAAATTGTCACTTTCTGACTGAAATATAAGAATTCATGTCGGGATTATACCTCAACAGTGATGAATTGGATTGTTGGACGACTTTCAACATCATATTGATACTCTGCGACATGCGTTCCTTAGGAATGGCTGGCAAAGTCATATCTCTTGGAAATTGCTCTAAACATTCGAAGTGCGTGCTAAAGAAGCAATTAAGTGCTAGTGGTGACGACGGTTAGTAGGTGGTAGTTAGTGGGAGCAAATCAATGTTCTCGGACTCGTTTCCACTAAAGATATTCGTGTGAATCTTTAGGACAATTCTCGACGATTGTTCTATCAATAACCTTCTTGCTTATTCCAACGATGAAGTCAAGTTCCTTAACCTTTGACCGTCAGCTTCACACCAAATTCTTCGAGCGTTGACTTCGTTGAGTTTTTATACTTTTCTTGGGAAACTCATCAGTAGCAAACGATATTGTCATTAATTTCCCAAAATAGAGTTGCGATTCTTGTTGTTATGGTTGTTGGAGTTGGATGATGAAGATGTGGTCTTGTTTGGATAAACAGACTCCTTGAACTTCACCTTGGTCTGGTACTCGATGGTAAAACCCTAGCACCTTGTCCATGAACTTTTCGGTAGAGATGAACTTAGCCTCTTCCTTGTAGCTCAACTGACTAATGTTCTTGTCCATTAACTGTTCAACCTTGTAATTTTCAGTGTAATGGCTTGAGACTCTACCATACTCATCATTGTACGAAGATTGCGCTTTGCTCTGAACTTCTCTGGACTCATTGAACTTTGGTTTCCTCAAGGGCATCACTTTAGGGTAGCCAATCGTGTCACTGCATGCATAAGCATGCTGCTTTGTATCTTTCTTCTTCGTCATTTTGTTAGTTCAGAGGTTCTATGTTTAATTTTTGAACTTTGTCTTGTACTCTCACAAAGTACTATGAATCTCGAAATGTCTTTGGCCTCGTCAAATCTTATTAACAGTTCTTAACTATTCTTGAGCTTAGACCTATTTTCTTTTGGCTAAGAAACCAATCAACCTTACGATGATGTTTAACCGAATAATCAGAAACAGTGACTTCTATTTCTGCATCTTTACCTTCCTTCGCTTGTTTGTTTCTCAATGTGAACTGGATCTTGCTGGAACATTACACAAAGGGTGTAAAAAATAAAAAATATTTGTTCTCGGCATGGTTCCTGGTTCAAATCTCAATATCTTGTACTCTATATTTTAATGGATTTGTTTTGACCCTCAAATTATTGAGTGTTCTTTCAGCCTTCTCGACATGGTTTCTCACTTAATCAGTGATGAATTCACAATTGATCAAATTGGTGGAAGTGTGCGCCCAATTCTTATCGATTCGGACATGTATAGTTAGGGCATAACATTTTCACAAGCTTACCAGAAAGAATTCCATATGGGTGTAAAGTTAAGCCATCTTTTGGTAAGAGATTGGTGATGATTGTAATGTAAGTGATCAGCTGATTGCATCACTATCTTCACGCTGAATTGAATGGTCACCACTCATTATCTTGTTGCAATTCATCACCATCATATCGTACTCTGGTATACCTTTTCGATGATGTGATGAGTTCACCTTAACACAGCTTTCCACTACCTCGCACCAGGATCCTTCGGTTTGCGAGCACGTGGGCATGAGATTTGAGCAGTCTTTTAGTAAGAGTTGGATGAAGGTTTTAGTACAGAATGTCAGCGGATTGTATCACCATCTTACTATAATTTATAGGCATCATCGGTTCTTTTCTAACGTTATGTGTTGGTCTCAACGCATATTTTCATAGCTTCACTCCAGGACTCTTTGTTTATGAGTATGTGAATGTCGAAACACTTCTAGCGGATTTATTTGGTGCACTATGGGACGGCACTACAGCACGGTTGAGGCGAGAATTGGATAATCTTTACACCTCTCTCAAAAGGTGTGTGCTCTCTTTTGTTTTTAGGTTGATCATTTACGAGTCGTTCTTCTTCCCACCAATTATGGCACTTGTTGGGACATGGTACGAAAGTTGCTACATGCAACACTGGTTGATAAATGAATTTTGTGCGAGCTTGTATTTGGAGGATCGAATTTACGACATGTGAAATTGTGCACCCTCAGGAAATTACTGCTTGTTTATCGAGACAAAAATGTGTTGTCGATATCGCGGGCTGCAGACTGTGATATCAATAGCTTATTCGTTGGGTTCGTTAAGCAATTGGGCAAGAAGACCCGTCTTCAGCAGTGGTTACGGATTTGTTATTGTTGGGGCTCAACCCAAAAACACGTCTGTTCTCGGAGTACGTGAGGTTACGAATTCTTGGGTGAGACCCACTTCCAATTTCGATTTTCGATTTTCAGTTTAAATATTGTAAATTTTCTTATTATAGTTATATATTTGTTTTAGACGTTACAAATGTTTTAGGGGAAAGTATTTCTGTTTTCGGTTTTAAGTTTAGCACGAGGTTTCAACCTATATGTTAGTACATATTTATTTTGATGCTATCGTATTTTGCGTACATACTTTTGACCCTACGTCAATATATGTTTTCGACTTTATATCTTTATAAGTAGGTTTCTACTTTTACATTGATGGGGAAGAAAGTAAGAGCTTGGAGGCATGATAGAGGATTTTGCAACCTGCTAGCAACGGTGTGGCATATTCTCTTTGATGCACCTAGTCTGACTTGATTTCTCTTTATACGTATACATATATTCTTCTTCCTATTTTTGAGTATTTCAGTTTAGTAAGTGATTTTAAATTTCGAGGACGAAATTCTTTTAAGGGGGGTAGATTGTTAAACCCCACCCCCGAATTTATATGTAACTTTATAATTTCCCAAAGTTTTATTGAAAATTTCATTTTGGTCCCCTAGCTTGATTAAATCTGGACCCTTTATCTAGATTCCTAAACTCCCTCAAACTGCCACGTGGCAGCACCCTAACAAACCTCACATTTCTCTCTCTCCCATACTCCCGTGACTTCTTCTTTTTCTTCTTCTTCTTTCTGTCTATGCTTTCTCTCCCTTCTCTCTTCTCTCCGTCTTTCACCGAGACATACACATACACACACACACATACGCACACCCAACTACTTACCTGCACGAGGAAGACAACCATCATCATCATCAAACCTCGTCTTTTCTCTCTCTCATGTCGCTGCACAACTCGAGGAAACCCCGGAGCTCTCCAGAGAGATTTCTTCAATTTTTCCATTTAGGTAAACCTCGGGTCTCCCTCTACTTGTTCTATATTGAAACTTGGATGTGATTTTGAGTGCTATCTCGTTATTTTTCTAAGGTTTTTAGAACGAAATCTACTCGGAGAAGAGCTCACCCATCTCCGGCGAAACCGTGTGAGTTGAGGGATTTTCCGGTCGTCTCCGGCCGTTCTACGGCAAAAGGAAGGTATAAACACACTCCTCTCGTCTTGTGCTTCATTTTAATACCTAGATCGGAGTCTAGGGTCGTGGTTTGCAATCGGCCGGAGCTGGGAAGGCTCCGGCGTTCTTCTCTGTTGTTCCCGTCGACACCAGGCCTTTTAGGCCGTTTCTCAAACCCACGGGCTCTAGACCCGTTTTAACCAGCCCAGTACCCTCAACCTTTCCCTTTTTATTTTTGATTTAAATCCTTAAGACCCAAAAGGCCTTAGGGCCTCCAGCCCATTAAGCCCAGTTTATTTTTATTTTAATTTAATTGTTTTAAAAACCAAAATGACCTTTGGGCCATTTCTGTTGGGGCTCTAAACCCAAAACCCTTAACCCTAAACCCATTAGGCTTTAACCATCCAACCCAAATCCTTTATTTTATTTAATTCAAGCCCAAATCCTTTAGAAAACCCAATATGTCCTAACCCTATTTAACCTAAACCTAAACCCTAATCTGGATCCAAACCCAAGACCCATTTCCATTTCTTGAAATTCTATAGTTGGGTAGTTTGATAAATTGTACATTTTTGCGCTTAGGTGAAGTTGCTAACAGGGATTTCCTTAATCATTTTCCGCACAACTCTGCTGCTACGGAGTATCTGTGAGTGGACCCCTTCTAAAATTTGCATAATTTTATAGTTTATTTGCATAAATGAAATGCATGCCTTACGAGTTTATGAACTGATTTTATGTTAAGCATATTTTTGGAATATGTTGTTTATCGTCTCGTTTTTGGTGAGGAATTAATTATTACCCTATATTAAGCTATAGTTTGACATATCGTATTTTCTATAAAAACTATGAACTGTTAGACTATCTGATGGATGACGATAGGATGCTAGAACATGTTTTAGAAACCCCTCTTTATAGTATAGACGATGGATGACTTTATACTATGAAGTGGTTATTTATGAGAGGCATAACTATTTGTGCATACCTAATGGACACTATGCCGCCTGGGGCGAGGATCTGGTGTTGGCAGTTAGGCCGGGAGAAATAATCCCTAGCTACGGGCTGAGGGACACGGAGCAGGCATTGGACCGAGAGTTGGTAATCTCTGGCTACGGGCGCAGAGACCACGGTGCTGGCATAAGGCCGGGAGTTATATTTATTCAGTGATCTTACTGGCAGCACACCGCACTTACGAGACGATCTGTGGGACGTTTAATGTTTTGATTTCCGCGATGTTATTCCACGATATGTCTTTAGAGATGTTTTGGCATGTTAGGGTTTTCAGTAGACCTATCACTTATTACGCTAGTAGTTTTCTGTATTTAAATTGTGGGGGTTATTATCTTGATAATTGTTTTATTATTACTGTATATATGAACTTGGTCCACTCACCTTTGTTTTGCGCCCCCATTCAGGACTTAGAATCGAGGCATACAATCCTGGCGTCAAGGCACTTCCGCAGCGACATCTTCGAGTCCTCTTGGTGTAGGACCTACTCCTTTGTTACTCAATTTTATATTATTTCTTTTAGTATTCTGGTTAGTAGTATACTCTAAACACATTCCTTAAATGCATATTCTTTATTCTTTTATATTTATAAGTCTTAATTATTCCTTATTTTCAGCCTTTGCACTCAATAAATGGCTTTCTCACCCTCAAGTGTCGGCCAGCACGTGCCTATCCTGGTATTCGGGGAAATATCGGGATCGGGGCGTGTCAGGTTAACTAACCCTGTTCTTCCGAGCAGTAGCCTGACTACCTCTATGTCCCGTCCTAGGCTTTTGGTTTTGACTGTGGATTGACACGTGGCTCGCATGGTGTCTGAGTAGGTCTGCTTCTAAAACCTCGTGTTTTAAAGTTGTCAAACTGCCCACGTGTATCTAACGGTTGGAAAGTACTTTATGTAGCCTTAGTTAGACTAAGCTGCCGAGCTGGCAAGCGGTCGAGCGGTCGACTTTAGCGCTCATATAAGTCTTCCTTTTAACTCCCTTGGGCCTTGAAATTCTCAATCTTCTCTGGGCTTTGACTTTAGTTTGGCTTTCGGGCCTCTTTCCCGACCTGCACCATTTTGTGGGCCGAAAAAGACCCAGCATTAACATAATCAGTCTTCGCCATCCACGCCAAAACTTTGTTATGTTCCTTCCAAGGGCAATAAAAGGATAGTATAATGCAGCAAATAAAGGTGTCAAACCACCAGAGACTGATTAGGACCTATAAAAATTACTAGGTTAATGTGAACTTTAACTAAGCAATGACAATAACAAATTGAATTTGGTTATTATTTGAAAAGTAAAGTCCACATCTCAGTTTTTAGAATTTTTAGAATTATTTTTTGTTCTACATATGCCGCTATCTGTTTTGGTGTGCGTAGGAAGTGCATGAAGGGTAGAAATCTCAAGTTGAGTAGACTTGCCAAAGTTAAATTCGTTAATAACATTGGATTCTAAGATTCAATTCGTAATAAGTCTTCTAGGGGATTGAAGCTTTTGAGATTATATAACGTAACTAATTATACATCATGTGATGTATCATAAGTTATAAAGAAGGAAAATGTATTTTAAATCTATTTAAAAGTATTTTAAATAGAGAATTAAATTGGTGTGACACGAGATTATATGACGTAACTTATGATACATCATGTGATGTACCAAAAAATAAAGAAGGAAAACGTAACACCGACCTAATACTGCGTACATGTCACGTGTCAACAGCAGACAAATCGCCGTGTCCATTCAATCTTCTTCTTCCTCAATTCTTCCCCGACTCTGACCCTTCTCCCTTTTGACCTTTACGAAAACTCAAAAGCTTCAATCTTTTGAATTTTCACAAATCCAAAACCCAAAATTCAGCTGAAATCCCAAATCCGAATTCCAAACAAACCATAACCCAGTTCTCAGAGCTCAATCCAATCAGCCATGGCGTACGTTGATCATGCGTTTTCGATTACAGACGAAGACATGATGATGGAGGATTCCTACACAGTCAACAACAAGCCTCCCATCAAGGAGATCGCCCTCGCCCTCGCCCTCCTAGTCACCGGCACTCTCGGCCTTGTTATCGGCATCCTCATGGCCTATAACCATGTCGGCGGCGACAAAGCTCACGGTAATCTACCCTACAAACCCCAACCCTAAAGCCCCTTTTGTTCAATTTTCAACTTTTTCTCTTGATTTTTAGTGGGTTTTTTCAATAAATTCAGGGTTATTTTTTGCAATCCTTGGTGGGATCTTGTTTCTTCCGGGGTTCTATTACACGCGGATTGCTTACTATGCGTATAAAGGGTACAAGGGCTTCTCTTTCTCCAACATTCCACCTGTGTAGCAGCAGTAATCCATTAGTCCATTTCCTCTGCTTCCAACTTCACATGTACAGATCCCTTCTTAATTTTTAGTGATTTTGTTGTAATGGGCTTTGTTTATTTTTGTTATTTTTTAACTGTGCTTATTATATATACTGATTGTTCTTAATAGAGGAAGAGTTTGTTGCTTATGTATAATCATTATCTGGCCGAATAGTGAACTTATACTCATTATCTTGTTACCTGATCTGTGTAGGGGAAGTACTCAATACATACATTATGAGTAAATAAAAGGAGCTGTGTTTTGTTCTAATTTATCTCGTGTCATGTTATATTTCCCGTTTCCAAATGTCCGTTTATGATAACTGCATTGTGCAATTTGGTAGTTTGAATGAATAAAGCCACAACCAAGGGCAGATAAATATGATTTTGGGGAATTTAAATCGTTGTATTTGTGTTACTATTGTTGTTTTCGTGTTTGGGTTTTATGTTAACTGCATTGTGCAATTTGGTTGTTTGAATGCATAAAGCCACAACCAAATGCAGATACATATGATTTTCGGGGGAATTTAAATCATTGTGTTTGTGTTACTATTGTTTTTTTTTTTTTTCATGTTTGGGTTTTATGTTTATTGAGTTCATTTAGTGCTACGGAGGGAACTTGGGAATTGGACTTTCGTCCAGCTGGAATACCTTAGATATTTTATCACATTATGGATGAGTCGTAAGCTTCAGATTGATATTTTCTCAGTACATAATGATATCACTAGTCTGATTGAAGTTTAAACATGTTGAAGCATGAAGAACATTATTCATTGAGAAAAGATTGTTTCAATTCTACGAAACTATTTTTTATTTTATTTATTACTTTGGGAAAGGAAATTAGAATACAAGTTTAGTAACAAGCACAACAATCCAATTGTTTCGAAATAGATAAGAAAATGGAGTGGTATTGAAATTAGAATCCATAGGAAAGAAATAGGTCTATGGATGGAAGAAAATCTTGAATATTATTGAAACTAGAGGAAACGAAGTTGTGAAAGATATGAAGGTTAGGTAATCAATGTAAGTTCTTATTGTGTAAAGTTTTTGTGTGCAGAGATATTAGTGTTTAGTGATTAAACTTGCATATTGTTGTAAACTTAAACAATACATAATTGTTCAGGCTGCTGCTTCTGATAGAATGGATGTGTCTGTTGTGTTTGTGTGCATATGAATGTGGACCAATCGTAAATACTTTTTGCTTTTATGGTTGGTGTTAGTGTGCAGGTTTTAGTTATGAGATCACTATCAGAGTACAGAGTAGATGCTTATAGGTTCTCCACTCCAGAAGTTCCACTTCTCAGTAGGGTCAAACTGCTATGTCATTAGTGTGGGATTATTTTTAATCTATTTTGTTAAGTATTGATTGAGAACTATAGAAACATGATCCAGAAAAAGAAAAGAGAGTGGGGGTGGAGGGACGAAAGGAAACATTCGGAGAGGAACATCTGAGCAGTTTCATGAGTGGTTCTGTACATAACATCTGTTAGGTTCAAACAACAGGGTTTCACAGATATTCTTTTTGGGAGGACAAGAACAAAGCGTAAAATCTAGCCAAACACAAAATTCAAGTCTTTCTAGTTCTTATGTAATGAATGCAGTTTACACATGTTTGCAAGTTCGTTGTCTTTGAGTTTCTCGGCGTTACAATAGTAATGTATTAGAGTGCCATAAATTAGTCTTTAGAATTAAGTATATTAATAAGGATTTTCCCAGATTCATGTACCAATTAGCCTATAAAAGGGGCTACTTTGTTTGCTTTTAAAATCAGTGTTAGTGAAAGATATTCTGGATTTCTAGCTTGTTTGTAAGGCTACAGCAACCTTGGAGTGATCCAAAGCACCTCTGGTGTGATGCCGGAATTTTTCAATTTCTCTGTCGGAGTGATTCCAATACACCTTAGGTGTGATGCCAAAGGCGGGAGTCAGTCCTTGTACCTTCTATATTTCTATCCCTTGGACATAATCCCATGTTAGTTTCTTATGTTTATTTGAGTAATTTTACCGCATCGACGTTTTTTTCTTCCTTCTTCACCGGTTTCAACACTAGTGAAGTTTTGGGATGCAAAGTAGTTCTGCCAACTTGTTTGGTGGCACTAAAATGATGGATGGTGTAAGTTATGTCAAGATGCTTGAAAAAAACCATATTTTGGAGGCACTGAAGTCTCCATCAAGATTGCTTCATGAAAAAGAATGTGGAGTTCAGGGTTGCGTACAGTAGAGGATAAGTTTAGCTGAACAATGTTTTTATGAGCTACATTGTAGGTAGATTTTGAATCTTTTTACATAACAAATGTGTGATGGTTGGAATTGTTTGACATGATATCCAACTTCTCGCTCACCTCACCCAGCTCTGGCCCTTGTGTGTTGTCCTTTCAAAATTTATGAATATATGGGGTCGTTTTACTTCTACTTAGAAGCATTTCCAGTAAAAGTGCTTCTATTAGAAGAACTTTGAAATTTATAAGGGCTTGTTTGGAAGTGTTTTTAAAATTACTGAAACGTTTTTTGTGAAAGTGTTTTTTTATTTAAAAAAAAAACACTTAAAGTGCTTCCTGCAAAAATCACCACTTATGTGCTTATTTCATGAAGTATTTCAAGTCTTTTTTTCAGGATTCACCTACATTTTTACTATGGATTAGTTTCAAAAGTTATGGATTAGTTTGAATGGATGTGTGTCAATTGATTAAGTGTATGGTTAGCATACACTACAGTTATGGTGGTGAGCAAAAATGCTCTCAAAAATCAATCAAAGCTAATATCTATGACAAGTGAAACGATTAGCAGAATAGTACTGGTAAATGCTGCATTATTGTCAAACCAAACGTGGTGAACAAATTGTTACTCGGTGTGAAATCCTTCACTTTCTACTACCAATTATTACTTAAGTTGAAGTCCACAGGATACCAAAGTTCAATATTGTTTTCTGGTTTGGGGAACAAGAATGATAATTAAGTGGGGGTATCAAAAACCATTAATATCTAACCAACAAGGAATCAACAGTTGTACACTTGTGATATTATGTACATGGCTAGTTGGTCCAGAGTACTTGGTCTCGCTAGGTTATAGAAGGTCTTAGCTTCGACCCACACATATTTGAGGCCGATGTGCGCGCACACATATATATATATATAGTGAATTTGATACTAAATTGTGACTTGTTGTAAATAAATTAATAGCGTGTACGTGCATTAACGACCGCTCTAAAAGTATTTTTGTAGTATTTTATACTATTTTATCTTTTATATACAAGAAATTCGAAAGTCCGGCATCCGGACCATGTGTCCATGCGGATACAAAAGCATTTCCCTATCCCACCCGGTCCTGATTTATAATTCATGATCACCCGACTCTATTTGTGTCTCACCCCTCTCTTAGGCCATCTCCAACCAAAGGGTCTAGATGCCAAACATAGACCGAAAACCGTCTCCAACCGAGGGCTAGACTATAGCCCTTTAGCCCTCGGTTGGAGATGGTTTTTTGTCACAGGGCTATGTTTGGCCTATGACCCTCTGACCTCTCGATTGGAGATGGTAAGAAATATGGCCCTGCACAGTTCATTAAAATATTAATTTCTTGGAGGGCCAGAGGGCTAAAATAAGCCCTATGGCCCTCTTTCGGTTGGAGATGGTCTTACACCACACCTATGACCCACAATGTCTGGTAACCTCACACAAGAATCTCTCCCTATACACCCCAAATCTCTTGTCACTTAATAAAAACTATTTGTACGTACCATATTTACTGATCGCATGTCACACTGAGTGAGACTCAAAAGAGATTTAGTTATGTAAATGAATATCATTTTTGCAGGAGACATGATTAGTGGCGCAACCAGTCGATATGATACTTATAAGTGACATGAAAATAGTCTAGTGTTCAATGTTGTCAGATTGTACATCAAAATCATTGATCAGATTGTGTTCTTTCATGAATGTGTGGTCTAAATTTATAGTCTGAATACAAAAGTCTCAAAGAGAGCGTAGCCCATATGGTATTATTCATTTTTTGCATGATGCATATATACTGAACTTCTATGCTTTGTTCTTCTTGACTAGCTTCTCTGTGGATGGAACACCCATTAGAGAGCTCAAGAACTTTGAATCCAAGGGAGTTTCTTTCCCAAAGAACCAAGGCATGATGCAGACGATTGGGGGACACGCGGCGGACTTGCGGAGACAGATTGGAGCAAAGCCCCCTTCACAGCCGCATACAGAAACTTCAACGCCCAAGCTTGCACTTGGTCTTCAGGCACTTCCCGTTGTCCTTCCAAGACCCCGAACGAGTCGAGCTGGTTTACTCGGTCACTTGACTACATGATTTACAACTACTGTAGAGATTCCAAGCGCTTCCCACAAGGACTTCCTCCTGAGTCCTCTGCTGCATGAATTTAATTGATTTACTCCATTCCACGTAAAACGTTTTTGGATAACATATAAGCTGTAATCGTAACGCTGCAACATGACAAATAAAGAGACAAATGAAGTTTTTGTGACATGACCAACGGAGGAGAATCGACTGGCTGATGTCTGCGTTCAAAGCAAAGTTAACAGTTAAGAATTCGAGCATTTCCAAGAGACTCTTTAAAACAATCAAAAGACAAAGCATTTGAGCTCTTTATGATTTGCGTATAATTAAGCGCACATAGCAACCTAACTATGTTAGGCAACAACCAAAAGAGAATTTTGGATGTCATGGTATAAGCCTGAAGGTAGATATTTTATCACCTACTTTGGACTTTGGAAGGTTGCCTTGCCTCTCCTAATGGAGAAGAATGATTCGCATGGAACCGCAACAGGTTACCATCACATGAAGTTCTAGTCCAATAATGCATTATCATGCATGTGTTTCTCTTGACACAACTGTGAAACAGAAGAAGCATGGCTTGAATTGTTAATTACAAAAAGTTAAATCACTAATTATCTTTCCGAACGTTAACAAGAATTGAGGTCGAGTACATCTAAGGTTCCCATATCAATAATTTGCTAATTAAAAGTTGATTACGTTGTTCTGGTTCTGCTCAAAGTATCTACAAAGTGATTCTATCTGCATCCCCATTCAATTTCATTAGAGCATCTTCAATGGGGACCCTAAATGGAGTCCTACAACCGTAGTCCCTCAATATATGGACAAAAGGCTTTCAATGGGTCAGAATAGAAGTTCTCAAACTATCTCAATAGATAAGGACTCACCAAATACATCAAATATGGGGATTGTATATAGCTAGGGACTCAAATAGTGAGCCCACTGTTGATTTTAAGTGGGACCCCACCCACGTGTTCTCTTTTTGGATTTTTTTCTCTTTTTTGGGGAATGCTGCACAACAACTTCTCTTTTTTGTTTTGGTTTTTCTCTTCCAATGGTAGAAATAACATTTTGGTTTTTATTAATGGCCACAGTACTCCAATGAAGTGAGCAATGATTTTTTGTTATTTTAGTCCTTATGTTTAGGGATTATACTATAAGACCTCCCATTGCAAACAATATTCCTTTAAAGACTTGAATATTCCCTTAAAATCTCCAAATGAGTCTTCAAAATTGGTGGTGGGAGTCCCTAAAATGCTCTTACCTTCATACATTTCACTTAGATTGTTATATATTACATAACTTTACAGCCACTTAGTACTACGGTCTAGTGATATTCCTCTTCACTTGTAAGTGAGAGGTCTTAGGTTCGATTCTCGCTAAAGGTATATTTGAACCACATTATTGCTAGCTCATTGTGAGACTAAGCACACTCCATTACACTTATTGTAGATGATATTGTTTGTTCCAAAGAAAAAAAAAACTTTACATTAATTGGCATGGTTTTTTTAAGGCCAAATTGGATTATTCATCCCCGTGGTCATAGGAAACTTGCATGATGACCCCCGTGGTGAAAAAACTAGGAATTAAACCCCTGTAGTCAAGAATGTTAGCAAATTTAGTCCAAAAGTAAGATTTCTGTTAAATGACTGTTAAAAGTATGGGTAAAACTGTATTTTCAGTTCCAATTGACATTTAAAATAAATATTTTTTTTATAACAATTAACAAAAAAAAATAATAATGCTTAATTTTTTAAATAAAAAAAAGCCCCAATTCAATGTCAATTGGAACTGAAAATACAATTTTACCCCAACTTTTAACAGTCCTTTAACAGAAATCTTACTTTTGGACTAAATTTGCTAACATTCTAGACCACAGAGGTTTAATTCTTAGTTTTTTCACCACGGGGGTCATCATGCAAGTGTCCTATGACCACGGGGATGAACAATCCAATTTAGCCTTTTTTTTAATGGAAAGTAAGTGGGATAGAAAGTTTAATAGAAGTTACCATCTAGATTTAAAAAAAAATTTACTTAAACTGTAATAATTATAAATTTCTTTACTGTAATAAGGAATTATAAAATTACTTTACTACCAAATCAATAGAGCCATCGAGGGACGTCGTGAGGTGTGGTAAACTCCAAGATAATGAACTCTGCATAAAAAACAAAGGATTAGTCATTTGTATGCAAGAAGTATTTTGTCTTGAACCAGATATACAAAGACATAAACTTAGCTAGTAATTATTTATTGCGACTTGAAATTAAAATAATAGTTACATAATCTAATCTTTCATATCAGGACATTTTCTGGGGCACGAAGGATACCGACCAACTTTTCGGGCACGGAGATGGCAACTCCAGCCATTCTCTTTTCTATATAAACCATGAAGCAGCCTACCATTTTGGTATATCTTTCATTTACTTCATCGAACACTAGCTGCACTTCACTAGCTATACACCATGGAGTACATTACCCAGTACTACTGCAAATGTATTTGTCTGGCCTTCTTGTTCATTTTGGGAGCCTTGTCTTCTCAAGCCACCTCTCGCACTCTCCACGATGCATCAATGTACGGAAAATACGAGCAATGGATGGCTCGTTATGGACGTGCATATGCTGACATAAATGAGAAGGAGAAGCGCTTCAATATTTTCAAGGAAAATGTGGCGTTCATAGAATCTTCCAACAACGATGCAAACAAACTTTACAAATTGAGTGTCAATCAATTTGCAGACCTTACGAATGAAGAATTCAAAGGCTCGAGAAATGGATTCATGGGGCACGAATGTTCCACAAAGACGACTGCTTTCAAATATGAAAATGTTACTGCACCACCAACTGTAGATTGGAGAAACAAAGGAGCTGTGACACCAATCAAGGACCAAGGCCAATGCGGTAATTAATTTTATCTGTAGACAAACCTGGAACTTCACTAGTTAAATAATGTCTCTTAATCTAACCCTTATTTAATTTATCAAGCAAAAACAACATGAATAATTAATTTCAATTATATACGTGCAGGATGTTGTTGGGCTTTTTCAGCAGTGGCAGCCATGGAAGGGATTACTAAGCTTACAACTGGTAAACTGATATCTTTGTCTGAGCAAGAGCTGGTTGATTGTGACACAAGCGGTGTGGACCAAGGTTGCGAGGGTGGTTTGATGGATGATGCATTTCAATTCATTAATAAAAACCATGGACTTGGTACGGAGACTAATTATCCTTACACGGGTGTTGATGGTACTTGCAACACCAAGAAGGAGGCCAGCCATGCAGCAAAGATAACTGGCTACGAGGATGTGCCTGCAAATAGTGAAGAAGCGCTTTTGAAGGCTGTTGCAAATCAACCAATTTCTGTTGCCATTGATGCTGGAGGTTCCGATTTTCAATTCTATTCAAGCGGTGTCTTTACAGGAACTTGTGGAACAAGTCTTGATCATGGGGTTACCGCTGTTGGTTATGGAATTAGTGCTGATGGTACCAATTATTGGTTGGTGAAGAACTCATGGGGCACCCAATGGGGTGAAGAAGGATACATTAGAATGCAAAGAGGTGTTGAGGCAAAGGAAGGTCTTTGTGGCATTGCTATGGAAGCTTCTTACCCCACTGCGTAATTTAAATTACAATAAAAATGATGCTTTCTATGTATAATATGTATCGATATTTATCATGATGTGTACATGACGAACTTGTACGCTTAGCACACGATCTACTACAAATGTAGCAAAAACAAAAGAAAGTTTTATACTACCTTATGGTGTTCTATGGTCTAAAGCTTAGGTAATCACTTGCTAGGAATCATTATCAAACAACTTTTTGCTAGTATTTGATCATTTTTAATGGGCTCCTAAATGAATTCCTAGCTAAACTTTAGAGAGAATTTGAAAAATTCATCTGCAATCACACTATCTATCCACCCCCTCAGAGCATCTCCAAGGAAAAGCAAATTAATACCGCAAAAATGTACTTTGATAGCCTACTGGCATTTTGCCTTCCAATATTTGCCTTGTCAAAAATATGTCCCTCCAAATGGTGAGGCATGGTGCCAACACTGCCAAGTCAATTTGTTATTTTATTTGATTTTCGTCAAATGGGAATTTGAATCATATATTATTAGCCTATTTTGTGACTAATCCATCATTTCCCTCTTAGTGTAGATAATAACATTTGTTCAAAAAAATTAAATTAAATAAACTAGATATAATATGTACATGGGTAGTAGATGTAAAGTATGATAAATTATAGTTTTCACTCTTAAATTTGAGGGAAATTACAATTTTATACATTATCGTTAAAACTTTACAATGTGATTCATAAAGTTATAATATAATTGCAATGTCATATATTCGTTAAAAAATTATTAAATAAACCGTTAAGTGATGACTTGATAAAATAAAAATAAATTAAACAGTAGTTTATTAATGTAATTATTTAAAATAATTGAAGAAAGTTAACATAGGGTTCCAGTTCCACCACCTCCTCCCTTTCAATCATCCGACCATTGCGTCTCACTCAAGTTCTCAACGTCACCGTCACTGCTTCTCCTAGTCCCTTGGAGCCACATTTTGCTTAGGCGGCGCAACAAATTCAATTTGCCTGGGCATTTGCCTTGTCATTTGGAGATGATCAAGATGGGGATTCCTAGGAGCTCTTAAATTTGGAGAGTGAGAAGGGAATTCTTAGTGATTCAGTTGGATAAGAGCATTTGCTCTTGCACCCGAGGTCTCGTGCGTCCCCATTTCCGTGGTAAAATGTAGACTATCATCTCATTTGTAATAAGTTGTATTCTTATTGAACTAGAGAGGGATTGGAGTTGAATTTTTCCAGGGAGGTCTTAAGGTAACTTTATCACCTTTCTAGCTAAAATTTAAACAACCTAGATAAACTGGTACACTAAAAACATCTTCACGGTATTCAAAATTATGCTTTAACATCACATGAACAAACACAACGCAGGCAGGTCAGCTGCTCTACTTCAACCACAAATTTACACAGATGAAAAAAGCCACAGATTTAGCTGTCTGGGAGAATTTTAACCAGGACGACAGTTAGAAACCAAGAACAAAATGCACTGGTAAACCCCAAGGCAAAGTCGCTTCAGGAGAAACATAGATATTCTGACTCAACCTCAATCTTTCGATACATGCATGACAATATACAGTTTATGAAACTAGTACGCTACATCTCCCCTTGGTGAATGGGTTGGAATTTGTATCACATCTAACATAGAAATAACTACAAGGAGTCAAGTATTTTACAAGCAGAACACGGTTCCTAAGGTCTTTGCTAGCAACCGAATATAAATCTACCGCACGCAAAAGGGAGGCAACTAAAATGAAATAGCAATACAGCAAAATATCACAAACATCTAGTTTTGAAAAGTAAGACATTGATTAAAAATACATTTGACGAGCAAACATCCATAGATGATTCCTAGAGTATACAACTGTACAACATTAGAGGAAAGTGTATTCTCCAACAGTTAGTAACAACTTACCAAACAAGGGGCATCTGTACCAATGCATCATTTCAATCAATTTTACCAATAAGCCAAGCCAATATCGTTGTCAGAATTAACTTCATGAATAAACTCAATATAGCATAGGCAACGAGAAAGAGCACATATGGGGCAATTGTTTGTGCATGGAAAAACAAAAAGATTTCTAAGTAGGACGAGATTTCAACTTCTTTACTCGTTTGACAGACTTCCGTGCCTTCTTGACAGCAACAACTCTTACCATTTTCACCTTCTTAGTAGGCGTAGGCATTTCCCAAATCGGACCTGGCGGTACTCCTTTCTTGAGTGCACTTCCTCTAGGTGTAGCCGAAGGAGGCAGTCTTAAATCTTGCGGAGGTAAAGGGGTTTGGGGTTTCCACACCAAATTGTTTTTCATGGAAAACTTTACCTTCTTTGCACTCTTCTCCCCACTCTTTGCATTAGTGCCACCCTCAGCATCTTCTTCAACAGATTTCTTCATTCTCTTTCTCTTCTTAGAGATAGGACCCTTATCTGAAACTGTAGGCAAATCACAGGCACTTGGAACATCGTCATCCAAGCCAGCTTCGGCAGCAATCTTCTCAAACTGCATCTGCAAGTTCGATATCACATTATCATCAAGTTTAAAAGCATCGGCATCACTGACCTGCTGATCATCTGAAATCTCACCATTTGCAGCTACATTCTCATTATCCCTGTCCGTAGAGTTCTTTTCAGAGTCTGAATCCAAACTCCCATTCTCCTCCTTATTCTTCTTTTTCTTCTTCTTTTTCTTCTCTGCCTTTGTATCAGCACCACCAGTGTCCTTCTCATTCTTCTTGCACTTCTTCAAACGCTTTCCAGCAGACCCATTGGCAATGACAATCTCAGCAGGCTTCGAGTTACTTACGTCCATCTCCTCACCAGCAACAAGCACCAAATCCGGCACCTCCTCATCATCATGATAAACAACATCAGGAAGAGAAATCTCAACCCCAGAAGATTCCAACTCTTTCTCCAACATCAAAAACTCCTCGTGCAAGCCAAATAACACTTTCCTATTCCCCTGGCAGCACTCAGGTGAAGACCCCGATTCATAAAACTTGCTTGCAAACCCCATTTTCAGCGCAATTGTCCCGAAGACAACAAACTCATCACTCGAATCCAAGTCCTCCCCCGACTTCTTAACCTCCAACAGCCTCTTCCCCGCCCCAAGCAGCACATCAAACAAATTACTCTTAATCTTCCCCAACAACACCTTATCGGGAACTTTGGCAGTAACCCGAATAAAACCCACTAACAAAACCTCAAGAACTTCAGCCTTAATCGGAAGAAATGGCCTAAGCTCTTCGAGAAAAACCGAGGCAATGTGGTAATTAACCCCATTCCCCAAACACTTATCATCCGCAAAAAATGCCCTCTCCTCCAACACACCCATCAAACGTTTCACAAGCTCCAAATCCCACAAATTGTTTCTCATCAAAGTAAAGAAACTAGTCATAAATCTGCGAATCGATAAGTAGAACTTGTCTAACCTCAGGGCGTCGATGCCGGGCCATTCGCGGCGCATGGTGAGCAAAAACACCGAGAAGTAGTGGAGGGAGAGCGGGAGGTGGAGGCTGAAGACCAGAGAGGAGAGACGATCGATGAGCTGGGTCTGGACCGGGACCTTGTCGGCGTGCCACAGGCAGTAGAAGAGGCCTTTCCAGAGCTTCTTCATGTGGTCGTCTTGGAGGTTGAGTTGCGCCGGCAGCCATGTTTTGAGCAGGACCCTGAGGGCTCTGTCTCGGCTGCTTTTGTTGCATGAGGCCAGTTGCTTTATCAGTGAGAGGCCTACTTCCACCGCCGTGTCTACCTCCATTTTTTAGGGTTGATGCGGTGGTTTCAGATTGTGAGATGCCTGCATAAATAGCAGGTGAAGGGCGGAGGGCGGAGGGCGGAGGGTGAGGAAAACTTAACAAACCCTAGAGGTATAGGGGGCATTTTGGGATACAAAAGGAGGAAGAGAGTTAGGAATGGGCCGGCGATTGCGTTTGCCTATCTCAACTGGCTTTCATCAAGTTTGTAGGCCCAAACACAACGCAACAATAAGAGGGTGCTGATATATTACACTTTTACCGCACCAATAATTAAACAAAGAAATTTAGGTTTGATGTACTGTTCTAAAACTTTTCACTTAGCACCATCTAGACCCTGTTTAGGCTCTAGGCAGTTGGTCACCGCATTAATTAATTTCTAAGCGTTTGAAAATTAAGAAATTGCGCTTAGATCTGATTAGGTATCCGCCTAGACCAACTAAGTGCCCGATCAGCCAGCCTAAACCCGCCTCGGTCGCAACTCTTACTTAAGCAGAAAATAGATAATTTTTTTTCTTGATAAATTATAAGAGACTTTTTGAATACTTAAATGAACACACATTATATGTTTATTCCTTATGTTTTCATTACGTTCTAATCTATTTGTCATTATATTTTGCAACTTATTTATCCTAATGCAATTATGTATATTTTAAGTATAAGCAGACATTTATTTATACGATATGTAAGAAATATACTTAAATCCGCCTAGGCTCCTGCTTTGGCCTCGTCTTGCCACCTAGGCACTAGACCTCAACCCACCGCCCGACTAACTGCTAGTGTCTTTTAAAATTTTGATTTGATGTCGCAAATTATTCACATTCTTGTCATCACATGGTTAATGGCTTAGCGGAGGGAGAGGGGGTCGCTTGATCGTTGTAGGATCAGAAGAAAATTGGGGAGACAGAGGGTGAGCGAGGAGGGGATTGTAGGATAAGAAGAGAATTGGAGGGAGGAAGAGAGAGAGAGGTCGGTGTATTGTTTAGGGAGAGAACGGTGGGGTGGTTGGTTTTGTAAATTGCAACATTGCAAATGGTTATTTATGTTTCCGAATACCCAAATTTATTTTGTAACTACAGTGTTGATGATGATGATGGTTGATGGTGTTGTTGGCGACGATGATGATGGTTGATGGTGGAACCATGGAGGCAGTGTTGATGATGGTGGTGGTAACTACAGTGTTGGTGGCGGGATGGTGGGCTGGTGACGATAACAATAATGATAACCATGGGGGTGGTGACAACATTGTAGTGGGAGTGACGTTGACGGTCATGGAAATGTTGTGGTGGGGGTGGTGGGGAGTTTGGTGACATGATAGTAGAGGTATTTCTTTACTTGTGTCAAATTTAATCCAACGGTTCTATGGTTTCAGATTTAATTCAAGGGTCCTGCAATTTTGGAATGTTATACATTACATAGTGGTCTCACAAAAAATTGTGTCAAAAGTTGTGTAAAAAAAGTGATGTCACAAACCCGTCTCCCAATTATAAATACAATGAAACTTTGAGGTACATTATAACACCTCATTCAAACAAAATTTACTAATCCATACCACAACAGGCTGGTTTGGTATTACTATACTTTGAAAAAAAAAATGCTTATGATGTGCTAATGAGTAGGGGTGGCCACGGTTTGGTTTGGTGCGGTTTTGAGTGAAACCAAAACGAAAACCGAAAGTTTTTGCGGTTTGGTTCGATGCGGTTTTGAGGCTAAAACCGAAATGAAACCAAATCATTTGGTTCGGTTCGGTTCAGCTTGAAACGGTTTCCGTTCGGTTTTAAACCATTTACAAACAAAATGAAAAAATAGCTTCAAATCTCTTTTCTTAATTTAGTTTGCCAACTCCCTATACTCTTTCAATGTCGTTTCATAACACTATTATCAAACCATGAAAAATAGATTGTTGAATGATTAATTATCAATGTATGTTCCAAATTCATGTTGGAAAATATAGTTTATTGCTTGACTTGTTGAATCAGAAATGAGTAAAGGAGACTCATCATCCACGGGCAGATTAGAAGGAGGAAACACCTTCTCTTTCAAATCAAAACAATGTTGTTGACTCTGGAGCTATGAAAGAGAACTTAGAGGCTTACAGTGGTTCATTGTTTGGTGGTGGGGGGTTTAACCTCCAAGAATCAAAGTTGTTGCGTGGTGAGCGTGGGACAAATTGATTTGCAGATTTTGTTTGTGTAAGGTGTGAAGAACATATGAGAGTTGGGAGAGAAAGAATGATTTGATGAGTGACCGAAAGTTGAAGACTAAGAGAGAGATGAATTTCTAGAATGGTCGAGTCCATACTAAATGTATGGACTTTAACAAACAATCAATTATAACACAACACCTAATATGGGTATTTAATTAAATATTTTATTTTTTACGGTGCGGTTCGGTTTCGGTTCGGTTTCAAAAGGCCGAAACCAAAACCAAACCGTTTTCCTTCACTGCGGTTCGTTTCAAACCGAAACCGTTTCAAAACCGCAAAACCAAACCGTTCGGTGCGGTTCGGTTTGGTTCGTGTTTCGGTTTCGGTTTTCGATTTCAAGTGCCCACCCCTACTAATGAGAATAAGCTCATTTTTGCTGCTTCACATTTTCAGTTTTTTTTTTTTTACCCAAAACTGTGAAAATAAGCTTTTTGAAGTGTTTACCAAACACATTTTTGAGCTTAGCTTTTTTTTATACCCACTTTTTATAAAAGCATCTCAGTACCAAACCAATACTACATCTGGCAATGTGCAAATTTTTTGATTTCGAATCAGGTCGTTCTCACACATCACTCGCACGTCTCCTACACTTCACACCTTGCGCAACTCTGTTGATTCAAACACAACAACACAATGTTTGTTTTCTGATTCTGTTTTTTATATTTGGATTTAGATGTTGCATTGCATTATCTGTTTTTTGTTTATCTTCTACATTTGAGTTTAGACTATGTGTTGCAGTCTTTGTTTCTAGTTTTGCTTTTACATTTGTGTTCAGACTAGACCTGGCAGTTTTTTACACGACATGGTGACACGACACGAAAATGACACGAAAATAACGGGTTTCGAGTCAACACGATAACTTATCGGGTCACTATAGGGTGACCCGTTAAGAACCCGTTAATAACGGGTTCTTAACAGGTATACACGCGGGTAACACGTGGGTAACCCGTTTCGACCCGTTAAGAAAAAAATTATTTTAATAATTTTAAAGTTTAATTACTAAAAGATTTATTATAAAATACAATAGTCATATTAATATATACAATATATTCTATATTAAATATATAGTTTTGTATTATTGTTCTATATAAATTATAATAAAAAAAAGTTTTAGTCATTATTTATTTTTATAATGACAGTTCCTTATTATCATTACTAGGATAAATTTTACATAACATATTCTTGTCCAAAATTAAAATATACTAGTATAGTATTTGTATATGCAAGAACTAAGAAGACATACATACAAGTATGAAAAATGTGAAAGAATATATAAACACTCGGGATTTATCATTATTCCTTTACGAATAGATAATTGTTACACTTATATTATCGTTTAGATTTTTAAAATCCTTCAAACCCTCATGAATAATGTTTTTTATTTGAGGGCAAAATTAATAATAATTATTGTAGAAGTGTAAAAAATGTAAAAATATATATATACAATCACTCATATATAAAAAAATGTAAATGCCTTAAATTAAAGATCAAATTTATTCATTACATTCTTATAGGGTCGAGGAGTGTATATGTACAAAATCATCAAAATCGAAGCTAAAATAACCGTTAAATTGTGATTTTTCGTTTATAACCGTCGAAAACTTTTGTTCCGTTACGTAATCTCTGAATGTTTGTTTTTTACGATTTTTTAAGTTTGCAATCTCGGAATGTGTACAAATAAGTTTGACGGTTGGATTGTTGAAAAACGTTTCGTAGAATGCATATTGCGTCAAAATGGTATATTAAACAAACACTTAGAGTTAATATTATACTTCTATTAAGTATAAAATAAGTTTTTGTGGTATCCACTAGTGTAAATACTTTAAATTAAAGATCAAATTTATTCATTACATTCTTATAGGGCCGAGGAGTGTATGTGTAAAAAATCATCAAAATCGGAGCTAAAATAACCGTTAAATTGTGATTTTTCGTTTATAATCGTCGAAAACTTTTGTTCCATTACGTAATATCTGAATGTTTGTTTTTTACGATTTTTTACGTATGCGATCTTGGAATGTGTACAAATAAGTTTGACGGTTGGATCGTTGAAAAAAGTTTTGTAGAATGCATATTGCGTCAAAACGATAGATTAAACAAACACTTAGAGTTAATATTATACTTTTATTAAGTATAAAATAAGTTGTTGTGGTATCCACTAGTGTAAATACTTTAAATTAAAGATCAAATTTATTCATTACATTCTTATATGGTCGAGGAGTGTATCTGTAAAAAAATCATCAAAATCGGAGTTAAAATAACCGTTAAATTGTGATTTTTCGTTTATAACCGTCGAAAACTTTGTTCCGTTACGTAATCTGTCACAGCCCGTCCCTGATTTTAAGAGTTTTTTAAAGTTTTAATAAAGGATTTTACAAAAATGCCCTTTGAGGCACGCGCATTATTCGAGGTTAATCGTCATGTCGTGCCATCTAAGATTTGTTTTCTTGACTTAACCTCGTAGTACTCGTCGCTACGGACGTGTGGGCGCTGACGGTTCGTGATTTGGAGTTATATCGAAAAAGTTATTAACGTTTGAAATTTGGGATTTTAAGGAATTATAATTTTAGTAAAATCTAGAATTTCTTTTATGAAAATGGACGGCCCAGATTTAATGAAGAATGAAATGGATGGCTTGGATGTAAGAGAAAGAAAATAAAAATAAAAAGATGAAGAAAGTTATGTGTGTGCGTGAAAGGAAAGCATCAGGGAAGAAGAAGAGAAAATTAGAGATTGGGCAAAGCTGCCCAATCGGAGAAGAAGAAGGAGAGGTCGAATGGGGAGAGGAGAGAGGAACCTGCTGGGCCAATCGGAACAAAGGAAAGGAGGAAAGGAGGAAAGGAGAGAGGGCGAGAAGCGGAGGAGAGAAAGAAGAAAACGGGTATTCACCCGCGACCCGTTTCGACCCGCGGCACCCATGCCAAAATTCGACGTTTTTCACCCGTTTTTCCGACGAATTGCATCAAACCAACCCTTGTAAAACTCTCCACGACCTTCCCTATATCCATTCCATCTCAAATTTGGAGAGATTTGGCTTTGAAAATGGAGAAAACCGCAAGAAAGGGGTGCGGCGGCTTTGGCTTCGAATCACCCAATCCCGAAGCAATTTCTTTCAATTGACACTACACATACACTTCACTTGAGGCCTAGGACAAAGCCCAAGCATTGGTTGGAGCATCGGAGTTGATTTGAGGACGAATTGAAGATCACCCAATTCTAGGGTTCCGCACGGATTTTGGTGAAATTGAAGTGTTTCCAGGCCACATTTTCCTTGGCCACAGGTATAAAGTTTGCTCTACTCATTGAGATCTTCAATTCTGTATTTTTTGAGAATTTTTGGAAATAGTTGGATTTTCCGGCGAGCCGAGCCGCCAACCGCCACCCGCGGCGGCGCGTGGCCAGTGGCCCGCCAATGTCATTCTTAGCATGTGTTTAAGGTTCGAGGTTCAGTTTTGATAATTGATGGACGTAAATTGAGTAATTGAACCTAAGTTGGTTACGATTCGTGGTTAGGTGAAAATGTGAATTGACGATCCGACCGTTGGATCGTCACCAAACTTTGATATGTTGTAATACGTAATATTTGAGGATTATAGGAACTTAGGGATTGGGAATCCGATTTACGGATCTTCCGGAATTGGAGTTGTAAGTTCATAAAATAGAATGTTAACCGTCACTTGGTTTTGACAATTGACGGAGATCCGACCGTTGGATGGTAATGAAATTTTAGGATGTTGTTCTAGAGATTTATTGTGGACCTCTGGAAGTTATGGATTGGAAATCTGAGTTGCAGATCTTCTGGATCGAACTGCGTAGTGGCGTGTTTTATATAAGTTATATATTATATCGATATGATTTCTGAGGTTGGATTTGATTATTGTTCTAGGCGCTGATCGTCATGACGCCTTGATGTATTGTGCTAGGGAGTTGTAGGGCGAACTCCAGGTGAGTGGGCAGTATTTCTGTTTATACCTATATGCTATTGAATTTCCCAGAAATTGAGTTTTAATGAAAGTATGTTTCTAAAATGCCATGCATGCATGATATGAATGATATGAGATATATGAATTGATAATTGATGCATATATATTATGTGAATTGGTGTTGTGGGCGCACATGTAAGTATCAGGTGAGTTTTATGTTATTCATGTGCATTGTTGATGATGTGTATTATGTTAATAGCTCATAACCTGCAATCATGGTGTTAGTGCTTATATTATTCACCTCGCACCGCACGCTCACCTTGGATCCAAGTAGGTGCATGTCGTACAGACCATGAGAGGGTTCCGACATGTCGTACAGACCATGAGAGGGTTCCGACTGATAGGTGACCTTAGATTATGTGCACAGATTATTGATAAGAGAAGCACTAGAGCGTATTATTACACAATTCATTTCGTACAGACTACTTCAGGTAGTTCCGACTTATATGCAGTGTAGTGTCGTATAGGTCACCGAGGTGACTCCGGTTGGATGGGATGTTGAGCTATAGAATTAACCGTACAGGACCAACTGCAGGGTCTCCGGTTAATTCATCATTTCACCTGTTACATTGATGCATCATTCATTCTATTTTTGAAATTATAACATGGCATACTTTCTGGTTTTTTAGAAAAATTGATGATTTGAGATTTATGAAAAGTATTATGCTATTATGCTATTTTCTGGGAAAGTATACAGGTTTTACAGCGAGGGGTTAGAAATGTTTTAAATGAAAGGTTTTCGAAAAGCTTTGTTTTACTGACCCACTCAATTTTGTTTTGCGCCCCTCCAGGTTCTAGATAGCAGAGCTTTGGTGACCACGAGGAATCCAACGGTGTTTTGACAGAATTCACAAATGTAGGACTCACGCTTGGGTGTTTCATCTTAGTAATTGTATTTTTTAAAAGCTTACGAACTGTGTAAATGGTTACGTCACTCTCACGTGACGGCCAGCATGCCCTCCTTCGGGACGGGGTGTGTCATAATCTCTGAATGTTTATTTTTTACGTATGCAATCTCTAAATGTGTACAAATAAGTTTGATGGTTGGATTGTTAAAAAAAGTTTCGTAGAATGCATATTGCGTCAAAATAGTAGATTAAACAAACACTTAAAGTTAATATTATACTTCAATTAAGTATAAAAAAAGTTTTTGTGGTATCCACAAGTGTAAATACTTTAAATTAAAGATCAAATTTATTCATTACATTCTTATAGGGTTGAGGAGTGTGTCTGTAAAAAATCATCAAAATCGGAACTCAAATAACTGTTAAATTGTGATTTTTCGTTTATAACCGTCGAAAACTTTTGTTCTGTTACGTAATCTCTGAATGTTTGTTTTTTATGATTTTTTACGTATGCGATCTCGGAATGTGTACAAATAAGTTTGATGGTTGGATCATTGAAAAAAGTTTTGTAGAATGCATATTGCATCAAAACAGACAGTAGATTAAACAAACACTTAGAGTTAATATTATACTTCTATTACGTATAAAATAAGTTTTTGTGGTATCCACTAGTGTAAATACTTTAAATTAAAGATCAAATTTATTCATTACATTCTTATAGGTCGAGGAGTCTATCTGTAAAAAATCATCAAAATCGGAGATAAAATAACCGTTAAATTGTGATTTTTCGTTTATAACCGTCGAAAACTTTTGTTCCATTACGTAATCTCTGAATGTTTGTTTTTTACGATTTTTTACGTATGCGATCTCGGAATGTGTACAAATAAGTTTGACGGTTCGATCGTTGAAAAAAGTTTCGTAGAATGCATATTGAGTCAAAACGGTAGATTAAACAAACACTTAGAGTTAATATTATACTTCTATTAAGTATAAAATAAGTTTTTGTGGTATCCACTAGTGTAAATACTTTAAATTAAAGATCAAATTTATTCATTACATTCTTATAGGGTCGAGGAGTGTATCTGTAAAAAAATCATCAAAATCGGAGCTAAAATAACCGTTAAATTGTGATTTTTCGTTTATAACCGTCGAAAACTTTTGTTCCGTTACGTAATCTCTGAATGTTTTTTTTAATGATTTTTTACGTATGCGATCTCGGAATGTGTACAAATAAGTTAGACGGTTGGATTGTTGAAAAACATTTTGTAGAATGCATATTGCGTCAAATCAGTAGATTAAACAAACACTTAGAGTTAATATTATACTTCTATTAAGTATAAAATAAGTTTTTGTGGTATCCACTAGTATAAATACTTTAAATTAAAGATCAAATTTATTCATTACATTCTTATAGGGTCGAGGAGTGTATCTGTAAAAAATCATCAAAATCGAAGATAAAATAACCGTTAAATTGTGATTTTTCGTTTATAACCGTCGAAAACTTTTGTTCCATTACGTAATCTCTGAATGTTTGTTTTTTACGATTTTTTACGTATACGATCTCGGAATGTGTAAAAATAAGTTTGACGGTTGGATCGTTGAAAAAAGTTTCGTAGAATGCAAATTGCATCAAAACGGTAGATTAAACAAACACTTAGAGTTAATATTATACTTCTATTAAGTATAAAATAAGTTTTTGTGGTATCCACTAGTGTAAATACTTTAAATTAAAGATCAAATTTATTCATTACATTCTTATAGGGTCGAGGAGTGTATTTGTAAAAAATCATCAAAATCGGAGCTCAAATAACCGTTAAATTGTGATTTTTCGTTTATAACCGTTGAAAACTTTTGTTCTGTTACGTAATCTCTGAATGTTTGTTTTTTATGATTTTTTATGTATGCGATCTCGGAATGTGTACAAATACGTTTGACGGTTGGATCGTTGAAAAAAGTTTTGTAGAATGCATATTGCGTCAAAACAGTAGATTAAACAAACACTTAGAGTTAATATTATACTTCTATTAAGTATAAAATAAGTTTTTGTGGTATCCACAAGTGTAAATACTTTAAATTAAAGATCAAATTTATTCATTACATTCTTATAGGCCGAGGAGTGTATCTGTAAAAAATCATCAAAATCGGAGATAAAATAACCGTTAAATTGTGATTTTTGGTTTATAACCGTCGAAACTTTTTTTCCGTTACGTAATCTCTGAATGTTTGTTTTTTACGATTTTTTACGTATCCGATCTCGGAATGTGTACAAATAAGTTTGACGGTTGGATCGTTGAAAAAAGTTTCGTAGAATGCATATTGCGTCAAAACGGTAGATTAAACAAACACTTAGAGTTAATATTATACTTCTATTAAGTATAAAATAAGTTGTTGTGGTATCCACTAGTGTAAATACTTTAAATTAAAGATCAAATTTATTCATTACATTCTTATAGGGTCGATGAGTGTATTTGTAAAAAATCATCAAAATCGGAGCTCAAATAACCGTTAAATTGTGATTTTTCGTTTATAACCGTTGAAAACTTTTGTTCTGTTACGTAATCTCTGAATGTTTGTTTTTTATGATTTTTTACGTATGCTATCTCGGAATGTGTACAAATAAGTTTGACGGTTGGATCGTTGAAAAAAGTTTTGTAGAATGCATATTGCATCAAAACAGTAGATTAAACAAACACTTAGAGTTAATATTATACTTCTATTAAGTATAAAATAAGTACTAGTGTAAATACTTTAAATTAAAGATCAAATTTATTCATTACATTCTTATAGGGTCGAGGAGTGTATCTGTAAAAAATCATCAAAATCGGAGCTAAAATAACCGTTAAATTGTGATTTTTCGTTTATAACCGTCGAAAACTTTTGTTCCGTTACGTAATCTCTGAATGTTTGTTTTTTACGATTTTTGACGTATGCAATCTTGGGATGTGTACAAATAAGTTTGACGGTTGGATCGTTGAAAAAAGGTTTTGGACCGCCAGCAATAAATAATTTTGTAGTAGTAGAACCTTAAATTTAACCTTCGATTGTCATTTACGCTTTATTCTTCTTACTGAATTTCATTTTGAAAATTTTATTTTTTGAAAACATGATCATCTGGCGGATGTAAGAAGATGATATCACGTTTCGATATTTACGGTTAACTGAAATATGAGTCAATGTCATATAATTTGTAGAAACTTTATAAACATCAAGCAATATTTTCACTAACCGTAAAACTCTAAATATAATATCAACGATCCAAACCGTTCATCTACCTACACCCTCTAATAGATCATGTTTTCAAAAAAGAAAATCTAAAAAAACGAATTTTGATGAGAACAAGGAAGCATAAATGTAAACAACAATCAACGGTTAAATTTTGATCTATGATTTATATGATTATAGTGGCGAATTTCGAAGTTAAGCTCTGCATGAAAGTTATAAAGCTTGTCATTACGAGTGTTTATATATTTGTTTTCTATATTTTTTTACACTTCTACATTAATTAAAAAACTATTAAAGACTTTAGGTAAGCGAAAATATACTTAAAACAAAATTGCGTTTTTATGTTTTGGATGTGATAATATGGAATGTATATACTTATTTAGTATTATGTTTTTCATTTGATTATTTATTGGTTTAAAATATATTTTCCTTAACCGGTAACGGGTCGGGTCATATTACCTGTTAATATTATCGGGTCGATTTCGGGTCGGGTCATTTTACCCGTTTATTTTAACGGGTGTTACACGACATGACCCGTTAAGATATCGGGTATGACACGAAAACAACACGAACACAGAAAACACGACACGAATGCCAGGTCTAGTTCAGACTATGTAATGCAGTGTCTGTTTCTATTTCTGGTTCTGCTTTTACATTTAGATTCAGACTTTGCAATGTTGCAATGCAGTGTTTGTTTATGGTTTTGCTTGTATATTCGAATTCAAACTCTGAAATGCAATGTCTATTTGTGTAGTTCTATTTTCATATGTTGTCTTCAAGTTTTCAAGAGATGCAAGCATCGCCTTCACCATTCCAAATACAAATTCAATTGCAAAATTAAATAGCAAAAAGGGCCAAAAATCTGAAGCACGAATTTTGCGATTTGATCCACCACTTAACTTCGTCCTCGAGCTCCTTGCATAGTGTCTTCAAATCTCATAAATATTTAATTGATTATGTCCAAAACAAAAATTGACCATTGATATATGATTAATTAGCAAAGATTCTCTTAACATTTGGCTAAACAACCTTTATGTGGACTGTGGAGTGTATTGTATTAATACGGGTACAATTGAAAATAAGATGTCAAACAAAAATTTTGGACTGAACTTAGACATGGTATGGAGTTTAAATAGAAAACTCTATCCAATTTGCGGTTTATTTTTTAACTTAATATTTCTCACTTATAAGTAGGGTGGTGATATCCACACAGTTCTTTTTACCTCATACGTCCCGTGTTAATTTCTGTCATTTGATTCTCTTCAGTTCATTCAATCTGACAACTGAAATTAAAAATGTGGAGAATATAAAAAGGGGTGTGTGATAGCACCATGCTCATTTTTGGATTAGTGGCAAAGCCACTAAGAACCAGAATGGTCTCTGGCCCTTTTTTTCTCTTCTTGCTACTATAACAAATGTTGATGCATATCAATCTAGTACCCTTAAAATTCAAGTGTGTTCTAATCTAAACTGTTTTCTTTTCCAAGCTATGCCCTCATTATTCTCTCTATCTCTCTTATTGCAGCGCAGTCTTCTTTACTTCCCCTCCTTATTCTATCAGCTTTTCTTTGGCTTTAGCTTATATTTTAAAATTTTCTTGCTTACTCTTTACCTCATATTCGGATTTCTGGGTTTGTGCAATGTTTTTAGTTCTCTCTGTTCAATTTAGGGTATTTCAATTGTCATGCGCATTACTCCAGTCTCTCATGTTGTGAGTTCAAATTATCTATGTATGTGAAAGGCTCTCCCACAAATGAAATTCGTGCTCCTCTATTGATTTGGATTTGTTTTAAAAAAACTTATGTTGACAAAAACGTTGAGTAGAAGAGTGAGGTGGACAGCCGGAAGGAGTAGGTGGTGGTAAAGAGAAGGGGACGGATGTAGCGGAATGAAAGGGTAAAGAATATGACGATGGTGTTTAATATAGATTTGGAATATTTGTTGCATTGTGTTATAAACATGTGGTGGTATTGCAGGAGGTGTTGGAGGTGAGTGTGGTGGAGGAATAGGTGGTCTACTAAAGCTTCAGGATGATGTACAAATTTGTGGATACCAAGATGTACATATTATGTGGAACATGATCAGTAAAGCTCAGCAGGAAGAGATGATCATCTCAAAAGCAATACCACGGCCAGCTTCCAAGCCAAATAAAAAGCAGATACAAAAACCCTCTTGGTCTCTGAGGACCTTCTATTTTACCACCCATGCAAAGACCCCAGTTTTGGTCAGACTGGAAAATTATTCGGTTCAGGAAGCCAAATATTAGTGTGTTTTATTATGCATATATATATATATATAGTTCTTAGGCCCCTCACAAATTTATATGATCACTGTAACTAATACAAATAGCAGAGCAGTTACTAGCAAAGTTTCTTCCTTTCCAAAATGTATCATCAAGCACTTGCTATGTAACTATTGTACACAACAATTTATAAAATCCCAAATCAATCTAGAGAGAGAGAGAGAGATTAAGAGCTGAGCTCAAGAAACCGTAGTGCCATGGGATGCTGGGCTTGAGATAGTTGATCTGGTTTGAGAACTTCAACAATTTCCCCATCCACAAGTAGGCAAACAATATCAGCAATCCTCTGGATTTGTTTGATGCTGTGAGAGACCATCACAATGGTCATCCCCTGTTTCTGCTTCAGCTTCTCCAAAGCACCTTCTATGCGCTCTGTTGATATTGGATCCAATGCACTAGTTGGCTCATCCAGCAGCAAAACCTTCCCAAAAGTATAGTACAACACATTACCAACAATGGCAAACATAAAAAAAAAAAGAAACATTGTTTGACTCCGCACATGTAAGGAGTCATTCTTCCTTACCATCAAATCATAATTTGACATATGCAAAAATAACTTATTAAGATCACAATAAGAAATTCTGATAGATGTCAAACCGTCATTTGACTGGACGGAGGAGTGACTCCTTAAATGTCACATGAGCTCATTAGGATCACGAAAAGAAGAATTTTTTTAGATAAATATCAAACAGTGATTTGTCTGTAAGAAGGAACGACATCTTGAATGCAAAATAGAGTTGAGGATGGTCTTGTAATGGGTTTTTACCTCAGGGGAATTGGCGAGGGTCCTAGCAAGTGCAACTCTTTGGGACTGACCCACAGACATTTCAGAACCAGTCTTGGTGGAAAAAGATGAATCAAGGTCTACAAGTGTCAGCAACTTGTGAACGTCCTCGTCACTCAGCTTCTTCCCCTTTAATTGAGGGCCATAACGTATATTGTCTGCAACTGTGCCTGAAAGATGAATTGATCACAGTTCTTAATTTGCAACTGAAAACAGATACACAAGGTACATATTCATAGAGCTTTGCTCTCCTGCGCATCAAAGAACAAAAAAGAAAGGTATCTCAACCCTTCATTCATGAAAAAAAATACAAATGCGCGAGGAAGAAGTTCCGGATATTCATATACTACTGCACTCCAAATTCTTTCCTGGAAGACTTGATACCAAAAGAGGGGGAGAATTGACATAACAATCGTTGATCCAATTCTCGTTTACTATATTACAATCATCCAATTCTCATTTACTATATTAGACATAGAGAGATTGAAATCTCAACATCATCCAGTAACCAACCAACGAGCGATTACTCTAATGGTATTTTTGTTCCACAATGTTAGAAGAGGCCTCCTGTTTGAACCCCGTCACCTCCAACAATCCAAGTAATAGGACAAGTAGGTTTAACCACTGTTATTATAGAAATATATATATATATATATATATATATATATATATATATATATATATATATATATATATATATAGGTTGTGTGGCAGCAGCATAGGACAAATTGTTCAAAGTACCATTAAAATACAGTTGGTAAAAATTGGGTTGAGTTTTAAACTTTAAATGTGAGTAAGCTTTGGAATTCAACCACTCCACCCCAAAAGAAAATCCGGCAATAGGCTCGATATAAAAACTTCATGGAAAAGGAAATCTGATGGTGCTCTTGAATATTTTTAACCATTAAATCTTGATTATTGTGTCTTTGATAAAAAAAAATCTAATTACTAAAAATTTCAGAGTATTCGGGATAGTTTGTTTTTTGTTTTTTTTGAAACTTTTTAGTAAACTCCAGAGTATAGAATATATATAAAAAAAATAAAAATAAAAAACTAATGAAAATGGTTTGAAAACTTTGAGTTTTAACGATAATGACAAATTAAAGGGTAAAGTAAATAGTACCAGGATTGACTTTTTAGTGTAAAAATGTGATTTTTCGTTAAAATGAACAGTACCTGGAGTTTTTCGTTAAAGATCCTTAAAAAAAAATTCCATAATTAGAATGCTTACGCCAACAGTGACAAAGATGCATATTTACTTTACAATATTCCTAATCAAACCCATCACGGTTTGATATTATAATCACTCCCTAATCATATTATAATCACTCTCTAATCTCTATTATAATGACCAAAAAATATTGAAGGCCCCCTAAACACACCAAGATGCTTTAGGGGAAAGAGGAATGGTGGATATACCAATCTATTTCTTTGATTTGATAAACTAAATGACATGAAAACTGATGATTGGAATATGACTTAAGTGTTGATAAACGTGTTCATTTTTATTGGTGACACATCATTTAATTCTAAATTTTAGCTGCAAATTAGTCTCCCTAACATTATCCTATAACAATACGCCAATTGACCATCTGATGTGTGAGAGAGAGAGAGACTGTTAGTTGGGGCATATGATCAAAAGGGTTACCTTCAAAGAGAACGGGAAGCTGGAAGAGCATGCCGACCTTGCGGCGGAGGCTGAGAACGTCGACGTCCAGAATATCACGACCGTCCAAGAAGACAGTCCCAGACGGCGGCTCCCAGAGGCGGTTGAGAGCTCGAAGCAGCGTGGACTTGCCGCTGCCGCTGGGGCCAATGACCCCCATGATCAGGCCCTTTGGTATGTCCAAGGTCAACCCATTGAGTATTGCGGCTCCGGTGGTGTCTGATTTCTTGGCCAGATTTCGTATCCGGAATTTCACGTCCCCATCAGCTTCTCCAACGTCCACTGTCAGTAGGTGCTCTCTAACTGTTTCATCCCCATCTGCCAAGCAAAACTCACAATATCAGATTTTGATTGATGGATGGAAACTGCGTTAAATTATGTTGTCGGACCGTCAAATCTATACCCTTGATAAGCTAGGCTTTTTGTACAAAGATGAAGTCTAGACTCTAGATTAAGTAATATCGTACCAGCAAAGGAGAGGTGTGCCTGACCCGGTGGAGGTGAAGACATTTGTAGATTTGTGTGTGTGTGAATTTTAATGTGTGTTTCGGAGGATTGGGGAGAGAGAGAGAGAGAGAGAGAGAGAGAGAGAGAGAGAGAGAGAGAATGGTGTGTGTTTATTTATGGAAGATTTGAGGTTTGGGAGGAACATACAATTACAAGCGAGTGCATAAATAAAGCCTTCTCCAGAGCAGACTGCACCAGTCCAACAGTGACCTGGGGAGGTAAAGCCTTCTTGGAACAAGATGCCTTGTGTTATTAGACTGAAATGTCATTGTAGCGGTGTAACCCGATCCTTCCAAAGAGAGAGTGGACACATTCGTACATTCATAAATGCTACTTTTATTGTGACTTTATTCTTGACAGATAAGAAATCGATAAAGTAATAGGATGGTCCAGTCAGCGGTGGGACATACAGGCTTTGTCAACTACTGCAAGGTCTGGTGGTACGGATTCTAAGGAATCGAAGGGAAGATATGTCTCCTTTCCTAGCTTGAAGACTTCCATGTGATATGTCAAAACATTTTGTTTTGATTCTTTTGTGACAAACCAATCACCAACCTTGGTAAGATTGAAGAAGATTTGTTTCTGGTTTTCCTTTCATGTTGCTTTCACCTATTTCTAAGATTCTAAATAACGTTAAGTGCTAATAGGGGCGGCGGGTTGAGTTGTAGCGCCCAGATATTATTTTTGGACTGAATAGAAGTAGAATAATACATGAAGTGTACTAAGTTGTTCACGGACTAGTTATACCAACCGTTTCTTTTGAGGCATATAATCATACAATTTAAAAACATATTAGGCATATAATTAAATATTAGTTTAGTAAAACTCCGCTAACTTCTCCGTGGATTGTATAATTATTTTACTACAATTAGGGTTTTGTCTTTTCTCAATCGATTTGATTTATTCAATTGAATCTTTGTTTACGGCTCAAAGAAAGGAGATGGGTCTTCTTCCTATTCGGGACCGTCGATGCCGGCGAAGGTATGGCTAAGTGGACAAGCTGGAGGAGGACGAAGAAGACCCTTCAGCTTACAATTCTCTCCATGCATTTGATATCAGTTGGCCCGGTTTAACCGCCTAGACCGCTTAGCGCCTGCCTAGACTAACTCCGATTTTCCCTAATGTTTCGCCCCAAATCGCCTCAAAAGCCCACCTAGGCACCGCCTAACTCATTTAGAGCCAATTCTTAGTAAAAATGAAAGTAACTCCTAAAAACACTTGGAATTCAAAAATATTTTCTCTAAAAGCATCTTCGGTCATTTTAAAAACACTTCTAAACAAGCCCAATAATTTTGACGCTACTCTTCTCCCCCTTGTACACTCCCCTCATTGTTTATGTCCGTATATTCTATTTTGATTTGTTGAATCCAGAAAGCCGTAACGAAGGGGTGTGCAAGTGGGGCAAACAAAAATGGAACAAGGGAATCACTACCCTAAACCCAAAAAACGAAAGCAGTAGGTGGAGAGAAAGGGAAAGCAAGAAAAGCCCAAGCAATATGTGATCTTGTGCTCAACCCTCCCGCACCTGTGTTCTAACTAACACAAACAAAATTCCAACTTCAGATGATAGAGAAAATTTTGCGTTATTACATGCTGTTCCGCAGTTAACATTGCACCCGACAACCGAAGCATGAGGATCAATTGTAAGATTGAAATTCTGAATAATATCTAGTATACATGGAGCATTGCGACATGAGCATGCTGCAACGAAAGGCAACACATGTGTACATTTTCTGCCTTCTCATGGTGATCGAATCAGTTCCGGCCAGAAGACTCAAATGACACATCTGATAACAGAGAGGAGAGACGATCCTCCTCGTGCTATTTCCAACGAGAACCACCAAGTCTAATCACCTCTTCACCACCATTATCTCCCCTGGGAATCCTATCCATGCTAGCATCGCCTTTTTGGTCACTTACATCCCCATAAAGATCCCTAAGTTTTGCCAGGTTGCTAGATGCAGATGTTCTATCCTTGTTTACATCTCTCTGTGGGCTCGAATGAAGTGTAGTGCCCGCTTGCAAACTCCGACTTCGACTCCTGCTTCTACTGCGGCTCCGACTCCTGCTCCTACGAGAATGCCTACCGCCATCACGGCTACTCTCATATGGATCCCTTCGACTTTCTCTCTCCCCATATTTGGACCTTCCATCATAATCAGAACTTCGTTCTCTATCCCTCTCTCGCTCCCTTTCCTTATCCCTAACTCTATCTCTTGCTCTGTCTCTGTCTCGGTCTCGGTCCCGCTCCCATTCCTTGTATCTTTCTCGATCCCGATCACTGTCCCTATCCCGATTGCGATCCCGGTCCCTTCCCCTGTCCCTTCCCCTGTCCCTGTCTGAATATTCTCTGTCAGAATATTCACGGCTCTGACTGCGACGGGTCCTTTGATCATCACTACTGGCTTTATCATAAGGTGGTGGCGGTAAGGTGCGACGAACAGGTGAGGAGTCCCTTGTTGAAGCACGATGTGGAGCACGTTGACCAAAGGAAACTGAAAGAGCAGCTTTCACAGAAGGTGGGCGACGAGCTGTGTCATCAGATCCATGGCGGGTAGCCTCTCCAGTAATACCAGATAGTTTGGTGGGGAGTTTCATCATCTCAAGATTAGCTACAATCTGCCGCATAACAGGAACAGGGATGCGGGGGAAAAGGGTATCAAAATAGTACTGCAATAGCACAACAAAGTTAAATCACTTAACAAAAGCAATGAAAGTGTTATGTGGACAGCAAAATAGTATTTAAAGCACTGCATGTTAAGAGCGTTAGTTGTCTAGATAAGCTGCATCTAAAACTATGCAGAAAATGTGAAAAATTAACTATGATTAGTTACAGAAACTACATATGTATATAAATGAAACATATATTGTAATGAACCGCAAAGCAAATATTGATCTAACTTCGTCTTAGAACACAACTAACAAACAATTCACAACACTCTTGGACAGTTTCAATATGGTGAAACTCAAATTTGGAAGAAATGGTATTGTTTTTACGTGTTAAATTTGGACCTCAACAGTAGCACTCTGAGACCATGCTTCAAAGCTCCAAGGACCTGTATTCAGACCTTAATCGCACTGTAATCTGGAAAACCAGCAGCTGTGACTGTAATGGACTGCATTGTCGGAGCATTGGACAGAAGATTTTAAACTATTGTCCTAGAAGCACCATCAACTATTTTACAAAATGCTTTCTAGGCTGATATGTATGTGTAAGTGTGTATTAAAAACATATTGGAAGTACATTTCTTTTTTCTAGTCAACTGAAAACAAACCACTGTTTTCTACTACAGACAATAATACTCCAAACAACTTTAGCTGGTTAACTGACTTTTTCCTACCCACTTTGGTACTAGGTGTGGCATCTCAACAGATGAACTCTTGAAGTGAAAAGCAGGTGCATAGAGAGCCTCACATGCTACACAAATAAATAACTGTGCTGTCACTTGATAACAAAATTTCTTTGTAACTTAATTTCAGTTTAAATGGGAAGCTTGCTTAAGATATAGACTACTTGTTCAATATTTCTGCTGTGTAAACGAATCTCAAATTACACCAGTCATGACTTCTATCTTTCATTAGGAAAAACACGATCAATATAATTAGTGTATTTTGTTATAGATATCCTCTGCAGTTAAAAAGTCCATAAACTATATCCAACTAATCATCGGATAAAATTGATCGAAATATGATTCGGTGGGCATGTCTTGGTGGACAAAGAGCTCCCAATAGGCAAACTAATGATATTTTTGGCCGGTGAAATGCTAGACATGCAGGCAGTAGTATTAGGTACTTCAGCATTCTAGATATGGTACAGTTGCAAATGCATACAGCATGAATACTGAGGCTGTGGCCTTTTATTTTCACCATAAAATTTCAAATATAAAGCATTCTTTAACAAAACTAACCTGCCCAAGCAGCAAATCGCGCACATATACACCCATAGTTGTCATCCGTCCATTGGAACCAGGAGAAAATTCCTGAAACCAAAGCCAACACATAAATGAATAACTCAGGGAGAACAAAATCAATATGCTAACATAACAATACAAAACAAAAACAAGTGACAATTGTCATAGAAGTTGCATCAGTGGGAAATATATCATAAGCATACACAGATACAGATAAGGTGGAAACAGTTGGTACCCACAGGATATATAGAGTTATAGAAATGGTTTTGAGACCAGAACTAACAAAAGAGAACAATAAAATGTATTCAAGATCTCAAGTCCATGATGCACTCAACTGTGGATCCAATGGCCAACTCTGACCACTAATTGTTATCTTCTATCAATGTCAAGTAAAAAATCTCAATCAACTCTTACATACTACCACCCCACTTCCAGACAGTATAAAATTGCGGCTCCTCTCTTCCTGTGATGCCATGGCACTAAACTGCAGATCCCATGGTGAACTTCAACGTTAAAGAGCCATTTAGACCAACACTTTAACAGTGACACCTCTCTTCGGCAAAGTCAAAAAATTTGGAAAAGAAAACTTTCTAATCAGTAGGGTTTAGACACTTACCACTTAGAATGTTTATAAGTCCCTTTCAACCAATGATGGTTAATATGACTGCTCTAAACTTTTGTTTTATTACTCATTGGATGAAAATTCAATGGTAAATTGTAACTGACTTATGAAAAATCTGACCGGCAGGTGTCAGAACATGATAAATATTACAGTCTAATAGTTGGTGTCGAAAGCAATTTATGTCCAACACCCTCTATATTTGTGATCTTCTATGCCAATAAATAGCTAGACCTTAAAAGAACACGGGCCTAGAACAAGATGAGCTAAGATAGATCAAAAGAACTTCACCATACATAGAACTAGTCTGTATCTTTACTACATGGATCTAAGTTAGTACGATTTTCTACTTAGTGTGTTAACATCACTTCATTTCAGCCAAAGCCATAATGAAATCATATTGAACTACTTCCGTAAGTTGAACAAGTGTTTGTGTCTCAAATTTGCAAGTGAAATGTATTTAACACTTACACACAAAGCATACCTACTCCACGTAATAGTAACTCCGCCACTACCAAAAATTCATGCCATGCAAATTGAGACACAAGTAAATGGTTAGTATGTTTTGTAAAGAGCACAACCATTGGGTATACAACAGCCAAAAGTTCCAGAGAGTTTCAAATCCATCAAAATTGGAAACAATTAATGTGATTTTCAGCTTTTGAATTTTAAGAACCAAAGGACTGCTCTTGTAAGAACCAAATGACTTTGACCAGGATCTATAAATTTCATAAACCTTTTTTGTTTTTTTGTCAAATGAAATTCATAAACCTTGACAAATGCAAATGTAGCGTGCATGCTTGCAAGGGTGTTGAGAACCCTATTCGTGCAGAAGCACCAAAGAATCATTCAAAACTCAGAGTTGGTAAACTGTAAACATAGGTTCCAGAAGGAAGAGAACACAAATTTGTAGATGACAGTACATTATATTTGGTTCACATAAATGAAGCATTAAAAATAGCATCTCCTAATTTTATATCACTAATATGCCTTCTAGATTGAACACTAAATCAAATCTAATGACAGAAACATCTTCGTCAACTACTAGACTTTGCCTTTTGTTTGGAAATCCTCCGTTTGTTTCCCGAGACTTTGCCTTTTGAAATGAACTCTTGAAACCATTATGAAGTGAAATAAAATTTTGTTAACGCTTGGAATTAGCTATTAGCTAATATTTTTACTTTGTGTATCACCTACTAAGAAAATTGTGTACACTAATAAGAGGCAACATTCCAGGATAAACAACACACCACATGCCCGTTTTTATTACTTTCACCAGTCTTTTTTAGACGACGTGATTCGATAACTGAAAAGAAGTCCATGCCTGGCACCTTAGACGCATGTCTAAAAGCAGCTCCATAGCTATGATAAAAAGGTAAGAAACTTGAAAACTAAAATGCGTAATCTAGCATTTACCTCATCATCTTTAATATAGGGTTCAACCCAATTCCACAAAGTCTTTGGGTCTGCAGCATATCTCAAGTAGAGGAAACCCACCTGAAAACCAAATAGAACTAAGCCGATTATCGATTAAGAAAAATATAGCACATAACATATTAACGAGAAACATGGTAATTTCCAAACTCAAAACAACACATAAATGGAGTATATAATGTCAGATTAACATACATACCGCTCTTATGTAGGGCGAATCCTCGTGCTTTAAAAGACCATGCATTTGCTTAACGGTGAGCTTCATGGTGAAGAACTTGTACAGCAGACAGAAGGCAGTTGACGGGCCACGGCAATTCCCGGTCATCCACGGCTCGACATGGTCTACTTGGTTGTAAATTTCATCAATGACTTCATGGTACGTCTTTAACCGGTAAAGCTCCTTGAAGTAGTCGGAAGATAGAATGTTCATACAAAGCACCTTCTCGAGCAATGAGTCAATGGATTTCCCACATGTCTGTACCTCCATCCACGCCTACGCTTCTGCAAAATTCAAACCTTTAATTATCGACATCAGCGTTCCAAATAAGCATAACATTATCGACATTAACGACAAACAGAATAAAAAGACTCATAATTTGCCCTGCCAGCCGATCCGGAGACGGAGACTAGGGTTAGGGTTAGAGAAATTAGGGTTAGGGTTAGGGTTACGAGAACAACCTCGAGGAAGGAAATCCACTTGCTTGAAGCAATTTGGGGAAATTTCTGCCAAATTCACGATCTGCTGAGCAGCTTCGAACCCTCTTCGCCTCTTTCTCTCCTTCTTTCTGAATCGCGACGTCGAGGCCCCAGGGTTAAAGCTTTTCTTCTTATTATTTTACCTCTTTTTCTATTTTTTTTAATCACAATTTAAATAAACAAATTAAAAGGACAAAAGAAGAGAAAAGGAAACTAAAGGCTTTACAGTTTTGGGTCAATGCGAATGGGCTTGTTTCTATTGGATTCTGACTTGAGATTGGGCTGCTGTTTATCATTTGGGAAAATACTTCTTTTATTTTGGGAATAGAAAATTATAATATAAGCTCGTTTGAAAATACTTTTAGAATGATTGAAAATGCATTTTCAGAAAAAATATTTTTGGTTTCCAAAAGTACTTAAAGTGCTTCATTCAAAAAGCACATACCATGATTCACTTGCATTTTTACTTAAGAGGGTATATTCAATTGGGATTCCAAACGATTGTAATTCTTTTAATAAATCTAGTGTTAGTCAATCATAATTTTAAGTGGTTCTCTGAAATTCAACATGTATTCATTAAAGATTTTAAGATAGTTTATTAAAATCTTTAGAAGTATAGGTGTATTCAATTAGGATTTTAAACAAGTTTATAACAATCCAGGTGTATTCAACAAGCAATTTATTTTAAATAGTTGAAAATTTTGAGAGAATTTGAAAGATTTCATAATGTAATTTTTTAGGAAAATACGATAACTTTATTGAAGGAAATCAACTAGGCTGCAAATCTTGGTGAGGTTCCTCATGTAAAGCACTTCGGGGTTCCTCTCAAACCAAACAAAAGATTCACTACAAGAAAAAGTTAACTTGGCAAGGCGATGAGCCACACCATTACAACTACGAGGAATATACGAGATTGAACACTCAACAAATTCGGCCATCAACTCTCTAATATCAGAAGCTATAAAACCAAGAGTAATCAATAGTAAGTCATATGTAAGCATCAACTACTTCAATCGAGTCCGTTTCGACCTTGACCAAACGCCAGCCATCACCCCTAGCAAGCTGTAGCCCAACTCCGATCGGTAGTAGCTCCACCTGCTTGACAGAGTCAACACCTTGAAACCCCCTGAAACAAACCACCCCCACCACGAAGCACCTCTCCCAAGCTCTGCATAGGGCCACATCTTCGCCGGGAAGCCAATTGGCATTTCTAACACTTTATTTGTCTGTCATATGAGCTATATTTGAAGGGAGATGGGAATGAGTAAAGAAATTTGGAGGTAAAATACGAGAAAATTGATTATTTATTTATTTATTTTATGGATTAAGGAACAAATGGATGGGTATTTATAGAATTTTGAATAAGTTTTGGTGTTGAACCTAAATTGCATTAATTTCTAATAAAACCTTTTTGTAAAAGGATTTTAACAATATTTTCAGTGATGTTAGTAGATGGTATTCGAACTGTTCTTTTTTTATTCATGTCAGCATTTTATATAGAGGTTATTATGTCAGCAATAGTGTCTTTACTCATGATAAACTAAGATTTTTGTTTCCCCCGAATTTTGATATAATCAACATGCTCTTTTTCTTTTCTTTTTTCTGAATTTTTTAATATTTATGAATTATTAAAGATATATATGTGATAGATAAACAATTTACTAATTAATTTAATCAATTTAATCAATTTCATTCAAATACTATATTAAGGTCTTCCCCTATAATACTTTAGATGCTAATGAAACTATTTTACTGAAATTTAACTGTCTTAATTCTCGGGCAATCGCGCCGAAAATTCGGGTTCCTTTTGGAATTTCTTCTTGATCAATAACAATCGCAGGTTGTCATTATATCGTATTATCATACCGTTGTCGCGTTTAAGTTCTTTACAAGTACGTACAATTTTGATCGTTGGATCTTCTTTTTTACCGTTAAAATTGATAAAATTAGATTTAAACCATTGGATTAAAAAAATAACCGTTGAAAAAAAAAATTAAACTAACAGTTGTTGGAGTTTTGAGCTCCTTTAAGTCCCACATCGGGGAACTCAAGGGAACTTGAGGTCCTTATATTAATTTAGTCTCTTTTATTAGTGATTAGGTGTTGGACCATTTGGAATGGGAATTGAGGCTTGAGCCACTCATTATGTAGACTAGGCTTGATGATTATACCATAATATTCATATAAATTTGATCAATTAGTTTTAATTTCAAATTAATTTTTTAATTAAATTAATTAAAAACGTTTTGATTAATAGACACAACTCTTTGGAAAGAGTTGTATAGCTTCAGATACATCCAAAAGGTATTTGAAGAGGTATGAAAGAGTCTATATAACTGGAGTCCTTAGTTCCATCAAAAATCATCTTTTCTTCCTTCTTTTCTTCCTTCTTTTCTTCCATACAAAATTCCCAGAGAGTAAACACACAAAGCAATTCACTAGAATTCTATAATCCAGTGCAGGTTGTAGAATTAGGTACTTGTATCATGGTCGAGCAGACGTTGTAGAACCACAAGCACAAGAGTGGGACTGAAATACTGTTCGAATGACATAGCTTTTGCGCTAGCCTCTACCTTTGATTCATTCAAGTTAGTATCATTTTAATTTCTGTATTTATTGTGTAATTTCATTATGTATTGCAAAGTAATTTTGAATAATAAAATATAAGTATTTCTGTCACAGCCCGTCCCGAGATTCTTCTTATTAAGGACGTGAAATGACGGGATTACCCTTAGCGGGTACTAAGGTATGTGTGTGTGACATATTTTTGGTCTAAATGCATACATTCCTAAACTTTTGGAAAATGATTTAAGTTTGATTTTAAAAAATTGGTATGTATGTTTTGTGTGGTTAGGGATTAAAGGATTTTGGATTTTGGATTGTTTTGGTTGGACCACACGGGACACTCCTCTCTCTCTCTCCCTTCCCCCGTGCCTTCTCTCTCTCTCTCCTCTCCGTTCAGTCTCTCTCTCACTCTCGAACCGTACGGACAAGACCAAAAACCTTCAAAACGTCACGGATCGACGCCAAAAAGGTAAGGTTCTTCATCCTTGCAACCTCATGAGTTGAATGGTACCATTTATAGCGCTTAGAACCTTCGAAATCACGTCGAAATCTCGAGGTCCGATTTGAGTACTGTTCATGCATTCGTGATGTGTTGATTTTCAGGGAATTCTAAGCTTATAGTGAGCTTAGTGAGGTTCTAAGGAAGCTCGGGGACGTTCGTTTGGAAGTTTTGGACGTCGGGATCGTGTAGTTCGAAGTTGGCCGGTTTTCTTGGAATTTCTCCTGTGAGATTTCGTAGTTTTTAGAGCCTTAAAGTAGTGTAACGTGATTCTACATGCTTAGGGCTTCATTTTGATATAAAATGCGTGAAAAATGGTTGAGAAACGAAGGAGAACAAGGAGATTGAAAAATTCCCAGTTTTTCGGCCACCGGAAAAACCAGTCCGGCGAGCCCGAGGTAGGAGACGCGCATGGGGGCGCGTGACAAGCCCAAAAATTATTTTAAAAATATGTTGACGTTCGTGACGTCGAGTAGGTCACTGTGGTATATTCATATGCCCAAATTGAGCACCGTATGAGAAGTTATTGAGAATTGTTGGTTATATGCTTTAAAATAACGTTTTTATAGTTATTTCGCATATAGGTGATACCTATCCTGAGGACGAGCGCATCCAGGGACGTCACGGGGGTTACGACCCTTCGACTTATCAGTGAGTGGGCAGTACTTTCTGTTTATACCTATATACTATTAGTTTTCCCAGAAATTGAGTTTTAATGAAAGTATGTTTCTAAAATGCCATGCATGCATGATATGAGTTATATGAATTGATAATTGATGCATATATATATGTGAATTGGTGTTGTGGACGCACATGTGAGTATCAGGTGAGTTTTATGTTATTCATGTGAATCATTGATGATGTATATTATGTGGATAGCTAATAACCTGCAATCATGGTGTTAGTGCTTATATTATTCACCCGCACCGCACGCTCACCTTGGATCCAAGTAGGTGCATGTCGTACAGACCATGAGAGGGTTCCGACATGTCGTACAGACCATGAGAGGGTTCCGACATGCTAGTCGTACAGACCATTAGAGGTGGTTCCGACTAGTAGGTGACTTTAGATTATGCGCGCAGATGATTGATGAGAGAAGCACTAGAGCGTATTATTTCACCATTCTTGTCGTACAGACTACTTCAGGTAGTTCCGACTTATATGCAGTGTAGTGTCGTACAGGTCACCGAGGTGACTCCGGTTGGATTGGATGTTGAGCTATAGAATTAACCGTACAGGACCAACTGTAGGGTCTCCGGTTAATTCATTATGTCACCTGTTACATTGATGCATCATTCATTCTGTTTTCGACATTATAGCATGGCATACTTTCTGGTTTTTAAGAAAGATTGAGGATTTGAGATTTATGAAAAGTTATATGCTATTATGCTATTTTCTGGGAAAGTATACAAGTTTTACAGTGAGGGGTTAGAAATGTTTTAAATGAAAGGTTTTCGAAAAGTTTCATTTTACTGACCCACTCAATTTTGTTTTGCGCCCCTCCAGGTTCTAGTTAGCAGTTGGTGGCTCACGAGGTTTTTTTTTTCGGCGTTCTGACAGACTTCCTGCATGTAGGACTCACCTGCGGGTGTTGTAATTTGATTATAGTCCTACTTGATTGCACCTAGTGCTCAAGCTCTGTTTATGTGTGTGTTCACACTTTAACTCACTCTAGCATGCTATTTGGTTATTATTGCTAGTAGTTGGTTTTGATTCCTTCGTAATTTTCTTATCTTTGCTTCCGCACCGCACTTGTGGTTACGTCACGCTCACGTGACGGCCAGCACGCCTTGATTCTAGGATCGGGGTGTGTCAATTTCAGTTTTTGTATTTCTGTTATTTTTTGTTTCTAAATTGTTCTCTAACACTCTTCGAACAATATGGAACAATCATGAACTAAACCTCATTCTGAAAAGCCTGAGAAATTTAAGGGCAGAGACTTCAAAAGATGGCAGCAGAAAATGTTGTTTTATTTGACAACCCTGAATTTGGCTAATGTTCTGCGTGAGACTGTTGTTGGAAATGTGCCCTAAAGCCATTCATATGATGATACTTTACGGATATTTCACATGTTAAACTAATCTAGTTTACATATAAAGGGCAAACATTATTGTTTGAGACGTCTCATATAAATGTTATATGCTTAAACGATAAAGTCCAAGGAATATGTGATTGGAAGAATGCAATCTAATGAAGTTAGATTAATGAGACCATTCTTTCGTAGACACATCCTAAACGTTCCTGATCATAGGATTGCCAATTGGGCATTGACAGTCCGATAAGATCAGTACGTGCTATGTCTTCTCTCAGGGAGAGTGACTAGTCTCGAGTCATTGGTGTGTGTGACATCAAGACAAGTACGTAGGTGTTCAATAGAGAATGAGTTCACTGAACACGATCAACGAGGAGTTCTCATACTCATGTCACATGAGAACTCATGTTTGGGATAATGCAAATTAGTCCTTTGACCTGAGGCATCACAGTTGTTGTCTTGTGGTTAAGTCCTTGATCTTTGATTATGTCAAAGTCACCCCATCGGGGTGTCCACGACATCATTGGGGTTAAGCCACTTAGTCATGGAGACAAGTGAATGCGCAACAAGGGATCTCTAACCTTCAATTGGCTTGAGGGAGAATACTCTATGATATGATTAAAATCTCTGGCCAGAGTATGAATGAGATTTGGGAATGCGTTCCAATTCACATTCAAAGTAATCATATAAGCACAAGAATCACATTGGATAGTAGACATGAATAAATAAACTATCAAACCAAACAATGTGGTCAAGAGTATTAGATTAGAGAAAGACCGTATTGCATTTGTAATCCTAAACTGAATAGGTTCTCTACCTCTTCTGATTAGCTTGGGTAGCCATGATATGCTGCTAGGGGTCACTTATGGTTTGTGGAAGCCCTAAACGTGTGTAATCACTAAAGGGAGAATTGAAAGTAAGTTTCAATTCACAATCCATGTAAAATGGTTTTAATCGCCCACTGCCTCGCTAAAAGGAACCTAATGTATCGTACACCAAATAAGGTGGAGATTGAAGAAACAAAGGAGATGAATTAAATGGTTTAATTATTTATGGCAAGGATTAATTAATATGTTAATTAATCAAACGAATAAGTTCGTTAAAGACCTCGGGATAGTTTTGGACCTTAAGGCCCAATGGGCTTCGAACGTCAAAGCCCATTGACTTAAGTTGTATGACAACTTAATGAATAAAGATTCACAAAGGCCCAAAAGCCCAAATCCATTTAGTGTTGAATTAGGGTTTTTTGGTTCTTTAGGTCATTTAAAGAAGTGACTATATAAAGAACTTTATAACCTAAAATTCATAAGTTGTTGATTTTAGAGAAAATTGGTGAGAACACAAAGCTTCCATTTCTCTCTAAGAGGCCAACCACCTTGGGGGATATTGTCTAGCAATTCTATTTCCTCAAGGTCACTCATTTCCTCTCCAATCCAACCTTGGTGTAGAATCTTTAGAGGTTCTCAATTTTGGGAACTTGGAGAACCTATTCTTCTAACCAAATCCATGGAGCTAAGAAGCAAGGAATGAAGGCCCTATCTCTTGGGTGATTATCCTTTGCATATGCAAAGAGGAATTTACAAAGGTAAATATTTCTCAACTAACAAATTGTTGTTTTTAAGTTGAGTCAAGGTTCACCAATTTACTAGGCTTTGAATTTCATGGTAGATGTTTTGTTTTTGAATGCATGAAAGCATGATTCCGCCTTTAATTGTTAATTGCATGCTATATGATGTTATTGAAATGAACATGTTTTTCACAAAATTTCCTTCAAGTGGTATCAAGAGCCTAGGTCTAGTAGTTGGTGAATCATTTTGGGTTTTGTAGTTCATAGTTTTTGATTTAAAAGTTGTAATATGTTACAAGCTTTATTCTTGTTTCTTTGAATGTAAATTTTGTTAGAAAATTTGCCATCTCAAATGTTGTAGATGTAGTTCATATGAGCATGAATTTTGGAGCTAAAAATTGGTGCCATGTTTTTTGGGAAATTCGGCCAAATCCAAAGGGTGATTTTTTGGGTTCATGTTTGTCTTGTTAAAATGATTTTAAAGTGACTTTTGGAACCCCTAAGTACCCTAGGATGTTAACCCTCTTTTGAGTGATGAAAATTTGAGTTTTGGTGAGTGAAAACATTCATGGAGCTATTATGAGTTTTCATGAGTGTTCTTCAATGTTCTTGAAGTTCTTGCCAAGAACAAAAAGTTTTGAAGTTTTGATTCAAAATGTTTTATGTTTTTACATAAAGTTTTGGTTTAATTTTAGTGGGTGATTTTAATGGGTGATGATTATTTGTAAAGTATTATTAATGGTTTTAATGGTAGACAAATGTTTTTAAAAGTTTGACATAAATTCAATTAATGGCTATAATGGTAGACAAACTTTTTTAAAAGTTTAACATAAATTCAAAATATTTCATCTTTACCTCACCTAACAAAACCCACTTACAAAAACTTTGTAAAAATCATATTTTTTTCTATCATGGCCGGCCACCCTAATTAAATAGGGTATTTTTGGGTCTTTTATTCAATTACATAAAGTTTTGATACTTTTGTGTATTTGCATTTTGGCCCAAAAGTTTACGTTTTTACGTTAAGGCCCAAAAACGTTAAAGGACAAATTGTTTTGCTCCTTTAATGAAGTTTTTTGTATTTGTTGAAATTTTTGGGTTCTAGTTGTAATTACATGAAGTAGTGGACTTTTGTGTTTTTACAAAGTGACCCCAAAAGTTTGTGTTTCTCAATATAGCCCAAAAAGTTGTGGTTATTGCATGATGGCCCAAATTAAGTAGGGAACAAAAATTGTTTTGTCTCTTTAAATGAGAATTGGATTTTCATTTCATTTAGCTCCATTTAAATCAATTTTATGGATACAAAAACCAAATGAAAATGTTGCATTCAATTTAATTAATTAAAGTGTTGATTAATTAAAGGGTGATTATGAACCTAAGCCTACGATAATTGAGCTATGTGAAAGGCCGTTTCAAATTTGTTTGAACCATGGGAATGTGTAGATTAATTTTGGTTGTAATTTGATTTGATCAAATGTTGTAAAAGAGCATAAGCTCTTCTTTACTTTAAAGTAATTTGTTTTATGCAAATGTTGTAAAGAGCATAAGCTCTCTTTTACTTTGAAGTACTTCTTTCTTGCTTTATTTGATATGCATGAAAATGAAGTAGTTGGGTCCAACGCCCCTAGGAACAACACGCCTTAATGTGATTAAACGCGTAACTAAAATCAATCTTCATCCCTAGTCCGAGATTCAACACTAGGCTCGTGTTGAATCTAAACAAAGGTTCATAGTCATCCTAAGGCCCTAAGGCAACTATATAGTCCATCAAATGAATGCAAACCTTATGTTAGTAGTATCATATACTCTTGCTTTAAAAAAAAAAAACCGTTTTATAAGCATAGTGGGAGTATTATATACAACTAAAAACAAATGGACCAATAGTTGTAATAGGACCAAAATTGTTTTAATGTAGATTAAAATGAATACTTATATGTGATGAGACCTAAAACCGTCAACCAAACCATTATTAAGTTGAAAAGCGTGAGAGTGCTTAGAACACTCTTTCGTGGCCTTCCACCGTGGTAGGCTCCAATCGTTTATGACTTGTACACCGGCTTCATCCTATCATGGGGGAGTACAAAGTGCATGCTTATACTCAGGAGGAGTCTATATACATACTTGATGAGGTGAGTGTAGGCAACGAGGATGGCCGACATCGTATCATCGTGAGGCTATTCTTGAACCCCTTCACGCACTAAGCATGGTGGGAATGACTTAACTAAGTGCAATGGCGCCGACATCGTATCATCGTGAGGCAACATTCTCTAGAGGCCAAATTGATGGGTACTTGCATTAGTTGCAAATGAGTAAGCGTACTCTCTCATTATTATTAATGCTAGCCAACATCATATCATTGTGAGGTGGGCTTTGTAGTAGTGAGTCTCCCATAACCTACTAAGAGTTTCCTCCAAAACTCTCGAATTCCAATGAGGGATATGGAATTTGCCAAAAATAATGGGTGGTGCTATTTGATTTAAAGACCCGAATCAAATGGCTTAAAATCAATCAATTTATATTCGTTATGTATTTGTTTACCAATATATTTGCAAACGCTATCCAAAACTTGACAAAGAAAATCCGAATGTTTTAGTTTCCGGACTTGGTAACACAATCCCAAAGATTGTCTTAAATGGATTGTGCATGTACCTAAGAAGTCTCATCCTCACAATCTTCCTATTGATAATGTATCATTGGAAGAACATGTTAGAAATGTCTATCATGAAGAGGACAACACAAACAACCAATGCTTATTCCTTCGTTATATGAACAAAGGAACTTATGAACAAATAAGAGTTGCCTTGAACAACTCTTGAAAGTTTGTAATTATGTTTAGAACATAATGGTTGGTTGACAAAAATAGTCCATCAACATGGACTTATGATGATTTTGAATCATTGAGTGTTGAAGTGATAAACCACTTAACGAGACGGAAACTAAGCTAGGACTTCACCTTTATGTCCCTATCCTAATGGTTCACTAAGTTTATTGTAAACTATGTAGTGAACAATAACCAAACACTCTCCAAAATGTTTGATGTGTATAACACAATTGAAAAAGGTTTCAAGAGAGATAGTGGGAGTTTAGGGACCATGACTATTGTAGTCAAAGGAGAAGTCAAATGAAGAAGATAAAATTAACTCCAAGGGAACAAACTTTCTTTATGAAAGGATGGACATTGGAAGGGGTATTTGCAAGAAATGTCTTGCAAATGTCAAGAACACACCTTTCGAAGGTGTTGTAAATTGTTCTTGAATAGTTCAAAACAGTTGGTTCTTCTACTTGAATGCATGATTCCGTATTAGTAACTATGTTTTACAATCGTTGTAAAAGTGTGGCTAATAAGAAGTAGAAGATTAATGAGAGAAGAGAAAGTACTTCACATTCGGAACGTGAATAAAATATAGATCTCTGCGAAAGCAGATGGTACTAACTTCCTCATATAAACTACCAAAGAAATTGGAAAAACCAAAGATTGTCTTTACATTCCAATTTTAAGGAACTTAATTCCGTCACTATAATAGAGATGGATGAATGTTTTGTTTGACAAAACATTGTTCTTTATTAATCAATGATTGGATTATAGTAATCTAATTGATTGTCTCTATAGTAGAGATGATATGGTAGCGTTAACTGTTTAGAATATAATAATGCTTAAAACCCAAAAGGTTGCAAGATAGTGGCAATTGTCCACAACATAATACTACTCATGTTGTATGACATTCACCGAAGATCACTCTCGGTTGGACTATAGTTTATTATGAATAAACAAAAGTCCGAATACTTTGCAAAAGGTTTCAAAGAATTCAAGAAATGTAAGTTGATGAGTAAGACGTCTAAAGTACTTACCTCCTTAGATTTGATCCAAGGAAAGGTAACACTTTAGATGAGTTTCCTTGAAAGATATCAAGGAAATTAGCATCATAAGATAAATGATTTTCTCCATTAGGAGAAAAACGAACTTGAATAAGATTTAGTTCGTTGGATATTATCAATTACCCATATATAGGATATATATGCTTCTAAGACAATATGATTGTCAATTAGAAGATCTTCCAAAATTTTCATAACTCCATAGGATGTAGTTGGAAAGAAAGACAAATCTTAATCATGTTAAGATTTGGGGTTGTGTGCTAATAAGCAATGTTTGTTTAAAAATTATCTTGTGGATATCCTTAAATTAACCTTTGGATATCACTTCTATAAACCAACCAACAAATGTTGTTTGTTGAGTAGTTCATTGTAATCCTACAATGTGATTTGCCTTAGAGCAAATGAACTAGGAATAGAACTCAAAAGAATGGGTTCTTTGAGAGACAAGATGATAATCAACAAATATAACAACCTAGTTCCTATACCACAAGCTCCAAGGTAGTCAAGAAGGATTTATAAACCGTCTCAGTTGAATGGTTTGAACTTTATGACTACATTGAGTGTATATACGATATATACTCAAGGAAATGGTAAAGTACCATTTGACCCGAAATAATGAAACATTCATAGCTAATTGGTAGCTTAAGGTGACTACAATCAAAGAGAATGGTTGACTTTGAAGGAACCATCTTTGACGTAGTCTTAGTTTCAATTAATTCGAAGATTGCTAGCTACAACTAAATGGTGATTCAATGTTTGGACATGATATAGGTTTCCGAAACCATTATTAAGATAGTCTTGATAATTTATGTCTAAAACTATGAATCACAAGACATGTAAGTTGTAGAGATCCAACCATCATGGATCTAAGCAAGCTAGTGGGAGCCATAAGCGTCTTATGAGAGAAAGATCAAAATTGTTTGATTTCTGATATAGATGTAAATGAATCTTTTGTTTACTAGGTTTACAAAAGATTAGTGGGAGTTAATCATATTCCTAAATTTGAATATATGTATGATATATTAATTTTGGAAATGAAAAGAATACTTCATTGTTAAAGTTATGACTTTAAAACTTTCTATAACGATAGAATGTATATGGGAGACATAGTCTATATACATGGGATGGAAATCTATAATGATAGATTTTAGGATATAATTGGATTATATCATGCCCTAATAATAGACAAAAGGTTGCTAGGAAGTTTCTCGTATGATGATAAACTTTAATAAGAAGAACAACTCTAGTGAGACTAGGAGGTAGCTCTTCTCAAAGGGAACGTACCCTTTGACTCCCAAAGAAATAATGCATAAATAGAATCCTTTATGCATAGGCAAAAAGGTGATTTACGTATTTCATATTGTATGAAAACGTTGATATGAATTGTACCTAGATCGGTACAAGACGATATCAGTGCAAGCCCAGGATCAGAACCATGGCAACTGTCAAGTGAATCCTTAAGTATTTAAGAAATACTAAAGGATAGGTTCCTCGAAGAATGAGGAAGAATTAGAGTAACGTAATGGAAGCGTAAATGTATTAGATTATGAATCTAATCCATCATTGGATGTTTCTTCATTATGAATGAAGAGATAAACAGGTATCCCTTTATTATGACTAAAGAGATATTTGGATGGAAACATTAAAGTATTGACTTTAGTGTGTTCCATTATGAATGCAAAATATATTGCCATATATAGAAGTTTACAACAATGTTGTTTGGATGGGAAAGTTCATTTATGAACTCTCTATTCGGTTCCAACCAGAAAGTGTATCTAGTGTACTGACACTACGACACTAATGGGGCGATAGCTCAAGCCTGGGAATCAAGGTCTCATCAAGATCCGAACTCATATGAGAGACTGAACCACATGATTGAGAATCATGTATAATGGTGACGTCGATATTCTCAAGGTTGCTTCTATGGATAACATATAGATATCCATTTCCTAGGCCTACTACTCAGCCATTTAGGAAATGACTACAGAAGAGGAATCATAACAGATGACCAAGCTGATTGGCTCTAGTGCAAGTGGGAGATTGTTGGAAATGTGCCCTAAAGCCATTCATATGATGATACTTTACGGATATTTCACATGTTAAACTAATCTAGTTTACATATAAAGGGCAAACATTATTGTTTGAGACGTCTCATATAAATGTTATATGCTTAAACGATAAAGTCCAAGGAATATGTGATTGGAAGAATGCAATCTAATGAAGTTAGATTAATGAGACCATTCTTTCGTAGACACATCCTAAACGTTCCTGATCATAGGATTGCCAATTGGGCATTGACAGTCCGATAAGATCAGTACGTGCTATGTCTTCTCTCAGGGAGAGTGACTAGTCTCGAGTCATTGGTGTGTGTGACATCAAGACAAGTACGTAGGTGTTCAATAGAGAATGAGTTCACTGAACACGATCAACGAGGAGTTCTCATACTCATGTCACATGAGAACTCATGTTTGGGATAATGCAAATTAGTCCTTTGACCTGAGGCATCACAGTTGTTGTCTTGTGGTTAAGTCCTTGATCTTTGATTATGTCAAAGTCACCCCATCGGGGTGTCCACGACATCATTGGGGTTAAGCCACTTAGTCATGGAGACAAGTGAATGCGCAACAAGGGATCTCTAACCTTCAATTGGCTTGAGGGAGAATACTCTATGATATGATTAAAATCTCTGGCCAGAGTATGAATGAGATTTGGGAATGCGTTCCAATTCACATTCAAAGTAATCATATAAGCACAAGAATCACATTGGATAGTAGACATGAATAAATAAACTATCAAACCAAACAATGTGGTCAAGAGTATTAGATTAGAGAAAGACCGTATTGCATTTGTAATCCTAAACTGAATAGGTTCTCTACCTCTTCTGATTAGCTTGGGTAGCCATGATATGCTGCTAGGGGTCACTCATGGTTTGTGGAAGCCCTAAACGTGTGTAATCACTAAAGGGAGAATTGAAAGTAAGTTTCAATTCACAATCGATGTAAAATGGTTTTAATCGCCCACTGCCTCGCTAAAAGGAACCTAATGTATCGTACACCAAATAAGGTGGAGATTGAAGAAACAAAGGAGATGAATTAAATGGTTTAATTATTTATGGCAAGGATTAATTAATATGTTAATTAATCAAACGAATAAGTTCGTTAAAGACCTCGGGATAGTTTTGGACCTTAAGGCCCAATGGGCTTCGAACGTCAAAGCCCATTGACTTAAGTTGTATGACAACTTAATGAATAAAGATTCACAAAGGCCCAAAAGCCCAAATCCATTTAGTGTTGAATTAGGGTTTTTTGGTTCTTTAGGTCATTTAAAGAAGTGACTATATAAAGAACTTTATAACCTAAAATTCATAAGTTGTTGATTTTAGAGAAAATTGGTGAGAACACAAAGCTTCCATTTCTCTCTAAGAGGCCAACCACCTTGGGGGATATTGTCTAGCAATTCTATTTCCTCAAGGTCACTCATTTCCTCTCCAATCCAACCTTGGTGTAGAATCTTTAGAGGTTCTCAATTTTGGGAACTTGGAGAACCTATTCTTCTAACCAAATCCATGGAGCTAAGAAGCAAGGAATGAAGGCCCTATCTCTTGGGTGATTATCCTTTGCATATGCAAAGAGGAATCTACAAAGGTAAATATTTCTCAACTAACAAATTGTTGTTTTTAAGTTGAGTCAAGGTTCACCAATCTACTAGGCTTTGAATTTCATGGTAGATGTTTTGTTTTTGAATGCATGAAAGCATGATTCCGCCTTTAATTGTTAATTGCATGCTATATGATGTTATTCAAATGAACATGTTTTTCACAAAATTTCCTTCAACTGTACCTACTGCAGATGGAGAAAATATTTTTTCTGCAGAAACTTTGACGGCTATAGATGCCTGGAATCATAATGATTTCCTCTGCATAAACTATATTCTTAATGCATTAGATGATTCGTTGTATGATGTCTACGTGGTGTGCAAAACAGCCAAGGAACTTTGGGAATCACTTGAGAAAAAATATAAAACAGATGATGCTGGTTCAAAGAAATTTGTCGTGGGCAAATTTTTGGACTACAAAATGGTGGATTCCAAGTCCGTTGTCTCTCAAACTGAAGATCTCCAGAAAATAATGTAGGGAATGGTTACCTTGTTGATGGATTGTTCAAATTAAATGTACTTGCGAATGCTATGAATGAAATAAATAATGCTTATGCTTATATTGTTGATTCTTCTAATTTATGGCATTCTAGGCTAGGACATGTAAACTTTCGTTCTCTTTTTAGAATGCATAATCTAGGCTTGCTGCTCAAACTTGATTACTTAAATAATATTAAATGTGAGACTTGTACCAAATCCAAATTTGCAAGTCAAAGCCTTAAATCAATGCATGAAAAATCCAATGATTTATTAGATTTAATTCATAGTGACTTGTGTGATTTTAGATTGTATCCAACTCATAGTGGAAATGTCACAGCCCGTCCCGAAACTTTCGTATCGAATGTATGAAATGACGGGAACGCCCTTGACGTGAATAAGGTGCGTATATATATGTGACATTAAATTGGTTCTTATATTAATTAATTGGATATATGTGTATATTAGTATGTTAGAATTAATTTTAAAAAGATAATTATGTGAATTGGATTGTTGTGATTAGGGATTAAGAAATGGAAGGTGAGGATTGAATTGGACCACTTACCCTCACTCTCTCTCCCTAACCCGTCACTCTCCCTCTCTCTCTCTCCTCCCTCTCGACGGTTTCTCTCTCTAGACACCCATCTTGTACGGCCCTCACCCAAATCCTTGCAAATCTCAACGGATCGAACCAAATAAGGTATGTATCTTCATCCCTAAGTCCTTGTGAGTCGATTGGTACTAGTTTTAGGCCGTGAAACCTTCGATTTCACGTAGAATCCGAAATCACCATTTTTGGGTACTGTTCATGCAAACGTTAAATGTCGTGTTTCAGGGAATTCTAAGCTTGTAGTGAGCTTTAGGAGGTCCTAAGGAAGCTCGGGGACGTTCGTTGGACAATTTTGGACGTCGGGATCAAGGGTTTCGAAGTTGGCCGAAACCTTTGAAAATTCCAGGTGAGATTTAGTTGTTTTTAGACCCTAAAACTAGTCCAACGTGATAGTACTCTCTTAGGGCTTCAATTTGATATAAAATTTGAAGAAAATGGGTGAAAAACGAAGGAGATATGGAGGTTTGAAATTTGGCCGGAATCGGGTCGCCGGAAAAACCAGTCTGGCGAGCCCCGCGAGGAAGATGATGACGTGGCGCGCGTGGGGGGCGCGTGTCCCCGTGGCCTTGCTGGCGCGTGGGGGCGCGTGCAAGCTCCAAAAAAATTTCTAAAAATTTCACGACGCTCGTGACGTCGAGTAGGTCGATGTGGTATATTCATATACCCAAATTGAGCATCGTATGAGAAGTTATTTCGAAATGTTGACGATGTGCTTAAAAATAATGTTATTTTAGTTATTTCTCATATAGGTGACGAGTATCCCGAGGACGAGCGTATCCAGGGACGTCGCGGGGGCTACGACCCATCGACATACCAGTGAGTGGGCAGTTTTGATTTTGTATTTACCTATATACAATTGTTTCCCAGAAAATATACGTTTTATGAAGGTTTTGAATATAAATTGCCATGCATGAAAACATTGAAAGTTTGAGTTGATAATTGTTATATAAAAATATGCATGAATTGAAATATAATGCATACATACTGCATGGTGCTGTGGAGGCGCAGGTAAGTCAGGTGAGTCATTATGCATCGAATTATTTGACGTGGAAATGGTTAAACTCATAACCTGCACCCTAGGTGTTAGTGCTTATATTAGTATTCACCACACCGCACGCTCATCTTGGATCCAAGTAGGTGGATGTCGTACAGACCATATGAGGGTTCCGACATGTCAGTCGTACAGACCATTAGAGGGGTTCCGACTGGTGGGTGACTTAGATTATGTGCACAGTTGATTGATGTGAGAAGCACTAGAGCGTAATTATACACCTGTCCTCGTACAGACTACCTTATGTAGTTCCGAGTGACGTGCAGAGTTAGACCGTACAGGTCACCGAGGTGACTCCGGTTGATGATGATGTTGAACTTTGGAATCAACCGTACATGACCACTTTAGGGTCTCCGGTTGACTTATTTTCACCTGATTTATATTGATGCATGCATATTACTTGGCATATGATTTGGCATGGCATTTCTTTTTAAAAACGTTGAAAGAGTACGTTTTGAGTTTTGATGATATATTCATATATATGTTATTATACTATTTTCTGGGAAAGTATACAGGTTTTACGGTGAGGGGATAGAAATGATTTTTAATGAAATGTTTTTAGAAAAATCTTGATTCTGCTGACCCACTCATTTTGTTTTGCGCCCCTCCAGGTTCTAGTTAACGGTTGGTGGCTCTCGAGGTCTTTTCCGGCATCCTGACAGACCCTTGCCATGTAGGACTCACCCGAGGGTGAAGTACCTTTATTTTAGTTGTACTTGACTGCACTAAAACCTACGCTCTGGATTTGTGTATTATCTTAACTTTCCTATTACTCTAGTAGGCTGTTCATCTAGAGAATGTTTTAAATTCCTTCGTATTTTGTATTATCATGCTTCCGTGTCGCACTGTTGGTTACGTCACGCTCACGTGACGGCCAGCACGCCTTGGTCCTCTGGATCGGGGTGTGTCAGTTTGGTATCAGAGCCTAGGTTGCAGTCCTGTATAATTGCTAATGTTCTAATGATCTTTTGATGTTCTGTCAGAATTATGCCGCCTCGTAGAGAGCGTAGGGAGTCCCGCCGTGCTCCTGAATCTAACTTCCCTGACATAGCTCAGTTAGGGGAAGCGATTGCCCATGCCTTTCAGAATGTTATTCGTCCTCCTCTCCCTCCTCAGAGGACACCCCTGGAGACTATGTACAACCTGAAGTTAGACCGTTTTATGGGAAATGAGGGGCATGAAGGGGCAGAAAAGTGGCTAGATCACATTGAAAAGACGTTTCAGGTAATGCAAAGTCAGGGAAACCTTCCTGCTAACAGATGGGTTGAAACCATTTCTTGGTTTTTGGGTCGAGAGCCAGCAGGCTGGTGGGAGAATCAGACTCGGTTTATGTCACCGGAGATGGCATCTGATTGGGCAGTGTTTAAGGATAATTTTAAGAAGAGATTTGTTCCTCCAGAGTACCTTGACCGTAAGAAACAGGAATTCACCAGGTTGAAGCAAAGAGATATGTCAGCTCATGAGTACTACAGGAAATTTACAGACTTGTCTCGTTATGATCCGGATATAGCAGGTAATCCGGTAGAGATGCTTCGTCGCTTTAAGTTGGGATCTAAGAAGAAATGGAGGACTTTTGCTAATGCACTTCCCTGTGCCGATTATCATGAGTATTTTGAGATTTTGGTTAGGATGGAAGACTCTGATAATCTTCCTGACAGTGAGGATGATGAGGATAAGAACGATGGTCAGAAGAAGAATGATAAAGGTAAGGGTATCACCATTCCAGGACCTCGGCAGACTCAGAGCTTTAAGAAGAGTGGAGCAAGTTCGAGTTCTTCTAGCGGGGGATATAGTTTTACTGGTCCGAGGAGAGGTGGTGGCAGATTTTCTGGTGGACCCAGATTTCAGGGTCAAAGGGATTCTGGTGGTTCTGGCGTTCCGTGGTACCGCCGATGTAACTCTCGACATCATGGTGAGTGCAGGAGAGGTACTGGTGGTGCTTGTTTCACTTGTGGACAAATGGGACATCGGGCTTCTCATTGCCACCAGGGTCAGCAGAGACCGCAACAGGCCACTATGCCACCTCCAGCACCGGTTCAGCAGAATTTTGGATCAGGCAGTTATGGCCAGTCGGGTCGTGGTGGTGCTTACCACTACCAGGGAGATGCTACTCCTTATGCTTCAGGACCTCATCAGTACTTTCAGGAGCCGTATTCTCAGGATTTTGGAGGTTACTCTTCTTATTCTTCTATGCCAGCAGGTGGATCGCAGTGGCAACAGGGAGGTCAGTTCTGTCAGAGGGAAGTTGCTACTGGTGGTGCAGGATCATCCAGGCAGCCTGGTCAGTCAGGTCAGGGACGTAATCCTCAGGGACGAGGTACTCAGGGCAGTAGAGGCCGAGGTGGACGACCAGCTCAGGGGCGAATTAATCATATTTCTCTGCAAGAGGCTCAGAACCATCCTGACTTGATCATGGGTACGTTGAATGTTCTTGGTCATTTTGCTAAGATTTTGATTGATTGTGGTGCTACGCACTCTGTGATTTCTCATACGTTTGCTCAAGCGACCCAACCTCACCTTTCACCCCTAGGATTTGATCTAGAATTTGCCATGCCTAGAGGGGATAAATGTTATGTTGATAGTGTGTATCTTGGATGTCCAGTGATGGTAGATGGCGTAATTATGCTAGCTGACCTTATTCCGTTAGATATTGTGGATTTTGATGTGATATTAGGGGCTGATTGGTTGCATCATAACCGTGCCCATATTGATTATTATGGGAAATCAGTTACTTTTTATCGCCCTGGACTACCCGAGGTTACTTTTGTGGGCGAAAGAAGTGGGGTGAGACATGGTGTTATTTCTGCCATGAGAGCAAAGAAACTATTATCGAAGGGTTGCCAAGGATATTTAGCTCATGTGGTGTTGAATGATACTGCTCCTAGTAGTATAGAAGAAGTTGGTGTGGTCAGACATTATCCGGATGTATTTCCTGATGATCTACCGGGGTTGCCGCCAGACAGAGAGATGGAATTCTCTATCGAACTGCTTCCAGGTACTGATCCTATATCTCTAACTCCTTATAGAATGGCTCCTGCTGAGTTGAGAGAATTGAAAGTTCAGTTGCAAGAATTACTTGATAAAGGTTTCATCCAACCTAGTTCTTCACCTTGGGGTGCACCAGTATTATTTGTGAGGAAGAAAGATGGAACTCTGCGGTTATGTATTGACTATAGGCAATTGAACCAGGTGACGATTAAAAACCGTTATCCATTGCCTCGTATTGATGATCTGTTTGATCAGCTGAAAGGTGCGTGCATATTTTCTAAGATTGATTTGAGATCTGGTTATTATCAATTGAAGATCAAAGATGATGATGTACCTAAGACGGCATTCAGAACCCGTTACGGACATTATGAATTTTTGGTTATGCCATTTGGGTTAACTAATGCACCTGCAGCTTTCATGAGGTTGATGAATGAGGTATTCCAGCAATATCTTGATAAATTCGTTATTGTTTTTATTGATGATATTCTGGTATACTCTAAATCTCAATCAGATCATATCCGACACCTTAATTTGGTGTTAAGGAACTGAGGGAGCATCAGCTGTACGCTAAGTTCAGTAAATGTCAGTTTTGGTTGACTGAAGTAGCATTTTTGGGGCATGTTGTATCAGCTCAAGGAATTCAAGTTGATCCTCAAAAGATAGCGGCGGTGGAGAATTGGGAACAACCCCGAACCGTCACTGAGGTACGAAGCTTTCTTGGTTTGGCAGGTTATTATCGACGGTTTGTTCAAGATTTTTCTATGATTGCCTTGCCGTTAACGAAGCTGACTAGAAAGGATGTTAAATTTGAGTGGGACGAGAATTGTGAGAGGAGTTTCCAGCAATTGAAATATTGTCTCACTCATGCTCCAGTATTGGTGCTGCCGGATGATAGCGGCAATTATGAGATTTATAGTGATGCATCCTTAAGTGGTTTGGGATGTGTTTTGATGCAGCATAATAAGGTAATTGCCTATGCTTCCAGGCAGTTGAAGAACCACGAAAAGAACTATCCTACTCACGATCTTGAATTGGCAGCAATTGTTTTTGCTTTGAAGATTTGGAGGCATTATTTGTATGGTGAGAAGTGTAAGATCTTCACCGATCACAAGAGTCTTCAGTATTTGTTTACCCAACATGATCTCAATCTTCGTCAGCGGAGATGGATGGAATTGCTAAGTGATTATGATTGTTCTATTGAGTATCATCCGGGTCGTGCTAATGTGGTAGCAGACGCACTGAGTAGGAAACCTCAAGGTAGACTCAATGCCTTATATGCTTGCCGTGTTCCTCTTCTTTCAGAATTGAGAACAACTGGAGTAGAGTTAGAATTGGAAAATCAAAGCGGAGCTTTTCTTGCTAGCTTTCAAGTCAGGCCAGTCTTGATTGATCGCATACTCGGAGCTCAGATGGTGGATGAAGAGATTCAGGAGTTGATTCAGTTAAGAAATGAAGGGAAAAAGAAAGACCTAAGAGTTCGGGAATCAGATGGTATGCTCATGCAAGAAAACAGAATGTATGTTCCGAATAATGAAGAATTAAAGAAGGAAATTTTGGATGAAGCGCATTGTTCAGCTTATGCGATGCACCCGGGAGGAACTAAAATGTATCATACCATTCGGCCATTTTACTATTGGCCGGGTATGAAAAGGGAGATTGCAGAGTATGTTAGTAGATGTATTATTTGCCAACAAGTGAAAGCAGAAAGAAAGAAGCCATTTGGGCGAATGCAGCCACTTCCCATTCCCCAGTGGAAATGGGAAAATATCACCATGGATTTTGTGTATAAACTCCCTCGTACGCAAAATGGATTTGATGGTATCTGGGTGATTGTGGATCGGCTTACCAAGTCAGCGCATTTCATTCCAGTGAGAGAGAAGTATCCTTTGAATAAATTGGCTAAGTTGTTCATTTCGAAGATTGTGAAGTATCATGGAGTTCCTGTGAATATCATTTCTGATCGAGACCCAAGATTTACTTCTAAGTTTTGGTTGGCTTTCCAGGAAGCTCTTGGTACGAAATTGCTTTATAGCACTGCTTATCATCCTCAAACTGACGGTCAATCCGAAATGACGATTCAGACGTTGGAGGATATGTTGAGATCTTCGGTGTTACAATTTGGTGATTCTTGGCACGATCGTCTGGACTTGATGGAATTTGCCTACAACAACAGTTTTCACTCGAGCATTAGTATGTCACCATTTGAGGCACTTTATGGTAAGGCGTGTCGTACGCCACTATGTTGGTCTGAAGTTGGCGAAAGGGTGTTAGAAGGCCCAGAGATTGTGGATGAGACAACTCAAAATATTCAGGTGATTAAGTCTAACCTGAAAGCAGCTCAAGACCGACAGAAGAGTCTAGCGGATCGGCATACTACGGACCGAGTGTATGATGTGGGTGATTTGGTGTTTCTGAAATTGTCACCTTGGAGAGGCGTAGTTCGATTTGGGAAAAGAGGAAAGCTAAGTCCGAGATATATTGGGCCTTATGTGATTATCGAAAGAGTTGGTGAAGTTGCCTACCGATTGGAGCTACCTCCGGAGCTATCTAAGGTCCATAATGTGTTTCACGTCTCTATGCTTCGACATTATATTTCTGATCCATCTCACGTGATCCCTCCTCAACCGTTAGAGATTAATCCGGATTTATCTTATAATGAGGAACCCGTCACGATTTTGGATTGGAAGGATAAGGATCTAAGGAACAAGACGGTGAGTTTGGTGAAGGTGTTGTGGAAGAATCATTCTGTGGAGGAAGCTACCTGGGAGACGGAAGATCGGATGAGAGAGATATACCCCAGGCTATTTTATGATTATTAAGTGGTTTACTCGGTTATGGGAATTTCGGGGACGAAATTCTATAAGGAGGGAAGATTGTCACAGCCCGTCCCGAAACTTTCGTATCGAATGTATGAAATGACGGGAACGCCCTTGACGTGAATAAGGTGCGTATATATATGTGACATTAAATTGGTTCTTATATTAATTAATTGGATATATGTGTATATTAGTATGTTAGAATTAATTTTAAAAAGATAATTATGTGAATTGGATTGTTGTGATTAGGGATTAAGAAATGGAAGGTGAGGATTGAATTGGACCACTTACCCTCACTCTCTCTCCCTAACCCGTCACTCTCCCTCTCTCTCTCCTCCCTCTCGACGGTTTCTCTCTCTAGACACCCATCTTGTACGGCCCTCACCCAAATCCTTGCAAATCTCGACGGATCGAACCAAATAAGGTATGTATCTTCATCCCTAAGTCCTTGTGAGTCGATTGGTACTAGTTTTAGGCCGTGAAACCTTCGATTTCACGTAGAATCCGAAATCACCATTTTTGGGTACTGTTCATGCAAACGTTAAATGTCGTGTTTCAGGGAATTCTAAGCTTGTAGTGAGCTTTAGGAGGTCCTAAGGAAGCTCGGGGACGTTCGTTGGACAATTTTGGACGTCGGGATCAAGGGTTTCGAAGTTGGCCGAAACCTTTGAAAATTCCAGGTGAGATTTAGTTGTTTTTAGACCCTAAAACTAGTCCAACGTGATAGTACTCTCTTAGGGCTTCAATTTGATATAAAATTTGAAGAAAATGGGTGAAAAACGAAGGAGATATGGAGGTTTGAAATTTGGCCGGAATCGGGTCGCCGGAAAAACCAGTCCGGCGAGCCCCGCGAGGAAGATGATGACGTGGCGCGCGTGGGGGGCGCGTGTCCCCGTGGCCTTGCTGGCGCGTGGGGGCGCGTGCAAGCTCCAAAAAAATTTCTAAAAATTTCACGACGCTCGTGACGTCGAGTAGGTCGATGTGGTATATTCATATACCCAAATTGAGCATCGTATGAGAAGTTATTTCGAAATGTTGACGATGTGCTTAAAAATAATGTTATTTTAGTTATTTCTCATATAGGTGACGAGTATCCCGAGGACGAGTGTATCCAGGGACGTCGCGGGGGCTACGACCCATCGACATACCAGTGAGTGGGCAGTTTTGATTTTGTATTTACCTATATACAATTGTTTCCCAGAAAATATACGTTTTATGAAGGTTTTGAATATAAATTGCCATGCATGAAAACATTGAAAGTTTGAGTTGATAATTGTTATATAAAAATATGCATGAATTGAAATATAATGCATACATACTGCATGGTGCTGTGGAGGCGCAGGTAAGTCAGGTGAGTCATTATGCATCGAATTATTTGACGTGGAAATGGTTAAACTCATAACCTGCACCCTAGGTGTTAGTGCTTATATTAGTATTCACCACACCGCACGCTCGTCTTGGATCCAAGTAGGTGGATGTCGTACAGACCATATGAGGGTTCCGACATGCCATTCGTACAGACCATTAGAGGGGTTCCGACTGGTGGGTGACTTAGATTATGTGCACAGTTGATTGATGTGAGAAGCACTAGAGCGTAATTATACACCTGTCCTCGTACAGACTACCTTATGTAGTTCCGAGTGACGTGCAGAGTTAGACCGTACAGGTCACCGAGGTGACTCCGGTTGATGATGATGTTGAACTTTGGAATCAACCGTACAGGACCACTTTAGGGTCTCCGGTTGACTTATTTTCACCTGATTTATATTGATGCATGCATATTACTTGGCATATGATTTGGAATGGCATTTCTTTTTAAAAATGTTGAAAGAGTACGTTTTGAGTTTTGATGATATATTCATATATATGTTATTATACTATTTTCTGGGAAAGTATACAGGTTTTACGGTGAGGGGATAGAAATGATTTTTAATGAAATGTTTTTAGAAAAATCTTGATTCTGCTGACCCACTCATTTTGTTTTGCGCCCCTCCAGGTTCTAGTTAACGGTTGGTGGCTCTCGAGGTCTTTTCCGGCATCCTGACAGACCCTTGCCATGTAGGACTCACCCGAGGGTGAAGTACCTTTATTTTAGTTGTACTTGACTGCACTAAAACCTACGCTCTGGATTTGTGTATTATCTTAACTTTCCTATTACTCTAGTAGGCTGTTCATCTAGAGAATGTTTTAAATTCCTTCGTATTTTGTATTATCATGCTTCCGTGTCGCACTGTTGGTTACGTCACGCTCACGTGACGGCCAGCACGCCTTGGTCCTCTGGATCGGGGTGTGTCAGGAAAGAACTATTATGTAACATTTATAGATGATTTCAGTAAGTATTGTTATGTTTATTTGCTTCATAGTAAAGATGAGACATTGGATATGTTTAAGACATGAAAGCTTCCTAAGAAATAAGTACGTTAATCACTACTTAAGTAATAATCTAATCATCAATAAATTCATATGATTTACAAAATTTATTTAAGAAATTCGTCCCCTAACATTACTGTTTTGCTATTAATGATAAAAGGATAATGCTACGAAAACTAAATTTATAAATCAAATGATGTGCCACCAATAGAAAATGAGCAAATTTGTCAACGCTTAAATGATAATCCAATTATCAACTTCCATGACATTTAATTTGTAAATTTTATCTACAAGTTTAGTCTTCTAACATTACCCTTAATGACAAAAACTGGATAGGTGCATTTGTCTGGTTTAATTTTGTTTGTATCTTTGGGCAAGAATCTCAAGGAAGAAGCCTCTCCTCCTTTTGCGCCTCCAAAACCAGAACTACAAACTCTCTCGCCCTCACACCGCCAAGATTCTTCCCTTCCTCCGCCTCCTGCTGCCACTCCCGCCTCACACAAAATAAGGAAAAATGGGGCTTCTCTTTCTTTTTCTCAAGCCCACCACCCCCACCTCCTTCTTCATCCTCCTCCTCCTCACCCTCCTCCTCTCTTTTCTCCCCACACCCACTCGCGCGCACCCACACGCAGCAGCAGCAGCAGCAGATTCCCATCTCTCCACCCCAGGCTTCGACATTGCCAACTCAGCCTACCCATCTCCCTCACCGCCCCATCCCCCTCAACTCAACAACGCGGGCCCCACCAGGTCCTCCTTCTTCCGGCCGAGCATAGCCATAATCGTCGGCGTTTTCACCACCGTCTTCTCCGTCTTCTTCCTTATTCTCCTCTATGCCAAGCACTGCAAGGGTAGTGCTCTCGTCATCGTCGGCGCTAACTCCAATTCCGGACCCTCCCCGCGTAAAAACTCTGGCATTGACCGCTCCATCGTCGAGTCCCTGCCCGTTTTCCGTTTCGGGTCGCTCCGCGGTCACAAGGACGGGCTCGAGTGCGCGGTCTGCCTGACCCGGTTCGACCAGACCGAGGTCCTCCGCCTCCTCCCAAAATGCAAACATGTGTTCCACGTCGAATGCGTCGATACGTGGCTCGACGCCCACTCCACCTGCCCACTTTGCCGGTACCGGGTCGACCCGGAAGATGTCCTCTTAGTCGACGACGCCGCAAAGGTCTTGCAACCGAAGAACAGCGACGTCGTTATAGAGATCGACAACGACCCAGGTTTTCGTCGGATTTCGGGGCGGCACTCGTTCGCCGGAGAGCACAGACCGGGACATCATCAAATCCAAACGTGGTCGTTTCGGAGGTCGCTGGACAGCTGGACGACATTCCGAAAGAAGAGCAAGCCGGCAGCCGTCGGATGCTTCGACCGACCCAGAAAAGACGGACTCCTGTTGGGTCAATACAGGACGAGGTTGGAGCACCGGATCATAGTCTCCCCAACCGGATCAGGGTCTGGTCCCGGTGGGCTCCACCAGAGATGGAGCGATTTACAGCCGTCAGATCTTCTGTATCTACGGTCAAAGATGATCATGAGCGAAGGGTTGACACGTCATGGGGCGCGGCAGAGTGAGAATGATAATGGGCAGCAGGTGATTGCGGGGCCCACGACGGTAGGAGGAGGAGGAGGAGGGGGGCCCGGAGGGATTGATGGGAGCAGAAGATCATGGAGCGGTGGTGGTAGTGGTGGTGGCAGGAGCGTAATAAATTCGAGAAGCGTGTCGGAAATCACGGGGCTAAGCAGGTTTTCGAGCAGAGCGACGGGGGGTAGTGGGAGCCAACAGGAGCAGCAACAACGACAGATCAAGCTCGTGGCTAGGTGGCTGGCGTGGGTTTCTTCTCTCTCTCGATCGGCAATACGGACGGAGTGTACTACTGTCCCCACGCCCACTTCTCCACCGCCCATTTGCTAGCTTTTTCAGTTTTTATTTTTTTATTTTTTATTTTTAATTTTAATTTTTTTTTTAAAGTTATACAGAAGGCGCCAAAACTTAGATAGTAGAGAGAAGAGAAGCCAGTTCACTACCTTCCAAAATATCTTTTATTTTTTACTTTACTTTTGTTTGAGTAGAAAGCATTATTCTAGGCACACGAGCAGAGGGATAGATATTCCAGACAACCACGGATACGATATGGCACGTGAAATTTTTTGTGATACGGGGAAGTAGTTCTTCTACTTTCTTGCTCATTTGTTGTACTTTCTATTCTAGCGAATGCTAAGATTGTATAAATTTTTTTGAGGTAACGGTAGAGAGACTAAATTTATAGACTAAATTTGTAAATTAAATGATGTGTCATCAATAAAAATGAGCACGTTAAACAACTAAAGTACTAATCTAATCATTGACTTCTATGTTATTTAGTTTACAAAATTTTGTCTCCAAATTTAATCTCTAGCATTATCCTATTTCTTGGGGTTTTTTTTTAAACTTTAATCCTTGAAAAAGATTGAAATTTAATTAAAACATTGTGTTAGATTACTTTTTTTTTTAATTGGAAGCGATATATTCATTAATCAAACTCATAAAGAGTTACATAAATCTTGGAAAAGAAGCTCCTGAATCAGGATAAGAGGCTCATTAAACCAAACTAAATTATTGCCATTAGACAAAGCAAACTTCGCAAGTCGATGTGCAACACCATTACATAAGCGAGAAACATGGATAAACCTCACCTTAGGGAAAGTGGATGTCAGCTGCAGAACATCATCCACAATCATACCAATCACCGATGAGTCTAAATGAGTCCGATTTAGAGTTGTAATGGCCTTCATACAGTCGCTCTCTACCACAACCTATTGGAAACCATGCTACTGAGCCATATGCAAGCCAAACCTAACCGCATACAACTCTAAAATTGAAACAGAGATAATGCCTGGGAACTGCTGCACCCATGCCACCAATTGTCCTTCCCTCAAGTCCCGTATCACCACCCCCACACCACCCAACTTATATTGAACTTTCAACGCCCCATCAATATTAATTTTAACCCACCCTTAAGTAAGGGGAGTCCACCATGGGGTAGGAAGACCCCCCGTCTTGGTTGGTTTCCTATTAGCCTCCTGAAACGCCATTAACCATGAAGACACCCGCTGCCAAACAACCATGGGTAAAACACTGGAACCATTCCACACCCGTGCATTCTGTTCCTGCCATATACCTTACAACACCATGCATACCAACTTGAAATCCACCTCTCTCAGTTTAAGCACCTCCAACAACTACTCATTAAGCAGAAAAGGGGAATTCCCATACCCCCTCAGGCTTAACAGAGAACTAAACCATACCACTTTGGCAAAGGAACAAGTAAGAAAGACATGTTCCGCAACCTCATCCTCTCCCTGACAAATCCCACACTTTGGCTCCACTCCCACACCTTTCTTTTTAAGATTCACTTTAGTGGGAAGAATGTTGTGACACATCCTCCATGTGAAATTTTTCACCTTAGGTGGGATGTTAGTCTTCCAAAGGTGCTTCCACAGCCTCGCATAAGCACTAGCATTCGAAGAAGGTGAAGCACTACTATCCACATACTGAAGCCATTGCCGAGCCACCCAATACCCGTTATTGACAGAGAAAAGTCCATGTTCATCATAGTGCCAAACCAACCTATCCTTTAGAGCACATAAACTAAGAGGCAGAGAAAGGATGAGAGATACCACTTTCGGGCTAAAAAATTCCGATAACAAATCGGTACGCCACACCCTTGTGGAGGTATCAATCAACTCCTCAACCTTCATGCGAACCTGTTCTGAAGGAAGCACCGGTATGACCTTAAAAGTGCTAGGCCGAGGCAACCACCTGTCCATCCAAACTCGTATCCATCGACCATCACCCACCACCTACCTCGAACCCCTTACCAACACTTCTCGAGCTTTAACAATACTCTACCAGCAGTACGAAGACCATGTGGAGGCCTCCGCTTCCCAAAAAGAAGAGTTCGGGAAATACCTTGCCTTGAAGATTTATGCAATCAAAGATAAGGGATGGTGGAAGACCCTCCACCCTTGCTTTGCCAACACCGCCATTTAAACGCATAGAGATCACGAAATCTCAACCCACCTTCACCTGTGGGCTTACACATCTTATCCCATGACCGCCAATGAATTTTCTGATCTTTCGAACCATTCCCCCACCAAAACCGTGCCATAAGCTGATGTAAATCATCACAAAAAGTCTTCAGGAGCAAAAAACAATTCATCGCATAAGTATGGAGAGATTGGGCAACTACCTTTATAAGGAGTTCCTTCCCCGCACGACTTAGAAGTTTACTCTTCCACCCATTTAATCTTTGTGCCACTATCTCCTTAATATACGAAAATGTTTGCTTTTTATTCTTTCCCACATAAGTCGGCAGTCCCAGGTATCTCTCATGCCGCTCTACCAATATAACCCCCCAGAAAACCTACTAGTGTTTCTTGATTATACGGACTCACATTTGCACTAAATGCGACATTACTTTTACCAAAATTTACCGATTGTCCCGATGCTTGAGAGTAGATATCTAGGATTCATTGTATCACCGCATATTCATCCATATTTGCTTTACCGAAAAGAAAACTATCATCCGCAAACAAAAGATGGTGAATCGTAAGTGCATCCCCACAAAGTCGAATGCCACTCAATGTCTCATTTTGCTCATTTTTTGCAATAAGCGTCGACAATCCTTCCACATATAAGACAAATAAATACAGAGACAAGGGATCTCCTTGTCAGAGTCCCCGGGACGGTAACACATAACCACACGACTGACCATTGATCAAGAAGAGTACGACACAAATGTAACATAAGCCATCACCATCTTAATCCACTCGCTAGCAAATCCCAACTTCTCCATCATAACTTCAAGGAATCTTCATTCAACTCGATCATATGCTTTACTAAGATCAAGTTTAAGAAGAAAAAAACCATCCCTACCACTCCTCTTGTTGTGCAAGAAATGCCTAATCTTCGCCACCACCAATGAGTTATCAGAAATTAACCTTCCCCGCACAAATGCACTCTAATTTGGTGAGATAATCGTGGCCATCATACCCTTAAGGCAATTTGCAATCACCTTGGCTCCAATTTTATAAATCACGTTACATAAACTAATGGGACGAAGCTGAGACATATCTTATGGCTCATTGACTTATGGACCAACACCATATGTGTAAAGCAAATATCTTTGCCTAAATGCCCTGACTGCAAAAAGGACCAAACCGCCTCCAGTACATCCGGCCCAACAACATGCCAAACCCGTTGATAGAAGAGTGGGGACATACCATCCGACCCTGGTGATTTAGATGGGTGCATTTGGAACACCGCCACTCTAATCTCCTCATACAGTTGTAATAGCAGCTCGTTCATCTCCGGGGTCATGTGACGTGAAACCGCCCCTAATACCTCATGTAACACATTATTAAGAATTCCCTGCATCTTAAAAATCCTTTGAAAGTAGCTTACCACTGTGTCCTTTATCCCTCCCGTGAGTCATACCACACCCCATCATCCCTCCTAACCCTTTTATTGTATTATTTCGACATTTATTCGAAGCACGAGTATGGAAAAACCTCGTATTCCGATCTCCTTCCTTGAACCATTGGGTATGTGCCCTCTGTCTCCAATAAGTTTCTTCCCGGCCAAGCAAATTATCAAGCTCATGCATTAGCACTCATTGCTGTTTAATAAGGTGCAAGATGCTCAAATAACACACCTAGTTTGTCCGTAACCTTCGCGATCTCCAATTTAGTACTCCTAAAGGTAGAGCGTTGCCATTCGAGCAAGGCCACCCTAGTGGCCCTAATCTTGTCATAGACACGCACTAGTGACGTTCCCCTTTACTGCACATTTCACGCAGCCGCTATGGTTTCCTCACAACTAACTTCAAGCAACCACATTTCCTCAAATCGGAATCGACGAGACTTCCTAAGAACTCCACCAACCGAGTCTCGAATTTCCACCACAATAGGTAAATGATCCAATTTTGAGGGGTTAAGGTGGTAAACCCGAGAGTGCGGAAACAAACTAATCCAAGATTGTGTAGCAAGAACACGATTTAGACGGCATCACACCTCATTCTCCCTATTATCTGTCCACGTGTACTCGCTACCAACAAACCCTAAATCCACCAACTAGCATTCGTGCACCACTTCACGGAATCTATGCATCTGACCTTCCATCTGTCCTACCCCTCTAAGTTGTTCCGAAGCATTCAACACCTCATTAAAATCTCCCACACACAACCATAAGAGTGAACATTGCTGACTTAACGTAGCCAACAACGCCCAGGACAAATGGTGCTCCGTCGTATTCGGGTACCCATCGAACCCTGTAAATCTCCACCAAACCAAGGCCCCTCAAACCCTACATTTTGCGTCAATGTGATTTAGAGATGAAGATCGAACCACCAACTCCACTTCTTCCTTCCAAAGTAAGCATAAACCCCTCAACCTTCCATTACTTGCCACCGTAACTGAATTTTGAAAACCCAAACCACATCTCTTAATCTCCAAAGTTTGAGAACTACACTTGGTTTCACAAAGGACAACAAAAAAAGGATGTTGTCACTGGATAATTTCCAGCAACGCTTGAATTGCACAAGAGTCCCTCAACCCTCGACAGTTCCAACTTAGACAATTCATTGTGAACGATGAGGTTGTTCGCCGACAAACCCCACCGATGGACTAGAGCACCTCTTCTTAGAACCGATAGGAACCTTGTCTCTAGCATGAGTATCCCTATCTTTGCACCTCTTATTTCCCGCTACCAACCTGTTTTCTAACTCCAAGTTAATAAGCCTTATTGGCTTAAGAACGACCCCAATCAAAGCACCTTCATCATGAACCACATCATTTGACACTGGCACAAAACTTCGTAGGGGACCCTCAAACGGAAAAAGCCCTCCCAACAACATTCAGGACCTTTCATTCTCATCACTGCTGACTCCACCCTATACCATCGCTTGCTCAGAGAACTCCCTCGTACCGAGTACCTCTTGTTTCCCATATCACTAGAGTCATGAGCCTCACCAGGGGTGTCAATGTCCATGTCTTCCACCTCTTCATCATCCGCAAAATTTGGAGCTTGCATCTACCACCCATGGCTACCTTTATCTCCCAAACCAAACCGACATGGCTGGGACCCCCGTATCGATCCCAAAACAGGTTGCCCAACCCTCAACCACGAGCCAAAAAGTGCCCTAAACTCATGAACAGGACCACCAGTAGAAGAGAGACACAAAGCCCCTTTATGATCTAAACATCCACACAGAAAATAGAAGTCTGATAAGCACTCATATTGCAGTAAGACACCCACTATCCCTCCTCATCATTCAATTGCACCTGCATTCCTCTTTTTAGTGGGAATGAAACATCGACCTCCACGCGTACTCTCAGGAACTCCCATACACAGCAACCATTATGATCATAATCAACCTTCACCACCTTACCAATCGTAGCCCTTAGGGTTTCCCCCATACTCACAAGCATAAGAGACGGAGGAAGCCCATGAATTTGAACCCAAAACTCTTGTTCATCCAACATGACACTTGTGGGCACCTCCATTCCCCTTACCTCGGCAAACATAAGCAGCGATCTCTTGAAGAACCATAGCTTGCCATTTAGCACTGTGCACATATCGTCCTCTGAATTGAAAGAAAAAAGAATCATGTCTTATCCAATTGCCATAGCCTCCACTGCAACCTTTAGCCGCCACAACTCCTTGATAACCCCCATAACAATATGGGAGCGAAGCTTCCTCGTCGTGAAAACCTTCCCTACCACGAAGAACTTGGATAATTTCAACCGCTCCTTAACCGTGTCACTAAATTCCACTTCGATCTCCTCACCCTCCGACAACCAGAGCCTGTTACAAAAAAGCTTCAGAACACTATCCATCATCTCCCTGTCCACTGCCCCGAAGACCACCATTGACCCACGCTGACAGCAAGCTTCGAAACCCTAGAACTTTAGAAAACCCTCACGCACACAAGCGAAGAGGCTTACTTTCCCCTTGTTAGATTACATATTGAATATAGTTCATTGATTTGTCCTAATTCAAATGTATTGTATTCAATGTCTCTCATTAAATATTTTAATTTATTAATATACACATTTTAATTTATTTTTTGACCAAATAAAGTTATTTATTTATTAATTTTGTTTAACATTCTTTAAACTTGAAAGACACAATTAATGTACCTAAATGTTAGTACCAAGATATTTGTACTAAAATATATTATATTAAATAAAGGGATACTTTGGATGTGATCCTTAATCTCTAACACTCTTTGATTAAAACCTTAATGGTATTCAAAGTTTGATCAAAGTCCATTGACTTTGTACACCTCATTATATTACTATTAATATTTATATTTTTTATAGTTTTGACATTAATTGCTTGATATTTTATGAGATTTATAATTCTATAAATTTAAAATCCCTCATTATAATATTATTAGAAACGGCTACAATAAAAAAATTCAAACATTTTAATTGAATAAATGGATAAAAACTATGTAACAATAAGAAATAATAAATGGCAAAAGAATGTATCCATAGTGTTAAAAAAATTGGTACATTTCACATATAATAAAGTGGTTCATTAATAAAAAAGAATGGGCACATTATAAATAAATTAGGGTACAAATAAGAGATTAAAAAAATTATGAGTACAAATGAATTTTTAAAAAATATGGCCGCAAAAAGAAATTAATACATGGGTAAAAATTAAAACTAAAAATAAAATACTACAAATTTTAAAAAAGGTTGCAAATTAAAAGTGGATACAAACTAAAAATATAAATATATGATACAAAGTTTAGCCATAAAACATAAATGGAGAAATTAGGTTCTCATCCCTCATTTTGCTACTCCATTGATTAAAACCTTATTATTTTATTTGTACCCTAATTTATTTATAATGTACCTATTTTTTTTATTAATGTACTACTTTGTTATATGTGAAATGTACCAATTTTTTTTAACACTATGGATACATTTTTTTGCCATTTATTATTTCTTATTGTTACATAGTTTTTATCCATTTATTCAATTAAAATGTTTGAATTTTTTATTGTAACCATTTCTAATAGTATTATAATGAGGGATTTTAAATTTATAGGATTATAAATTTCATAAAATATCAAACAATTAATGTCAAAACTATAAAACTATAAATATTAATAGTAATATAATGAGGTGTCACATCCCAACCCGGGCCCCCACCACATCCCTGACTCAACTCCGCTGTAGCACAATATTGTCCGCTTTGGGCCCCAACCACGCCCTTACGGTTTTGTTTTTAGGAACTCACACGATAACTTCCCAGTGGGTCACCCATCATGGGATTGCGTGCGAACTCGCTTAACTTCGGAGTTCCGACATAACCCGAAGCCAGTGAGCTCCCAAAAGGCTTCGTGCTAGGTAAATATGAGAATATACATATAAGGCTTACATGATCCTCAACCCTGGGCGATGTGGGATCTTACAAACCACCCCCCTTAGGGGCCGAATGTCCTCGTCGGCACACATCTGGCCAGGGATTGGCTCTGATACCAAATTATCACATCCCGACCCGGGCCCCCACCACATCCCTGGCTCAACTCTGCCATAGCACAATATTGTCCGCTTTGGGCCTCGACCACGCCCTTACGATTTTGTTTTTGGGAACTCACACGAGAACTTCCCAGTGGGTCACCTATCATGGGATTGCTCTCGCGCGAACTCGCTTAACTTCGGAGTTCCGACAGAACCCGAAACCAGTGAGCTCCCAAAAGGCCTCGTGCTAGGTAGAGATGAGAATATACATATAAGGCTTACAAGATCCTCATCCCTGGGCGATGTGAGATCTTACATGAGGTGTACAAAGTCAAGGGATTTTGATCAAACTTTGAATACCATTAAGGTTTTAATCAAAGAGTGTTAGAGACTAAGGACCACATCCAAAGTATCCCAATATAAATATACCATATGTAGTACAAATTAAAATTGAAAAGAAAATTGGTACAAATTAAAAAAGGTTTGCAAATTAAAAATGGGTACAAACTAAAAATAAAAATATATGATAAAAAATTTAGCCATAAATATAAATATACTAATTGTAACAATTTTAACACTAAATGAATATTTTTAGGTAAAAATATTTAATTGTTGAAATAATTAATGATGTTATTAATACCCAATGACCTTGATCAAAAATTGAAAAAAGAATAAAGTTTTAATCAATGGAGTAGCAAAAGGAGAGATAATTTCTCCAAAAATAAAAATGAATTATGTTTTCTTCAATATAAATAATAAAACTCTCTAGAAAACTAAATAAACATCACGTGTGCTAGTGTAATTAAACTTATGTTAAAAGGATTTTGTGAAAAACGAAAATAAGATGTGGTACGTGTATGCGTAATTAACCTTGTAGAAAATTAACCAGTTGGCTTAACTCAACAGGTGGATTGTCTGCTCTCTCATTTCCATACTTTTCTCATCTCTTTCTGTTTTGTGTGGTTTAAGTCACGTTAATATTTTATATTTCTATTACTTTTTGTTTAGAGAATTTTTATAAAAAAATCAATATAAAATATTAACGTGCTTTAATAGTGACTACACAACAGAGGAATAGGAAAAGTATGGAAATAGGAGGGTAGACAATCCCCCTCCTAACTCAACACCAGTTGTGGCGGGTATCCAAATTCTAAACCGATAGAATGCAGCATCCCGTTGTGGTGGCCACCAAATTCCACTGCACAAAATCTGTCGTCGACAGCACCGCCGTCCGTAAGCAGAGCGCCACCTTCTCCCGCAGCGGCCGCGAGCACTTCAAAACCTCATTCCAATTAGCTTGCAACTATCGCAACCCAGATAATAATTTGGTCTCTCCAACCACTTCCCCCATTTCTACAAGGTCAGTAACCTCCAAGCTCTCACCTTTTTCGGTATTTCAATTCTGGGTTGCTGATAAAGTTTAAGATGGTAGTGAGGCAATTGGGTAATTGTTGCATTCTTTCTGGGTGCAGATGGAATTACAGAAAATGCATCAGTGTTTCTTGGAGATGGGTTTCTCAGATCATCTCTTTTTATTTGTTGTTTCTCAATGTTGTTGCTGATGCTGCGGCATTTGATGATCCATCTTCTTCTTTTATGTATGATTGTGAAGATGTTAGCAATTATTATGACAGTGCGGAGAATTTAGAGGGCAAATCGCTCAAGAAAAAATTGAATTCCATTATTTCCGGGCACCAATCTTTATCCTACAGAGAGGTATTTAGCAATTAACATTCACTATTGCTCCTGTTGTATTGCTACGTTTTAGTAAAATCTAATATGATTCTTGATTTTAGCCACTTAGTACCACGGGTTAATGGTATTCTTGATGCTTCCAGGCGAGTTTGAACCACATTGTTGCTAGCCCATTGTGAGGCTAAGCCCACCCTCTCCCTCTTAGTATAGATAATATTGTTTGTTCAAAAAATAAAATAAAATATATGATTCTAGATTTTCGATTTTTGTGGAAATAGGTGTGGAAAGCTCTCAAGATTCTTGATGCTTCGGATGTTGACAACCCAGAAGCTTCGTCGGGAATGTATATACTGAATACTGCTTCCTGCATTGTTTTTTGTACTATCAAATATACCCTGCAACTCTTACCAATTCGCCTACCGACTCTTTTATGCAGAGTTGAAGTTTACTCCTTGAGGGTTGTACCCAAGTCTTTAGCTGGGAAGCCCGAAGGATGGAATAGTGAGTCAATTAACCAGACTTTCTGCAGCATGTATGATTTTGATGTTGGTTTCTTGCATTCTAATGGTCTGTGGTTATGGTAATCGATTTGCTGCAGCTCCACCTTTAGCAGTTTGCTCTTCTATGGTCTTTGTATTTCCAGGACAGATATACTTAGAAACGTGAGATATTTATTGTTTTAATGTTTAAACTTCAAATAGAGAAATTAGTGAAAGGTATAACAATTGTATATGTTACGTTGACTACTCTAACTAAAAGAAGTTTAAGGTAGCACAATTTTGGCTCATAAATCTCTGTCTAGATACTGGTTACATCCTTTGATTAGATAGACGTACTGACATGTTCAAATGAAATGATTTTTTGTTCGTTTGCAGTGTTTCTTTTAGGTCGGCCTTCTATCAAGTTGTTTTTTTTTTAATTTTTTTAATTTTTTTTATTGTTCCAACGCTTGACCCTTTATTATACACAGTTGCCTATTTTTGCTCTGCAAAATATATCAATCTCCAAGCTCTATTTTCTATTTTCTGTTTGGAAGAAATTAAATGTTAATGTTTCTGTTTTCTAGGGGAGCATCTATGGCCTCGTTCTTATGGGTTAAAAGATGGTGCGTCTTTGACAGATATACACAACATTCGCCCAGCAGATGTGAATGGTAAGATGGGCCACTGCCTGTATGTTTTGTGAAAATCAGGTCTCTTGTGTTTTGATGTAAAATAGTTGAAGTTTCCTGCAGTCAATGCATCCAGGGGGAACAAATACTATGGAGAATGCACGGGTAACTCAGCTAAATGTTTGAAGCCAGCAAACAAAGAAGCCGCTTTGGACACGGAAACTGACAAGGACAGATGGGCACCACCTAAACAGGTATTTTAGCTATATTTTGGCATTTCATAATTCTTTTCATGTTCCTGTGCTAGCACATAGATATGTATCATATATTTTAATCTGATTGAAGTTGTTTAAACCATATTGTTTACCATCTAATGTTGGAAATTTATGAAATGAGAAGAGATCCAGAAAAACTCAAATAATAATATGGCAGGATGAAACTTTGAGCAAGCAGAATCAAAAGTAAAACCCACATATTTGGATTTTATTAAAGTTCCGAGGGTCCTTTCACAAGTAGAAGAAAATTCTGAAGATACCAAAAGCAGTGGTACTGGTATCAAACAGGGTATTAATCTCTCACAATGCACGCAACATGTGCCACACAAGTTGTAAATTTGGATGTTATACCCATGCATGCCTTAGCAGTCGAGGGTTGAGAGGAGGCATATTCATGGTAGCAAGGATTATAGTATTCTGGTACCCTCATTTAGGAGTTTAGGTTTGAAAGAAGGCTTATCAATGGTTGCAAGGATTCTCGTATTCTGGTCATCATATAAATATATCCTGTTACATTAAGAGAGGTCTATTCGGGTAGCAAGGATTATAATATTCTGGTACCCTCATATAAAATATATATCTTGTTACATTACTTTTATTTCTGTTATTGTTCTGCAATTGTGTAAAATTGTTTTTGGTATTCAGAGTTCTTATTGATATGGGAATGGCCAAATGGTGTAGTTCCTTTTGAAGTGTGGATCCGTTGTCTCCTTGATCGAAGGGAGTGTTTGACTGAGGTTCTAGGCTTCTAGTTCTAGCATGGCATTGAAGACTGAACCCTTGATTTTTGGCTGTAACTTGCTTTATTTCTTCTAGCATAGAGGAGATGTTGCTAGGGCACTGATGTACATGGCAGTGTGTTATGGGTTTCATCAACCAGGTGGAGGCCCAGCTCTTCGCCTTTCAGATTCTCCAAAAATTTGTAAGTATAATTGGAAAAATAATCTTTGACTAGTTTGAGATCAAATTCGATTTTAGTGTTGCATCTCTGTTGCCATGTAAGCACAATCCCTTTTATATGAGAATTAAGAGGCGTTGCGGCTAAACGTGGGGCACAAATGCAGTTTATATTTGGTTTTGTGAGCTCATTCTTGCATGCATATATTGTTTTATTAGTTGGGAATTAAGAATTTGTACCTGTTTTGAGCATGGACCTTGATAGCGTGAACTTTTTGGGTGCATGCGACAGCAACCGGTGAGATGGGACTGCTTTCTACATTGTTAAAGTGGAACGATATTGATCCACCTTCAAGAGAAGAGAAGTTAAGAAATGAAAGAGTATGCAAGTTTTATCAACACAATAGAAATCCTTTTGTTGATCATCCAGAATATGCCCGTCTCATATGGAGAAAACATTTTATCCATCGTCTTCCAAGGAGTCATGAAATTCACAACAAAAAGGCAGTTCGGAACAAGGTATCGATTCTTCATATGCTGTTACCTATTTATACGATTCATACAGATATCACAAAAACTTGCAAATGTAGTGTCAGGGAAACCCTTGTCTCAAGTGCTAAATATATTAATTATGCTGTATGCAGGATAAATTCCACAACTATGCGTCCCTAAAAGGCATTTAACATTCCAATTTCCTCTACAAAGTCGTATCTTCTTCATTGAAAACGATAAAAAGGAGAGAAGTAGTTTTCTAGTGCAATTATTCCCTAATGAGTTGACGTCTAAAGTTGTTATTTTGGTGCCCCAGGAAACATGAGCAAACAAATCCTCAGTTGACAGGGTTCAAGCCTTCAAGGAACGACATGGCAGAATCGTTATGAAGGGATGAAAACATTTTCCAAGTTCATAAAACCTTGATTTAGTGGCGGGAGGTAGCCATGAAGGTTTTTCGCACGCCATGACATGGCAACACGCCTATCATACTATCATTTCACTGGAAGTTTGAGTTAAAATCCGTTCGTATTGTTAAGGCCGTCTTACAATTGTCATTACATTTTTATGTATTTGTTTTGCAGATTGATATTAATTCTTTTGCACTTGACATCTGTGTATCTAAAAAAAACGTGAATACAGATTTTCGTGTAAATTACTATGTGTGTATATTTACATAGATCCTCCCTTGCAGTTTGTCATTATGTTTGTCATACCAACAGGTTGGAAAAATGCGATTTTGTCATACCAACAGCTGTGAATGTTATACACATGAACTGTTATTTATTAATTAGGTGGCACTAAGTTTATGGTGTGAATTTAAGACTGATGATACTTCTCTTCCTAATGTTAGAAGAAGTCGCAAGTTTGAATTCTTTTTCGCCCATTGATTAAATACGCAATTTGAATTAATTCTCTAGGTGTACGATGTTGATTAAGGTAACATATCTTTTAGTAGAGGCTTAACTTGAGTCATAACCAAAAAGTATAACATGACACATTTTGTTTGAAAGAAAAGTGAAATCATTATTATTCTTATCTTTTTCGGGCTCACAAACACATGAATATTGAAATTATTCCGACTTATGACTTCTCTTATTTTTGCCAACATGTACGGAGTTTAAAAAAGAAGAAAAAAAAGTTCCTCCCGCACTACAATACGCAATGATAGGAAATTCAATTAGGATAGTATCTCCCCAATATCCGATGATTTTACTCATTCTAGACAAGTGAACATGTTATAATTCATAAACATCCAAAGCCAGGAGTTACCACTTTGGAATGGCATGTTGATCTTATTATTATTATCATCAGTCTGAGTGAATACTTGCGAGTGTGTTGTTTTAAATCATTGAGGTTGTCGTTTGGAATGGAAGAAAGTGACCAAAAAGCCACATATCGTAATGTCCGAAATTCCATTCCTTCGATTACTCTTATGTTACTCTTTTATATTCTCTCTCTCTCCCCCACAGCGGTTTTGCCAACGCGAGAAAAAGAAAAAGAACACGAAGCAAACAAGGAAGATGGAAAGAGATCGAACGAGAAGAATGGATGGTGGTAGTCACTGCTGTTGTTAAGCTGCAAGCAACACCATCACCACATTTCCATTGTTGTCTGCAGCTTCGGCGTAGACCCCTTGGAGCTTCAAGGTATACACAATGACAGCCCGAGGACTAAAAGGTACGTGACGATTGCTTCACTGGAAAAACAATGTTCTTCAGTACCTTAAAATTATATCTGATGTAACTTAATTAATTGTTGTGATAAAATTGTAAAGACCATGTTCATTTGTTGTTGTATGGATATGTTCTCCAACTTGTACAGGGCCACGCTCCTCATGTTTGTCGATTTGCCACAGTTGGAAGATAATTGTTTTGACTGTGAAGTGTAAACCCTGTGTATTCGTTCTCATTAGACTAAATAAAGATTCACAAATTCTTCAGTTTTGATGATATTATATACGAAATATTAGACTGAATCGCTATTCGGATGTCAGTTGTTATATGCCTCTCAAGCTTCTCCTTGATGAAACCTTGTGCTACAAGCAATTCCACATACTCATGCCAACAAACAGTTTCGTATATCTAGTTAACCCACCAACGGCATCAGATCACCAGAATTTGTGATAGTTGAGTGTGTCATTTTAGTTTTCTTTGATTGCAATGGCTAATTGTGAATGAAGATATTACATATATATATGTGAAGTTGCCTCAAGAGACTTGTGTTACATGCACAGATCCACGCACTAGAATGATTCAATCCCGTTGTCCCATCATTTGTTCCTTATAAGCACATGTTTTTTCAATTCAAGGACCCTAAATGACTAAAAATATGTTAACACTATATTTGGTTGCAGAGATTTCTTCAGTATCCTCTATGACAACGGGTCCCCCTGCTTCTAAGTCGCAGTCTCCAGTGCTGTTCTTTTTCCTTGGAGGGCTAGTCACGCTCATAATATTGCTAGTTCTTCTATTTGTCTTTCGGAAAAAGATCAAGCCAGAAGATACTAAGAAATTGGTAGCAGTAGTGAGAAGGCGGCCTGCAGGTTGTACTATAGATTAATCTAAAAAATAACTAACCAATATTTTAGTAAGACCTCAATCATAATATTCTGTATTCTTAATGCAGCATCGACAGATGTTTTCAGTGGGATGCTTCGAACAATAAGCTACTTCGATTTTAAGACATTGAAGAAGGCAACCAAGAACTTTCATCCTGGTAATCTCCTTGGAGTAGGTGGATTTGGCCCTGTCTATCGGGTATGATTACTGAATCCACGAAACCAACATTGGTGGTACTTTTTTTATTTTCTCGAACGTGCAAGTTTGAGGCCTTCATTCCAACCACAACTTACTACATATACTTTCACTGAACTCTTAAGGTTTCTAAACAAAACTTTCGGATCTATTTGGACAACACTCTTCGGATTTTTGAGGCATATATGGGTGGATTCCTTTATTTCTAAGTCTTATTTGTATCTTTTTGTTTAGGGGAGATTAGGAGATGGGACGTTAATTGCTGCTAAGAAATTGTGCCTTGACAAATCCCAACAAGGAGAATCAGAGTTTCTTACAGAGGTAAAGTTGATCACAAGCGTCCAACACAGGAACTTGGTTCGTCTTATCGGATGCTGCTCTGATGGGCCGCAACGGCTTCTTGTGTATGAATACATGAAGAACAGGAGCTTGGACCTCATTATTTATGGTATTACATCTTCACTGTACTTTGCATTGTATCCAACTATGATGCGGACTTGTTCCAAGTTCTACTTCTTATGACAAAATGAGTTAAACTGAGCACATAAACTTAACACTTGGACCGGTGCAAAGAATCGTTAAACTTTCAGTGTATATGTTACTTATAATTATTCTTGATGGAAAACAGGAAAGAGTGATCAGTTCTTGAGCTGGAGCACCAGGTTCCAGATAATTGTCGGTATTGCTCGAGGGTTACAATATCTACATGAGGATTCCCCCCTAAGAATTATCCACAGAGATGTCAAGGCAAGCAACATTCTTCTTGACGACAAATTCCAACCGAAAATTGGAGATTTCGGGCTGGCTAGGTTCTTCCCTGAAGACCAAGCTTATCTCAGCACTACATTTGCTGGAACTTTGTAAGTCCTTCAACTGATATGATATCTTCCACAAGACCCCTTCATCAGTCATTGATTAGATGGCACGTTCTGTATATTTGTTCAAGATTCCGTAATGCATATGCCATCTAACTGATGACTTATTTATGAAACTATAGAACCTAATATGAATTGTTCTTCAGAGGATATACGGCACCTGAGTATGCTATTAGAGGAGAATTATCTGAAAAGGCGGACATCTATAGTTTTGGAGTTCTTGTGCTCGAAATAATCAGCGGTAGAAAAAACACAGATCTCACTTTATCATCAGATATGCAATACCTCCCTGAATATGTAGGCCGATCTATCTTTGATTAATGCTTACGATCATTCTGTTAATATATAGTTTTCAATCTTGCCACTGACCTTGTGCCTTAAAATTGTAGGCATGGAAATTGTTTGAGACGTCGAATGTGATTGATCTGGTAGATCCAAAAATGAAAGAAGATGGATATGTGGAAAGGGATGTCTTGCAAGCAATCCAAGTCGCCTTCTTCTGCCTTCAGCCGCACCCAAACCTGAGACCCCCGATGTCGGAGGTTGTAGTAATGTTAACATGCAAAGTTGAAATGGTCGGAACACCTATGAAACCCGCCTTCTTGGGAAGAAGGCGAACGAAAAACCAGAACATTTCTTGGGATTCTATAACCGAGGCTTTCCCATCTCCCTTGCAGAGTGAGTCTCCCTCGTTAGCTAAACCATCAACTTGACGACATTTTCAGGCTTCTTGTATTTCGGAAGAAAGTTGAAAAGGGTATATGAGAGGTCTTCATGCACACGGTAACATTTCAAATGTAGCTACAAATTATTTGGTTTGTTTTGTTTCCCCCCTAAGTTTTTACATATATGTCATTTTTTTTTTTAATTTTCATAGAAAAAGGGTCTGGTTGGTGGTAAATATTTTTACTTGGAATCAGGATTCTCTCCTGAGCATTCCCTAGGGATCCTAAGGATCCCGCAATCTTGTCCGTTCATCGTGTATCGTGCGGTCAGAAATCATTTAAAATTTAAATTTTAAAATTCAAATATGAATAGTACCTAACGAAAACTGACCGCACGATACACGATGAACGGACAAGATTGCGGGATCCCTAGGATCCCTAGGGAAATGCTCAGGAGAGAATCCTGATTCTTTTACTTGTACCTCGAGATTCTAAAGACTACCTCAACTACATGTCGAACCACAATTTCATGACTCATGTTTTAAACATTGCAATGTCATACCTCAACTTATGAATTCTTTGCAATGTCATACCTCCATTAAGTTTTTTGACATTTGGGCTGTTAAATGATGATGTGGAGGACCCCACTTATTCCCCAATTGGAAAAAAAAAAAAAAAATAATTTATTTATTTATTAATAAAAAATTAATAAGGGAATTCTTATTTTACACTCCTTACGAGTATAGTTTTCTTTATAATTATAGAAAGTTTGGAGTACCAAATGAGATTTTTGGAATGTTAATAACAATTCCCTTTAATAATTTATAATAAAAAATTAATAAAATTAATAATTTGGATATTAAATGATGACGTGGCGAAGGAATGGGCCTCGCTCCTGCCACGTCATCATTTAACATCCAAATTGATAGAAAAATTAACGAAGGTATGACATTTCAACAAATTCATAAGTTGAGTAATGACATTTCATTGTTTAAAACATGAGATATGATATTGTGGTTTGACTCATGGACACATAATTATTATTAGAAAGTATGAGTAGGTTTGATTTATTGGTGCAATTAAGATTAAGGGTAAAATTGTACAGCAAATCGCCGAACTTAGGGTTTGAAAATGTACAATTGAGAAATAAAGTTGAACCCTAGTTGCAGCTTTTTCTTGTTACTCACACCCAAACTAGTAAATGGAGGGTACCTTTTTGCCAAGAAGAAAGCATTATCAACCTTCTTGTAACCCTAGCTACAGTCTGACATTCAGCAAAAAGACCAACAGTCTGATCAGGCGCCCATTTTCTCTGCAACACTAATTCAAACTAAGGGAAAATTCAGATAGTGAAATGAAAATGGAAATGATCAACAGTAATTTTTGTATAAAGTAGCGATCGAGTGTTATTAGACAAAATGATCATTTGCATGATAAACGTGGATTGGGTACGATTGATATTGTTCTAGAGATCGTACTTAGAACCACTTGACTCTACAGCTTCAAAGCGGATTATAAGCTTCATTTCTCCTCGTTAAACTACACATCTTTTATTGTAGATATCTTGGACATATAAAATTTGTTAATACAAATGACTTCTTCAACCTAATATATATTCAAAGAGAGTAGTTTGAAATTCACATGGATGTAAAAAAACAAATGCTATAACCATTACGACTACGCTTATGTCTCCGGCCTAGGGTTTATTAAGATTTTCTAGTTTCACCACTACTTATGTAAATTGACTAAAAGAAGAAAACCAAAAGAACATTGACCACATAACACAATCATAACCAAAATCATACTTATACTCTTTCTTCAACTTGATAAATTAAATAATACGTATTCAACTCTCATACACGAACCCCAACATCCTCCCTCTCTCTGTCACCCCAGCCTTGACTCTTTTCGCACTGCACCATAAACACACACCCCACCACGACGGCAGCCCCCCTCTCACTGTGCTGTGCCAACCTAAAGACAATGAGGGAGAAATAAATAATATTACCACGATCACAACTGCAAATCAAGAAGTGACAAAAGAACAAGACACAAATATGAGAAGCTTAACAAAGATCTGTACCTATTACAAGAAAAAAGTAGCTTCGAATTTAATGCCATGTTTCGGCAGCAGCTGTTACAGAAAAATCAAGTTTGTGATGTTTTCTAGTACGTATTGGGAATTTTAGAGAACATTTAATTTTTTATTCATTCGGTGCATGTCATTAATCTGTGTATATTAGAATTTTAATAAGGTCTTTTTTTTTACACAAATTTGATTTGGAATAAATTTATTGGCTCCTCAATTCATTTCGTGATCGATTCACAAAATTCCGGACTTATGATCATAACCTTAAATAATTAATAAAATATGAGAATCTTTAGTCATAAAAATATATAAAATCAGATGGATGAATTTGATAAAAGCATTGTGAACTATCTATCTATTTGCTACAATTTATTGACTAAATGACCTCAATTTTAATTGATTCTTTGTAGATAGGATATTTTCATAATGATTTGTACTCTAAATAATTCTGATCATAAACACGAAGTCTGTGAAATCGGCTAGAGAGTAAATTGAAGAGGAACTCCTCAATCTTACAATCTTAAGAAGCCAAGCATTCCTCATATAGTTAAGGACGTTTTCCATTTCAAACAGTTTTGTTTGTACAAGGGATTTCCTCCAATTTCTTTTAGTTTTAGGAGCCCCCGCCAACTTTTGCATACCCTCCTCTTTCCAACAGAAGGTATGGACCAAAGGGAAGCAAAAAGAAAGCAGATCATAGTAACAATTTTTTTTTACGATGCATCGATATATTGCATATACAAAAGAAAAGGTTACTTCAAAATTGTTAAATAGATAAATTGATCTTCAAAATTCAGTAGGTAACTAAGTAGACATAACGAAACTCATATAGTTATATCACTAAAATTACATAAAACAAAGGAAGATAAAATTACAAATTAGAGAGAAGCGCCAAGCTGAGAAGATCTTGGATAATTCTTCTCTGTAACTTAATATAAAAAAAGACAAACATCAACATAGAGGAGAAGCAATATGCCACACTCCAAATATGAAGGGTATTACTACTATTACATCAAGGCTAGCTAGCTAGCAAGCTTAAATTTTCCCTCCTAATAAGTTATCTGTTATGTAAGGGATTAGGACCAGTGGGAACAACCCTTTTGCTATCTGAGGTTGTGTTCTTAGAGTGAAAGAAAAAATCATGAAACTGGTGCCCCTTGGACTTGCAGAACTCTCTGAAATTAGCTGCTGCCCCTTCCAACACTCTTCCATTTGCTGACGAGCCCTTCACCCTCTTTCCAACATCGTGATGATGCTCATGATCAAAGGGAGGGAGGAAGAAGCTGGACTTTGAAGCTGCATTATTTGATCTGATACAAGCCAAAACCAAGGTCAACAAAACTGCAATCTCAGCGAGTCTCATTATACAGAAAAATCGACTGATCCAGAAGTCAACAAGGAGGACCAAAATATATGCAGGAAAGTCCCACAAAACACATAAAAAAAGCGACCTTCGAGAGGGCCGGGGAGATAGAGAGGCAAAAGAAATAGGGGGATTCGATATTTGGGAGGGCGAAAACAAAAGCAAAGAAAAAGAGCTGGGATAATAATAAAGAGAAGGGTTATGAGGACATGCATTTACTGAGGGCGTCTCAGGATATACAGTGAAAGACTAGTTTGATATATCAACATCTGTAGCTTTGGACAGAATGCCTCCTCACCAAACATCATTAAATGCCTTCAGCAGAATTCAATTCATCAGACATCATTTACCTAATTATGACCAAATTAAAACAAACATAATTTTTTTTTAACGTGGGTTACGTCAGTTGGGTATAGCAGTTAGTCCGTCACTTTATGCTTGAATTCAAATTTGCCGTAGATTAGAGTAATTTAATTGCAACACTGCTTAGTTATAAAATTAAACAAAACAAAACAGAATTTCTTTGAACAAGTTTGAAGTTTTGAAGGGGCTATATCAGAGAGTCAAGGGGCTCAAGCGCCTAAATAATTAAGAGCAAACGGCAACATTCTTTTGCCTGCTATTCAGCTGCCTAGCTTAAAGCTACGTATTCATACATATTACATACCCCTTCTATTGCATCTCCCAAGGCATGCAGTGCAATCTAAAGCTGTTTTGTGTTTTAGGAGAAACCCTTCTGTCCTCCATGAGAGAGCTATTAAAGCCCATATGTCAAAAGCTGACACTCAGAGGAAAAGGAAGCTGCAAATTAATATTTTGATCACATTAATTTGTAAAGCATGTCATTTGCTTAATAGGGTTGCGATTGAATTGGTAAATGATGGAATCAGTTTTTAGTTACTATTTTTTTGTCTTTTGGCGAATGGGAAGGAAGTGATACTCAGACAACCTTGTAAATAAAGAAGCAAACTTAGCAATTTAAGTTCAGTCATTAAGTAGTTTGTTTATACTTATAATTGTAATTAGTAAAGATAGTTAGGGACTTGATGTAAATAGCAAATATACTCTTTCTTTGATGTAATTATCCATTCATTCAAATCAAAGAGAAGTTTTCCCAGAGATTTCATTCTTTCATGATATCTCTAGCCGTTCGCCTTGCAGCTCCGATCCTTTCTCACTTTTGCTCTGCTATCTCTTGATTCAATCTTGTTGTTACAACTCCTAATTCTCTTCTCCATTTCATCTCGTTGTCATGGCTTCTTCATCTGAATCTTCTTCTTCGATTGATTCAATTCCAGTTCCAATTTCTCACCCTAATTCCCTTTTCTCAAACCTCAATTCTTCCAATTCATACACTTCTCTTACGATTCAGAAATTTGAAAGCATGGTACAGATGAGGCTCAAGCTTGCCAATAAGTGAATGAAGAACAATAAGTGAATGAATTGATACTTTCAATTCAGGTTTTGATTCACTTAACTACCAAATATATGGCGTATGTTTCATGTGAATGGAGAGCATATTTCAGTGATTATAAGAGCTTATGGATGCTACCAAGTTCATAGTCTCCGATAGTTCTAGATATGTAAATTCCATATGACAGAACATGTAGGAACCTTATTAGCTGACTAAATTCATTGGCCAATAAAGTATCTTGCTTATAAATCCATTAAAGATCTTTTTTAAATTAACTGTTTGACCTAGTGGGAGAATGACGGACGTTGGACCATAATCCAACAGTTAATAGGTCTACACAGTTAATTTAAGGATTGCTTGGTATGTAAATAAGATTAGGATTTAATTAATAGCTATAGCTTGTATCCCAAGTAAAGTTAATATATTCCGAATTTCCTTGGGGAATAAGGGCTCCTAATTCTATCATATTTGGAATGAGATTTGGTGTACCAATTATCCTTGGACTGCAAGGATTCCTAATGACATTATTATGGGAAGATTCATTAGGGTTAAGTCGATATAAATACAAGGTTAAGGTCCCTGCTCACAACACACATAAACTCATATGAACGCCCCATTAGTTCGAGTTTAAAGGAGTGTTGAGCGTGCAGAAGACTTTAGTCAACTAACATATTATTTCGCAGGATTCCAATACAATTTCCACCGAAGGAGAAGTCCATGGTTGAGCCTATTCTGCATGGTTCTGTCAAAGATGGTTCATCTTTCCTACATGCCATGTTGACTTTGAGTACTTTATCAGTTGAACATAATTTGTGGATTCTTTCAGGTTAGTGTTTTTAGTTGTTTATGAAATATATAGTCTAACAAGAAAACCTTGTAGTACTACGATTCAATGTACCCATTTCTTTTTTTTTTTGTTCGAATATATACCTTTTTCCTTTGTATATAAGAGGTCTCATATAAAGGGTGAAGACGGTTTCATATTTGTTGAGTTCGATATCTTGTTATAACTAATTCATTGTGTGACTTAGTGTGAAAATATTCATTTTATAAACTGATAGAAGAATATTTTTGGGAATGAGAGTGATATGGGTAATGGGGGAATGATATATAACTAAGTTGTTCAGATATGAGATTAACATACCCTATACCCCTTCCCTTGGTAACGATAGCATGTTAGAATTTGGAATGGAACACATCTTATTAACATTTGGCCCATTAATTATTCCTTCTTTGTGTGGTAATAAATAGGGGATTGGTTAGGATTCGGAATGATACTCATACCTTGCAGTTTATTCCAACATGCCACAAGAGTACTAAGAATCATAAGTAATTGTCAAGCAATTTTTCATAGATCTTATACTTTGTCTGAATGACAAAGTTTAATAATATTAAGAAATTTCAAAATGACGGAATTTGAAATATGAAGTGTACATTTTTAGAAATTATGAAGTTTCTTATTTGGCAAACTTAAAAGTTTAACGTAATTTAAATATAGAATTCCTTATGTATTTAGAGTCATCATGTGGGGATGGTGGTGGCAGTAATGGTAGTGGAGTGGTGACCACAGTGAAGAATGGTGTTGATGTCTATAGAAATGTGGTGCTAGTGGTGGTAGGGTGGTGTGATAGTGGTGGAGCGCTGATCGCAATGACGACGTTAAGAGTGTGGCTGATTGCCATAGAGAAGTAGTGATGGTGGCGAAGTTGCAACGAAGGTAGTGCGGTCAGGTCGACGACAATGCCATAGGTAATGTACGTGGTTTTTTTTTTTTTTTTTCATTTTTTAAAAAATTCTCATTCATGATCGATATCTAGTAATGAAAACTATTTAGATGGAATCTAAAGACGGAATTTGTGGCTTCCAAACTTCCTTTTCTTTCCATACAGATTTTTTTTTTAAATTTCTATATTTATGAATCTAAATACATAAACTTGTGCATGTTTATTGAGAAATTTAACTTTTTTTTCCTTCTAAATTTCAAGTTTATTGCTCTCATAAAAACGTAGAGTTAGAGCTTGTTTGGATGTGCTTTTAAAATGATTGAAAGAGTTTTTAGAGAATGTTTTTGGGTTCCAAAAGCACTTAAAGTCAATGTTCGAAAAAAGGGCATAGGCGGCGCCTAGGCACTGGGCGGTGGTGACCCGATGCGTTTTCTTGCAAATCGGTTGGAAAAATCGGCTAGTCTCTAGGCGGGCTAGGCGGTTTTTTTTAATGAAATTAAAAAAAAAAAAAATCCTATCTATGTCTAAGTGGTTTAAAATTGTGAACTTATTGTACATGTATCATCCTACAATACTCCTCACTATGGTTATATGGCATATATGCTTAATGTGTTTTTAAATTTTGGACTTGTTGGATACTCTTTTTGCATTTTTATCATTCTTTTATTATCTTATCCATGGATTTTATACAAGTATAATTTTTTGTAAGTGTCAATATGCACTTATTTATAAGACATACAAGAAATTTACCTAAATCTGCCTAGGCGGCTGATGGTGATTTTTACCACTTGTAAAACAAGGGTTAAACCATAGAAAATTCTTGCAAGAGAACAAGTGTTTTTATATAGAATGGCTCAAGCAAGGTCGATCTCCTCAGGGACTGATATAAACAATTTACGAGTTTTTGTGTATTTAACTTATTTAACTCTAAGAACTACACTAATTTGACGAAACTAAATACTACTGGATGTGACTTAAACAAATATCTAAAATGGGAATTGGCTTATAGGAATAGTGATCCAACTAAACAAAACAAGTAAATATATAAACTCAAGATAATACAAATAATTGAAGAAAATTAGATTGACAAGGTGCTAGAGTTCAACCTTTACCAATAACACTCCTACGAAGCTCTTCCAATTGCTTAAGTAATCGAAAACACATATGTTTTGAAGGTTGGGTTTTCCTTGTGTATGTTTTACTTGTGACATTCAAGTTAAAACGCATACCACTACATGCAATTTATCCATGACATTTGGATTAAATATAAACATGAATGATTCATTAATCTTGATGAAAATCCTTTTGTTAAACCATGTAATCCCTAAGAGTATGATATTTACCTTAGGAGAAATTACAATCCTCAATCACAAGAAGCATAACAAATTTTAACGTGACATTCGTTCAAAATTGCATCCAATGACTTTTCTAAGCATCCTAATGGTGATCAATCATCAAGACACATAGATAGTTTAATTTAGAGATTGAAAATATCAAAGCAAGCATGTAACAACACTTAAGCAATTGAAAGAGAAATCTACGTAATCATGTTGCGGCTCATGGCCTCACTCTAGCAAAAAGAAATTAGTTACACATAATTATTTGAATACATAAGAAATTATCCATGAAGAATCAAAGAAGGTAAACAACCATTTTTACAAAACAAGCTCTCCGATCTTCTCCTCCTTTTCTGCTATGTTGCTCTATGCAACTCTCTACTCTGTAAGTCTAATGAGAGCTGCACACCTTTATTTTCTGCTGCCATGAATACTCCTCTGCTGCTCCATTCTGTCCATCCTCCATTCTGTCTTTCCCTTCTCTGCCGTGTCCTTCTCCTCTCTGCCGTGTCCTTCTTTCTTTGCCGTGTGTTTCTTTCTTTGCCTTTAACAAAAGGCAGTCATTTTCCAAGTCACTAAGGCCACAAATGGAAGACAAGCCTCATCCCACTTCCTAGTGCTCCACTTTGCTTTCTGATTTTTTTTTCAAACACCACCCGTGGAGACAAGCTCCACTTCCAATTCTTTTGTTTGTTTTTATTATTTCCTTTTCTCCTTTTTGCTTGAAATTGATCCTAAAGCAAATTTAACTGCACACTAACACAAGGTAAGGTAAAATGAAACCATTTTAACACAAAAACATCACAAAGACTTTAGAAATGGATGGTATAAATGCATGAAATATATGAGTCATCATCGGCCTCCTAGACCCCAGCCTAGCCGGCTAGGTGCTAGGTGCCAGCCCGCCGCCCGACTAGAGCCTAGCGTTTTTTAGAACCTCGCTTAAAGTGCTTCCTGCAAGAAACATCAGTTATGTGCTTCTTTCATGAAGCACTTTAAGTGCTTTTCCAAAATTTACTTGCATCTTTACTAAAGATTGGATCTAAACACATTTTTACCAAAAGTAGTTTCAGTTATTTTAAAAGCATATCCAAACAAGCTCTTAAATTTATTAGTGTGGTACGTGGAGTAATTAGTCCCGCAATAATACTGAAGTCCCCAACTATTAGTTAACGTAAGTTTACTTTACGACTGAATAAGGTGTCAAATTTTCATATGTTATGACCAAAGAAGGTTCATAGTGCATATCTACCATTAAAAATAAATAAATAAATAAATATTCTCACATCAATTGAGATTTAAAAAGTTTGAATAAGTTGGACGCTCTAGTATTACTCTGTCCACGTTTGCTTCACAAACAAAATGGTACACTCCAACGTATATCATCTCAATCATCATATCATTGCCATACATAAATTCCCCACATACTTTTAAATTTACATGTATTAACTAAAACGGTTAATCTCAGTTTACTACCCTGAAGTTTCGTGGTTTTCAACATTTGGCACATAAAGTTTTTTTCATCTTAGAGTCATACCTCAAGTCTTAATTTTAGGACAGTTTCATATATCGGTTACGTTGGTTGTTAAGTCAGCCGTTAATTGATGACATGGTGCCCATGTGGACAATGACTGGGCGCCACGTGTCAATATGGGCCCATATAGATATTAAAAAATTAAAAAAAATTAAAAAGTTAAAAAAAGTTAAAACCTAAACCTAAATCTGAACCCTTCCCCATCACCCAGACCCTTTCTTCCTCCTCCATCCTTGACGATTCGGTCTCCCTCCTCCGTCCCTCTCCCCACTCACACTCTTCATTCCCTCACCACCACATCCCAACCCTTTTTCTTATTCTCTTCGATAGCCACCAAAATGAGAGATTCGAGAATGGAGAAGGTCATCGGGTTCGACTCTTTAGAGGAGGAAGTCCTCGGGTTCCGGTACAGAAAACAAGAGGTGAGAATCCTAAGGCCTTTGCTCTCTCCATGCAGGTCTAGGTAGAGCTCCTCTTCGATTTTTGAATTTTTTGACTGAATTTTTTGAATTTTTATCTTTCTTTCTCTCACTACAATTGCAACTCCTTTTCGATTTGAATTTGTATGCGCTCCCAACTCCTCTTCGGACGAGACCCCCTCCTCGACGCCAAAAAGAACCAGATCGAGAGCCTCATCGTTTGCAACCCAGATATGCTGAAGAAAATTGTAGTGAGAGAGAGGGAGAGAGATGAGAGAGAAAGGAGGAGGGAGGGGGGGTTTGGGTCCCAATTTGTTTGAAGGTACTGATTTTATTAGCAATCAATTAGGGTTTAATTCAAATGGATTTTGGTTTTTCGCTTAGAGGAAGAAGATGTTAGAGTTATGGAGATTTGTAGAGATAAGAAGAGAACTGAGAGGGAAGAAGATGGAATTGCAGAAGTTATGGTGGTGCAGCAGTCGGACAGGAAGGAAAAGGTGGGTAGGGGTGTGACGTTCCAGATTTGTTTGCTTTTTTAATTTTTTAATTTTTTTAATATCTACGTGGGCCCATATTGACACGTGGCGCTCGGTCATTGTCCACATAGGCATCACGTCATCATTTAACGGCTGACTTAACAGTCAACTTAACGGATGTACGAAACTGTCCCAAAATTAAGACTTGAGGTATGACTTTGGGATGAAAAAAACTTTATGTACCAAATGTTGAAAACTACGATTAATCCTAACTAAAATCACTCATGCACGCAACTTACCCAGAATATAGTAATTGAACAACGACCATTGTAAAATTATATTATACCGCCCAACACCTTAGAGCAAGTCCACTAATTTTAGGAAGGCAAGAGCAAGGGCAAGTCGGTGGAATTGCCCTTATTATTCACTCTAAACAATAACTGCCTTTGTGTGAGTCCATAACAATTTGGAGAGGGCAAGGGAAATGGCGGTTACAATTCACAAATATATATTTTACTTTAGTTATGTTTTATTGGCCTTATCCTCCACGTGTTCATTATCGTCGTAGATTTTTTATGAGAGATTTTCAACCATTCTCATTGTTCCACATGTCATTATCCATTAATAATATTGAGTTGTAGAAAAATAAATATTGAATTGTGGTGTGGTGTGGGGAATAACAAGATGGTTGGGTATTTTTTTTGTATTTATTTCGGATATTTTACCGTTGGATTAATGTTGGTCGTTGATTTTCAAAATTATTATTGTTGGATGCACCAAATTACGCCACATGGCAGCTGTAGAAAAATTTCCAAATTTTTTTACACTCTATTTGGATGAAGAAATTTAGGATTACTACATAATTTTAAAATGACGGAAATTGAAATGACGAGATTTCATTTTCTAGAATTTGTGAATTTTTTTGTTTGGTTAACCTAAAAGAACAATGAAATTAAATATGAAATTTGTTATTTTTAAACTTTCAATCATAGAAATTGAAAAATAACACCTATTTACCTGTAATTTAAACTTGGGAATTGGAGGTTCCAAATTCCAAGGTTTTTTTTTTCCACGTAGAAATTCTAAATTTCTATGATTATGAATCCAAATAAGGGAACTGGTGCATGTCAATTTATAAATTCTGACTTTCATCTAAATTTGAATTTTTTTCCCTCATCGAAACATAATTATGGTTGAAAATCCAACGGTCTAGATCTACTGACCATTGAAAATCCAACCGTCCACATCGTGGAAGGCTGAGACCCCAACGGCTTTGTCGGTTGGAACTAGGCCCGAACTCTCGCGCTCCATTATGCGACGTCAGCGTGACATCTGCACTGCCAACATGGTTAGACCTTGGCTTGAATTAATTGGGCAGCCCAATGGGTATAGTGGTTGCCCTTCATTTGTTGGCCCGCTGGACATGAATTTATGAGTTTAAGGCAATTAAGCAGCTTTTCCCCTGTCTTTTGACAAATCGGTAGAGTTTCTCTTAGCTCGTCAATTCCTCCCCAAATATGTTAAATCTTTTACCTTGAACAATGACAACAATGAAAATCAGGTGGACATAGGACGATGGTAATGTTAGAGCAGCTCCAAGGAGGTGTCAAATTTTGAACATAAAATTTAGATTTGATAGTTTATGTGGCATTTTGACATCTTTTGAAGTTTTACTTTCCACCCGATATGTCAAATTAATTATTATTTTATTGTTTTATAAAATAAATGATTAAACCAATAAAAATTTAATTAAGGACATTTAATAATTATTAAATCGGGACCGTTCATCAAATGCACCAAAGATGTGATAGCCAGTCCCTAAAATTACGTTTTTATTTATTTTAATCGAGGGAATTGAGAAAAATGCCTAGAGGTAAGGATTTTGATTTTTGTTGACCATCGTCTAGAAGAACGTATGACTTATTCTTTTGGCGCATTTGTGTAGTACTCATTGGTACGAGCGCATAGGCGAAAACCGTTTGCGAGTCCAAATATAACGGTATAGTGGCGGACATTTGAAGTTGTTTCACTAAACTTTAGATTTAAAGGAAAATAAACCCCCACCATGTGGGAATTGTAGCCAATTAGAAATTAGGGAGGAATGAGTGGACCAATTAGAAAAAGGGCAAGGGATTAATTAGAAGAAAAAAAGGGGGCAGCCAATCAGGAGGGATGATTTCCCTCTTCCCGTCAGCCACACCCACGACAAAACCGGTTTCGACCCGGTTCTAATTCCGGCTAGATTCCACCACTTTTTCTGATGAAAGTCACCCATTCTCACCTGGAGATCATCCCTTGACCTCCCCTCTTCCATTTCCACCCAAATTTGGAAGGGATTTGGGTGTAAATCATTGAATAACCCACGGGGGTGCCGTGAGACCCTTGCTCGAGATCCATCAATTGTGAAACCATCTGCTTCAATTACCACCACTAGAACACTCCTCTAGAACCCAGGAACGAAGCCCAGGCAGTGGTGAAGGTGTCGCAGCATGTTTAGAGGTTGAATCGAAGCACACCCAATTCTAGGGTTCCGGCGGTTCGTGGGCGATTTCAGGTATTTCTCGGCCAAATTAGACTTGGCCACAGGTATAAAGTTTACTCTACTCATTGCAAGGTTCTAAAAGACGCTAGGCGCTAGTCGGGCGGCGGGCTAGGGCTTAGCGCCTAGGCGGCTAGGCGGGGTCTAGGCGGGCGCCTAGGCGGACTAGGCGGATATAAGTAAATCCATTATATTTCTTGTAAATAAGTGTCTGTTTATACTTAAAATATATATAATTTCATCATAAACTACAAAATAGAATGACATATGTATTATAAAGTATTGGAACATAATGAAAACATGGGGAACAAGCATATAGTGTGTGCCCATTTAAGTATTCAACAAGTCTCTTACAATTTATTGAAAAAAATTAAATGCAAATTGAAGGTTATCTATTTTCTATCAAAGTGAGTCGCAACCTAGGCAGGTGCCTAGGCGGGTCTGGGCAGGCTAGGCGGTCTAGGCGGGCGCCTCAACTGGTCTAGGCGCCCTTTATTAATTTTCAAACGCCTAGGCATTAATCGGGGCGGTGACCAACCGCCTAGCGCCTAGGCGGGGATTTTTAGAACAGTGACTCATTGAGACCTACAATTCTGTTGGTAATTTTTAGAAATAGTTGATTTTTCCGGCGAGTTGGGGGTGGCCGACCGCCACCCATGACGGTGCATGGCCAGGGGACCCTCAATGCTATTTTAGGCTAAATTAGATGCCTTGATTTCAGTTTGGATATTCGTATGACGCAGGTTGATTGTTTGAACCTAAATTCATTACGATGCGTGACTTGGTCAATATATGAATCGACGATCAGACCGTTGGATCATCTCCAAACTTTAATACATTATAGTACGTAATATTTGAGGATATTAGAAACTTACGGATCTTCCCAAATTGGATTTGTAAGTTCGTAAAATAAAATGTTGACCGTCACTTGAATTGACAATTGGCGGAGATCCAACCGTTGGATCGTAATAAAACTTTAGTATGATGTTTTAGAAGCACAATGTGGATCTTTGGAAGTTACGGATTGGAAATCTGAGTTGCGGATCTTTTGGATCGAGTTATGTAGGGTTGTGGACCATATCGTCGATCTTTGACCGACGGTTGACTTTTGATCAATGAGTCTTAAATCATTCTAGAACGTCCTTGGGGATGTGTTTTATGTAAGTTACGTGTTATATCGATAAGAATTCTGAGACGTTATTTGATAATTGTTCTAGGCGACTATGGTTCGTGACGCCTTGATATTCGGGCTAGAGAATTGTAGCGCGGACTTCAGGTGAGTGTGTCTTTTTCTTTTTATCGTATATATATGAGTGATAATTCCACAATTGCTTTTAAATTGTTCTATGCACTTTATGCCATGTTATATATGTGTGTATATATATATGTGTTAAAATACTATGGTATGGTTGAGTTTTAGATTTGCATTATGGTATATCTATATGCATATTACCGACATATAATTACTGTGAATGCTTTGAAGTACTAAGTTGAACTACAAATGGCTTGATCCCTTTTGAGGGTACGTAGGCAGTCTAACAAGATAGTTAGATGCAGCCATAAAATAACCCGAATTTAACATGGTACTTGATTTCTTTAAGGAAAGAAGTTATGATGGTTAACAGCATAGAGATTAACCGTGATTTTATTTTGGCCTATTATAGAGTTTAGTTTCGATTCAGAATTTTGGGACGTTAAAGTGGTTATGCCAACTGACGTTGCGGACGCCCAGGTAAGCTTCATGTGAGTACATGTTGATGATAGTGATTGCAGTGGGTATGGTTATGTCAAGATGTAATTATAGCTCATTATCCTGCACCTCGGTGTTAGTGCTCCGCCCGAGGACAGGGCCTAGCCTTCACGTGATCGTTCACCTCCCGCACCACACGCTCACCTTGGATCCAAGGTAGGTGCCAGCCTATCGTACATACCACACTTTAGATGGTTCCGATGAAGGAAATTTTGTGAAAAACATGTTCATTTGAGCAACATCAATAGCATGCAATTAACAAATTAAAGGCGGAATCATGCTTACATGCACTCAAAAACAAAACATCAACCATGAAATTCAAAGCCTAGTAGATTGGTGAACCTTGACTCAACTTTTAAATCAACATTTGTTAGTTGAGAAATATTTACCTTTGTAGATTCCTCTTTGCATATGCAAAGGATAATCACCCAAGAGATAGGGCCTTCATTCCTTGCTTCTTAGCTCCATGGATTTGGTTAGAAGAAAAGGTTCTCCAAGTTCCCAAAATTGAGAACCTCTAAAGATTCTACACCAAGGTTAAATTGAAGAAGAAATGAGTGACCTAGAGGAAGTAAAATTGCTAGATAATTTCCTCTAGGGTGGCTGAATTTTTGAGAGCAAATAGAGCTTTTGTTCTCATCTTTTCTCCACAAAAACCCTAAGGATGAAATGGCTATAAAGTTGCCTTTATACCACCTCACAATGGAGTGGCAAACTTGCAATTAAGCCAAGTTCACTACCCTCCTTAATTATGGGCTAATTGGGCTAATTGGGCCTTTGTGAATCATTATTCATTAAGTTGTCATACAACTTAAGTCAATGGGCTTTGACGTTCGAAGCCCATTGGGCCTTAAGGTCCAAAACTATCCCGAGGTCTTTAACGAACTTATTCGTTTGATTAATTAACATATTAATTAATCATTGCCATAAATAATTAAACCATTTAATTATTCTTACTCATTTCCTTTGTTTCTTCAATCTCCACCTTACACGGTGTACGATACATTAGGTTCCTTTTAGCGAGGCAGTGGGCGATTAAAACCATTTTACATCGATTGTGAATTGAAACTTACTTTCAATTCTCCCTTTAGTGATTACACACGTTTAGGGCTTCCACAAACCATGAGTGACACCTAGCAGCATATCATGGCTACCCAAGCTAATCAGAAGAGGTAGAGAACCTATTCAGTTTAGGATTACAAATGCAATACGGTCTTTCTCTAATCTAATACTCTTGACCACATTGTTTGGTTTGATAGTTTATTTATTCATGTCTACTATCCAATGTGATTCGTTTGCTTATATGATTACCTTGAATGTGAATTGGAACGCATTCCCAAATCTCATTCATACTCTGGCCAGAGATTTTAATCATATCATAGAGTATTCTCCCTCAAACCATTTGAAGGTTAGAGATCCCTTGTTGCACATTCACTTGTCTCCATAACTAAGTGGCTTAACCCCAATGATGTCGTGGACACCCCGATGGGGTGACTTTGACATAATCAAAGATCAAGGACTTAACCACAAGACAACTGTGATGCCTCAGGTCAAAAGACTAATTTGCATTATCCCAACCATGAGTTCTCATGTGACATGAGTATGAGAACTCCTCGTTGATCGTGTTCAGTGGACTCATTCGCTATTGAGCACCTACATGCTTGTCTTGATGTCACACACACCAATGACTCGAGACTAGTCACTCTCCCTGAGAGAAGACATAGCACGTACTGATCTTAACGGACTGTCAATGCCCAATTGGCAATCCTATGATCAGGAACGTTTAGGATGTGTCTACGAAAGAATGGTCTCATGAATCTAACTTCATTAGATTGCATTCTTCCAATCACATATTCCTTGGACTTTATCGTTTAAGCATATAACATTTATATGAGACGGCTCAAACAATAATGTTTGCCCTTTATATGTAAACTAGATTAGTTTAACATGTGAAATGGCCGTAAAGTATCATCATATGATTGGCTTTAGGGCATATTTCCAACATCCGACTCGTAGGTGACTTGCGATACTTCACACAGCCTTCATGTGATCGTAGCACTTGAGCGTATTTATTTACACCCAGCCTGTCGTACATACCATTTTAGGTGGTTCCGACTCGTGTGCAGGAATTGGTAGATGAGCTATATAGGTGACTCCGACTTATGTGCTAGCATTGATTGATGAGATATGGGTGAGTCGTACATGTCACTATATGTGACTCCGACTTATGTGCTAGCATTGATTGATGACATATGAGTGAGTCGTACAGGTCACTATAGGTGACTCCGACTTATGTGCTAGTATTGATTGATGAGATATGGGTGCAGTCGTACATGTCACATTAGGTGACTCCGACTTGCGTACTAGTATAGATTATTAAGCACCAGATTATTTGTATTGTTAATGAGATGCTGTGTCGTGGTATACTTCTGGATTTATTGTTAGTATACAATTGATTTCATACTTATATGTAGTATGATTTTCTAGAAACTAAACAGGTGTTACAGTGAGGGGTTATAACATTTAGAAGATCTTTATTAAAACTTTGTTTTCAAGCTCACTCGTTTTGATTTGTTTTTTCCCCTCCAGGTTTTATTAGTGGAGCTTTCTTATCGACGAGGATTCGTGGCAAATCTGGGTATTGGAGATTACCTATAATGGTATGATTCTCAATCCACTCTACTGTACTCTACTTATGCTCTGACATCACGTGTGAAATGGGTTCATTCCCGCTCACAACTCACTCCTAATTAGGCACATTTAAGTTTAAATTTATTCACATTTTCCACATCACTACACTTTATGGCTTCGTCACCTTCCAGGTGTCGGCCAGCACAGCTCGATTCGGAGTCCTACTGGACTTTCCGGGTCGGGGTGTGTCAAAAGAGGCATCAATGGAGAAATTTGGACAAGTAACCAAAATTTGAACTCCATATAGAATTATAGCCACCCCCTTTAATTTTATTATAATTAGAACCAAAAGTTGATATAAAAATATTAATATACCCTTTTAACAATGAGGGAAGCAATTACGCTCACCATTGCAAAGATTAGGGTTGTAACTCCAAAACTCGTTTTGGTCTTATCTGATTCCAACACCTTTTCTCCTAGAAATCAACTCTGCAAACAATTGATCTACAAAAAGCACAATCATTTTTCTATAAATCTTGTTACAGATCAGAGCCCAATTTGATTTTAACGTGTACTTAAATCCAATTTGATCTTCAACAAAGAGAAATGCAAGAGGGAAAGAAAGGGGGAGAGCTTACTGCTTAGTGGTTACCTTGAATGAATGATATGATTGTCTTCGAAAAACAAATTGTAATGTTGCATGAGGCTCCAACCTCTGGGTTTTGCTATGATAGGAAGAAGATGACAAAGATTGGGATTTTTGAAAAATTTAGAAAGGTATCTGTTAAGATTAGATGGAAAAATAACTAAGCGCTTAATAATGACTAAAACTTCTCATCACAAATTGGCTAAGCTTTTTGAGAAGGCTGGAATTGTCTAGGTTGTTGAGGTGAGCCTTGAATTTCTTTGGATTTATTTTGTAAAAAGTTTTAATCATTAAAGGTATATTAGTACGTTTATATTAGGTTTTGGTTACAATTATCATAAATTTAAAGGGTGGCTATAATTCTATATAGAGTTCTAATTTTGGTTATTTTTCCAAATTTCCCGCATTAATGCACCCGTCAACAAACAAATGCACCGGTGATTCATTATAATAATGATTATACCAATAAAAAAATTAATAATTAATTTTGAAGCTACTGTCAAATTTGACAGCAACCTTCTTGCTGCCAATCCATGTCATCGCCACATAGGAATTGACATTTGGGTTGAAGAACATTAATGTCGTTTTTTTTTAATACTGTTATAGCTTATGTAGACATAATATGTCTTTACATATTTAGAATAATGCTAGGGAGACTAAAATTTTAAATCAAATTTGCTAACCAAATGATGTGTCACCAATATGAAATAAGCACGTTAATCAACATTTAAGTAATAATTCAATCATTAACATTAACATTATTTGGTTTGAAAAATTAAGTTTAGAAATTTAGTCCACTTAGCATTATCTTAAAATTGAGTAGGTGTCTTGTCTAGATTGAGGTGAGGGGAGGGCAACTTTGGGTTGAAGGAGCATGGCTCATCTTGTTGTTGCATTACCAACCAACTAGAAATATAAATACAAACAAAGATTTAAAAGAAAAAAAAAAGTAGGTAACCAAAGAAAGATTTACATTAGACAACCCTATTATTTGATTAAACAATATTAAAACATTCCATTTCCCCATCGGGAAGTTCACTGCCTCTCTCTCTCTCTCTCTCTCTCTCTCTCTCTCTCTCGGCAATTGCACAGCCTCCACTCTTCACTCGATAGCAAATGCTGAAATGGCAGTGGCAACAACAACATCCAATTCCACGACCCAAAAGAATCGCTACACTTTCACTGCTCTCCTATTCATCACCCTCTTCCTCTTCGCCATTTTCGTCTTCTCCAAACGAGCTCTCGAGCCTTCTCTTTTTCTCTACAAAGATCTCCTTCCCAAAATCCCATCTTTTTCTTCCTCGCTTACCCATTCCAATCTCTCTCTCCTCAACTCCACAACCCCACTAAAGGTAGCTGTAGACCTACCTTGTCCTCCTCTTCCTTGTCCTCCTCCTCCTCCTCCTTCTGGCACCGATTCCCCCTCCCCAGAACCAGAGGAGCCACCAACCCACCAACCCAGTTCGTCCAATTCAGAAACTGATGAGCCGACGGAGTCCAAAGACGGAACTGAGCAAGACCCAGGTAGTGGAAATGGGAACCCATTCGGGGAAATGGATGAAATTGGGTGTGATTTGTATGCGGGGACTTGGGTGAAAGACGAGCATTATCCGCTTTACGAACCGCGTTCTTGCCCTTATGTCGATGAAGCTTTTGATTGCCAGAGCAATGGAAGGAGTGACTCTGAGTATCTCAAATGGCGGTGGAAGCCTCAGGGATGTGATCTTCCAAGGTATCTCTTTTCTGCTTTATTATTGTCTCCTCTGTTGTGGTTCAATGTGGTTGTAATCTTCCGAGGTATCTTCTTTTGGAAGAATATGTGTAATGTCTTCCATGTAGCTGCAATAACTAACTCGTACCATCTAATTTGAATGTCTACCAAGGATATAGATTTGACTAAAGTTCAAGCTCAATTACAGTTTAGGACCCTTTAGGTTGCCAAACGTCTTGTTTGCTTGAGAAAGCTTGCATCGACGAGGTCTGGAATTTTTTTTTGTGTAGCGGACATAGATAACAGAAGCTTCCCACGAAAAACTAAGTTTTATTTATTTTATCCCATGAAGCAACCTTTCTGAGAAAAGGATGCTTGATGTCTCGTCATAAATAGAAATTTTGTTCAGATATTCTGCGTTTCTAGACCCTCCGTTTGTAGATTGCACAAAAGGCAACCTCCCATTCACTTGTTATTGGTTATCACTTATCACTAGATTCATGACAACCATTGCAACCGTTGGTATTGTGCTCTCTGTTTAATCACTCTTCCAAACATGTGCATATTTTCCTAAATTGACTTCATGCCTAGGAAGTTGCCTAAATTCAGCTCATTCCTGTCTCATTAACAGCTTCTTCATTATGAGAAAGGGCTTGAGGCCAGTGATAAAATATGAATTTTGGAATCTCATTAAGTAAATGTCACGAAGGAAAATTTTATGCTGTTATACTAGAGTTCAGTAATTGGAGGTACATATATATAAATAATTCTCGAAAATAAGGCACATATGATAAATCAAGGGAATCATTGAACCCGTGATAGGATTATAGGAGGTAGTCAAAGCTAGAACCTATCTTCAAGGACATGATTCCTTGGATAGCATGATGATTATGGTGAAATGGTGCAACGAATTGAAATTGGAACTGGATCAGGATCTGATGAGAGAGGTGATGCCAATCGATGATAATGATCTCAGTACATAGAGGTGAACTTAAAGAGTTGTGGTGATCTGGTTACAGAGCTGATGCCCATGGATGGCAACTGGTGGTTTGACTGCAGGGACAAGGGATGCGATGGAGGTGATCAGATTCAGGAGTCAACTAACATCTTAGTAGGGGCTAGTTAACTGTATAGTTTTAAGAAAAGGGGGCTAGTTAATGTATAGTTTTAAGAAATCACCAATTTTTTAAGTTTCCCTTTATGGAGATCCCCCCTGCTCAGCCAGTGATGTTGAACATATAATAACCTTGCATGAATTTGAAGGATTGAAACATCTCCTTGCCAAAGACGAGTCATTCATATATTTGAACTGCCATGGGAAATATTGGACCAGTACATAAAATTAGGGCTGAAAACTGATATTTTTGCCATGACTAGTTTACGGATGTATATTTACAAATTGAACTTTCAGATATGGTTTTGGGAAATGAATTACAAATGGTGTCTAGAGATATCATGATTGCTCAGTTTGGTTCCTTCAATTCTGCAGCATCATTTGCCTCTCTGACTACAAGTTTAGAGTTTAGAGAGTTTGATGGTTTGCATAGTCCTCTAGTTTTATGCTACTTGTTCTATGTCCAGCCTCAGTGCAATGTAACTAGTTCCACTTCCAGCCTTATTTCAATGTAATTTTTGTAGCATGCTCTCACTGAAACATTATTGAAAAGGATTTCCTAGTATCTATTTGTTTCAGTATTTGAATCATTATTTTAACATCTTATTTTACTTTGGTTGTATTATTTATCAATTTGTTGGGATTACATTTTGTTTTGACACTCACTGTCACTCGTAGGTTTAATGCAACAGACTTCTTGGTGAGACTACGGGGTAAAAAGTTGATGCTGGTAGGAGATTCCATGAATCGGAACCAGTTTGAGTCAATCCTTTGCCTCCTCCATGAGGGCTTGCATAATAAAAGCAGAATGCGTGAGATTCACGGCCACAAAATAACTAAGGGAAGAGGCTACTTTGTTTTCAAATTCGAGGTAATTTAGATCCTTGTGCTCCTAATTTTCCATTTCGTGGACATATATAATTTGCACTTCAGGAAGTTTTTTCTTGATAACTTGTTGCTTTCTCAAGCATTGATTGGTTAGTATAATTTCGAGCCCCATTAGCCATTTGGATAGGTTCACATGTATAATTCATGTTACTTAGAAGGTAGAATTACTTTCATTGAACATGCCAAATCTGTGTGTGTGTGTGTGTGTGGGCAAGTTAACGCATGCTAAATCTGGCTGAAATTATCTAAGTTAAATCCAATTTTCCATAATTAGTTTTTCAGCATGCAGAATTACATCATAGTCGTTTTAAGGTCAACTTAGATTTGGGGAGTCAATGGATCAATAAGTACCCTTAGTGATTGTGAGGGTTTCTGATGATCTTGGACAGGACTATGACTGTACAGTAGAATTTGTGAGGTCACATTTCCTGGTGAAGGAAGGAGTCCGCATTAATGCACAAGGGAGTTCAAATCCAACTCTTTCAATAGATCAAATTGACAAGACTGCTAAACGTTGGAAGAGGGCTGACATTCTTGTCTTTAACACTGGCCATTGGTGGACTCATGGAAAAACTGCTCGAGGGTACATGCTTATCTCATATTTACTTTTCGTACATTTGTTCTGAGAAATTTGTTCTGCAGATCGGAATATGGTTTTCTGGTTCATTCAGGGGTGTTCACCACTGGTTTGTTTTGGGTGTTTCTTTCTTTTTAAAATTTTTTTGGGTGGTTGAAAACATAAGATAATCCATAATACTGTTAATATTCAGCGAGGATAAATAAAATTTGAAATGCTGAAAAGTAATATGATGTCCATGCATTTCTTACCAAGAAAATTACTTGATTAGCTTATATTGATGACAACTAATTGAAACGTAGTCTGGTTGAGCGGTGCATGAACTCTTCTTTAGGCCATTTTTACTTCTGTAAAAGATACTGGAGCACTGTAGTAATATGACAGTTATTTCTCACAGGAAAAGCTACTATAAAGAGGGAGATTATCTTTATCCAAAGTTTGATGCATCTGAGGCCTATAGAAGAGCTCTGAGGACATGGGCAAAGTGGATTGATCATAATATTAATCCATCAAAGCAGTTGGTCTTCTATCGTGGCTACTCATCTGCCCATTTCAGGTATATTCAACTACTTAATCCTTTCATCTTTCATGTCCTTTTTCAGTTCATACGAGACAACCAGGAGAGTATTTTTATGTAATTTTCTTTTCTGGTCTTGGAAAACATGCTTTGTCAAAATTCCAACAAAAAAGATAAAAGATGAATCCGGGGTTTTTTGACTAAATTTTTTTTGCGATCTTGTTCGAGTGGTGGTTGATTTAGGAGGTCTCCCACTTTACATTGATATAATGAGAAACAGAACCAAATTTTGGGATAAACAAACGCCTAGAACAAATTCTTAAGCACTTAAGAGAAGGAACAATTACTTCGGTGTTCTACTTATTATGGCAAGTGTTTGATTGAAAATTTACTATGTTCCCGTGTGTACGGCACACCAGAGCATACTAGAAACTCCCGTATATGATAAATTTCTATTAATTCCAAACTCTTGAAAGCAGAGGTGGAGATTGGGATTCAGGTGGGTCATGCAATGGTGAAAAAGAACCAGTCTTAAGTGGAGCCATACTTGATAACTATCCTTTGAAAATGAAGATAGTGGATGAAGTGATCAAAGATATGCGGATTCCTGTGAGGCTGCTGAATGTGACAAGGTTGACCAATTTCCGCAAAGATGGCCATCCATCGATCTATGGCAAGAATGCAACTGCTGGCAAAAAAGTTTCCATAAGGAAGCAAGACTGCAGCCATTGGTGCGTTCCTGGGGTCCCTGATGCATGGAATGAGCTCATTTATGCCACTTTGGTTTTACAGCAGACCAACTCAAAGAGTAAAATTTCATAGGGTTTTCTCAATTTACCACAAGAGTAATTACTATATACATATGGAATATCTGCATTCTTTTGCTTGACCAAGAATCAGTTAAACGGTCGTAGAAGAGGAGGTTGTTCATGTGTATAGGGATCACACGTATCAATCCCTAGGCGATGTGAGGCTAGTTTGCATTTGGTCTCTAGTTCATTGTGCTAGAATCAGTTAAACGATATTATCTACATTATTGCTAGTTCAGGTTAAACCCACCATTTTTCCTTTAGTGTAGATAATATCGATTATTTTGAAAAATAAAATATTAACAATATACCTGTCCCATGAAAGTTTCTATGCATCCGCTTCTTTTTGCTTCTTTCTTTGGCGGGCCCCGCTGTCGGTATCTTACCGGATTTTACAAACCCCGCACTTGGTTAAAACTCAAGGAAAACTCAACTCCGTGGACCTGACATGGGTTCGATTCAAATATAATCATACAGAGACAGCATAGTTTAATAATGGAAGAGTCAACCACGTTATTATTATTATTTTTTTTTATGGAAGATCGATATGATTGTATTGAAACAAACAGTAACAGAGTTAGAATTTTAGCTTAGAAGGGCCCAACAAGTCTCAATCCGAAACACTCTTCTGATATTACAAAAGTTACTCTGCCTTGTGGCGACCAACCATCCATCGTTTCCTGATCTTACAAAAATTACCCCACTTTGTGGTGAGCAAACCGACCACCGTCATATGGGTTTGGTATGGTGTCGCCCTCATCATCCTCTTCCTTAAACCTAAACCCCAAGCCTCTCTGACTTTCTTCCTCTCTCACTCCTCCTCAGAGCCTACAAGCAACGGGTTGTTTGAACTCCATAGGAGCCACCAACCTCAAATCAAACCTGATGAAAACAATTAAAGTAAAAACGTCGGATTGGAGCCCTGAGCCTATGGAAAAACCTTGAAAATCATAAGTAATACTATATTTTTTTTTTTGCGTAAAAACGTGTTGACGAAAAATATTGTTAAACACCTTATGCGACAAATAGATTAGTCGGGCAAAAGGGCTTTGCACGACGACACCAACTATTCGTTGTGCAAAGAGAGAAAAAACGCGGGTAGGGGGAAATATGGCGCCAAAACCTCTTGCAACAAAGGTTTTCTCGCGAAACCTTTGCACGACACGGTTTTCGTCGCGCAAAACATTCTGGAAATGGTTAGTGGCCCTTTAAGACTAAATATTTACTGCAAGGTTTGCGTGACGCAATGTTCATGGTGCAAAGATTTGAGCGATAAAATATGCGTTGTGCACAACGAGTGGGTTAGCAATTTACGGTGCAGTATTTACTACAGACTTTGCGAATTCGTCGTGCAAAGGTCTGACAATTTAGCAATCAATTTTTAATATGTTTTGTCTTATTATTACAGGCGACGATGTTGGAGATGAGCTAAGTTGTTCTTCAGGAGGCGACTTCTCAGCTTCCCCTGGACACCCTAATCGATAATGTGACCCTGGTCGGGGATGCAAGTCTTCATATCCTCACTCAGACTCTCAACCAGGCCCTCGGTCCTAGGCCGGGAAGGTTTACCAGGGGATGGGAAATTCCTATCATCGGGACACAGCGGTCTATTCTTTCAAGCAGCCCAAGGGCTAGGTCACTGCATTAAAGCAAAAAGTGGCTGACCTGAAGCAATAGTTCGCGGCCTAGGGGAGTTAGATGTTCTTGATCTTACAGGCCCTTCAGTTGTCCGACATCTGTCTTTCACCAGATTCTCCTCATGCAGTAGTTGACCTCTCTTAGCTTTTTATTGGGCATTTTTTTTTCCTGGATATTATTAAAATTTTTGACTTATACATACATTTGCATTTATAGTATAGTTACATATTTTTATTTATTTATTATTATTTTTAATTATAATATTTTCAAAGTATTTATTTAGTTATGGAAGTTTAAAAAATAATAAAAAATAATTAAAAAAAAGTACAAAAGTAAAATTTCTAAACCTTGCACGACATATATCTTCGTCGCATAACAATAAAAGCAACAAAAAAATTTTGTGGCGCAGATTCCTAAACAACGAAATGTTCATCATTAAATAACATTAAAATTAATTGACTTCTGTCGGATAATGTTTACTTGATGAAGGTCTTCTTTGCGTGTAATATTACCTAACGATGTAATATTATCACCATTAGTCTGCGTGACGACATGTTTTCGCTCCGCAATATTTTATGTGACGAATTTGTCCTTCGTCACGTAAGCAATTTTACACGACAAACTGTATTTCGTTCATCGCACAAACGATTTTTTCACGAGCTTTCTGCGATGACATCTTTGCGACGAAGTTTTCATCGCGAAGTTTTCTTCGTCGCGAGAACTGTTAAATGTAGTAGTGTATCACATTTTTGCGCCACAAGAAAAAAAATACAACCAAATCTTCTATATACCGAGGGTTTGCGCCCTTTCTTTGCAACAGGTTACTAAAAGCAAAGAAGCAGAAGTTTACGACATCCAAACACGCTATGTAGTGCTGCATTTGGATTAGGCAATTGATAATTAAGATATAATTTGGACCAAAAATAATAACATGTTTGGAATTATAAGGGTGAATTACTTTTTCAAAACTGAAATTTTGTTTGGTAACTATTTTCAGTTTTCATTTTTTTTTTGAAAATTGAAAACCAAAAGTTAAAACTACTTCTTTTGAGTTTTCAAAATTTCCCTTGAATTTTCAGTTTTGATTTTTGATTTTTTAAAAATTAAAAATTAAATGTAGTTATCAAACAAGATTTTAATTATAAAAAAATAAAAAAAATAAAAAAAACTAAAAACTGAAAACGTTTATCAAACGCCCCTAAGTATGGAAAACTAAATGGTGATTGGCATAGAGTTAGGTTTGGTAGCCACCCCCTACGTCATGTAGTATAAAACTCACATAATTGTGATTTTGGTTAGTAGTTGTATATATGTGCCTTATGTATTCAGTCTGGTAATTAGACTGCCATTCTATATACCAAACTACTTGGCTAATTGCCATCTCTACAGTCATACAATTATAATCTTCATCATGATAGCAAGCTCTATAACTTTCCTACTTTTCATCAATTATTTGATTTCTTAATGGGAAGAAAAAATTAAACCTTGAACACAATACGGTTATTCAGTTATTGTCTTTTTTTTTTTTTTTCTTTTTGAAGAAGAAAAGTTCGTTATTCATCGATTGGAAGAGAATACGTACAAATAAGAGAATAATGTGCATACATGAGTCTCAATCAAAATCTTGCCGGAATTTCAACTCGGTCGAAGGGAAAAAAAGCGCCCCGCACAAACAGCTCGAAAAGCTATCCATCCTCAACAATCAATTGGTTTACAAATTGTCAATTTCTTTATTTCGGTTTAAGTATTATATATTTTATTTAATTGAGATTTTCTAAAATTATGGCTGGGAAAATTGAAATGTGTTTTTTGCTTGACTTGCAGATGGAAAAGGGGTGGAGTTACTGTGATTAAACTGTAACATTGGAGACTTCAAGTTCGTGTTGACATACAGTAAGTCATAAGTGAGATGACAAAGTAATTATATGTTATTATTATATTGTAACATGTTTGATGCCATATCATGATGTGCCATTTGTGTTTTATTGCTGTTTGATGTTGGATATGCACTTTTGAGGTCAAATAAGTGCTGTTGTATAGTTGTTCCCACAAATGTGTAAGAAGGTGTCATGGTTTTAAATTCTAAGGTTATTAAGTTTTCAAGAATAGGCTATTTTAGACCCTTTATTTCTTTTTCTTCTCGTTTGTTATCATTTTTAGTGATTTAATCTTAGCCATGCTTATTGGTTTGAAGAACCTGTAATTGTGGATCTTCTCTTTGAGGATAGTAATTCCTAATTTGTTTGGTGCAGGACACTCTTTTTTTCCGTTCGTCCGGTTTGAAATCCCTTGCAATGTTTTTATCAAGGCCCATTATATACACGCTATTCGCAAAGTTTGTACGTGTTCCTATCGTTAATGAATGTCGTACCCTTTTCTCAAAAACTTGGCCATGCTTAGATCGGAGTTCCCACCGCTAATTTTGTGCTCCCCCTTCATGACAAGTCCACTCATGATTCTCTCTCTCTAGTATCTTTTGTTTTCGTTATACTTTGATGCACCACATATTTGAAGGACTCTGTTACGATATACTCATGTGCTTTTCGCCTACTAAGTCAAATTAAGACTATTATTTGCTCTTATGTGCAACTGGATCATTTATGACCAAGTTCAAGTCCAAAATCCCTCAATTATTCCATAGATTCTTTATAGCGAGATGCGATGAATTATATAGCAGCGCAACTTCAATTTGTGGTGGCAAAGAGCCTAGGGTTATGAGTTAAATTAGGGTTTTGGTTAGGGGTCACATCATTTTAATTTTCGGCCGTCGGATTGAATGGATTAAAGAAGATCAAATGACAAAAATTAACAAGGGGTGAAACCTGGGACTTCGTACTTACAAGTAGAGAGAAATGTCACTAGACTGTAGTACTAAGAGATAGTGTTTTTGATGTCTTTAGATGTCTTGTATGATATTTTTCTAATAAAATGTTGTTTCATCTATAAATAAAATGACCTTCCGTTTTTTACTGAGAGGTTGGCTTTATACCAAAATCCTAGATCTAAAAATTCCATAGCTGATGGCCCGTTGTTTCGATTTTGAGCCTGTGGCATCCTTTCTCCCGTTCTCCTAGCCTTCCTCCTTTCTCTTCTCAGAGCAACTCCACCGGGAACAAAATGTCCCAGCCCTCAGTCCAAAAAACAAGCCAGCCCTCAGTGAATTTGCTCCAGCCCACAAAATGTCCCAGCCCCCAGCCCATGCCAGGCAACAGGCCAGCCCATTTCGGACAGACCCAGAGGCCGGCCTATTGGCTGGCGCGTGCAGCAGAATCGCGCCTGTGCGCGAGTAGCAGACAGGGTTGCAGGCGGCGGGCCCGCTTGTCAGCCCACTTGTGTTCACCCGGAATAGGGCTACGTGGCCCTCCTCAGTGCCGTTGGATTTCCAACGGCTATTTTTTGTAGACCGTTGGATTTCCAACGGTAAAAAAAATTTAAATTTGACTTTTAAAATGGACCGTCCGATCACAGATCAACGGTCCACGTTAATTAACTAAATTAAAATTTATTAAAAAATACAGAAACATTATTAAAAAATACATAAAAGTTTAAAAAAAAAAAAATTCTATAAATACCTAACCCTCATCTTCCACCTTACACCACATTTCAATATTTTCTACACTTTCTACCAAAGCTTTCATATACTTTTTGTGTGAAAAAAAAATACCAAAAAGCTTGTGGTTGAAGAATAAAGTGTATTTGATGAGTTTATGTAATTTCATTTTAGTGTGTTTTTTTTATAGTTTATTTGATGAGTTTATGTAATTTTATTTTAGTGTGTTTTTTTTTAAGTTTATTTGATGAGTATGTAATTTTATTTTAGTGTGTTTTTTTTTTAAGTTTATTTGAAATTTTATCCGAAATTGGTTAAAAATCTTATCCGAAATAAACTTTAAAAAAAAAACACACCAAATAAATGCGCTGGGTGCCAGCGCATTTTTTTAGGGGTGGAGATGCCTTGGTCTATTACTATTCACTCCAGTCTATTACTGTTCACTTGAGTGGATAAATGCGCTGGGTGCTGGCGCAAAGTCCTTAGAGGTGGACTTGCTCTCATGGACTGTCGCAGTTTTGTTTTTTATTTTAGTACCATCCTTTGCCGGACTTCCTCTTCCCCTAATACCATCCTTTCATCTCAAAAAAATACACATGATTTTTAATTTATTATTTTTCGAGAATAGTACTATATTCATTGATGTAACTGCACAAGGGATCAACAAGGTGCACAAATGTGGCCTTGTTAAATCTTGTTAGGCTTTCAATCGATCAAAGTAAAAGAACTCTAAGAGTAAGGCAGATCATCTTGGTATTTTGGAAAGCTCTCGACGAGCTCTAATATTTAACTAAGGGCTAGTTTGGTATTACTATGCTTCGAAAAAAAACTGTTTTTGCTGTGCTGTAAGAATAAGCTTATTTTTGCTGCTTCACGTTTTAAGTTTTTTTTCACCAAAAATTGTGAAAATAAGCTGTTTTTAAGTGTTTACCAAACACCTTTTTTAGTTCAGTTTTTTTTTATAACCACTTTTTATAAAAGCACCTCAGTACTAAACGGTGTTGTTTTCGACAGAAAACCATTGTGAATTGAGGCCGAGAAACAGCGGTTCATTCGAACTTTCTTCACCGTATTTAATTGGGAAATGACACCTATTTACATGGAATTTAAACTTGGAAATTGGAGGCCCCAAATTCCAAGTTTTTTTTCCACTCAGAAATTCTAAATTTCTATGTTATAAATCCAAACAAGGGAATTTGTGCATGTCAATTTATAAATTCTGACATTTATCCAAATTTCAAGTTTATTTTCCTCATCCAAACATAGTATAAGAAACATCTATATATGCTATGTTAGTGTGTGATAATTCATCCATTAATTTTTTGCTAGAGTGGGATAATTCATAACTAGATTCAATAAAAAGAATTGTAACGGACTGTTATTTATTTATTTTATTTTTTTGTACAAACGACCAGCTAGTGGTTTCGTCACGGTAGTCATCTTCCGAAATAAAAAAGACTCACATACTGTTAAGTACTCTTGATATTAGTTGATCGGGAAGACTCACGGACTGTTTATGTATTTCTTGATATTAGTTGTTCATGATTTATTATACACTAGGTATTAAGAATTATCTATTTAATGTTGCTACTGTTTGTTTAGGAAGTCTTTTAGTAAGCATTGAATTGATCCACCGCGCGTTACTTTTCCACAACGAAATTGAGTACGTTAAAGTTAGAGAAAGTCATTATGATTGATAAGTACATATCCTGTTAATTCTTTTCCTGACATAAAATGTTTCTCCTTATCATCGATCATCGCCTTATTAATCAGCTGGAATATTACTTCCTTAAAAATTTATCATTTTCATTCAATTTAAGTGCACATTTTATCGAAAATTAAAGGATTAACCATATATATAACAGAATTCAAAGAAGATTTGCTTGAAAGAGACTTGTCTACTGTGTTTCCCTGAATGATTGGAAAGAAAAATATTCCCAAAAGAGCCAATACCACCGTGCAAGTACTTACCTTTTAGTTGTGCTCATTGATATCGGATTATTGCTGGTACAATTTATTGTTCAACCGTTACGACATTTTTTTTCACAAAGCTAATATGCATGATAGTAGCAAGTGGCCCTTTGTGGAAAGAAGTTGAACTTTTGTATGACGGTGTGAGTTTGAACCCCATCGATGATTAATCTAACACCTAATCTAACAAAATTTATCGTTTAACCAAAAAAAAAAATGCATGATAGTAGATGTGAGGACATCATTTTCGTACTTTGTATTTGGTTTTGCAATTTCCAACTTAATGTGACTAAGCTAATGTGCATGCTAGTGGCTGGGGTATGCGTTTTCCTGAATTTGTATTCAACGTTCTTGTAAAAGATGTAAACATTTCTTTAAGGACTTAATAAAAGTTCTATCACTTGACAAAAAAATAGGGAAATACTAAAAAATAGAACAGTTTCTTAATCTTAGGATAGAAATATGCACAAAAATAAAATAGAAGTACGATTTTTCTACACTTTGAAATGACTTAATTGCCCTTGTATATGAATGAGTTATTTTTCCCATTTCTGATTTTTCTCTCTCTACTCTCCCTCCCTCCCTCTCTCTCTTCTCTTACTTTCTCCCTCATGCACTCTCTCTCCCCTTCTCACTGTGCACACACGGTGCATTGTCATCCTGACCAACATCTTCCAAATCGAAGCCACCACCAATTTCATCTCGTCCTCACGAGTCCAAAACACCTAACCTTGTCAAATCTTATCCCTGATCGTTGGGAGTGAAACTCAAGTAGGCAGCGAGTTTTTCGGCCATTTTCTGGCTACACGGAAAACAATCAGGGCTCGAGACCACCACCATTGGACTCGCATCGAGGGTGGGAACAAAGCCCAGTCATTAAATGTTGGTGTTTTGTTTGATGAATTTTTTAGGATTTGTCCACTGTATGTACACCACATGATATGCTCACAGATCTGAGCCAAGCTAAAAACCCAGATGAATTAATACTTAGAAGTTAAATTAGGGTTTGTATTTCATGTTGGGGCCTACGGGTTGTGGAATAGATTTCAAGTTTTGACGTGCTACAAAACTGGGATGGAACAATTTCCGGTTCAAGTGTCCAATTGCAAAAATTTGTGAAATTTTTTCCGTAATGTGCATGTGGTGTGCATGGCTACATCTTAATATGAGAAGCGGGAATGTTCACTAGTTATGAGGTACGTATATTGTGCCCTGGAATTTAGCGAGTATGACCACATCCTAGTTGGCTTCGGCAAAATTTTTTTTTTTTAAGAAAAAGCTTAGATGATGTTAAGGATCATGCATGTCCATGAAATAACGACAACGAGTATCATGTTTTCCAAGTGCACGGTTAAGTGGTGATTGATATATGTAACAAGACTTTTCAAACTGCCACTGTAACGTTATATACATAACAATTATTTTTTAATTATATCCATTATACCAATAGGTTGCCGTTAAAGTTTCTTATTAATGCGAAAAGCAGCTCGTTGCTCGATCTCCAATTCTATGCATATCATGTGCATGTAATGTACATAGGATGTGCATATAGTGTATATGGTGGTGACGTCGTAGGTGATGACATCATTTTTCTGATTTCGAAAAGAGAGCTGTGAGCTCTAGGTTTTTGGAGTTGGAATTTTTTTATGAAGTTAGCCATTCACACCATATGCACATTACAGAAAAAAATTCACAAATTTCTGCAATTGAACACTTGAACCAGAAATTGTTCCTTCCCAGTTTTGTAGCATGTCAAAACTTGAAATTTATTCCACAACTCATAGGCCCCAACATGAAACACAAACCCTAATTTAACTTCTAAGTATTAATTCATCTGGGTTTTTGGGTTGGCTCAGATCCGTGAGCATATAATGAAGGAAAAATTTTGTCCTAGCTAAGAACAAGTAAGAACATTTGAATACATATGCAAACTATTAACACTTTAAAGTAGGCATGCATCCAAAAACAATTCATAAAACCCATGACTTTCAAAGCCTAGTATATGGTGAACCAAAAGACTCTTTAACAACATTAAAGAGAATGAAGAATTTAGTGATTCTTTACCCTTGAAGCTCATCCTTGTTTACACAAGGGATTCACCCAAGTGGAGGGCCTTCAAGTCACCTCCTTGCTCCTTGGATCTTCCTTGTGTTTTTCCTCCTTTTAGTGCTCCTTTGCTTCTTTGAGGATTTGAGGATTAGTTCTCCAAAACATCAAAAGCTTGATGTCTCTAAGTCTCTTCACCAAGGATGTGATTGTGAAGATGAAATGGATGACTTAGAGAAGAATAGATTGCTAGCTAATCCCTCTCTAAGTGGCCGGCCTCTTTTGTGTAAAATGAGAGAAAATGTTTCACCTCATTTCACAAAAAAAAACCCTAATGAGAAATAAAGCTATAAAGTTGATTTTATACTTCATTTCAAGTGAGTGGCAAACTTGTAATTAATCCAAACTTGCAACCCCTCACCCTATGGCCGGCCTTACCTTGTTATTGGGCTAATTTGCCCATTTTGTTTTAGTTGTCATACAACTTAAACATAATGGGCCTTGTGGACCAAAACGCTTTTGGGCCCCGAAACCCAAAACCAACATATAAGCCCAATACGAACATTTCGTATAATTAATTAACTAATTAATTAATCTTGACCATTCTTCAATTAAACCATTTAATTGCTTATCCATTTCATTTAATTTCTTCACCAACATCCTTATTGGGTGTACGATCCATTGGGTTCCATTTAGCGAGGTAGTGGGCGATTGTTACTTTTAACGATCGATTGTGAATTGAAACCACATTTCAATTCTCCCTTAAAATTAGTGTTTGCTAATCTTTAGGGCTTCCACAAACCATGAGTGACACCTAGCAGCATATCATGGTTACCCAAGCTAAGTAGAAGTGGTTGGAGAACCTATCCAGTTACAACTACAATGCAATACGGTCATTCTCTAATACAATACTCTTAATCACATTGTTTAAGTGATAGTTTGTTTCATGTCTACTATCCAATGTGATACTTATCTATATGATTCAATTGAATATGATTTGAAACAAACTTCCTAAGTCATATTCATATGCTTTGGCCAAAGACTTTCGAATCATATCTTAGAGTATTCTCCTTCCACCATGGAAGGTTAGAGATCCCTTGTTGTGCATTCATATGCCTACATGACTAGATAGCTTGACCCCAACAATGCCGTGGACACTCCAATGGAATGCCTTTGACATGATCAAAGGTCAAGGACCTAACCATTAGACATCTATGATGCCTCAGGTCAAAGGACTACTTTGCATATTGCAACTATCGAGTTCTTACATGACATGTATGTTCGAACTCTCTTTTGATCGTAGTTCAGTGTACTCGATTACTCTTTCGAGCATCTATGTGTTTGTCTAAGTGTCCAACACCAAATGACTTGAGACTAGTCATACTCACGCTTGAGTCGACATAACACATACTAACCTTAACGGATTGTCAATGCCCAATTGGCAATCCTATGGCTAGGAACGTTTTAGGAATGAACATAAGAGAAAGGTCTCGATAATCTAACTTACTTAAATCACTTGTCTCTTAGATCAAATACATCCTTTGGATTCCCTTATCGCTTAAACACATGATACAATAAATAGTGATTAACAATAAGCTTTGCCCTTCATTAAACATATAAAAGTTTAATATAATAAGTATTCCAAAAGCTATTACATCAAATGAGTGGCTTTGTGGGCATACTTCCAACAATCTCTCACTTGCACTCAAAGCCACCTTCCCATGTATCTAATACCCATCTTTTCCATATGACGGTCAAGCTGGATTTGAGACATTGGCTTTGTCAGTGGATCTGCTACGTTATCGGCTGAGGCAACTTTGAGGATGTTGACTTTCCCCTCGGCAGCATATCTTCTAATGATATTAAAGCGCCTGTCAAAATGCTTGTTCTTTTGATGAGCCTTGGGTTCCTTGGCTTGAGTTATCGCCCCACTATTATCACAGTACAAAGTTACTGGTGATGTAATGGTTGGAACCACTCCAAGTTTAGTTATGAACTTCTTCATCCAGAACGCTTCTTTGCCGGCTTCAGCTGCAGCGATATATTCTGCCTCCGTCGTGGAATCAGCAATTACACTTTGTTTCTTGCTTTTCCAGCTAACAGCCCCACCATTCAGAATGAATACATATCCGGAGTTGGAACTTCTATCATCGACGTCAGATTGGAAATCTGCGTCTGTATAGGCTTCCACTCGCAACTCTGTTGCTCCTCCATAAACGAGGAACATGTCCTTAGTTCTTCTTAAGTACTTAAAGATGGTCTTGACAGCTGTCCAGTGTTCTGATCCTGGGTTAGATTGATATCGACTAGTAATGCTCACAGCATATGCGATATCAGGCCTTGTGCATATCATGGCATACATGAGACTTCCTATGGCGGAGGCATAAGGAATAGCACTCATCTGCCGTATCTCTTCAAGAGTTTTAGGTCCCATGGACTTAGAAAGGTGAATTCCATGTCTTACAGGAAGAAGACCTTTCTTAGATTGTTCCATCTGGAACCTACTTAGCATCTTATCTATGTACATAGATTGGGATAATCCAATTAATTTATTGGATCTATCACGATAGAGCTTTATCCCAAGTACATAAGATGCATCTCCCAAATCTTTCATGTGGAAGGTTTTGGACAACCACACTTTTACAGAAGAAAGTACTGCAGTGTCATTCCCGAATAGTAATATGTCATCTACATATAACACTAGGAATACAACTGCATCCCCAACGATTTTTTGATAAACACAATTGTCGTCTTCGTTTTGAGTAAAACCAAACGTTTTGATTTCAGTATCGAAACGAATGTTCCAGCTCCTGGAGGCTTGCTTAAGTCCATAAATGGACCTTTCAAGCTTGCATACCTTAGTCTTTTCAGACTTGGACACGAAACCTTCGGGTTGAGTCATATAGAGCTCTTCCTCTAGGTAGCCGTTCAGAAAAGCCGTCTTCACGTCCATTTGCCAGATCTCATAATCATGGTACGCAGCTATAGCAAGCAAAATCCGAATGGACTTAATCATGGCTACAGGAGAAAAGGTTTCTTCATAGTCAATCCCTTCTATCTGCCTGTAACCCTTGGCTACTAGTCTAGCCTTATAAGTCTCCACGTTCCCATCAACGCCTATCTTCCTCTTGAAGACCCATTTGTTTCCAACAGGTACTATACCTTTTGGAGGGTCTACAAGAGTCCATACCTGATTTTGATACATGGAATCCATCTCGGATTTCATGGCCCCTTGCCATCTCTTTTAATCAATGTCGGACATTGCTTCAATGTAGTCCCTAGGGTCCTCCTTTGTGTCATTGCCACCTAGAAGGTGCAATTCCGCAAATTCATTATTTAAGCCATACCTCTTAGGTGGCTTACTAACCCGTTCAGATCTACGTGGAGCTAGGGGTTCAGGAACAGGGTTGTCAACTTGTCGAGTGCTTGTTTGTGGTTCATCATTAATCTCATTAATTTCCATCTCTTTGCTTATAGTTCCTTTGAGAACAAATTCGTCCTCTAGAAACTTAGCAGTTCTGGTGACAAAGACTTTTTGGTCGTCAGGATGGTAGAACTCATATCCCATAGTTTCTCTAGGATATCCCACAAAATAGCATCTTACTGATCTTGCTTCAAGCTTAGTAGCCTCAAGCTTCTTGACATATGCTTCACAACCCCAAATCTTAATATGATTAAGACTTGGCTTTCTTCCATGCCATATCTCATAGGGCGTTTGTGAAACTGACTTGGAAGGTACTCTATTAAGCAAGTAAGCTGCTGTATATAGAGCGTATCCCCAGAATGTTACTGGTAGATCAGCGGAACTCATCATAGAACGAACCATGTTCATCAAGGTTTGATTTCTCCTTTCAGAAACTCCATTAAGTTGTGGAGTTCCCGGTGGAGTCCACTGTGATATTATTCCACACTCTTTGAGATAATCTAGGAACTCATTACTCAGATATTCACCCCCTCGATCCGATCTTAGGATCTTTATCTGTTTCCCAGTTTGCTTCTCAACTTCATTCTTGAATTCTTTGAACATTTCAAAGGATTCTGACTTGTACTTCATAAGATACACATAGCCAAACCGAGAGTGATCGTCGGTGAATGTGATATAGTAGGAGAAGCCTCCTCTCGACGTAGTAGACATAGGTCCACATACGTCAGTGTGGATTAACCCTAGAATTTCAGTGGCACGCTCTCCTTTTCCAGTAAATGGAGATTTGGTCATCTTCCCTTTCAAGCAACATTCACAAGTACCCATCTGGTCATTACCTAATGGGCGGATATATCCGTCTTTCGACATCTTGTGAATCTTATCAAGGTTCACATGTCCAAGTTTAAGATGCCACATCTTTTCTTGGTTAACTTCTTCTCTAGCCCTTTTGGGTTTTGAGGTATTCCCGCTTTGAATACAGTGCATCCCACTATTCGTCTCTAGGTGAAAAAGTCCCTCTATCATATTACCATGAGAGATAATACGACCGTTCAAGTATAAAGTGCAACTCATTTTGTCAAACAATACTGAGTGCCCATCTCGTAAAAGTTTAGAGATGGAAATCAAATTCTTTATACATGAAGGAAAATATAAACAATTTTTAAGTTCCAAGACTTCCCCAGAGGGTAGGTTAAGCATGTAGGTGCCTTTTGCTTTTGCAGAGATTTTAGTGCCATTCCCAACTCGCACAACCATCTCCCCATTGCGCAGTGACTTGCTCCCCGCTAGTCCCTGCATCGTATTACAGATATGTTGACTAGCGCCTGAATCAAATATCCAGGAACTGGAGCTCACTGTAAAAGAACTCTCTATGACAGAAATAGTCTCTTCAAAAGTTCGTGTCATAAGGCTCGCAATGCGCACCCTGTATTTCTTCTTCCAACGTTCATCCTTTCCACAATGAAAGCATGTTCCTTTGGATTTCTTTGCCTTCTTCTTATGCAACCTTTTCCTTGTGTTTGCATTCTCACTCCCACTGTCCATTTTGAAACCCTTTTCAAATTTACAGCACATGTCAATCATCTCGTTTAAAGAATGATCGAATCTATTCACTTTATAGTTTACAATAAACTTAGTGAAATCATCCGAGAGAGATGCAAGGAAAAAGTCTTGGGCCATTTTCCCATCGATGGAAGTTCCTAAACTTTGAAGATCTTGAAAGATCCTTTCCATCTTTTGTCCATGTTTATGGACCGATGCCCCCTTTGCCATTTTGGCATTCATTAGACTACAAACATTTGAGAATCGTACATTACTAGTCTCATTGTCATGCATCTTATGCAAACTATCAACCATGGCACAAGAAGTGTCCATGTGCTTATGTAGCTTCATAAGCTCCTCACTAAGTGAAGTGAGGATTAAGCATTTGACTTGTAAGTCATCCTCATAGTGTCTAACATAATTTTGACACTCTTCCTTTGAAGCCAGTTTCGTAGGAGGTACATAAGGAGGGGATTGCTTAAGCACATACAATATGTCTTTCACCTTTGAGACATTCTCAATGTGGCGATACCAAGCAAGGAAACGTTGGCCCTTAAGGTCCCTTTTGTCAAGTATAATGGTGGGTATTATTTTAGGCATGTCGTTAACTACATAACATAACAGAAATCGTATTAGATTGTTTGTTTCAAAACTACTTGATTGGGTCTTAAATCAAATAGTACCACCCACTATTTTTGGCAAATTCCACATCCCTCAATGGAATTCGAGAGTTATATTGAACTCTAAGCGGGGTATGGGAGACTCACCGTTACCAAGCCCACCTCACGATGATACGATGTTGGTTAGCAAAAATAATGATGAGAGAATAACGCTTTATTCATTTACAACTTTTGTAATTACCCATCCGTTTGGCCTCTAGAGAATGTTGCCTCACGATGATACGATGTCGGCTCCATTGCACTTAGTTAAGTTATTCCCACCATGCTTAGTTTGTGAAGGGGTTCAAGAATAGCCTCACGATGATACGATGTCGGCTATCCTCGTTGCCTACACTCACCTCATCATATGTTTATGGACTCCTCCTGGATGTAAGCACATACTTTGAACTCCCCCATGATAGGGTGAAGCCGGTGCATGAGTCACAAACGATTGGAGCCCACCACGGTGGAAGGCCTACGAAGAGATGTTCAAAATATCTCTCGCTTATCAACTTAATATTTGTTTGTTGATGGAGTAGTTTTGGGCTACATCAAAATCATTTTAATCTTATTAAAAGAACTTGGGCCTATCACAACTATTGGTCCAAGTTAATATGAATTAGTAGCATATAATACTCCCACTGTTTCATTGAAACAAGTGAGACTATATGGAACTACTAACGAACGCATTGCATCCTCATATTGACTATATAGTCATATTAGGTTTTAGGATGATTATGAACCGATTGATTTGATCCAACACGAGCCTTGTGTTGGACCTTGGGTTTAAGGTAGATAGTTGTTGATTTTAGTTACGCGTTTAATCTAATTAAACCGTTATTTCCTATTGGGCGTTGGACCCAACTATTCCAATTTGCATACATATAAACAAAAAGGAATACATGAAATAATAAGAAGGGCTTATGCCATTTTACAACACAAATAATGGACTTATGTCCATTTACAACAAATTGAATTAATCAAATTACATTCAAATCTAAACTACTTAACCCAAACATTCATAATGTAAAGTGGCCAATCACATAGCTCAATTATCGAGGCCTTTGGTTCATAATCACCCTTTTCTTAATCAATCACATTAACTAAGAAAACAACTTTAAACAATTGGTTTTTGGACCTAACCATTAGACATCTATGATGCCTCAGGTCAAAGGACTACTTTGCATATTGCAACTATCGAGTTCTTACATGACATGTATGTTCGAACTCTCTTTTGATCGTAGTTCAGTGTACTCGATTACTCTTTCGAGCACCTATGTGTTTGTCTAAGTGTCCAACACCAAATGACTTGAGACTAGTCATACTCACGCTTGAGTCGACATAACACATACTAACCTTAACGGATTGTCAATGCCCAATTGGCAATCCTATGGCTAGGAACGTTTTAAGAATGAACATAAGAGAAAGGTCTCAATAATCTAACTTACTTAAATCACTTGTCTCTTAGATCAAATACATCCCTTGGATTCCCTTATCGCTTAAACACATGATACAATAAATAGTGATTAACAATAAGCTTTGCCCTTCATTAAACATATAAAAGTTTAATATAATAAGTATTCCAAAAGCTATTACATCAAATGAGTGGCTTTGTGGGCATACTTCCAACATATAATGTGCATGTCGTGTACATATAGTGAGCAAATCCTGATAAATTCATCAAACAAAACACCAACATTGATTGACTGTGCTTTGTTCCCACCCTCGATATGAGTCCAGTGGTGGTGGTCTCGAGCCTCGGTTGTTTGTCGTGTTGCCGGAAAATGGCTGGAAAACTATTGGCCTGCTTGAGTTTCGATCCTAATGATCGGGGACGAGATGCGTGACACGACTATGTGTTTTAGACTCGTGCGGTCAAGATGAAATTGATGGTGGCTTCAATTTTGACGGTGTTGGTCGGGATGATAGTGCATCGTGTATGCACAGTGAGATTGGGAGAGATAGTGCTTGAGGGAGAAAGTGACAGAAGAGAAAGAGGGAGGGAGAGAGAGAGTAGAGAGAGAGAAATCAGAAAATGGGAGCAAATAACCCATTTATATGTGGGTATTTTAGTAATTTCTATTTTGTGCATGGTGTGCATGACCTGTGATGACCACTCCCTAATTTTTCATGTAACTTTCTCCCCGAGTGTGTAAATTCACGTTTATGCCTTTTTGGCAAAAGTGGAACATGACATGGACGTATTTATTTAATTCTTAAATTATTTTTCTCGTTATCGTAATTAAATAGTACTCGTTGTTACGAATGCGTGAGCGCGAGTTAGACCCGAATCGGAGCTGTAACGAAAAAGTTACGCACAGTTAACGTACGTTAACAACGAGAAAATTTGGTACACGCGTGTGTTAATTTATCAGTGTGGGAGACATTGTTATTGATAAGGAGACAAATTTTTTATGTACAACTTACTGTACAAAATCTAAAAATCTTATCCCTTTTTTAAAAAAAAAAATGGACCCGTGCCCTTTTTCCTCACCACCAATCAATTACTTTCCCACACTATTGCACCGAATCATATTTTTCTTCTCAGCCAATCAGAACTCATATTCTCTCTTTCTTTCTCTCTCTCTCTCTCTTCTTCTCTTTCTCTCTCTATCCCGAGACTCTCTCTTCTCTGCAACCACTAAGAACAACCACCAAACTCCATGGATCGAACCTAAAATTTCCACCATCACACTTCTCTCATCCTCACGAACCCAACTATACAAACCGATCGTGAAATGGTTGAGTTTTGAACACCCAACTCGGAAGCTCCGACTCGGACGAGTTTTCCCTGACATGTTCTCGGCCAAGTTACAAGCTTTTGGGACGTTTGGAAGCCTTCACACAACTCCCTCGAGTCAATAGCCTAAGTTTGAAGTCAAGTTGACATGGAAACACACGGTTTCGAGGCGAAGATAATAAGTCTGAACTTTTCGAGTCTTTTTCTGGCCACTTCCGTCCATCTTTTGGACTTTTGAAAGGTACAATCTTGTTCTACTCCTTAAGAGCTTCAATTCCATATAAAGTGCGTTGAAAATGGTTGAGAAATGAGCAAGTTATGAAGTTTTGATTTTTTTCTAGTTTTCGGCGAAACCAAATGGCGGCGGCGGACAAAGGAAGTCACCGGAGAAGAAGGAGAATATTTCGTCAAAGTTGACGGAATATTTTGACGCTGTTAGGTAACACCGTTAGGTTTCGTTACTATTTAACGGAATATTCCCTAGGTCTGTCAGTTTCTGAACTGTGCTTTGACGCGAATGTGGCCGTGGGCTAGGCAGCGCGTGAGGGTGCGTCCGGCCTCCGGCGGGCGTGTGCTTGACGTATACAAGTCCATGACGTCGAGTAGAACATTTTCGTAAATTCAAACCCTCCGTTTGAGAAAACTATGGGGGTTTTTCCTAGCTTCTTTGTGTATGTGTTAAATTAATTAATTATTTTAGTTATTTCACATATAGGAGAAAATTATCCTGAAGAAGTACGAGGTCAAGTAAGGCAAGGAGGCTACGATCTAACCACGTATCAGTGAGTGGGATTTTGTTTATATATATATGATATATAAAGTTTGATAGTTTCCACAAATGCTTTTGAATTGATTCATGCCTATTATGCCATGATTAAATAATGTTATAAGAAATGTTGTACTATTGTGAAATGCTAAAATAATACTACGGGATGCGCAGGTAAGTTTATTATGTTGACTAGAATTATTGAATCATTATGGCATGCTTATATTTATGTAGTTTGCTCATCATTGTTGCACCCAATGTTAGTGCTCTCCCAGGGCCAGGGCCAGTCTTTCACGTGTATGTTCACATCCGCATCGCATGGTCGCCTTGGATCCAAGTAGGTGCCAGTCATGTCGTACAGGTTGCAATAAGCAAATCTGACATCATGTCGTACATGTTACAATAGGCAACTCCGACTCGTATGTGATTGCGAATAGCGCCAGTCTTCACGTGATTGTAGCACTAGAGCGTATATTATGATTACACCCAGTCCTGTCGTACATGTTGCATTAGGCAACTCCGACTTGTGTGCTAGCATAGATTGATGAGCATCAGTTTAGTCGTACAGGTTGCATTAGGCGACTCCGACTTGTGTGCTAGCATAGATCGACGAGCATCTGATTTTATTATGCTACTATTGAGATATTGTGATTGGCATATTACTAGAATTATTGTTGATTTGCATTTGATTTTATACTTATACGTAATATGATTTTCTGGAAACTATACATGTTTTACAGTGAGGGGTTAGTATGTTCACAAAATAAATGTGTTTTATAAACATTTGTTTTTGCCCACTCACCCTTCTGTTTTTTGTCCCTCCAGGTCTTAGATAGCTGAACTCTCTGTGGCATATGAGGAATCTCCGACGGTTCTGACATATCTATAATTAAATGTAGGAGCTGTTCCTGTTGTGTATTAAGTAGTTAACTAGTTTCGATTGCACTACCTATGTCATCTATGCTATGAACATTTGTGTTTTATAGGTTCTTCCCACTACTGCGCGCACACTTTATTAGCTAAAATAAATCCTAGTTCGATTTAAATGTATCCATATTTTTATGCATCATTTTCCTTTATGGTTACGTCACATTCGAGTGTTGGCCATCATGCCTTTACTTCAGTCGGGGTGTGTCATGGCCGGTTTGTCTTATTTTAGTCCCAAGATTAAGAAATTGTCCCAATTTAGGGTATTTTCCAAAAAAATATCACTTATATCATGTAAAAGTTAAACACTGTCCCGAAGGAGTTCACCTTGTAAGCTTATGATTTTTATCCAAAATATACATCACTACAATGTTAGATAGTCTGCTCGAAAGTGTTTTAAAAAATAACTAAAATCACTTTTAGATCACCAAAAACGTTAATGATAATGTTACAAAAAAAGTTCAAAGTACTTCTAAGCTAAAAGAGAACTTGTAGTACTTTACTTCTTCAAGAAGCACTTTAAATGATTTTTCAAGAAGCGTTTAGATTTTTATTGAAAAATTTGATGTGTTTATAGAGGGAGGATCCTCGCTAGATGCTCTTTGTGAGGATTCCGGAGATCCTTCAATCACATTATGTTCATCGTACATCATGTGGCCAGTTTTTGTCAGGTATTGTTTATATTCAGTTTTAATAAAAAAATCTCTAATTGAATACTGAAATATTCCTCTTTAGGGTTTCTCTAGGTCTTCTCTAAGAGAGCGGAGGGACTGGTAATTACGACACTGGCCGTATAATTCTGAGTGTTTGTGCTCGACGACTTGTGGAGATCACAGCTGGGATAGTGGATTAGGTTTTAGTGGATGGTTCAAAGGTTAGCACGACATCTAGGGGAGAAAATTCGTGGGTATTATCGAACAGGTTTGTAAGTGGTGCAGTGACTGATGGAGGATATGGTGATGAAATTTGCAAATAGATTGGCTCTCACTGTGGAAGAGCAAAGAGTAGTTGTAATTGATGACAAGGATAGTGCATTGCTCCACGCCGATAAGGCATTTCTAGTTGGGAGAGTGCTCTCACGCAAGGTGTTTAACAAAAAGTGGTTCAAACGCCAAATGTTGAATCTGTGGTGCCCCAAGGCTAGGGTTACGATAGTGGAGATGGATGATGGGCTATTCTCATTTGGGTTCAATAGTGTGCGGGAACGTTCAATAATGTAGAAATGAGGGCCATGGTTGTACGATGGTGCTCTGCTGGTGTTGGCGAAGGCGGTCAACTTGGCACATCCCGCGAGTATTCCGTTGAATTTGCAGGAGTTTTGGATTCAAGTGAAGGGATTACCCCTTGCGTATATGACTCGTCACATAGGGCAGTTCATCGAGAACCATATTGGAACGCATGTTCTCACTTATCAGAGTCTAAAAGGTGATATATTTAGACGTATATTACGCACTCGGGTCAAGATCGAGATTATAAAGCCGCTATAGCGAAGTCTTTTGCTGTCGTTCCAAGGTACGGAGGTGGGGATTGATTTGAGCTATGAAAAACTCCCAATTACCTGTTTTATCTGTGGGATTATTGGGCATATAGAGGAACAGTGTCTACAGTTCAAAGGTAAGAATGAGGATGACCTTTCAAAGCCGTATGGACGATGGTTCCAGAATGCTGTGTTAAGTGATAACTATCGGTGGCCACAGGGTAAGAGGTTTGGGTTAGATGCCTTATAGGGATGGTTCATGACAGCACCGCTGCATGTAGTGAATGAGGAGAGTATGAATAGAGTTGCAGTGGTGGATCAGAGAGCTAGATGAGACACCGGTGGTGGCTGCGGATGGGCTATTAAACAACGAGATTATTGGGGTGGAAACAGATGATACCATAATCAATTGGGACATTAATATTCCTGATTTGAATGTTGAGGTTGACCCGAAGGAAACGAGGGAAGATGCTATGGTAATTATGTCAACTCAGCAAATCCCGTTAGCTTGGGAAAGAGTGGGTTGACCTTGTTTGGAATTGATTTGAATGCACCGCCAGTTGTGCATGGGGAGACTAGTCAGGGCCAATCAGCTTAAGCGGTGGTGGGAATAGGGAATGAAATCAACAGGAATGAGATGAATTTGAATGGGCCCGGAGGTGGAGATGCGGTTATGCCGAGCCAGCATGTGGGCTTGTTGAGGCAGAATGTGGCTTTTAGGCAAAATTTGGGGGGGGGGGGTCCAGTGGTACCAGTTGGTGATGATTCGGGGCTAGGATCAAACCCTTTCAACCTTATGCCTATTATTGAACATCATCAGAGAACCAGAAAAATGAGACTACGAAGAGGTGTCGAGAGGGTTGTGTAGACCTCTTCTCAGCCCAGTGCAGGGGATCATGAAGTTGCACATGTACATGTATTAGGGAAACGTAGGACCCGAGAAGATGAGGATAGGGTAGATCATTGTGGAGGTCGGAGAAGGTTGATTGATAGCTCAGTGTTTTCCAGTTCATTGGCGGAGGTTGACAGGGGTCAACCCCGCTGTCAGCAATGAGTTGTTTAAGTTGAAACTGTCGGGGGCTTGGGAACTTCTGGGCAGTTCATGCATTCCAATGTTTAATATCTAGTCAAGATCCCACTGTAATGTTCTTGTGCGAGACAAAAAGTAATTCTCATTACATGGACCGGTTACTTTTAAAGCTGAATTTTGATCGTAGTTTTACCGTTGATAGTAGAGGTAATTCAGGAGGTTTATGCTTTTTATGGAATAATGAAATAAATTTATGCTTAAGATCTTATTCCTGGAACCATGTTGATTTTGATGTGGGTGTTCCAGGGGATACAATGTGTTGGAGATTTACTGCTTTTTATGGATTTCCAGCCACTTGTGATAGATATAAATCTTGGAGGTTGTTGGAGGCTCTTGCTGACAATGAGACAACACCTTGGGGTATGTATTGGTGATTTTAATGAAATCCTCCAAGCCAACGAGCAGGAAGGGGGCAATATTCAACGAGATAGGCAAATGGAGGGGTTCCAGAATGCGGTGGACCATTGTCGATTGGTTGACCTTGGTTTCTCAGTAAATAAGTTTACGTGGTTCACGACGAAAGGGGGTGGTATCAAGGTGGGTTTGGTGCAACATTTTAAGGTGCAACATTTAAACAAATCTTTGTCCGATCATATTCCGATTTTGCTTAATTGCTCGAGACGCACACTAATCCGAGGTAAGAAGCAATTTCGTTATGAGGAAGTTTGTCATATGCTAGGTCAGGATGGGTGGAATCATAAAGATGACACGAATAAAGCTCAGTAACTGGGCCTGTAACAATGCTAGGTCAGGGCCGAGAGAGTTTAGTGAAGTGGAGGACAAGCTTACGAGTTTGTTAGGTCAGCCATTCACGGAAGAATCTATTGAGCAGAAAAACGAGCTTATTGGAAATTTGAATAGATTACTTGAACAAGAGGAGCAGTTTTGGAGACAACGGTCGAAGAAGAATTGGGTTAAACTTGGTGATCGTAATAGCAAGTACTTTCATTAGAAAGCTAATAGGAGGAAAAAACGTAACTGTTTATATGGGTTAATGGATGATAATGGGTGTTGGCGTGATGACCGTAATGGAATGGAGGAGGTTGTGGTGTCGTACTTCAAAAAGATGTTTAGCTTAAGTGGGGTGGCGAATTTTGCCTCATTCGGTGACGGATGAGATGAATAACTATCTTGATAGCCCGTTCATGGATGAGGAGATTAGAAGTGTTGTGTTTTAGATGCATCCTACGAAAGCACCGGGCCCTGACGGTATGTCTCTGGGTTTCTATCAAAAACACTGGGGGTGGTAGGTACGGATGTTTGCAATGGGGTTCGGTTCATGCTCATATCTAGTCAAATCTTACGGAAAATTAACTATACCCATGTCACGTTAATCCCTAAAGTCAAGGACGTTAAGTTAATGTCACAACTACGCCCTATTAGTTTATGCAATGTTTTGTACAAAATAGTGGCGAAAGTGCTGACGAACAGGTTGAAGCTTATCCTTCCACATGTTATTTCTCCTCCTCAAAGTGTGTTTGTTCCGGGGCGATTAATTTCTGATAATTACTTGGTAGCTGCTGAAGTGGCTCATTATATGCATAAACGGTCCTCAGGAGTCCATGGTTTTATGGCATTGAAGTTAGACATTAGCAAGGCATACGATCGTGTGGAATGGAAGTTTCTCGAGGCTATGATGCATCGCATGGTGTTTTCGAATAGGTGGATCCGTACTGTCATGTTGTGTATTACAATGGTGACTTACTCTTTTAAGTTGAATGGAGACCCGGTGGGTTATGTGCATCCTAAAAGAGGTATAAGACAAGGGGATCCGTTGTCCCCTGATTTGTTTGTTATGTGTGCAGAGGGATTCTCGGCATTATTAACAAGGGCCGAACTTGATGGAGATTTACAGGGGATAAAGGTTTGTCGGGTGGCTCCTAGTATCCACTATCTGTTTTTTGCTGGTGATAGCTTTCTCTTTGCCCGAGGTACACTTAGTGAGTGCCAAAACATTAAATAGGTGTTGAGACTGTATGAAATGGCTTCTGGTCAAATGGTAAATTTTGAGAAAAGTTGTATTTCTTTCAGTCCCAATTTTACGAGTTATGACAAGCAGTTACTAGCCGACTGTCTCGGTATGAGGATAGTGGAATTTCATGATAAATATTTGGGATTGCCGGTATTAATTCTGAATTCGAAGAAGGAAACTTTCGCGTGTGTCAAATATATGGTATGGAAAAAGTTGCAAAGTTGGCGAGGTGGACTCCTAAGTAGTACGGGTCGTGAGCTATTGGTGAAGACGGTGGCTCAGGCTTTACCTTTGTACTCTATGCAATGCTTTCTTCTTCCCAAATCATTTTGTGAAGAATTGAACGTGATGATAGCTAAGTTTTGGTGGAGTGGGGACCCGGGTAAAAGGAAAAGACATTGGCTTAACTGGAGGTACTTGTGTAAGCCCAAGCACAATGGAGGCCTTGGATTTAGAGACCTTTATGCATTTAATCAGGCTTTGTTGGCTAAGCAAGCATGGCGCTTTCTTCATGATCCAGGGTCTCTTGTATTCCTGCCTTCAAAGCTTGTTATTTCCCTACGGTTGATTTTCTTGAAGCGAGGGTGACTTCCAATAGTTCATAAGTTTGGAGAAGTATCACAGTTTCAAGACCGGTGCTTCAAAAGGGACTTCGGTGGCAGGTGGGTAATGTGAAAAAGGTAAAAATATGGCAAGATAACTGGGTGCCCAAGGAGTGTTGTTTCTGGATCTTGACCTCGCCACTGGTGCAATGGGGTGTTGATGCCACGGTGGACAGATTAGTTTGGGCGGAGTTGAAACAGTGGAACGTTCAGTTATTGAATGAATTTTTCTCCCGGGAGGAAGTGGAGCTAATTAGAGGGATTCCACTAAGTTTACGGGATATGGCTGACCGTAGGCTCTGCCATTATGAATGACATGGGAAGTTTATTGTCCAAAGTGCCTATCATGTCGCACGGGGATTAATTGGCGTTAGTGGTGAAGGTGCATCTGGATCCTCTTCTTCTTCTAACTCTGATGGAGAGAAATTATGGAAAGCCTATGTTCCAAGGAAGGTGAAAATTTGTGTTTGATGTGCATGCTTGGATTCTCTGCCAACAAAGTTGAACCTTTGCAAACAGAGAGTGTTGAATGAAGAGATGTGTGTAGCTTGCGGTGGCCAAGTGGAATCCACGGAGCATGTGTTGCGAGATTGCAATGTGGCAAAAGCGGTGTGGTTTTGAAGCTTGGGTATAAGGGTGGATACCGGCCAGAGAGTGTCATTTATGCATTAGTTAGCCAATCTACCATTATAGGGTCCTACTTTGGGTTTTGAACTATGTTTAATGTTGATTTGGACCTTGTGGGAGCATATGAATGAGATACTCTAGAACGGCAAGTCGTTGCCTTCGCTTGAGATTGTGCTCCAGGCCGAGGGTTGGATGTAGGAGTTCTATAAATGGCACAAGGCAACAAATAAGAAGCTTATCTGAAAGACTCAGACGTGGAGGAGACTTGCAGAGGGTTGGGTTAAGTGTAATTTTGATGGAGCTTGGAATCAAAACGGGAACCGGGGGAGGTTTTGGGGTGGTGATATGTAACCATTTGGGTGAATTTGTTGATGCTGTTGCAGGTCCGATTGAGGGGTCATGTTCGGCTTTGCAAGCTGAATTCATTATAGCTCAACGAGCTGTTTTGTTGGCGAAGAGTCTAGGTACGGTGGAGGTGAAGATTCATTTTGAAGGAGATGCTAGTTTGGTGATGGCAGCTATGAAAGGCCAAGGGGATGATTATTCAGAGTTCGGCCCTATTATAAAATATTTGCATTGTTTTATTACGGAGTGGTCGATTGTGTTGGTTAGTTATATCCAGCGGGAAGGTAATTCGGCGGCGCATTGGCTTGCTTGTATGGGGATTACTAGTGATCAGAAGGTATTGTGGTTCGAGGAGCCTCCAGATTTGATCTGGGATATTCTTTTAGAGGAGGGATTGTAAGCTCATATCTACTATTCATTTGAGGATAGGTCTATTGTTGTGCGGGACGCTCTTTTCCTTCGACCGGGTTGAAATCCCCGGCAGAATTTTTATCGAGGTCCATTATGCACACTATCCTCAGTTTGTACGTATTTTGATTTGCTTAATGAATATCGTACCTTTGCTTCAAAAATTAAAAAATTTACAATGATTTCTGACCCCACAATGTACGATGAACTTATATGATTTGAGAATCCCCGGGATCCTCACATGTGTTTATAATAGAAGTGCTTTTAAAGAAGCATTTCCAAACAAGCAAAAGTACATATGGTAAAACAAAGGTGCAGGTAGATAAAAAACATTCAGGTCAAATCAAATAAATTCTTGCGAAGGTTATGACAGTTTAACATTAATTCTTCTTTTCTAGCTTATTCTTTTCTATAATTAGTACAACACTTGGACCCCTCATTGTAATTCATATAAATCATTTTACTCATGTGGGTAGTTGTTGATTGATCGATCTGATCAATACTTCATTACTTGTTGCACCTATATATATTGGCTGTGGTTATAGCTATGAAGTTATACCATCCAATCTCTCTAGTTAATTTGTACCGTCAAAGCCGCCCTGCAATTTATTAATTACTACACTTTCGGACCACATTGAGATCTTCTGCATTCTTCGCAGCAGCTGGATTATTTTCCTGAGCTTTTACCATTTTCTCACAAGATGGGCACACCGGAGGCATTGTAGCCTTCTGAATGTACAATGGTGATGTCCCGTTCGCGTTTAATGATTTCAACTCCTGCAACTCTTTCTTCAACCTTCGATTCTCGTCACTTAGACTTTCACAACATTTCTTTAAGAACTCACAGTCTACTTCTGTTTGCTTCAACTTTGTCCTGTGATGCATAGACATCAGTTAATGGGTGTTGCCCTTTGAGAACATATATAACATGTCAAATTGTTTGATACGAGAATAATTTCTATTTATGAGTCACCTTGCTCTTCTGTTCTGAAACCAAACTTCAACTTGTCTTGGCTTCAGATTTAATTGCTCAGCAAGTGACTGTTTCTGGACCTACAAAGTTTGGTTGAAAATATAAATTGAACAAACTAATAATAATAATATTAAGAAATTAAACAGTTCTTGACAAAGCAAGCCTTCAATCTCTTTTCTTTATCTTTTTCATTAACCTTTATGCTATGCTGATGAACCAATCTTCATGACGAAGTTTTGAAAATAAACAATTATAATAGAACTGCTCCCCCTTATGCACTTGTGTTCAAATCCCCCTTCTTATAGTTTTTATATAAATTTAAAATAGAATATCGTTTATATCTAAAATAGAATATGGTTATATCAGCTGAGATGAAAGTTTAATACGTACCTGATTAAGGGTGCTATGCCGGTTGAAGCTCTCTTCCAACAAGGTGGACTGCTCTTCTGTGAGCCTCAGTTTCTTTCTCACACCATTTTTGTTGTTCATGATAACACTCTTGTTATTGGTGTGATCGATGCTTCTCTCATAACTTTCTTCATCTTCATCCATTGTCCTCACGCTTGATCCATTTGCAATGTGATCGTCCAAATTAGGAACCTCCTGTTTCGGGCAAAGCGCAAATGATAGGTCCAAGCAAACCAGAGGATTATCCTTCTTCTCTTGCCTTGAAGCATATTCACACACACCAAGCCCTAGTTGGAGCTTTGTGTTGCATGCTTCTTCAACATCACCCATTTTTGAGAGAGAGAGAGAAGAGAGAGAGAGAGAGGGGGGGGGGGGGAGATGAATATAATTGTGAAATGGGAGGGGGAATAAAGGGATATTTGATAGAGATTTTATTATGGGAGTTGAATTTCAATCAGTTATTAGTCCTAATAATAATTTTGATTGAGGAATTACTTACACCAAATGACCCGTTTTAATGTACTAATGCAAAGTAGAGTATATAATAGAAGAAAGAGTAAAGGAAGGCGTTAAAAGTTTGACTCCTATTAGGAAACCCAAACCTCCTTCAATGCCATATGTTTGACTTCAGGAATTCCATGGCTTAATGATTTTTATTGAGTTTTTTTTTCTCTTCCACAAAGTTGACTTTCGTCGTTACAACAATATCTACGTCCACTCTTAAAAAACAAACAAAAAGAATTCATATCCAATAATTTGCAGAATTTTGTTCAACTATGGAACCTCTCAAACAGTGAAAAGTGAAAGCATCTTTCCTAGGATTTAAAAGAAAATATCAGTTGAATAGAAAATCGTTTAGCAATTTAATTACCATCACTATGTCACTTTTGTTTTGGTTAACTGACTCGCAAGGAGGATGTTTGAAAATGACATCCAGGGCTTGTTTGGTATTTAGAATTAGTATAAATTATGTAACTCGTAGAATTCAAGGTGTATTAAAAGGAAGGACGGAATAAATAAATTTTTATTTTGTGGCGATTAATATGAAGGAAATATATTTCTGATAATCTTACTATGTTGGTGGGGAATAAAATAAAGGGGTGTGCTATCCACACACACCTTTTTACTTCTCACACATCATTTGTTAATTTCTGTCTGTTGATATTCTTCAATTCATCCGATCCGACGGCCGAAAACCAAAAAGGTGTGGGAGAAGTAAAAAGGGGTGTGTGGATATCACACCCCTAAAATAAATAAGGTTTCTAAGTAATTCATCTTCATGAACCCTAAACCCTAAAACCAATCGTAAACAGCAAAAGAGTCATTTATGATTTAATTCATTCTAAATCTTGATCATTGAACTACATTGCTTATAGGAGGACATCACACATTTCTTAGAGTCTGAACATCCTCCTGAAATACAATATCGGATCATGACTTTCTTGTTATGGGCTATCCTGTAATGTAATGCAATAATTTTAACCATTTAAATTTTATATTCCTATTCTTTCATCATCTTATCATGCAATATGCGTTTTTTATTCAATTATTTTTGAAGATCTTGTAAAAAAAACGCAAAATTGCATGATAAAGATGAAATGATGATGGTGAAGAAAATCAAATATTGGCTCTTACCGTTGATGTATTTTCTATTTTCTAACATGAAAGAAAGATGTCTGTAGATATATATACAATAATCTTGAACATGGTTGGCCATTCCAACAGAAAAGTGCGGCATTAGTTAATGGCGGAATACAACTGGGAAGGGCCTTTCTTTCACCTGGTCACGGATCTACACGCAGCAAGCAGTATTCTGTGAAATTAGGGACGCGCCAATTAGCCTAACTTTTAAAATCATGATGATATCGAGTTAGCTAGGGACGGACTGTATATGTACTAACTAGGGTTACTCAATAAATAATTGTGATTGTGATGTACACTTTGTAAAGAGTAATACCATTAATCATTATCTCGATAGATGCATGCCATATAGCATGTACAAATCAAAATGTCATTAGACACACAAAAATGATCCCCTAGTTGACAACCTCTATAAAAGTAAATCTTATCAAGTGCGAGCATATTCTTGCCTCCATGACCATCCCATTGGCATTATTGCAACTGCATTATCACTCATCACTCTCCACATTTAGAAATTAATACATTCAAGACTCGAAAAAATAAGTAGGTGGGTAAGAGGTTTGTAGCACAGTTAGTTAAAAGGGTTAAACTCTGTTTACTACTATTATGTTTCGTGGTTTTCAACATTTAGTACATCAAGTTTTTTTCATCCCAGAGTCATACCTAAAGTGTTAATTTTGGGACAGTCTCATACATCCGTTAGTCAAATTGTTAGTTCTCCCGTTAAGTGATGACGTGGCGCCCATGTAGACAATGAAGAAAAAAAAACCAATCTGCAACCCAGAAGAAGAAGAAGAAGAAGAGGAGGAAGAAAAAAAAAAAAAACGAATCTGCAACCCAGAAGAAGAAGAAAAAAAATGAATTTGCAACCCAGAAGAAGAAGGAGGAGGAGGAAGAACAAGAAGAAGAAAATAAAAAACAGCAGCCCAAACCCAGTTCGTCCACCCCCTCCGCGACCCACCTGCCTTCCCCCCCCCCCCCCCCGCTCCGCGACCGCGAACGCATACCCAGAAGGTTCTTCTTCTGGATTGTAGATTCTGTTTTTTTTTTTTTCCCTTCTTCTTCTTCTTCTTCTTCTTCTTCTGGGTTGCAATTTCGGTTTTGTTTTTGTTTTTTTTTCTATTTCTTCTTCTTCTGGGTTGCAGATTCGGTTTTTTTTTTTTTCTCTTCTTCCTCCTTCTTCTTCTTCTGGGTTGGGGGGGAGGGATGTTTTTTTTTTATAACTTTTATTTAATTATTTATTTTAATATTTTTTAATGACACGTGGCGCCTAGTCATTGTCCACCTGGGCGCCACGTCATCACTTAACGGGAGAACTAACAGTTTGACTAATGGATGTATGAGACTGTCTCAAAATTAACACTTTAGGTATGACTCTAGGATGAAAAAAAACTTGATGTACTAAATGTTGAAAACCATGAAACATGAGGGTAGTAAACAGAGTTTAACCCTAGTTAAAAACACTAGCATTTATTAGGGTCGGTCTTGAGGGTAGCCGAAGTAGGTGGGCCGCTTCCCCAACTTTTATTTTATTATATATATCTAAATTAATATTATAAACTGTGTTTGTCCAAATAAGAAGTTTACAGGATTTGAGTCTTTGAGTTTTTGAGTCTTTGTTAATAGAATTTTGTTAATTGTACAATTTACATTTGACTCTATAGAAAGAAGTTTTCCGAAATTAAAGTTCAATCTTATCTTCGATCAACTATGTCACAAGAAAGATTCAATGGGTTAGCTATTTTATCTGCATAAAATTAATTAGTATATTTCCGTCTAAAAACGCTAGATGTATAATACTTAAGTTTAATTTTTATGATATTTGTGAGAACACGATTTTTCAAGGTCCCAATAAAGCTGATCGGAATACAGTTACCTCAGCTATATCAAACGGAGCGGTTATGCCACTATTACCCTGTTCCGAGGCAATAAGCAAAGTCCAAGCGACTTCGCTAGAATGATTATACTTATTTCGCAAGACATAGGATCTCATCTGGTATAAAGTCATCCAGATCCCCTATAAGTGTTAGAGTTCCTACAATCTAGGAATTGGCGTGTGCTGCAATTAATCACAACTCATAAGAGGGTGCAATATCTACTTCAAAATATCATCTAGGCTCCTTCCAACTTAGAACAAAGATTCTATCGTAAAAAAAAGTCTCTCTCTCTTGGTTGGTATAAATACACCCATCTAGGGTTCGTCTCTAATAACGCTATCTTTGTACTCTAATTCTCTTGCCAACTGCTTGAATCTAAAACTTTGTTACTAAGTTAACCGTCAAAGAGCCTTTGGCCAACACATTCCCCTCTTCTTAGGCTTGCTCACGATTGTTCTCTGTTTTCCAAGTACTCTAATTTGTACCTCCACCATCTGAGGCGATGCACAAATTTGATTCCAACAATTGCTCCTTGGTGTACGACATTGGCTCGGTTGTTAAGGGACATTGCCTCGAGCCATCTCGGCTAAGATCAAGGTCGCAGTTCTTCATGAGTTATCGGTTAGTATTTTCAACTTCTATTATTAATTTTTAATAAAGTAGTTAAAAAGAAAAAGGAAAATTAACTTGTTTAATATTTTTTAACTTGGCAACATCACTATGATCTTCAGGGCCTCAATGTTGATCAGACCAAGTATATATACAAGATGTTCTTCGGCCGGTCCACTCAGCAGAAGAGCGACCTCCACAAGCATTATGAGAAATACGAGGATCCGAATATTGCTCTAGCAGCTAGGTGCCCCCAGGAGTTGGTGAACTACCATGAAGATTGGACGTGGTGCTATGGCCATCTTTAGGACGAAACATACCTCGTAAATAAAATATATATTATTATACTTTAATAATACTTAGTAATATTTCAATAATTTTTTTCATATACGCACTTCTTTTGTTTAACAAAAAAGAGAGAAGACCAACGCAATATATAGGTCGAAGAAGAAACTTCTCCACCATCCTGGCTCACGATGCTTCTCCTATAGGATAAAGAAGTGACGTTAGGTAAGCACATATTTATTTTAAAATTTAATACATTTTAATCTCTATTAAACAACTAATAACATATTTGTTAACATTCTTTCAATTGCACGTGGGATCGAAGTTTCTTGAGATTGACGGAGCAGCTTCATGTAAGTTTGAGGCAGCTTCACAGCTTCCCCCAGACATCTCGATCGAGGCCGTCGTTCTTGCCCAGGATGTGGGTCTCCACATCATGACGATCACCTTGATCAGAGCCTTGGTCGTAGGTCGGAGAAAGTTTACTAGGGCATTGTGACACACTCCGACCCGGAATGTTCATCTAGACTTCGAATCGAGCTGTGTTGGCCGACAACATAAAGTTGACGAAGCCATATAGTGTAGTGATGTGGGAAATACGAATAAATTTAAGCCTAAAAGTGAATAAATGCAAGAGTGCGCATGTGAGTTGGATTGAATCCAACTCACACGGGATGTCAGAGCATAAGTAAAGTACAGTAAAAGTAGGATAAAAAATATACCATCGAATGTACTCTCTTATACCAACATTTGCCAAGAATCCTCGTTGACACAAAAGCTTTACTACTAAAACCTGAAGGGGCAAAAAACAAGGGTGAGTGGGCCTAAAAATAAAGCTTTGTAAAACCTTTTAATAACCCCTCACTGTAAAGCAAGTATAGTTTCCAAATATAACATACTACATATAATATGAAAATACTTACCGTAGCCAAGGTTTTAAAAAACGTTAGGCGCTAGTCGGGCGGAAGGCTAGCGCCTAGCGCCTAGGCTGCTATGCGGGGTCTAGGTGGATTTAGGTAAATTTCTTATATATCTTGTAAATAAGTGCATATTGACACTTATAAAAAATTATACTTGTATAAAATTCATGGATAAGATAATAAAAATGATAAAATCATTGTTCTAAAAGACACTAGACACTAGTCGGACGGTGAGCTGGGCGTAGCGCCTAGACGGATTTATGTAAATTTAATATAAATTAATTAAATTTACTATATAATATATAAATAATATGTCTTTTCTTTTAAAATAATATATGTGATGTTAGGATTTAAATACATACTAATGTAAATGTTCTTAAAAGAAAAAAGAATAATAAAACAATAGACTTTTACCAGTTTATGTAAATGGGCTTAAAAGAAATAAAAGAATAAAAAATTGGTAAAGAGAGTAATTGGACCAGGACCTGTGCAATCAAAATTCAAAAGAGAGAAGATGGTGGGACCATAATGAATTCACCCTACCCGTCCGTTTAAATTGAAAGCTAATATGGTGATCCCCACCTATCACATCCTAGTTTCGACTCTGCCGTAGCACGATATTGTCCGCTTTGGGCTCTGACCACGCCTTTATGGTTTTGTTTCTGGGAACTCACACGAGAACTTCCCAGTGGGTCACCCATCCTAGGAATGCTCTCGCCCAATCTCGCTTAACTTCGGAGTTCCGATGGAACCCAAAGCCAGTGAGTTCCCAAAAGTCCTCGTGCTATAGGGAGGTGGGTATATACATATAAGGCACATCACTGCTTCTCCATTGGTCGATGTGGGATGTTACAATCCACCCCCCCCATTAGGGGCCCGACGTCCCCGTCAGCACACTTGCACCACACAGCAGAGTGGCTCTGATACCATTTTATCACATCCCAGTCTCGACTCCGCCGTAACACGATATTGTCTTCTTTGGGCCTCGACCACGCCCTCACGGTTTTGTTTCTGGGAACTCACACGAGAACTTCCTAGTGGATCACCCATCCTAGGAATGCTCTCACCCAATCTCGCTTAACTTCGGAGTTCCGATGGAACCCGAAGCCAGTGAGTTCCCAAAAGGCCTCGTGCTATAGGGAGGTGGGATGTACATATAAGGCACAATACCCCATCTCCGTTGGTCGATGTGGGATGTTACACCACCCCTTCATCTTCTTCCTCCTGACCTGCAACATCATTTTTCCAGAAACATTTTCAGATCCCAGCGTTTTCTCATACGCCCGCCTAGCTTCCGCCCAGCCCAGCCCAGACCCGTATAGCTCCACCTAAACCCGTCTAATCCCACCTAGGCATCCGCCTAATATATTTTCTGATTTTGTGACCGACTAACAGTTAATTGGAGCGGTTGGTTACAATCCAGCACCTAGGCACCGCCAAGGCAGTCGCCTAGGCCGATTTTTAGAACACTGACCGTAGCCAACAATATTTTAAGAATGCAATACTTCACAATAATTCATAAATAAACACATAACATCTAATAATCACAATATCTCTAATAAACAACATATCATATCGAGTGCTCATCGACATATGCCGATACACGAGTTCATGCAAAGATATTGCGACATGAACATGACTGGTTGTAACAATGATTTACGCTCTAGTACTACAATCACGTGAAGACTAGCGCTATGTGCATCACATACGAGTCCTAATTTCTTATAGCAATCTAGGACAGGACTAGCACCTACAATGAATCCAAAGTGAGTGTACGGTGCGATGTGAACATACACGTGAAGCCTAGCCCTAGCCTTGACGAGTACTAACACCAGTGTAGCACACGATGAACAGATAACGTAAATATGATCATGCAACGGTAAATCGATAATTCAAGTCGACATAATACTATTCATGGCCGTAAATATAATTAAGGCGTCCCATAGAATTTATAATGATCTCATAAAACTCATCATTATGACATTTCTTATAAACGTTAGTTTAATTATGGCATCACGTAGAAAAATGCATTATTAATATGTATGGAACTAAATGAATATATATACTATATAAAAGACAAGACTCACTCACAGATACTTGCGAGGTCGCAGCCGTTCGAACTAGGAAAGCCAGAGTCTCCGATAGTAATCGCACATAAGCATAATATTGGGACCCATTAGTGAAACTCAATTGAAATGATTAAATTTGGAAAGAAAAAAAATGAGTGTCGATTTTGGAATTAGGGTGTCGAAATACGTTAAGAAGGGTCCTGAGCAATTTTCATAAAAAGTCAACGAAAATTCAACGGTCAACCAAAAAGTTAACCGAGCCACCAAGCCGGAAAACTACATTAAAACTTTGGAATTTCATTAAATGGATGCCAAAAAAGGACTGGGGCATCAAAATTAGCGTAGGAAGGTTTTTGAGAAAATTTCGAAAAAGTCAACACAAGTCAACATGAAGTTAACGGAATATTCCTCCAGATTCCTAAATAGGTCCGGGTTAGCCGGTTTGGATCCGGGTTTGGATCCCTTTTTTGTTATTGGGTCGAGTCAACCAGTTTGGGCTTGTAAGCTGCACCAACCGGACCCAGCGAAGAAGAAGATCGGTTTCTAGGCATTTTGGCCAGAAAACTTTCCCAACTTCGTTTAGCTTTGAATCTCAACCAAAACTCACCATTTAAATACCAGAATGAAGCTAGGAGGGTAGGGGATTCGAGTTATACCACGGGTCTTTTGTTCCAAAATTGGGGAGACTTTTCCCGAGCTATCTCTGCGTCCAAACTGTTGAAGATCAAAGATCTGTGAAGAAAATAAGATTCTAGAGAGAGTTTAGACAGAGAAGAAATCTAGAGAGAGATTGAGTTTGTTTGAAGAATAATTCTCATTAATTCCTCTCACAGTACAAGGTGTATTTTATATATAAATACTCACTAATGCTGACTAAGCATTCTAATACAACAAACTCCAACAAACCAAAACTTAACAACTAAGCTAAGTATCTAGGTATTAATTTGATACATTGTGTTCATGATTAGTAGGTAGTCCTTCAATATCCTTAACACACCCCCTCAAGCTGAAGGAAGGGGAACAAACTGAAAGCTTGTGACTGAGAGTAGCAAAACGATCTGTAGATAAGGACTTAGTGAAAATATCAGCAACCTGAAAGAGAGTAGGAACATGATGAATACTGATATGACCTTGAAGAACCTTTTCGCGGATGTAATGATAATCAATCTCGACATGCTTTGTTCGAGCATGAAACACAGGGTTCTTAGCTAAGGCAATAACACTTTGATTATCACAAAAAATCACAGGAGTGCGAAGAAGAGGAAAGGAGATGTCCTGCAAAATTTTACACACCCAAGTGAGCTCAGCAGCAGCATTGGCTAAAGACCGATACTCTGCTTCAGTAGATGATCGGGCCACAGTGGTTTGCTTCTTAGCACTCCAAGAGATCAGATTGGGACTCAAGAAAACACAATAACCACTAGTAGATCGGCGGTCAACTGGACAACCGGCCCAATCAGCATCAGACCACACTGTGAGAAACTGTTTACCTGGTTTAAACCATAAACCTGAGTCAACAGTACCCTTGAGATAGCGTAAGATCCTTTTGACAGCCTGGAGATGGATAGTTCGAGGGGCATGCATATGCTGACACACCTGATTCACAGCAAAAGCCAGATCTGGGCGAGTCCAGGTCAAGTACTGAAGAACACCAACAGTAGATCTATAAAGTGTAGGATCGGAAAGAAGAGTGCCAGAATGATCCAATTTGACGGAACTCACTGGAGTAGAACAAGGTTTGACACCAAGCATAGCTGTCTTCTTAAGCAAGTCCAAGGCATATTTGGATTGATGAAGAAAGAGACCGGTAGAGGATCTGTGAACCTCAATGCCTAGGAAATAATGAATATCCCCCAAATCTTTGACAGGAAACAAAGATTGCAGCTTCGAAATGATGGATTGACAAACCGTAGGAGAACTCCCAGTGATGATAGTATCATCCACATAAACCAGTATAAAAGTAATAGAAGTGTATTTCTTGATAAAAAGACTAGTATCAGATGCGGAAGAAGTGAAACCTAAGGAAATAATAGCACCATAGAATGCTTCATACTAGGCTCGGGGTGCCTGTTTGAGACCATAGAGAGATCTTTGCAGTTTACAAACATGATGAGGATTAGCTGGATCAATAAAACCAGGCGGTTGCACCATGTAGACGTCCTCTTTGAGGAAACCATGAAGGAAGGCATTACTCACATCCAACTGGTGAATAAACCAACCATATGTAACTGCAAGAGAGAGAATAAGACGAATTGTAGTAGGCTTGGCTACGGGACTAAAAGTTTCAGAGAAATCAAGTCCTTCTTGTTGATGAAATCCCTTGGCCACAAGCCGAGCTTTGTAGCGCTCTATAGAACCATCAGCTTTGTGTTTGAGTTTGAACACCCATTTGCAGCCAACCAAATTGTAGTGAGGATCAGGAGGAACTAGAACCCAAGTACCGGTGGACTGGAGAGCTTGATACTCAGCCTGCATTGCTGCCAACCAGTTTGCATTCTTAGAAGCTTGGAGGTAGGTGGTTGGAGTAGGAGGAATAACAGTAAGAGGATCAACCGTGGGAGGAAGATGGTGTTTAGTGGCAGTGAACACTTTAGGCCTGTGGATTCCAGCCTTAGCCCTTGTAACCATGGGATGAGTATTGACTGAAATAGAAGGTTCTGTAGGTTGATCAATGGATGTAGATGCTGGAGATTGAGCAAATGATGCAGGGACTGTAGGGTCGGGTGAAGAAGAAAGAGGGACTGGTAAATGTGTTGAAGTAGGAGATGGTGAATTGAATGAAGTAGGAACGGGTATAGTAAAGGAGAAATGAGAAGCTGATGGTGTAAGAGAGGATAAAGAAGAATGAGTAGGAGAAGCAGGGAGTTGCTTAAAAGGAAAGGAATTTTCATCAAAGACAACATGTCGGGAAATGTACAGCTTGTTAGTAACTGGATCTAGACATCGATAGCCACTGTGATTCAGACTGTACCCCAAAAATACACAGAGCTTGCTCTTGGTGTCCAGTTTGTGAGAACTATAAGGTTGCAACCAAGGGTAACAAGCACAACCAAAGGTTTTCAAGGTGTGATACTTAGGTGCAGCCTTGAACAATAACTCCCTGGGACAGGAGGAAAGCGGAGAAGGCAGGCGATTGATGAGATACACAGCAGTTTGAAAAGCTTCTACCCAAAACTTGGATGGCAAACCACTGTGAGATAACAGAGTCCTACCCATTTCAACAATATGCCTGTGTTTCCTTTCTGCACACCCATTCTGCTGTGGAGTATGAGGACAACTCAACTGGTGTATAATACCTTGAGCATTAAGAAAACCTTGTAAAGCAGAATTGAGAAACTCACCCCCTGAATCAGATCGCAAGCACTGGATCTTACTATTAAACCAGTTCTGAACTTTCAAAACAAAAGTTGTAAGAACCGAACAAACATCAGATTTGAATTTCAAAGGATAGAGCCAACTATATTTGGTGAAATCATCAACCAAAACAAGATAGTATTTATAGCCAGTACATGAAGGAGTGGGAGAAGGGCCCCATACATCAGCATGAATGAGATTAAATGGCTTAGTGGAGGTACAAGATACAACAGAAAATTGAAGCCTAGAAGCTTTCCCAAATTGACAATCAGAACAAAATGATTGTTTATGTACTGAACCAGCTACAGTCAATTGACCTTTATGAACAATTTTATTGAAAACAACACGAGAAGGATGTCCAAGCCTTCTGTGCCATATATTGATATCGGCTTGAGCAATCATAAGAGCATGAGGAGAAACAGTAATCCCAGATATGCCATTAGATGCATTCCAGTAGAAAGGATAGAGACCTCCTTCACTGGGGCCCTGGAAAAGCATCCTCCCAGTGCGTAGGTCCTTGACATAGAATCCAAATGGATCAAATGTCAGAGAACACCAATTGTCATGAACAAAGCGATATACAGAGAGCAAGTTATGAGATGCTTTAGGAACTAAAAAAACATCATTTAGTTTAAACACAGCATTAGCAGTTCGAATAAGTGCAGATCCAGTGTGAGAAATGCAGAGACCTTTACCATCACCGACAAACAGTTGGTCAGTGCCAGTATATGGAATCGCTGAGTTGAGAGAAGCAGGATCAGGAGTCACATGATGTGAAGCACCACTATCAGTAAGCCAGTAGCTTGGAGAATGAGAACCAGGCATGGCAGACATACCTACTGGAGTGTTGGTGAAGCCAGGAGATTGCTGAGAGGCAAATTGAGAAAGACGACCACAAGAAAGAGCACCATGTCCATACTGATTACACAACTGACAAGGAAGAGAACGTCCATGGGAAAAGGAAGAAGAACTCGCTTGATAGGGAGTAGGAGCAAAACCAGACGGAGAAAATCGATTTTGATTCGGAGCAGGGCCAAGAACACCACCAAAATTGCGATTAGAACCAAAATTACGATTAGAACCAAAATTACGAGTATGATGAGAACGATTCTGATTCTGAAACTTTCCTCTAGAATTTCCTCGAAAAGAATTGGAACCAGTCGAATGTTGTTGTGCTGTATAAGCATGAAACGGTTATGAGGAGGAAGAAGAGGATCGAGTCTTACGCTTCTGGAGCGAGATTTCTTTACTGAGGAGAAGCCCGTGAAGTTCATCAGTCGTCACATCCTCAGATCGCGTCTCAATGGAATCAACAAATGATTCATACTCATCAGGTAGACCAGAAAGAATGTAAGCTACAAGATCCTTCTCAGAGATCGGCTCACCAGCAGCAGCCAGTTTATCAGAGATTTCTTTGATTGAGTTGAAGTAGTCGGTCAACGAAGAGTCACCTTTCTGAATAGTCTGGATCTTGGAGCGAAGACTATGAACATGAGTGCGCGAAGCACCAGCAAAACGACGCTCAAGAGACTGCCAAAGAGATCGCGAATCCGCCATCCCAATCGTCAACGGAAGAAGATCCTCAGCAAGGGTAGAGTTGATCCAAATCGTCAGAATCTGATCACGTTCACACCAAAGTTCATAAGCAGGGTTGAGAATTTGAGATCCAGAAGAATCACGAACAAATTCCGGTGGACATAGATCGGCGCCATTGACAAGACCTAGAAGCTTGAATCGTTTCAGAACATGAAGAAACAAGCTACGCCAGGTAATATAATTCTGACGATTGAGTTTAATCGGAATCATCCCAGCAACATTCTGAACCGTAATCGATGCAATCGAAGGGTGAAACGGAGTAGACACCTCGCCATGAGAATTAGGGCCAGAAGAAGGAGATTCAGAGGAAGTCGCCATGAAAGCAGCAAACAGGGAACAGAGAAAGAAAGGGAGAAAGATCTGTTTGGGAAGCAAGAAAAATGCACACAAATGGAAGCAAAAGATCGAAGTCGTTAGACGAAGGCGAAGGATACCATGTTGAAGATCAAAGATCTGTGAAGAAAATAAGATTCTAGAGAGAGTTTAGACAGAGAAGAAATCTAGAGAGAGATTATGTTTGTTTGAAGAATAATTCTCATTAATTCCTCTCACAGTACAAGGTGTATTTTATATATAAATACTCACTAATGCTGACTAAGCATTCTAATACAACAAACTCCAACAAACCAAAACTTAACAACTAAGCTAAGTATCTAGGTATTAATCTGATACATTGTGTTCATAATTAGTAGGTAGTCCTTCAATATCCTTAACACAAACAACACCAAAGCATCTCAAACACGTCCTAATTGTACTCCTAAACACGATCTACGAAGATTTGAAGAGTTTTTTAAGCTTACCTTTGCCAGGAATGGCGAGAAATCACTGGAGAAACTTTTGAACAGTGGTGGTGCCACTGTGCAGAGAGAGAAAATAGGAAGAGAGTGGCCACGTCCAGGGTTTTAAGGTGTGTGAGTCTGTGATTGATTGCCATGGAAAGAGTTCGTGAAGGTGGTGCTCGCCGGAATGGCGATGGTGGGGTGATGGTGGTGCTATGTGATTCCCAGAGGGGGAGGGTGAGTGAGGGAGAGAGAGCTAACAGAGAGAGGGGAACGACAAAACCAAAGGGAAGAGAGAGTCCGAGAGATAAGAAATGAGGACATGTGGCGAGAGATGAGAGTTTGGGTGAGATGTGGATTATTACAGTGTGCTTCCCATTTTGCCCTGTTAAGTTTGGATTATTACTTCCCTACCACTATCTGAGAAAATATATATACACTTTATTTATTTTGTTCTTCCCTTCTCTCTTTCTCTCTTGCTCTTCTCCCTGTGACTCGGAGGATGACGACGGCGAGCTATTTCCTTTCGAAAGCCGTCGAATCGGACCTCATCGTTTTACCAATCGTCTACCTTTCATCTCAGAAACAAGAAACACTTGTTGCATGCCTCGATTTGTTATGGTTTCAACAAGGATTTTCAAAAACTCCTCAGAGTTTTCCCACGTTTTTGCGACGATTCCGGTGAAGGTTGGCGTCGAGGTTGGTCTCAAACTATTCCTCAGTACTTAAGGTACCTTCTGCATCTATTGCATGTAAAGATATGCTTCAAATTTTTTATTCAATATAATTGGGTTTTGGTTAAGTTTTCATAGATTTTTTCCTTTAAATTTCTAGGTTGTGCACAAATTTTCGTTAAATTTGGTGTGATTTTATCTGAAAGTTCTGGTTGCCTTGAAGGATGGTAAGCCCCCCACCCCCACAAAAAAAAAAAACACTCCTCTTTCTCTCTCTCTAAACTCTTGTGTATATTATATTTTGTTTGATTGCAGAGTTTTTGGTTCTTAAAAATTTCCAATTTGTTTTATTTGGTTTCCTCTTAATTTTATTTATGATTGATTGTTGCCTTAAAATCCATGAAGGGTTTGCTCTTTTGACTGTGGACTAAAAGATTTGAATGAATTATGTTAATCTCTTTAACTTTAACTAGCTTTAATCATTTTCAATTAGAAGCCCTAAGTTTTCATTTCTATGAAATCATGGAGGAAAAATTATCCCCAAAAGATCTGTATCTTAATAGTTAATTCATTTTGGACCCTTGAATATGAGTATCAAACGCTTCATAGATGGCATTGCAAATTCCAGTTCATGTTGAAAGCAGAAAGTGCTTTTTCATATTTCAATGCTTTTTTTGTCATTGAATACCTTTTGCAGGTTTGGCTTTTCCACTGCAATTTGCTGTTTTGTATTGGGTTCTTAGCATAAGTTAGTTGTTTGTTGCACTGTTCTTATGATTATCTGGTTTGATATCAAATTATCAATATGTGTAATTTTTTTAAATTTTCTCTTATATGTGCTCACTTTCAATGTGATGTGAAGCAGTTGGCTCATTCATATGGATGTTTCAAACCATATGAAATGCTATCGGACATTTGGAAAATTTTCCAAGAACCTCAGGTTGGTCTCTCTGGGCTTGCAAAGGTAACAGAGCACAAAATTGAACTTACTACTCTTTTATTGATGTCTCTGTTGATCTATTTATTTGCATTCTAATGCTTATCGCGTACAATTCATTTCGTGTTGTGGAGTGGAAATCACACGGAAGTTGACAATTATAAAGAGTTATTTTGGAATAAGCCTCATGTTATTCCAGTCCTAACGTTGTGTTTTGTATGTTCCATCCCGTGATATTCTCATATTGTTCTCTTCCGCGTACAATTCATTTCGTGTTGTGGAGTGGAAATTACACTGAAGTTGACAATTATAAAAAGTTATTTTGGAATAAGCCTCATGTTATTCTCTTCCTAATATTGTGTTTGGTGTGTTCCATCTAGGGATGGGCAATGGTTATGCGGGCGGGTAACCGCGGTTATTTTACCCATAATCGTTTATGCTCATACCCGCATAACCGTTTACCCGTTGGGTAATTACATAAATGGTTATACCCATAACCATAACCGTTTATAAACGGTTATCCATACCCATAACCGTGTACCCATTTACCCATAACCATTTACCCATTTAACCATAACCATAACCATTTACCCGTTTACCTATTTTTTCGCCCGTTTATCCTTTTTTTACCCATTTACCCTTTTTTCTCCCGTCTACATTATTTTTTTAACAATTTGAAAATTACAAAAGAAAAATTTGTCATAATTTTTATTTTCTGACAATTAAACACCGTTATAAGTACATTTTAGCATACATTTCCCTATTTTAATCATTTAAGTCCTCGTATAATTCCAATAATTGAAATAATAGTTTACAAACGATATTTTTCTGTATAGCAACCAATCAGTGTTTCGAACATACGAAACCAACCATACGAAACCAATCAGTGTTATCATAAATCAGTGTTTCTGATAACAAAAAACAACCATACGAAACCAACCAAATTTCATCTAATTCATCACAAAACTGAGTTAACTCTCTATTATTTCATATAATTTCATCTAATTGAAATCTGTGTTTCGAACACGTTCAATCACAAAGTATCATCGACTCGTTGTCACCAAAAAAGGCCTACAAAAGAAATGTATAATTGAATTAGTATGCATAAATTGAATGAGTATCACCAATAACTCCAAAGTAAAAAATAAAAATAAAGATTAGTTTTTACCACATTCACATCAGTATCATCACCGAATGAAGAATCTTCAACACGAGCAGAGTTTGAATCTGGTTCAATAGTAAAAATTAAAATTAGGCTAAAATAGTATAGTTTTGAACATATACATAATTTATATGAAATTTTACAGTAAGTACCTCGCATCTGACCCCACAACCAGTCTCGAGAACACATGAGTGCTTCCACTGTGCTTGAATGAAGTCGGCTACGGTGTGGACTAATAATCCTACCACCAGTACTAAATGAAGACTCTGAAGCTACTGTAGATACAGGAATAGCCAAAATATCTCGAGCTATCTGATGCAAAATAGGATATTTAATCCCATTTGTCTTCCACCACGACAATATATCAAAATCTTGAGTCCTAGGCAAGACTTTCTCCCCCAAATATAGGTCTAAGTCAGATTGTTCATTACCGATGGTAGAATCCATAACAAACTGGTCATAAGATGTTAAAGGATCACCAACTCTGAAATCAAATGACTGTGATGGAAAATCAGTCGAAGAAGAAGATTCAGAAGATCGATGCCCAGGTCTATGCTTCAATTCATACTCTTTGACCAACTTAACAGCCAAGTCAAAGACTTTCTCAATTTCTGATGGAGCATTCTCTTTATAAATAAGAGAAAAATAATACTCGATCAATTTCATCTTGAACCTTGGATCCAGAATAGCTGCAATTGCCATAGCACCATGAATTTTATGCCAATACTTTTCAAACTTGATTGACATCTTTGTTGCCATTAACTTAACTTCAACATGGTCAGACTCAAGCCACTTACAGATTGCAATCCTAATCTGACACACATTTGGAAAATAAAGATTTGATGTGGGATATTTGATCCCAGAAAATAACTCAGTCACTTGGTGAAAGATCTCCAACTTTTCAGCAATCATGTTAGTCTTCGCCCAATCTTCTTCACTTGGAACATTTTTATATGAAGGCTCACGCTGCTTTAAACGAGGAAATACATCTTTATATACCAATGCAGTGGTAAGCATCACATACGTCGAGTTCCACCTAGTTTTACAATCAAGGACTAACTTCCTAGAGAACTTAATTTTCATTTGTTAAGCTATCTCAACAAATTTTTCCTCTCTTTTTGCTGTCCCAGACCAATATGCAACACTATTCCGAATAGTCTCAATACTATCCCTAATCACATCCAATCCATCCTTAACTATCAAATTAAGTATGTGAGCACAACAACGCATATGAAATAATTCTCCGTTTAACACAAGTGAAAGCTTGCAATATGTCACTATATCCTCAATCATGGCATCATTTGTAGAGCAATTATCTACTGTGAGAGCAGACAACTTACCATCAATATTCCACTCTGATAAGCAATCTATCATTATAGCAGAAAGTGTCTCGGCATTATGTGGGCATGGAACATATGCAAACCTGATATAAAACACAACTTAATTATCATAACTCAAAGTAACATGATGTGCTAGGCAATAAATCCAACACTAAAATTTAATACACAGAAGCAAGATCTCTTCCATCAGTAAACAAGACATATTCCAGATTATGTAAAAAGGAAACAAAAAGTTTCCAAACTTAGTCAAAAGCATGAAAGCTAACGCAAGAAAGTTTCCAAACTTCACAGATACACTTCTTTAAATTACAAAGATATGGTATTAGTTCGATAAATTACCTTAGAATTCGACTTTGAAGCGTCCACGAAGCATCGATAAAATGAGAAGTGATAGCCATAAACCCTCTCTTCTGATTACTTGAAGTCCAAATGTCAGTCGTGATTTCAATTTTACTCTTGTTCATTTGCAACAACTTCATGGTCTCTCCCTTTTCACATTCAAATACTTTCATAATATCCCTCTTGATAGTACTTCTAGAAATAACCTTAAATAAGGGTTGCAATGAATTGCAAAACCTCTTAAAACCCAAGTGGTCCACCATAGATAAAGGATACTCATGTAAGATAATCATATAAGCTAGCTCTTTCCTAGCATTACCTTCATCAAAACTATATGCACCATGTTTAACAGACCCATCACCGGTTATAACTGGACTCTTTTTCTTTGTCCTCAATACAGGACATGTTCTAACATGTGAAAGTAAAGATGAAGTACCAACAGTGGAGCCCGATGCTAGCCTAGCTTTACAATGGTTACAGACAGCTTTCACCTCCCCACAAAAACTTTTTTCCTCAAAATGCTGCCAGACAACTGAGGTTCTTTTTCTCTTCCTACCAGTGTCATCAAAGCTTGATTCACTTAGGTCCAATTCTTGATCAAGATTAATTGGTTCAATATCTTGGTTCTCGCTTTGAGTCTCCATCTTGGAACTAGTTGAAACAGTTGGATACAAGTTCAGAATATAAAAGAAAAACAGGATAGCAATTGAACAAAAGATATTGAACCAATTTATTATTGTGATTGAATTTTTACTAGAAATTAGTATGAGGAAATTTATATACGATGAAGTTTGTAATTAAATTACTAGCTTTCATATTAATTTGTTATACTTATAATTAATAGGGCTATCTATGATAGTGCGAAGATAAACTTTCGGCTCACTAAAGTAAAGGAAAGGAAATGATTCGCCGCACAAAACAATCAACGACAAATTACCTACAGTTTAATAATTTTTAATTTTCCGAAAAATGAAAAAAATGTCCTTGCGCTAATGTTTAGACAACAACAGTATTCGTTGCGCAAATTACTTAGTCTAAAGAAAGGTTCTCAATTGGCACTGTAGAAATGAATAGTGTACCAATCCGAATTTCAGTTTAATTACAACAATGCCATTCCTCTTTGTGTTGCCTTTGGGTGAGCAGCCCGGCTTGCAGCCAGGCCCAAATGTATTATAGCAGTTCCACCGGACACAAAATTGCCCAGCACCCTGTCAATCTACTCCAGCCCGCAAAACAGCCTGGCACCCAGCCCAAGCTAGGCAACAGACCAGCCCATTTCGGACAGACCTAGAGGCCGGCCTATTTGGCTGGCGCGTGCAGCACACTCGCAACTGGGCGTGAGTAGGAGACAAGGGTGCAGGCGGCGGGGCCCGCTTGTCAGCCCACTTGTGTTCACCCGGATTAGAGCTACGTGGCCCTCCTCAGTGCCGTTGGATTTCCAACGGTAAAATTTTTTTTAATTTGACTTTTAAAATGGACAGTCCGATCACAGATCAACGGTCCACGTTTTTTTTCACAAAAAATAAAAATAATTAAAAAAAGGCCCAACGGTCAGAATTATGACCGTTGGCCATGTGGCAACGCCTTGGCTCTTGGATTTGAATATTTTTCAAATCCAACGGTCCAGATTAATTAACTATATTAAAATTTATTAAAAATTATGAAAAAATACAAAAAAAAATTTTAAAAATATAGAAATTTTTTTAAAAAGTTATTTTTTTTTCTATAAATACCTAACCCTCATCTTCCACCTTACACCACATTTCAATATTTTCTACACTTTAAGAGAAAAAAATGTCTTCGTGGAAGAACATTGAAGGTGTTACGTTGTGTGAATGATGGGTTCACACTACTCATGACCCGATTACGGGTAATGAGATGGATAAGTGAGAAATGTGGAATAAAATTACGAAAGCGTTTTGCGATGTACATGGAAAAGATGTCAGAACTAATCAAGGTCTTTGAGGTCGTTGGAAAAAACTCAACACATCCTTTACTTGTTGGAAAAACGTCATCTAGCATGCTTCCGGTAATCTGCGTAGTCGGACAAGTTTAGCGGATCAGGTGACAATATTTTTATTTATTTATATGCATTCCACCCACATCAATATTTTAATTTATTTAATTTCTTATGTAATTTTTATGTAATTTCTTATGTAATTTATATGCATTCCACCCGCATTTTTTAATACTATCTCATCCCACATTTTTATAGACACTACAAGCACAAGCATTCTACAATGCAAAGAACCAAAACAAATCATTCAACAAATGGGAATGTTGGCAAATTGTCAAAGATTGCCCTAGATACAAAATTGTGGCAACCGGTCCAGAAGTTGTCATGCATGGCATGGGTCTACACAGTTCGCCAGAAGCAGACACAGCCGAACAAGAAGCCAACACATTTGAAGACACGGAAGGGAGGCCTGAACAAGTGCCGGAGACCCAACCGACTCGTCAGTCCCTCAGGCATCAAGGTAAAAAGGCATCAAAGAAAAAAGGTAGCTCTTCCAAAAATGACTACACTAAATATATGGAAGAACTTGCTCGCCAAGGTGAACTGAACATAGCAAGGGAAAAGGCTAGAGATGAGGAAAATGTTGTTGCTATGGCAGCAATAATAGCAGCTACTGAGGCCCGTGATGCAGCGGCTGAGAGATAAAGAGAAATAGTTAATCGAGATAATGAGAATATTAGAGAAGCACTTCATCGAGAAAATGAGATGCTTAGAGAAGATGACACACCCCGTCCCGAAGGAGGGCGTGCTGGCCGTCACGTGAGAGTGACGTAACCATTTACACAGTTCGGAAGCTTTAAAAAAATTACAATTACTAAGATGACCTACCCGAGGGTGAGTCCTACTTTTGTGAATTCCGTCAGAACACCGTTGGATTCCTCGTGGCCACCAAAGCTCTGCTATTTAGGACCTGGAGGGGCGCAAAACAAAATTGAGTGGGTCAGTAAAACAAAGTTTTTCGAAAACTTTTCATTTAAAACATTTCTAACCCCTCACCGTAAAACCTGTATACTTTCCCAGAAAATAGCACATATATATAAACATATATATAAGCAAAATCTCAAATCACAATCCTTTAACACTTTTCAGAAAAATATGCCATGCCAAGTGTCGAAAACATAATCAGAATGCATCAATATCAATCAGGTGAAATAATAAGTCAACCGAAGACCCTATAATGGTCCTGTACGGTTGATTCTAAAGCTCATCATCCAAACTAACCGGAGTCACCTCGGTGACCTGTACGGTCTAACTCTGCACGTCACTCGGAACTACATAAGGTAGTCTGTACGATGACAGGTGTATAAATACGCTCTAGTGCTTCTCACATCAATCATCAGCGCGCATATCTAAGGTCACCCACCAGTCGGAACCCCTCTAATGGTCTGTACGACTGGCATGTCGGAACCCTCACATGGTCTGTACGACATCCACCTACTTGGATCCAAGGCGAGCGTGCGGTGTGGTGAAAATAATATAAGCACTAACACCTAGGGGCAGGCTATGAGCTTTTCAATGCAATTCATGATAAATAACTCAGCTGAAAATAAATAAACTCACATGAGCGTCCACCGCGTCACTTCACATATATATGCATCATTTATCAACTAAATATCTCAACAATTTCATGCATGGCAATTAAATTCGTAATTTTTCATAAAAAAACGTATTTTCTGGGAAAAACAGTTGTATAAAGGTAATACGAAAATAAAACTGCCCACTCACCTGGAGTTCGCCCAACAACTCCCTAGCACCGTACATCAAGGCGTCATGATGATCAGTGCCTAGAACAATAATCAAATCCAACCTCAGAAATCCTGCCGATCGAATACATAACTTATATAAGACACGTCACTACGTAGTTCGATCCGGATGATCTGCAACTCAGATTTCAAATCCGTAACTTCCAGAGGTCCACAATATACCTCTAGGACAACATACTAAAATTTCATTACCATCCAACGGTCGGATCTCCGTCAATTTCCAAAACTAAGTGACGGTTAACATTCTATTTTATGAACTTATAACTCCAATTCCGAAAGATCCGTAAATCGGATTCCCAATCCGTAAGTTCCTATAATCCTCAAATATTACGTATTACAACGTATCAAAGTTTGGTGACGATCCAACGGTCGGATCGTCAATTCACATTTTCACCTAACCACGAATCGTAACCAACTTAGGTTCAATTATTCAATTTACGTCCATCAATTATCAAAACTGAACCTAGAACCTTAAACACATGCTAATAACGACATTGGCGGGCCTTTGGCCACGCGCCGCCGCGTGGGCCGCCGCAGGTGGCGGTTGGCCGCCCCGGCTCGCCGGAAAATTCAACTATTTCCAAAAATTACCAAAATTTGCAGATTTGAAGATCTCAATGAGTAGAACAACTTTCATACCTGTGGCCAAGGCCAATTTGGCCTGGAAGTGCTTCAATTTCACCAAAACCGTGAAGAACCCTAGAATTGGGTGTTTCCAATTCGACCTTCAAACTTGTTCCAACGCCTCTGCTACCTCTTGGGCTTTGTTCTAGGTCCTAAAGGAATGCTAATGGTGTTAGTAATTGAAAGAAAACATTTCAAAATTTGAAGAATTTAGGCAAGAAAGTCGCGGCACCCGTAGGGGTGTTCTTCGCGAAATCACCATGAAATTCAATGATTCTTGGGGTGAAACGTGAAGAGGGAAGGCCTAGATGTTGATTGGGAGTGGTACCTTGATCCAATTCGTCGGAAAATTGGACGAAAACGGCAAGAACCCGCCGATTTGGAAGCATGGGTCGCGCGGGTATACGGGTTGGGGAAAACCCATTTCTTCCTTCTCTCCTCCGCTTCTCGCCCTCTCTCCTTTCCTCCTTTCCCTCCTCTGGTTCGTCAGCTTCTCCCTCTCTCTTCTCCTGATTCGCCTCTCCTCCTTCTTCTCCGATTGGGCAGTTTTGCCCAATCTCTCTTGCTTTCTGTTTTCTTGTTCTTCTCACGCACACACACACACAAAACTTTCTTTTTCTCATCCCAACCATCCATTTCAAATTCCATTAAATCTAGGCCGTCCATTTTCATAAAAGAATTTCTATATTTTACTAAAATTATAATTCCTTAAAATCCCAAATTTCAAACGTTAATAACTTCTTCGATATAACTCCAAATCACGAACCGTCTGCGCCCACGCGTCTGTAACGACGAGTACTACAAGGATATGCCAAGAACATGACGATTAACCTCGAATGACGTGCGTGCCTCAAAGGGCATTTTTGTAAAATCCTTTATTAAAACTTTAAAAATTCTTAAAATTAGGGACGGGCTGTCACAATCTACCCACCTTAAAGAAATTTCGTCCTCGAAATTTACACAATCTTTAAAATCCATCTATATCCATAAAACAGCCCGAAACACAACTCTCTCATTCGATTCTCTGACTTTCAAGTAGTTTCTTCCACTGAAAGATTCCTCCAGAAACTTTCACCAAACTCATAGCCTTATTTCTCAGTACATCATTTTTCTAATACAAGATAGGCACTGGCCTCTCGTCATACGTCAAATCCAAATTGACGTCCAAAGGTTGATGAGGTATCACTCGTAAAGGATATGAGGTTTAATGTCGAAGTATCGAAACATGAAACATATCGTGCCCTTTCGTCGACTCTGGAGGCAACTCAAGCCTATACGTAACCTCACTGACTCGTTCGATGATCACATATGGTCTGATGTATCTAGGACTTGTTTTTCTTTTTAAAACGAATCATACTTTTCCAATGTGATAATTTCAAAACCATTCGATCACCTACATATACATCCGGTCAGTGGCATGTTTGTCTGCTAAGCTCTTCAGCCGATCCTGGCTCACTTCCAGGTTAGACTTAATTACTTGAATATTCTGAATAGTCTCCTCTACTAACTCAGGGCTTTGAATACCATCCATCCCCAATTCTAACAATTTCGAAACACAAGACACAGCTTTCCACGGTCTTATGGCGTTACTCTAGGGAACAAACTGAAGGGACCAACATACCCAAGAAGTTTATCAGATCCCAAATCTCTTTTTCATCAAACAAATAAATAACTGTTGCGCTTGTCTGGAAAGGTTGATGTTCTCATACTAAAGTAACATGCGCTGACGTCACAAGTCAATCAATTATTATTCAAACTCCAACCTAACTATTTTGTATACGAGGAAGCTTGTCCACGAAATCCGTAGTAATATTCTCCCATTTCCGCCGTGGAATGGGAAATGACTACATTATTCCAAAAGACTTATTTCTTTCTGCTTTAACCTGATGACTGATGATACGCCTACTAACATACTTCGCCATTTCTCTTGTCATACCCGTCAATAGTACATGAACGAATGGTATGATAAATCTTAGTACTTCCGGGATGCATTGTAGAAGTGGAACAATGTACATCGTCAAAATTGATTTCTTTAATTCCACACCATTAGGCATAAACACCTTGTTCTCTTGCATAAGCTTGCCATCTGATTCTCTAACTCTAAGGTCTTTCTTTTTCCCGTTATTCCTTGCTTTAAATAAATTCTTGAATTTCTTCGTCAAACGCTTGAGTCTCGAGTACGATCTACCAAATGGGTCCAACTTGGAAATTAGCAAGTAAGGCTTCTTCTCGATTTTCGATACCCAACTTTACTCCAGTAGATCTCAAATCCACAAGAAGATGAACATAGCAAGCGTACCAAGCATTAATTCTCACTGGGGTCTTCCTACTAAATGCATCAGCCACAACATTAACTCGACCACCCTAGTCGCACAATCATAATCACTAAGCAACTCAATCCACCTTTGTTGCCTAAGATTAAGATACCTCTGAATAAACAGATATTGGGTACTCTTTGATTCGTAACAATCGTGCACTTTTCTTCCCATAAAGACAATGTCTCCAAATCTTCAAAGCAAAGATGATAACTGCTAATTCCAAATCATAATTAGGGTAATTCATCTCATGAGATCTCAATGGCCATGAAGCATAGGCAATCATCCTACCATGTTGCATCAACACGCATCCAAAAACATTCAAAGAAGTATCACTATAGACCACATAATTACCACTATCGTCAGGGAGTGCGATAATGGTAATTAAAATCTTGCTGAAGCTCTACTCACAATTTCATCCACTCAAACCTAACCTTTTTTCTCATCAATCTCGCCAAAAGCCAAGCAATGATTAAAATCTTGGACGAACTATCGATAATACCCTGCTAATCCGAGAAAACTCTGAACCTCAGTGACGTTTCGCAATTGTTCCAAGTTCTCAATCGCTGCTACCTTTTTAAGAATCCACTTGAATACTTTAAGTAGAAATAACATGTCTCAAAAATGTCACTTGATTTATCCAACATTAGCATTTGCTAAACTTAGCATATATCGACGTTCCCTCAATCTTTGCAACACCAATTTAAAATATCTAGCATGCTCCGCTCTATTCTTATCAATCTCGTCAATGGCAAACAATAATAAATCGATCTATATATCACTGGAATACTTCCTTCAGCAAACTCATAAAAGTAGCAGGTGCATTCGTCACTCCGTATGGCATCACTAACTTGAAATGACCATAACGAGTCCTGAATTCAGTCTTATGAACATCCTCACTGCTAATCTTCAACTAATATTATCCAGACCTCTAGTCAATCTCAGAAAGTACCCAGGCGCCTCAGAGCTGATCAAATAATCATCATCATGCAGCAATGGATAACAGTTCTCAATCGTTACCCGATTCAATTACCTAATATCAATGCCTAGCCTTAATGTCCACTTTCTTCCTCACAAATAAACCAGAGCTTTTCCAATGTGATGTATTAAGTTGAATGGAACTTTTAACTCAACCTGAACCAATCTCTAACATAAGATTTGCACCTAAAAACAATTCAATAATGAAACCCACATCTCTGCCTGGCGGCAATCTAGGTAAGTCATCTGGGAATACACCAGGAAAATGTCTAACCATCTTTACATCTTCCATACTATTAGGATCAACATCATTTAGCACCATATGAACTAAATATCTTGGCAGCCTTTTGATAACAATCTTCTTTGCTCTCTCAACAGGAATAATGGCATGACTCACTCCACTTTGCTTACCCCCAAGAGTAACCTCTAGTTATCCAGGTCGACAAAAATTAACTGTTTCCCCATAGCAATCTAGCTTGGCACATTTATACTGCACTCAATTTGTGCCAAAAATCACCTCAAAATCCACAATATCCAACGGAATAAAATTCACTGACATGACATTTTTCACCATCACTGGACACCCTGAATAAACCAAATCAACATAAAGTGCCTTACTTGTTTACTTACTTAACGAATCCAACAAATAAGTTATAAATATTACGGTATGCAGCCCGCAATCCAAATAACTCACTGTTGTCTCGATAAGTAAGTAACAATTCCCGAAAGTGTAATATTATCATCTTGTTCTTCCTTAGAAATACATAAATACGCCTCGATCGTGCTCCAACATTACTTTCTTTGGCAACATCGTCCATAATAAGAAATATATCAGCCGGAGTCAACTAGAATGACCTGTACGGCTGAGTCTACAACTCGACCATCCATGCTAGCACATAAGTCGGAGTCACATATAGTGACCTGTACGACTTACTCGTCAATTTTTCCAAGTGATATGTCAAGGAAGACTGTTGGTTAACAACTGATCCCAGGGACAATTCATACCTCTATGTCTCATCTAACCACATGAACACATTCACTGATTCCCACTCTCCAAAGTGTCTAATATTATACCTATGGCACAAACGTACATTTCCCTTACTCGAGTCACCTTGTCTTTAAGATCTGGGATCACCAGTAAATCTATCACTTCGCCTCTGACCAGTGGCATTAAAACCTAAGCTGGAAGAATTAGTTCTAACTTCACTTCTTTCGACTTCTTTTGAAGCTCTGAGTCTTCCGTAACTTCCAGAGGTCCACAATATACCTCTAGGACAACATCCTAAAATTTCATTACCATCCAACGGTCGGATCTCCGTCAATTTCCAAAACTAAGTGACGGTTAACATTCTATTTTATGAACTTACAACTCCAATTCCGAAAGATCCGTAAATCGGATTCCCAATCCGTAAGTTCCTATAATCCTCAAATATTACGTATTACAACGTATCAAAGTTTGGTGACGATCCAACGGTCGGATCGTCAATTCACATTTTCACCTAACCACGAATCGTAACCAACTTAGGTTCAATTATTCAATTTACGTCCATCAATTATCAAAACTGAACCTAGAACCTTAAACACATGCTAATAACGACATTGGTGGGCCTTTGGCCACGCGCCGCCGCGTGGGCCGCCGCAGGTGGCGGTTGGCCGCCCCGGCTCGCCGGAAAATTCAACTATTTCCAAAAATTACCAAAATTTGCAGATTTGAAGATCTCAATGAGTAGAACAACTTTCATACCTGTGGCCAAGGCCAATTTGGCCTGGAAGTGCTTCAATTTCACCAAAACCGTGAAGAACCCTAGAATTGGGTGTTTCCAATTCGACCTTCAAACTTGTTCCAACGCCTCTACTACCTCTTGGGCTTTGTTCTAGGTCCTAAAGGAATGCTAATGGTGTTAGTAATTGAAAGAAAACATTTCAAAATTTGAAGAATTTAGGCAAGAAAGTCGCGGCACCCGTAGGGGTGTTCTTCGCGAAATCACCATGAAATTCAATGATTCTTGGGGTGAAACGTGAAGAGGGAAGGCCTAGATGTTGATTGGGAGTGGTACCTTGATCCAATTCGTCGGAAAATTGGACGAAAACGGCAAGAACCCGCCGATTTGGAAGCATGGGTCGCGCGGGTATACTGGTTGAGGAAAACCCATTTCTTCCTTCTCTCCTCCGCTTCTCGCCCTCTCTCATTTCCTCCTTTCCCTCCTCTGGTTGTTGTTCAGCTTCTCCCTCTCTCTTCTCCTGATTCGCCTCTCCTCCTTCTTCTCCGATTTGGCAGTTTTGCCCAATCTCTCTTGCTTTCTGTTTTCTTGTTCTTCTCACGCACACACACACACAAAACTTTCTTTTTCTCATCCCAACCATCCATTTCAAATTCCATTAAATCTAGGCCGTCCATTTTCATAAAAGAATTTCTATATTTTACTAAAATTATAATTCCTTAAAATCCCAAATTTCAAACGTTAATAACTTCTTCGATATAACTCCAAATCACGAACCGTCTGCGCCCACGCGTCCGTAACGACGAGTACTACAAGGATATGCCAAGAAAACAAATCTTAGATGGCACGACATGACGATTAACCTCGAATGACGTGCGTGCCTCAAAGGGCATTTTTGTAAAATCCTTTATTAAAACTTTAAAAATTCTTAAAATTAGGGACGGGCTGTCACAGAAGAAATGATGGCTCAAGCAGATCGTGACATTATGAACAAGCCTCTAGTAGGACTGTCTCCGAATTCAAAATATTTTTGGACATCGGAAAAAAAAGAGGTCGTGCGAAGGAGGCGTGCAAGAGATGCCAAAACAAGTCGAGAGGGTTCTGGCTACAGAAATCCTAGCAACTAAGATCCTAGCACCACATATCCTAGCTCCACAGACTTTGTATAATTTCGTATTTCTTTGTAGTACTTTATTTAATTTTTATGTAATTTCTTATTTATTTTTAGAACTCTATTTAATTTCTTATGTAATTTTTAATGTAATTTCTTATTTATTTTTAGAACTCTATTTAATTTTGATGTGAGAATTACTTGACACACAAATTAAACCCTCTTGTGACAATTGTAGTATAGATGTAAGTAGGGTATCGTTCTAAACCGGGGATTAGGAGGGCTTGCTAAAACCTCTCAAAACTAATTTAAAAACATAAAAACAAAGTTAAAAAAAATGTAAACAAAAGACTTTTAAGACAAGAAAGTAAAAGGGGGGATTTGGTTCTTGTGAAGTGAAAGTAAAACAAATAACTAAAACTTAAAAACTATGGATGATGGGCTTTAGCTAGAGGGTTCTTCTCCACACATGTCTTGCTTGCATACAAAACGATTTCCAATTGTATTTCAATAACTTATTAATTCTCAATGCCCCAAGTTAATTAAGTACGCTTAAATTAACCCTCAGATTTTCCTACTTTTATTGAGTTGGATGATTGCATACGACAACCCAAAGCATTCCTCACAAGTTCCCTACATGAATTGCATAATAGAGATACAAGCAAGAATCATTAAGTTCTATGAAAATCATAAGCATTGACGAGGCACTCGTTACTATGGAATACGCATGAAACTTATGCCAAGAATTTACTTAACGCGATTGTGACTAGCAACCTTCACTACTTGTGAATATAAGTTCATGACGATTAGGTGAAACTTCATTATATTCTAGCATCAAATTCATGCATGCAAACTAAGTGTCGACCCTCAATCAACATACACAAATCAGTTTTTATACGAACGGATAAGTAAATTGAATTCATAACTTATGAAACGCAATTAAAAGTAATCAAATCATATTGCAAGCATGGACATGTGTTTCGAATCCCCCCCTAGCCAAGGGGGGTTTAGTTCCTCATTATTACAAAACAAAGATAAACAAATTTAAACATTGAAAAACAAAGGAAAGAAAGCACCTAAACGTTCCAACGATCCATGTTGGATAGCAAGCGCGTCCAAGGACTTTTCTCCTTCTCTTTGCCGCAACAACAAGGTTGGAATGATGTTGAAGGGTTGGTTATTTGGAGGAATGGATGGGAATGGGTTTAGATATGTAGGGAGAGGCAAGGGAAGGCTTGGAGAATGGTTAATTTCTGGATGATTTGAATGAGGTTGCTACCATGGTATTTATAGGAAGAGGATGGACATGTTTAATGCAAAAATCTGGTGGAATGAAGTAAGTAAGGCATGGCAAGGTGGAGAATTGTTGGTGAGGGTAGGTTTTGAGTCATCCACTCACATGTCATGGTGAGTTAAGCATTGCATCATCCACTCAAATGTCATGGTGAGATAGGCATTGCATCATCACTAAAAAATCTGGTGGAAGTGAAACAAAGGGAAGGCCACGGCATTGATGAATTTTATGGGGTATGCATGGTTTTGAGTGAAGTTTTTGGCCAATCCTTCTAGAAATTTATCCCTTCTTGCAACTTGTATTTGTTTCACCAGATTTTTAGCATGTTCCTAGCTTCTTTTGACTTCAAATTCGTCCATCCATCTAGCTTGGATCATAAGCAATCCATCTTGGGCCCAAAAACACTCCAAACTACTCCAAATTGGCTCAAAATGCACCCTTAGCCCATAAAACCTACAAACACACGAATTTAGCTTTAAACACTTTTATAAATACTAAATAATTACCAAAATGCAAGAAAACAAGCAAGCTAAGTCGCATAAATATGCTCCTATCAAATTCCCCCACACTTAGCTTTTACTAGTCCTCGAGCAAAACAAAGAAATAAAACAAAACAAAACCAACAAACATAACAGAAACCTTCCAACGTTTGCCTCAGGGATTTCCAATGCACATGACAAGTTAAAGATTATCATTCCCACAGATTTGAGTCAATTTAACACTTAAGCACATACTTAATCATAGTCACTACTTACTAGTTCACAATTAACCAATTAAAACAATGTTTTGAATGTAGTAACATGCCTTAGAGAATTCCCTCAATCCTTACAAGATATGCACTCTATTTTCACTCAGATTTTCTAACTACACACCCTATACTAGTTATATGTGAGAGAATGGATGTAGATATAAAAACGAATGCTCACATATATGTATCACAAAGAACGCAATTTCCGGAGTTAACAAGCATGTTTAGATATGATCTCATGAATGGAATGCTACTACTTAGATGCGAGAACCAGTGACACCATATGCTCATACCAAATTCAAACTCCACAAATTGAAACACATAACACTCAAGATAGAAGTTAAGGGTTGCAACGGGGCTTGGGGTATTGGTTAACAAAGAAAGGATAGGGAAAACAAACGTTCTTCAAGCAATAGTAAGCAAAGCAATGAAATTGAGACTTAGAATTCACTTAGATTGCAGAAATTAACTTTAACACACAAGGGGGAGACTTAAACAACTCCTTAGGGCCGAATTCATTGTTTTGGACCCTCACTTCAACAAACAATACTTTGGAACTCTTTTTCTCAACTTTTCAACTCTTTTTTCATACTTTTCATACTTTTTTTTTTCCTTTTTCCACGAATTTTTTTCTTTTCTTCATGAAAAATACTTCCCCCACACTTGTTTTCTGCTAACATAGATCAAAAGGAATTCAATTCGAATCATGCTTTACTATGCTTAAAGAACAAGGGTATAGATGGTCCTAAACTAGGCTAGGTGAGGAAAACATGGGTTAACAAATAATGAAGGCTAACAAGGCTCAACGGGGTTAAAAACCTACAAAACATAATGACATAGGGCACACGGCATTTGGCTAAGGTGGTGGTCACTACACAACTTTATCTTGAATATGTGTTATGCTAATCAATAACATGCTTTGAATGAAATGGGCATGAGTTCTAGTGTTTGGAACTAAATGATGAAACGCCTTCTAAGTAGCAACCAAGCAAAGAATAATGAGATCATGCAACGACTTTAGAAAACAAAGAATGCACAGATTTTGACTCTCCAAATAAACGTTTAGGCTCAAGTCTCACAAGGTTGTAGCGTTAAATTGAGTTCCTTCCTTCAAGCATGTTACAAAAACTGATTTTTCCTTTATGATTACATGTGAATTCATAAGTTATAACCACAACCAAGCATAAACAAAGAGTAAATCAAACTTTCATCCATGTTAATCACTCTCTTTAACAGCCATGTAATTACAAACCGAATCCTCATCATTGTGTTGGAAGGTACACTAAAACACACAAAAACAACTCTTTTTGGGTTTTTAAAACAATTTTTCAAATTTTTTATGGGATTTTCGGATTTTTGACTCAAAACACACTAAAACACACCAAAACAGCTTAAAAAGGCTTAAAAACAGTGAAAAACAACATTAGAAATTATGAGTGAGAAAACCCTACGAATTTGCATCAAAACACTTTGGTTACCCCCACACTTAAATCAAACATTGTCCTCAATGTTTCAAGCATAGACTAACACAAATAACAAACAAACAAGCAAAACAGCAACTAAGCAATTTAACATGGCATAAATGAAAACAACAACAAAGAGAAGGTTTTAGGAACGCAAATCTGGAATTTGGAGTGCTCTCTAGGTCTTCCTTTGTTGCATGCATGGGTTGCCTCCCAAGTAGCGCTTTCTTTAAGGTCTTGCAGCCGGACGAAGAACAAGTTCATGCTCCATTGGTGCCCACGGCATGGAGTGGGATTTCTTCCACAACCTGCTCCTCAAAGTGCTGGTACATCGAATCCTTGAACGAAAATGGATAATGATGCTTGCTAATTGGTGCGTTGTGGTTCCTAAGGTTCATGTAAAATTGCTCACCATTGGGAATTTGCTTAGGTACCTGCACCAAAGAAGGGAACCACCTATCAACTTTGACGGGAATTGGATTTGTATTAGGTGGCTTACCTATGTTTTGTGATGAAGTGGCAGCAATGTGAACATTCTTCCCCAAGGTGCTTTCGGCCAAATTGAGCACTTTGAGGGCAGTGGCCGTATGGTCCTTGTGCTCCACTCCAGTTCCCTCGCCTTGCATGGTTCTTGATGCATCATTTGTGCTTGGTGCTGAACGGTCTGGTCCTATCTTTTCTATTTTATCAAGGGCACAACAAGAACGAACAACATTAGGAGTCTCAATGGATTCAGTAATTTTAAAACTAATCATGTCACCACCAAATGCCATAGTTACTTCTCCTTTGGCTACATCAATCTTGGTTTGAGCCGTCTTCATGAAAGGTCGTCCAAGTAAGAGTGGTGATGGTGGAGAGAGGGCCGAATCTTCCATATCAAGCACGTAAAAGTCTGCCGGAAAGATTAAGTGATTAACCTGCACTAACACATCTTCCAAAACTCCCTTTGGATAGGCATTAGATCTATCGGCCAATTGGATAATCACACCATCATTTTTCAGCTTGCCTAAGTTCATAGATGCATAAATTGAATATGGCATAACATTTATAGATGCACCTAAGTCTAACATGGCAGATTCAAAGCGAGCGTGACCAATGACACAAGGAATTGTAAAACTACCCGGATCTTTGCATTTGGGGGGTAGTTTGCGTTGTAAGATGGCTGAGACATTTTCACTTACATGAACTACTTCTTTCTCCCGAAAACGTTTCTTGGTAGTACAAAGCTTCTTCAAACACTTGGCGTACTTCGGGATTTGCTTGATTGCATCCAAAAGGGGTATGTTGACTTGAACTTTCCTAAATGTCTCTAGAACATCTTTTTCCTCCTCTACGTTCTTAACTTGCAAAAATCTGCTAGGAAAGGGTACATTGGGTGGAATAATGTTAGACTTAACTGAATTTGGACTCATCTTACCTATGGTGGACGGATTGGATGGCTTAGGAGCAATGGGTGCCTGCGGTAGAGGTGTTTCCACCCTTGCCGTGGGTTGACTTGGTTTCTCCTCTTCGAATTTCAACTCCTCCACCTCGTTAGAACGTGATTTGGAAGGTTGGGGGTCAGATCCTACTTGCTTCCCATTCCGCAAAGTTATGGCTTTTGCAGATTCGAAACCACCCATTGGATTCACTACGGTTGAGCTAGGCAACTTGCCTTGCTCACGAAACTGCCCCATAAACTCGGCAATTTGTCCCACTTGCTTCTCTAACTCATCCACCTTCTTGTCCCTAGTTTGCATGCTCTGCGCCATAGAAGTTAGTAAATTCAAAATCTGATCATTATCAATAGAAGTACCTGACTTTTGGGCAGGTTGTGCTTGGGGTTGAGTTGGTGCAAACGACTTTTGATAGAAACCCGGGGGTTGTTGCCTAAATCCGTTTTGTTGTTGGCCTTGTTGGGGTTCTCGCCATTTGAAATTTGGATGATCACGCCAACCGGGATTGTAAGTATTGGAAAAGGGGTCATTCCTTGATTGGTATTGGTTGCCAAATCCCACGGCATTGAGGGTCTCCCACCCTCCATTTTCTATCAACTGTGGGCACTTGTCCGTAAGGTGGCCTTGCATGGAACACACGCCACAAGCTGCCACGTTTTGCACTTTTGGACCTTCCACCACCTGAGAAAGCAAAGTAGTAAGGTTAGCCATTTGATTTTGAAGTTCGGTTATCGCACTTACCTCATTGACTTGATGTGGTCGTGGGTTACTCCTTTGTCCAACGCCTTCGTATTGTTGAGCATTCAACGCACGGTTGGAAATTAAAGTCTTTGCTGCCGTGGGGGTCTTGTCCACCAAGGCTCCTCCCGCCGAGGCATCTAGCATTTGACGTTCGATAGGTAGTAGCCCCTCGTAGAAGTATTGCAAAAGAAGTTCCTCCTTCATCTGATGCTGTGGACAAGAAGCAACAAGAGATTTAAAACGTTCATAATAAGTAGGAAAAGATTCACCTTCCTCTTGCTGAATTCCACTTATCCTTTTCCGTAGGAGGATGACTCGAGAAGTTGGGAAAAACTTCTCCAAGAAGGCCCGTTTCATGCTTTCCCATGATGTGACGGTTCCGGGCGCCAATTCGTACAACCAATCCTTCGCCTTTTCCAAGAGAGAAAAAGGGAAGGCTTTCATCTTCAAAATACTCCCATCGACATTGACGGGGGTCATGCTCGAACACACCACCTCGAATTCTTTCAAGTGTTTGTTAGGATCTTCCATGGACAACCCATGGTACTTCGGAATGTGGTGTAACAAGCTTGACTTCAATTCAAATTCTTCTGTCTTTCCTCGGGCTGCTGCGGGGTATTGGATGCATAGAGGCGCGGCATTGTCCAATCCCGAGGCTGAAAGTTCTTTGATTGTTCGATTGTCCACCTCCATGTCTTTTTCTGCCTCCTCATTTTCTTCAAATTCGGATTCAGAACTAGAACTAGGTGGACTAGGTTCTGGTACTTTCCTTTTCCTTCTCAAAGTTCGTTCAAAATTGTCGTCAAACTCCGATATATGTGCACGAACTGGTTGAGAACTATGAGTCATAAACTAGTACCTGAAATAAACAAAATCAAATAAAATTAAAACTAAAACACAAAAAAAAAAAAAAAGAAATAAAAAGAAACAATGGGGAATTAGCAAAGTTGCTAATCCCCGGCAACGACGCCAAAAATTTGATGCGAAAATTAACTAACGCACAAATTAAACCCTCTTGTGACAATTGTAGTATAGATGTAAGTAGGGTATCGTTCTAAACCGGGGATTAGGAGGGCTTGCTAAAACCTCTCAAAACTAATTTAAAAACATAAAAACAAAGTTAAAAAAAATGTAAACAAAAGACTTTTAAGACAAGAAAGTAAAAGGGGGGATTTGGTTCTTGTGAAGTGAAAGTAAAACAAATAACTAAAACTTAAAAACTATGGATGATGGGCTTTAGCTAGAGGGTTCTTCTCCACACATGTCTTGCTTGCATACAAAACGATTTCCAATTGTATTTCAATAACTTATTAATTCTCAATGCCCCAAGTTAATTAAGTACGCTTAAATTAACCCTCAGATTTTCCTACTTTTATTGAGTTGGATGATTGCATACGACAACCCAAAGCATTCCTCACAAGTTCCCTACATGAATTGCATAATAGAGATACAAGCAAGAATCATTAAGTTCTATGAAAATCATAAGCATTGACGAGGCACTCGTTACTATGGAATACGCATGAAACTTATGCCAAGAATTTACTTAACGCGATTGTGACTAGCAACCTTCACTACTTGTGAATATAAGTTCATGACGATTAGGTGAAACTTCCTTATATTCTAGCATCAAATTCATGCATGCAAACTAAGTGTCGACCCTCAATCAACATACACAAATCAGTTTTTATACGAACGGATAAGTAAATTGAATTCATAACTTATGAAACGCAATTAAAAGTAATCAAATCATATTGCAAGCATGGACATGTGTTTCGAATCCCCCCCTAGCCAAGGGGGGTTTAGTTCCTCATTATTACAAAACAAAGATAAACAAATTTAAACATTGAAAAACAAAGGAAAGAAAGCACCTAAACGTTCCAACGATCCATGTTGGATAGCAAGCGCGTCCAAGGACTTTTCTCCTTCTCTTTGCCGCAACAACAAGGTTGGAATGATGTTGAAGGGTTGGTTATTTGGAGGAATGGATGGGAATGGGTTTAGATATGTAGGGAGAGGCAAGGGAAGGCTTGGAGAATGGTTAATTTCTGGATGATTTGAATGAGGTTGCTACCATGGTATTTATAGGAAGAGGATGGACATGTTTAATGCAAAAATCTGGTGGAATGAAGTAGGTAAGGCATGGCAAGGTGGAGAATTGTTGGTGAGGGTAGGTTTTGAGTCATCCACTCACATGTCATGGTGAGTTAAGCATTGCATCATCCACTCAAATGTCATGGTGAGATAGGCATTGCATCATCACTAAAAAATCTGGTGGAAGTGAAACAAAGGGAAGGCCACGGCATTGATGAATTTTATGGGGTATGCATGGTTTTGAGTGAAGTTTTTGGCCAATCCTTCTAGAAATTTATCCCTTCTTGCAACTTGTATTTGTTTCACCAGATTTTTAGCATGTTCCTAGCTTCTTTTGACTTCAAATTCGTCCATCCATCTAGCTTGGATCATAAGCAATCCATCTTGGGCCCAAAAACACTCCAAACTACTCCAAATTGGCTCAAAATGCACCCTTAGCCCATAAAACCTACAAACACACGAATTTAGCTTTAAACACTTTTATAAATACTAAATAATTACCAAAATGCAAGAAAACAAGCAAGCTAAGTCGCATAAATATGCTCCTATCAAATTTCTTATGTAATTTTTAATGTAATTTCTTATTTATTTTTAGAACTTTATGCAATTTCAAATTTATTTTTTGTACTTTATTTAAACACATCAAATAAGATTACATACACTCACCAAATAAGATTACATTAAACTCACCAAATAAACTAAAAAAAAAAACACCAAATAAAATTACATAACCTCTCCATATAAACTTAAAAAAAAACACACTAAATAAGATTACTTAAAAATCTTATCCAAAATTAAAACTATTTTATTTATTTATTCTTTTATAAAAAATTAAAAAAAAATTAAATGGGCTGGGTGCCAGCGCATTTTGTAGGGGTGGAGATGGTTTGTGCCAGCACATTTTTAGACTGGGTGCCATCGCATTTTTTTAGGGGTGGAGATGATTTGGCCTATTAGAGCAGTTCCACCGGAGGTGGAATAGCCTGTCACCCAGTGGAAAAAACAAGCTGGGACTCAGCCAATTCATTCCAGCCCGTGGAATAGATTGGCACCCAGCCCAAGCCAGTCCACAGGCCAACCTAAAATCGACAGAGGAAGGAGACGGCTCATTTGACGCCATGTTGACGTCATGGCTACCGTCTCTCTCATCTGGAACCCCATCCGACGCCTGAACCTGATCTCTGGAACCCCATCAACCCCTTTCTCTCTCACAGTGGAACCGTATAGCCCGATTAAACTCCGTCACACTCCTCCAAATTCCCAAACCGCCGCGACTGCTCAAGCTCAGTGAAGCTGAAATGCCGAAGCACCCCCAAAGGCGTCGAAATACAAAAAATTAGACAAAAACGAGGAGTGCCCATAAGAACCGGAGCTGCTATGAGGCCCTGAGCTGAAGGCGAACCGACCCAATTGCGAAACGAGGTCATAGACCGGACTGGGTTCCTGGGTTGCGACTGAAGGGTTATGCATGGTGGGATTTCAGGGGTTTTGTGGCCACACAGAGAGGATTTTGGTGTGTACATGTGCGCGCGCGTGACAGAGAGAGAGAGGAGGAGGAGATTCATTTCCAGAAGAAGAAGAAGAAGGGAAGAAGTCAGAAAGTAAAAAATCAAATTATTATTTTATAATAAAAATTAATAATATTTTAATAAAATTGACTAGGCTGTTTAGTTTTAGGGCTGGAGATGCATTGGTCTATTACTGTTCATTAGAGTCTATCACTGTTCACTTGAGTGGATAAATGAGCTGGGTGCTGGCGCAAAGTCTTTAGGGGTGGACTTGCTCTTACTGTTCACTTGAGTGGATAAATACGCTGGGTGCTGGCGCAAAGTCTTAGGGATGGAATTGCTCTTAGTTTTAGCTGAGAAGCCCTGCCCTTGGTCAGGCCCAAAATTTTAAATTACAGTTTTGCCCATACAAAATAACAATCCGATGGTGGGGATGGTGTATTGGGAAGGACAATTTTGTCCTTTCGATTTTAAATTACAGTTTTGCCCATACAAAATAACAATCCGATGGTGGGGATGGTGTATTGGGAAGGACAATTTTGTCCTTTCGATTTTGGGCGAGATAGGGGGTAACAGGGTAGGTTTCATTTGCTGTCATTGAATGAGGGTTTCGGGGATGAACGCTATGTGAGAGAGAGAGAGACGGCGAGGCAGGTTGGGAGGGCTAGGGGTAGGGTTCCTTTCGGAATTTTGGTTCCAGCTGGAAGCCATTTCCGCAATAATTAATGGGGAAGGCATGGTTGTGTGCAGTTTGTGGGGTTGGTCGACGAGGGAGGTATGGGAGAGTTTGATTTCTCTGTTTCCTCCCTTGCTTGAACAGGTAATCCACCAGCCATAATGCACAAAAGCAGTTCTACTCAACACGCGCACACACACACACACCCAGACACCTCCACAACTGACCACCCCACCTCCATTTCAGCTCAGCTCAGATTGTAATTACAAGTGACCGTGCACTCAGATTGTAGTTTGTTCCAGGGTGGATTGCCATTGTTGGCAGTGGTTACATAGGTCTTGAGTTCAGTGACGTATATACAGCACTTGGGAGTGAGGTAGTTCCTTTCTTTCTATTTTCATTTATCTTCTGAATTTTTACAATAATTCTATGTGAAATTTGCTAATTTTATGGGTCAATCAATAACTTCTCTCGCGTTTTATTTATTTTAATTTTTCAATACTATTTTTTTACCATCTAGGAGTTCTTATCTCACAAGGCATCCTAGATTAATCCCAAGTATTTTGTAGATTACTTTCATTGAAGCTTTAGATCAGCTTATGCCTGGTTTTGATCCTGAGATTGGAATGTTAGCCCAGAGGGTTCTAATTAATCCACGGAAGATTGATTATCAAACTGGGGTATTCGCATCCAAGGTAAGCTGATGATTGACGTTTCTATTAAGTGTTTTCAGGATTTCTGTTTCAGTTTTTCACCTTCTTTGGTATCTTATAGATCACACCAGCCAAGGATGGGAAACCAATCACCATTGAACTAATTGATGCAAAGACCAAGGAACCAAAAGAAACTCTTGAGGTAAATAACTGGATCTGTTGCTAATTTATAGATTATAACCTGCTGTGATTCTGTTCTTGAAGTCAGGCATATGTTTAGACTTCCAAATTGATGACTTAGTAGCTTGAGTGCTTGCCTTAAAATTACCATACGCATAACTGTTACAGTTCATAAGTTTGAAAGGTTTTTCAAGGCATTTGTGATAGACCATTGTACTCTTTATCTTCTCCCAGGTAGATGCAGCACTAATTGCAACTGGAAGAGCGCCATTCACACAAGGTCTTGGATTGGAGAATGTATGACATCTCGATTAACATTTATTTAATTTTGGAGTATATACAAAGTTATTCAGCAAATTCATGTGATGAAAGTCTGAAAAAATACAGTGAAAAAGATGCAACTTTTTTATGGAAAATGTGCTTAAAGATTGGACATGTTATTGAATATTAGCCATGTAGTTTGAATTGGATATGTGATTGAATATTAGGTATTTAGTTTGAATTGATTTGGATGTGTGGTTTATTGAATTGGAATTTGGATATGTGCTAATTTGAAGAACATGACAAAATCTGAATAACCTTAATCAGTATTTGGCCATTAGATAAAACATCAACATACTTTCCCTCGCTTTCACCAATTCTCTGATTAAAGTCTGGAAAAATACAGTGAAAAAGATGCAACTTTTTTATGGGATTGACAATTTTCGGCTTAGTTTTGGATAAAAAAAAATTAGAGTGTTACTTATTAAGTTGAGTTAACAAATTTGCAGCATGCAACAGAGCACATAGGAGAAGTTTTCAAACGAGTTAAGAAGATCCAGCTGAAAAGAGCATACAAGATAGAGAACTGGTATGCTGCTTTGTCTTTGTGTTGGATTTTGATGTTTATGTTCTGCTGCTAAGTAGACTTTATAGTGTTCTAAATCTGTTTTGTAAATGTGCTTAAAGATTGGACCTGTTATTGAATATTAGCCATGTAGTTTGAATTGAATATGTGATTGAATATTAGGTATTTAGTTTGAATTGATTTGGATATTTGGTTTATTGAAGATATGTGCTAATTTGAATTGGATATGTTGAAACTTTATATTATTATCAAAGCAACAAACTGATCTGTGTATTTCCAGAATTGCAAATAACAAAAAAATTTATAGCTTAAATGTTGGACAAGACAAAAAGTTATGCTTCTCAGTTATCAAATGTTCATATCAAGTACCAAATGGTCAATGCATTGATGCTTGAAATATTAAATCTCTAACTAAAAGAGATTGATAGAAATTGGTCTCTGTAACCAAGTCGTGCTCCTCCCCCTCAAAACATGTAAGGTTGAGGGTTTGATTAATAGGAGTGGAGACTCGGTTTGTGCCTCAAAATATACTCTCCTCTCTGTTGTGTGCTTGAATGTCTCGGATCTGTGACTCTGGATTGCTGAAAATTAGGTTCTTTGCACCCCAACTATGAATTTTAGCATATTTTTTTCTACGGATTAATGCAATCACAAGATTATTTTGTTGATTTTTATACATACGTTTGTGGATGAAGGGTTTAGGTGCTCTTGAAGATGCCCACCCTGATTTTTTTTGACACCATGTGGTGATGGCAACCTAGGCATTCCAACTTGCCCAGGTACTTCAATCTTTTCAATTTTTGGTAATTTTCGATTGCTGTTTGGTTGCTGAGAAAGAGAGGGAAAATAAGAGAAATCATCAAAGTTGATATATATCATTTGTCTTTTTAGTCACATTGATTTTTATTGTGAGATATTATATGATTATAGTTTATAACTTGAATAGTATTATCTAAAGCTCTCTCGCTACTTAGTTGTATCTATATAGTAAGAAATTGTTGTGTAGGTGAACTACAAACCTCAAATACCCTCTGTCTGTATATTTGCAGTTGCTTTTCCGTATAAATCTTCTCTTGCAAAGAAATTCAAAGGCCTCTAATTGTATTCATGGACTATAACTGTAATTATACAATTTACATTATTATTTAAATATAAAAAGGTATAATTTATATATAAAGTCAATTTAAACTCTTTTTGCTTTGAGAAAGGGAACGGGTAAGGGAAGTATGGGTATGGGTTTTTAGGGCCGGTTTCTAGGGAGGTGGTCTGGTGTCAGTGCCTTCACAGGGTGGGGGTGTGATATGGGGGAGAGAGGAGAGGGGGTTGGTTGCTGAGAGTGGGGGTGTGATTTGGGGGAGAGAGGAGAGGGGGTTGGTTGCAGAGAGTGGGGGTGTGATTTGGGGGAGAGAGGAGAGGGGGTTGGTTGCAGAGAGTGGGGTGTGATTTGGGGGAGATAGGAGAGGGGGTTGGTTGTAGAGAGAAGGTGACGGCGGGTGCACGATTAGGGGGACAGAAAGAGAGTTGATTGTGAACAAGATTTGAGGGTAGGGTTGAGGGAATTAGTGTGTTGGCTGCAGAGAGATGGTGGGGTTGAGTTAGTATCGCTCCCTTTCTGTCGCTTCTCTCTTCCTCCATCTATGACATCTTTGTTTTGGGGTCAAAATATGTTCGCTTTTACATAGAAATTTGAGTGTTTTATTTATTTATTTGGGTTTTTGTAGCTGATGCATATTATGTTTTGTGTTTCTGGGTTTTATCACTAATTGTCAATTGGATTTTCTGGTTTCAAAAATAGGTGGAGGCATCGACTAATCAGCTAGCTGATCAGCAGATGCCAGTGTATAATCTTGCATCGAAGATTCTTTGTCGGGTTATCAATGTATCATTGAAGGTAGTGTGGTGGCTGCTCTTATAAAGAAAACTAAGAATTCTGGGTTTAATTGTTTAGCTACTTCTTTGGTACTCAAGTTATTGGGCTTTGCGAGGGAATAGTATGTTTCTTTCTGCTGAATTATAGGCTGAACCAGACAATGATGAAGTATTTGCACAAGTCACTTTACTTCCCGAATCAAATGTAAGTTGTTGGCTTGAGGATTCTGATTTATTGTGGGCGGGTAAAACTGATTATGGGTTGAGATTCTGATGGTTTGATGTTATAAATTTTAGCAAGATGAGAATGCAGTGGAGAAGGAAATAACATAGGGTGCGCGTCCTTAAACGGGAAAAGACTTTGGTTAGGCAAAGCCAAATTAAGAAAGAGAATAGGTAGAGGCTAAAACATAATCAAGTGGAAATTTTAGGTACAAAATGTGGAGTGAGTCAAGAAACTATACAATGGTGTCCAACTGCTTTCCACCATGGCCACTTTAAAAGGCTTAGTTCTTTTTCCAAGTGAAGACATAAAATGGCACTTGAACAGTAGAAATATTAACATCTATACTCGAATGAAAAAACTGCATATTTGAAAGGAAAAAAACACACCAGCACACACTTGGAAATAGCTGGAAATATTGGCAAACCTCAATGTATATGCACGCTTTAGCGATATTTATAATGAGGATATTTATATTAGCAAACCTCACTTATGCCCTGTACACATTCTACTGTTTAAGTAATGAAGAAAACTATTCTCAATGTCTCTAGCTATTCGTTTATTATCTTCAATGATTTGGAAACCTGCTACTACAGTTTTTCGAATGGTTATGTCACACTCTGCTATTCTTCCTGTCAAAATGGGGAAGGTTAGCATGGCTGTCACTCTTCCAACAGGTTAGTGGGTTTCTCTGGATTTTCGTTTTTCTCTATTGGGTTTCGATTAGTTCTCAAGTTTTTGCATTTCTTGATTTGCTTTTTGCATTTGAACATAAAGTTTTTATTTCCTCATCAATCTGATCTGCCTTTTTCAAAGATTTCTCTGGTTAGAACTTCAGTCTACAAGCTTTGTGGCTGATCAGAAGCTACCGTATTTGGATTTTGCTGGTAAGCATAAAATTATATATATATATATATATATTCATTAAGTTTATATAATTACATGGGTGCTCTTTGAGTGCTATGTACATATATTTCCTAAAAGAAACTGATTTCTCACACTATTTTCTTATTCTGCACCTTTGTTGAATTTTTGTCCTTTAATTTTTTTATTAGGAAAACTAATGAAAAGGGCTTGAAAACTTTGAGTTTTAACGATAAGGATAAAATAAAGGGTAAAGTGAATAGTACCAGGATTGACTTTTTAGTGTAAAAATGTGGTTTTTCGTTAAAATGAACAGTACCGGGAGTTTTTTTGTTAAAGTTCCCTTTTTTATTCAATTCAAATGACCAAAATAAACACAAGTGTATATGGAGAATAATGAGTATGCGGAAATCAGTATCATTTGCTAAAATGTTTATCTTTATAGCTCATGGTATATATGAGTTATGTTGTTGTTGCTTTTCTTGCCTTTGCACGTTCTGCTCTGAAATTTATAAATACATAGAATATTGTGATTGAAAGAAAAATAACTTTGGACCGAATTCTACATACTCAATTTGACAGGAAGAAGGTTTCAAATCGGACGATTGGAAGACAAAAAGGTTATAATTGTTATGACTGGATTGAGCATGGTATGTTTAATTATGCAAATGACCTTCTGTTTTACTTTGATTAATTTCTTTGGTTAGTGCATATCATAGATAATGTATTTAATAAATGATGTAGAAACAGTGTCCGGCTTCAATACTACAAGTGTATTATCCGTTAGATTCGACTTTCACAATTATTAAATCTTTTAGTGTAAATCTGAACTGTTTATTTCCCGTATCATTCAATATTGTTGAAGTATTTTCTGTAGAAACCTGCTGGAAAAAAATTGATGTAGAAACCTACCTGTGAAAAGCTCAATACAGGCATCTCAACTCAATTACTACAAACCCTATTCAAGGTGAAAGGTGTTGTACACTATGGAATTGCAGGAAATGCAGATCCCCAACTCGAAATTGGAGATGTCACCATCCCTCAATTTTGGGCTCATACAGCCTTTGGAATTGGCAGGTATAAAACACTAATTTTCTTTAGAAAATTGGCTTTTGTTTGGTAATCTTTTTTTAATCCCAGTTAATTGAATATCCAATTAATGGAAAAATGTATTTGTACCAAACCCCATTCCAATTGAATGGTTGGTGTATTTGTTCCAAACGACATTCGAATTGGATGATTGGTTTATTTGTTCCAAACCCCAATATAATAGTATTTGTATTTCTGCCCATTTATGGATGATTTGTGTAGCTGCTACGATTGTCAGATTATGTATGTTGGTTATTGCTTAACTGAGCAAATAAGGTCAGCAAAAAAGTAGATGCTATGTCAGTGTATTTCAACGGGGAGTGTAGCTATGAAGTATATGATTACATTGATCATGGATGATGAGTATAACAGAGTCCTAACTGAGCAATGTATGTTAGCAACTCAGTGTAGATGCTAAATACTAATGGGTGAATAATGAATGTTCTGCTGAGTAGCATCTTATTACCAATCTTCATAGATTTACAAAGCATATGAGAGAATTCGTATGAATTTTGCACTGGTGGCTGAAGAAATCAACAAGCTAAATTACTCATTTAACCATTTACATGCATTTGATCACAGATATTGAGAAACCTTAGAGTTAATCATCTGTAACAATATGTTAATTATTCAATCTTGATTTCTTGGCAATGGCTTCCTTCGTTAACCTCGTCAACTACGTCTCTCTTCACTTTCCCACTTCCTCCGGTCTCTCCTTCTCTTTCTAATCTCTACTGAGTTTCTTTCAATCTGTCAATTTATATCATTTATTCTTTGATGTGATATTTGGTGCATTTGATTTGGTTTGTGAATGTCTTCCTGACTTTTCCGCTTTGGATTCAAATAATAAGTTCAATGGTTGTATATAACAGAATACTGATTTGCGAACAATGCAATTCAAAGCTTGAAAATTTGTATATTATGCTAAGCTGACTACCTTTTTTCCCCGCTTTTTCAACTTTGCGCAATTGCAGTATTTTAGCCCAACTTGCTAAAATTTTTGTTTATTTTTAAACGAATTCTGTATGAATTTACTTGGAAATGTTATATGAATTTGGTATAAACTTGAATAGAACTTATATCTGCAGGTTGAATGTGTCCTTTGCCAACTATTGTTTGGTATAAGAAAAAGATTACATTATATACACACAATGCAATATGTTACCTATCTGTTTATATACATGTTATATTAATACATATAATGTTACATGTTAAACAGAGCAATAGATGCCAAGCCAAAAGTGAGAATGGGAACGAAGAATCCATGCCAAAATCTCGCATTTGTTCAGAGTGGTCTTGATGGAACATGGAATTCATATCACCAAATGTACTAATTCAAGGTTCATTGTTCAAATTCTTAAATTAAAAGTCTTGACTCCAGTTTCTTCATGCCTTTCTTAACTTCACATGCATAGATATTGATAAAGAGCTTCAGGAGGGTCATTACTAAACATCTACAAATTTGTTAAGCCTCAGGCTGCCAGTTATCAAACTACAGGTAACTACGGATTAGTAGATGTTTAGTAATGACCCTACTGAAATGATGGATATATTGTCGATATTATTGATCAATTGAGTATGCATGAGAACTTGAAGTAATCATTGCCATAAAAAGTAGAAGTGATGACTCACACCAGGAATTAGTTATCTCATTAGCAACTTTATTTTTATCTAAGATTGAATTTGATACTTGTAGGTGTATATAGATTAAATCGATTGTTAAGATGGCAATTTAATCACTTTTCAATGTCCGATATCTCCATCTCCCTGTTCTAGATTTTTACTTACTTGAAATGAATAGATTCTAGGCGTTTCATTTAGCAAAATGAGCAGTGAATAGTGCTAACTCATTTTTCTTACATTCACAGCAATATGGGCACTTTTCTTGGCAATATAGTGCTTAGCTTAAAATTAGAATGTGATTAAGTTGTATTGAATTTGTTCGATTAACCACTGGTCCATTTATAGTTCATTTAATCTTTTGAATTAGTAAGCAACTGTGTTGTGTCCTTTACATTTCTTGGTATGCTATTGATATGGAAAACATCATTTATATGTTCTATTTATCGCATGTCATAAGAATCAAGGTAGACTTGACATCCCTTTTGTGGTCTTTTTTGTGTTGGCAGATGCCATCAGATAGGCAAAATCATATCGGCTACAAAGTGCAATGAATGCTAAAGGTTACTAAGTTTCGCCATATGCTTTCAATGTGGCATTGCCTTCTCTACGACAAAAAAGCATTCTAATTTCACTTTGTGGAATGATATTAAGTTGACTTATGGAATAATATAGGGTTGTGTCATATATTCTTCTCAAAAAAATATAGGGTTGTGTCATATATGAAAACTATGAATCCATTTCATCATGCATTTTTTAGTTAAACTACTATGTTTTTGTTCAATTGACTGCAACTCATGGCGCAGTATGCTTCACAAACCTCTACGGTTAGCTTCCATACAGTATGTTGCAAGTTTGAGGATATCTCTACATCTTAATTTCTGCTCTCTGGTTGCTTCAAGTTTGTAATTTTACGTGCTACGCTGCCACTTGATTTGATTATAAAAATGTAAAACAAAATCCGTCCATGATTTACAAATTTGTACTCGATTTTTTATATTTTTCAAGTGTAAGGCATATGTTGCACAATTGAGGCATGTAGGCTGCAAGGCATATATTTTGCCGACTTAACTGCAGGGGCAAAATACGTGTAAACTGCAACTTGCTTCTGTTTCTTCAGTTTCGTATGAAAACAAACCTTCTGCTTATTTTTGCCTTTGAACAGTTGTGGTTACAAATTAGCTACTTGAACAAGTCCTCAACGCTTTCTATTTTTAATTACCTGTTGAAATGATTGCCTACACTGCAGGAAACATATTATATGTGTGAACTAAATATTTCTTCTGTTTCTTAAGGAAACAGAACTTTTTTGGAAACCAACTCTTTCTAATCAAAGACGTTCAGTTTTTTCCCACTCATTGTACAATGTGTTTATATGCCAACTCACTTGAATGTATATAAAAGCAAAATTGCTTATCTTATTGACCTCATTCACTCATATATCCCTTTGTTTGTTCATATTTGTGTTGAATTTATTCAACTTAAATGTGTTTTATTCATCCGATTACGCCTGAAACAGCTGGTTCCCGTGGCAATGCACGGGCCTAATTTCTAGTACGTACCTAAGGAAATGCTTTCGTTGCCATTACTTCAAGTTGGCGACATATTTCATGGTTCTAAATCTTGCACCAACTTCATTCCTTAAAATTTAGTGTGACAGACAATCCTGCGTGGTTGTAAATCTTGCGCCACGAAGGTCTTCATCCCTTAAAACCTAGTGTGATGAATTTCACTTTCATCGCGCAAAAGTGTTCGTGCAACGAAGATCTGTGTCTTCATCATGCAAACCCTAACTTCACGAGTTTTGTGTGACGAAATTCTTCTTTGCGTGGTAATTGTAAAATGTAGTAGTGTGATAAACATCTATTAAATGGTTAGGTCGATTTTGAACACGTAACAAACATTTAATGAATAAATGACAAACATGTAATGAATCAGTAACGTCACTAGGACTATACATTAATTTAAAGAGGAAAATTCATCAAATACGAAGATCAATATTCTCCTCATAACCATTCCCGACCCATTTTTCCTTAACCACTACTGAGTTGACCCTCACCACCCGTCTGGATTGACAATTATGGAAGACCACCGTAAAAAAAACCCATGCTGTAAAAAACGTTTCATAGCTTTGAATACTCTCAGTCTCTCAAACATCTTTACATGATCTCGTGTTGCGGTCTACAATCTGCGTGCAGTAAAAAACCGTTGAATACTCAATTTTTGTAGGACCTTGATAACTATTTCATTTTTTATTTTTCTGTTTTTATGTTTATCTTAGAGATAAGGGATAACATACGGAAGAAATGAGGGGTTTAGACGAGTCGTCGAGGAAGGATATATATAGTGGAAAATATATAAGAAGAGGAAGACACAAAATGAAAACTAAAAGCCAAAATTATTTTAAATTGTTTTCAAATTAAATTTTTTATTTTCAATTGATACTTTAGTTGTTTGTTGCCTTCTGCTAGCACCCATCTTCATCCCTTCTTTTTCTATGTACTTTCTTCTTATATCAAGCACAAAAAAGAGGAAAACAAAAACCAAAAAACTAAATAGCAATCAAATGGGTCCTGAATTTCTGAAAAATGAAAAACATGACTGTAAATATGAAGCTGACATCAAGGGCCAGGGATTGCATTTGACAATAATGCCATCATCACATATTGCATCTTGAATGAAAGATGCCTTCAACATCGAAACATTGGAGAGAGAGAGTGAGAGTGAGAGTGAGAGTGGGGGAAAGCAGCCAAAGAGTGACATGACCAAAATAAGGAAGTTATTGGTGAGGACAAAACATGGATAATGATTCAAGCGTGAATGGCTTTGTTTGACATGAAACGTAAACGTGAATTTCAGTTTCTTCTCTTTACCTGCACTGCAACACAAGAGGGGGGGAAATGGACTTTACTTTCCTGTTGCAAATTATTAGAGCAGTTCCACTCCATCCTTCTCCTCTTGCCTTTCTTGCATATTTAACTCCCTTTCTCTCACATTTACTTTATCTCTAGCTTATTCTTGCTGATAAGATAACCTTTCTTGCTCTATAGTCAGTGCATGTTGGCGAGCCAATTTGTCAACTAATTTCGAATAATCATTATTCGAACGCCTCCCTCTTGTAGCTCTTTTCTTAGTAGCCTTCTTGCCTTGGGATTTCTTGGGTCGGTGCGACCGATTCAATTGGGGGCTTCAATGGTGACTCTTCAGTAGTTGATTCGTGTAGAGGAGTGTCGTTCAACACAACTTCTGGACCAGCAGGAAGAACTTTGTACTTTGGAATATGCTTCACATTGTTCCAACATTCGTGCCTTGTAAATGAATCTTCTTCTACATGTTGCACCCTCCTCTCATTTCCCGTGACCGGGTCATGAGTAACCAGCACCCAAGTCTCAAACAAAGCAACGTCTTCTCCAATCAACCAATTTGCCTTCTCACTCATTTTTTTTTAACAAAAGGATTTAGAAAGTGAAAAACAAATATAGGAGATTGTAGTAAAAATAAATATTGAATTGTAGCGTGGTGTGGGGAATGAAGATGGTTAGGTATTTATAGAATTACAAAAAATATTTGGTATATTTTTTTACCATTGGATTAATCTTCGCCGTTGATTTCCATACTATATGGAAATTAGACGCACCTAGTTGTGTGAAGTGGCACAACGATAAAGTTTTCAATTCTTTTACCATTGAAAATCCAACGGTCCTGACCATTAGATTGTAGAAAATCCAACAGTCTATGTTAAGCAGTTTAGAGAGTCATTGGACTCTGTCAACATTTATTTGTCTCGGGGCCCGCCATCCACTAGCTGATGTCATGCGGACGTCGTGCAACATCAGCGGGAGCAAACCCTTGCAAACGTTGGCTGCACAACAGACTTAGTGAAGCCCACGAATCGTCCCCTATTTTTTTGGGCTGTTGGAGCAACCCTTCGAAATTTTGGGTATATTTTTTATTTTTATTTTTAACAAACCATATTATCTACAGAGTTGGTGAGCTTAGCCTCACAATAGGCTAGCAATAATGTGGTTCAAATTCGCCTTTGGGGAGAATCGAACCTAAATGTAACATCTCACATCGCCCAGGGGAGTGGATCTTTTAAGCCTTATATGTATATTCCCATATCTTCCTAGCACGAGGCCTTTTGAGAGCTCACTGGCTTCGGGTTCCATCGGAACTCCGAAGTTAAGCGAGTTCACGCGAGAGCAATCCCTGGCCGGATGTGTGTTGGATCGTAATGAAACTTTAGGATGTTGTTCTAGAAGCATAATGTGGATCTTTAGAAGTAAAGGGTCGGAAATCCGTGATGCGGATCTTCCGGATCAAATTATCTAGGGATGTGTTTTATGTAAGTTACATATTCTATCGATAAGATTTCTAAGACATGATTTGATAATTGTTCTAGGCGCCGATCGTTAGTGACGCCTCAATGTTTGTGCTAGGGAGTTGTAGCGCGGACTCTAGGTGAGTGGGCTTTTGTTATATACATACATACATATATATATATATATATATATATATATGTATATATGATTTACGTTTTTCCCAGAAGAATTGATTTAAATGATTTTGTGTTTTATATGCCATGTCAAATGCTTTATATTTTGGTATATGCTTTTAGTAGTTGTGTATGTTATTGTTTGACGCTACGGACGCTCAGGTAAGTTCCAAGTAAGTATATGTATTGATGATTGTGAGTTGCATTATGATGGTTATGCATAGAGGCATTTAGAGCTCATAAACCTGCACCCCGATGTTAGTGCTCTCGCCCGTGGCCAAGGCACAGTCCTTCACGTGATGTTCACCTCCCGCACCGTACGCTCACCTTGGATCCAAGTTTGGTGCACAGTCTTGTCATACAGACCACTATAGGTGGTTCCGACTCGTAGGTGACCCGCGATTATTCGCACAGTGTTCACGTGATCGTAGCACTTGAGCATACTTATTACACCTAGTCATGTCGTACATACCACATTAGGTGGTTCTGACTCATGTGCAGGGGAGTGGATCATCTAAGCCTTATATGTATATTCTCATCTATTCCTAGCACGAGACCTTTTGGGAGCTCACTGACTTCGGATTCAATCAGAACTCCGAAGTTAAGCGAGTTCGCGCGAGAGCAATCCCATGATGGGTGACCCATTGGGAAGTTCTCGTGTGAGTTCCCAAAAACAAAACCACGAGGGCGTGGTGGGGGCACGGGTCGGGATGTGACACTAAAACCTCTCATTTACAAATGAAGAGAAACACAACTCGACCGTAGTACTAAGTGGTTTTTTTTCTTTTCTTTTTGAACAAACGATATTATTCACATTAGGGGGTGGGGTGGACTAAGATTCACAATTAGCTAGCAATAATATGGTTCAAATTCGTCTTTGGTGAGAATCGAACTTAAGACATCTCACTTACAAGTGAAGAAAAGTACCACTATACCGTAGTAGTAAGTGGTTGGAGTTTTGGGCAATTTGGCAGCCCTTACCTTTGCCTTTTTTCTCTCCGCTGGAATTGCTCTTAGGCCACAATCGAGTTTTCAAAGAGTGTATATTAGGAAACAACATGGGGACACACCTGTCTACGCCATTTCATAAACAACAGAATCACAAGCATGGGCTCAGACATGTTTCCCAGTCCCTTAATCAATAATTCTCTCTCCCTCTATCTCTCTCACACACACACACACACACACACACACACACACACTCTCACACAATATATATCTATATTCGTTCTCCAACTTTTCGCTCCCCAAGTATACCTTCTTTTCATTCAGCTGTATAAACGATGAAATCCGTGTACATCATTTTCTTATGCTTCCTTATAACAGTTCTCTGTCTTTCTTCCCACAAGATCAGTACCGATTCACGGACTTCTCTCCCAGGAAGACGACCCACGAGAAAATTAAGCATGTCATTGACCAACAACAAGGTTAATAAGTATCAAAAGTTCAAGGTAGGTTTTTTTTATATGATGCATAATGTTTTTATTCCAAGTTTTCGTGCAATTCATAAAGTTGACTTCAACTAATTTCATATAGGGTCCAAAGTAGATCTGTTCCCAGTTCTCACACATACTAAATTCCACTTGAAAAATGAATCCTGCTCAAGCTTAATTTCTTTGAACACAATGCATGAGTTGATAATCATAGTGTTCAGTCCCCTAACAGTCCGCTTAGTGACAGAAAACATAGTATTTTTATTTTCAAGTTTGTATGCTGAAACTATCTGATTCTATTACGATAAGTTTTTTAAGTTTTTTTTAGTAGATGATTGTGTTTGTCTTCTAATTTTATCCAAAATCATCACTGGGGTTGTGTTACATGTAGGTCGTTGATGGAGACGGAGAGTCAGAAACATCGAAGTTCCGAGAAATTCCAGTAGTGATCAAATATTCAAACAGCAACAGTGATTTAGACGAGCTTGTTTATCACATCGATTATCATGGAGTGACTACTCATCCAAATCCAACACCTAGACATCCCACACCATAGACCATTACTGAACCTTCTTGGTTGAGAGTTATGCAGATGCGATGTACTTATATGTCTCATGAAGGAACTCTTGATTAAAGTTGTCGTTACTATTGTTGCGGAATTCATGTTTTTTTTTCATCATTTCTCTCTACCTACATAGCTGTTTGTTCACACGAATAAAACCCAAGCCAACAAGTGAATTATGACGTACCTTGAGCCATAGGTTATGGAAGCACATGGCACTTTAACCGTAAACTGGCTACATTACCTATAAATCTGGATCATTAACAGATGAAATCAGACTCCACTTTGACAGATATATGATGAATAATTCCAGATGAAGACTCGGAAGAAATATGAGCTTTTCTTTGGTTCTGGTTCCAACCTAAGAGCGCAACACGAACAACTCCTTCCCACCTGTATTGCACAATGAGAACCAGAGTATGTCAGAAGTCTAGCAGCGTTAAATACCAATTTTCATTACGAGTGCAGAATTTTTATCATGTCGTTTGAAACTTTGTAATTTTTCAAGAAATCCAAAAGTAAAAACTTTCTTTTGTATCATCATGTCATTCCACTTTGATCCGATATATTAGTAACAGATTTGAAACATTAGGAATATTGAAGTGGATTCAAACTATACTTGTGACCAGACGGTGTACACACATCCCATACCATCAAATTAGAAACAGAATGATAATCAACTTCACTTTCTTCAATCCATATTCTACGTGAAAGTGAAACAGCGATGAACTCTGATAGTAATTATTTAGATTCAAAGTTCGAAAACCTAATATAATTTCCAATAACTGTGTGCTTTGCTTTGTCTTACAGTATAAGCCAGCACACATCTTAGCCTGGTAGCAAACAACAATCATGGAGTATAATATGCACGCACATGTATGTGTCTGTCTGTGTGTATTATAATTGTACGAGTCTGCTTCAATATTATTAAGTAAGGCATGTCCGGGCGTCATCTTTTCCATTGACATTGGGGTCAAAAACTTGTCTGTCTGTCTTGTTAATCGATACCATATGATTTGGTCACAAATATGGATCAGCCCACATGCATTGTTCACCCTCCAGAACAAGACATTTCAAACAAGAATCATTTTAAGCAGTCAAACAAGATTTTTTTTCAATCTTTACAGAAGACAATCATATCAAAATGTAAGTGAAAAGAAAATGAAAATACGTAGTGAAAGATTCACAAAATAAGAGAGAGAGAGAGAGAGATAGAATTTTAACTGAGAAAAATCAAATATAAATTGAGCATATACCACCAATACATCTAATCATACCAACTTGAAACACAACCTAACCTAACTTCTTATAAGCACATGCAAGGTCCTTCAATTAATTCCCCGATGTGGGAGTTACACTCTCAACATACACCCTCACTTGTGGTGTCATTTAAGCCTACACGTGGACAACACCTATTGGGTGACGTTGGGCACGACACATGGGCAACCTACTTTGATACCATGCTAACACTAGAGAATTACACTTCAACAGACCCAGAAAGTGGTTGATTTCTTGACAATTCAAGTAGTTAATTTTGTGCTGCAGTTACCCCAAGTGTTGTGAACTCCATGATTTTATAGACCAATAGCTTAGCTCATTCATTGAGCATTCTGGAGATTCCGTTCAAATAAAGTGAAGCAAATGTTATAGAATATTATAAAATGGTCCAAAAATAAAGATGTTGTTTGTTATCATAACCATCAATTTGTTTGATACGCAGAGACGACTAAATTGTTCAAATTAAATAATATATTCCTTTTTAGAATTCTTCTTGATTTAGACTGAGTAGGAGAGTATAAAGTATGAGGCTGTTTGGCGACGCTTTCCTGGATTCCGGTATTAATTTTGTTTTAGCTGCGTAGCCATCAAGTTCTGCATACCGAAACTGCAAGTGCCATCAACAACACCGATAGTGCGGAATTCAGGCTAAAGAGAAGGCAACCGATCGTTCTGCTTCTCCATCGGATCAGAGGATACAACAAAGGGACGCCTAGTTTTTGTTTTTCACTGACTGTATTCCACCATCTTCTGTTAGTATTTCATGTCTCTGCAAACCTCATCAGTACCTTAAGACCCAAGCGACAAATGAAAAATGAAGCATTCTCCTTTAAATTACTAAAATACAATCATCCAAATAAAGTACAAGATTATGCAAAAGTGAATGCCATAACATGTGTGCGCGCACACATTTGAAGGAAGGAGTTAATTATAAAGCATTACATTCAATTTTTCTCAGGAATTGGCTACCAGTTTTTTATCATTGACGATTCAATTTAAAGATCATCCCTATTCTTCTTGACCTCAATGCCGAGAAGCTTAGCCAGTTCTCCACTTTCGTATGCTTCAACCGTATCTAGAAAACAGAGCATTCATCAGCTACTAGCAATTTTCTTGGTGTAATCACGTTTCCCAGAAATAAAGAGAAAGGAAAAACAGTTACCATCTGAGCCCCCAATGTATGTCCCCTTCACGAACACCTGCGGTACAGTACGCCTCCCAACAAGCTCACTTAAAGCATCTTGTATGTCCCGACCGTCAACTGAAAAGACACATTGCCATCTTCAATCAACAACTTATAATGGAGTGGTACTTGCACTTGCATATAGTACAGGCATACATATGCTAATATGCACTTTCAAATTTCAAACGAAACAGCACAAAGCTGTTGAACAAAGTGCTTCTACAAGAATGCAAATTCAAGCAACCCAATCACATTTGCCACTCAGCAATCCAGAAAAGCTAATCCTAACAACAAAATTTGGAACTTCTTGCAAGTTAATAGGGCACTTAAAAGATTGAATAATTAATGCACATTCCTACAACTCGGAAACACATTTAACCATTTCTTGAGATTGATTTCAACCCACAAGTTAATTTTGCACCAATCTCATATTTCAGCAACAAGCTCCTTACTTTCTATGTTTTCATGCACATTGTGTGAAAAAAATCCGTGAGGCCTAAATGAAACATACTTCTCTCATCAAGCTCAACCACATACGGTACTTGGTTCAACTCTTTGAAAACTGCTTTCGCCCTTCTACAATACCTGCAAACAATCCAAATAAATTGCAAATCAGAAAAAAAAAAAATAATAATAATAATAATAATAAGAGGAGGAATTCAATATATACGTTACACAAAAAAGACAACAAAAAGTAAAATTTGCAGTATGTCCTTGTGCTTCTGATGAGATTGCCCTCTAAGAACCCAAATTTGGTGTATGTCCTTGTGCTTCTGATGAAAAATTAAATAAAAAACAAAGTGTAAATCCAAAATTACTTCTAATTGGTTATTTCATTTTTTTTTCCTCATCAATTCAAGCGATATTCTAATCTAATCTAAACTACAGGAAATATGTTTTGATAAATGGACCTCTAAAAACCAAAATTAACTTCTAATTGTTCATTTTTCTTTCTCTTCGACCTCGGTAATATTCTAATCTAATATAAACTACGAGAAGGGGAATTCGTCGATTCGAACTTGGGAGTTCTGCAATTGGCGATTTCTTCAAAACCCAGAAACCCATCTATGGTAACAAAACCGAAAACTCCTCATCCTACTCGGATCAATCGAAAATTCAACTCAACCCCAAATTCCAAAACATAAAACTGAAAAATTAAATAAAATAGTAAATGGGCTGAATTCAAATCAAACAGATGAGATGTTGGACCAAAGTTACAATAAATTAGTGAAAAATAAACGAACGGAAGAGAGTGGCACGACGTACGGGCAGTAGGACTTGGAGAAGATGGCGATCTTGTTTGAAGAGATGGTCTTCTTGATGAAGGCGAGGGAGTCGGCCGAATTAGGCGACGCCGATGACGATGCTAATGTCCAGAAGAGGGACGTCGCTAATACTAGAGCTGCTGTTGCTGATAGCAGAGTCTTGCTCGACGCCATTGATGGTTGCGATCACACGCGCTGCTGTTTCTGAACTATTTGGAAGTCTACGTTCGGGCCGGGGATCTCGGGTTTCTACTGCACTTTGGTGTGGGCGTCCGGAATTGTAAAATACTAACCTTATAATTCTAACCAAATTTATTGCGAATAGACCTAAATGCCCTCACACCTCACAACAAAATAAAGCGCAATTTGATTTGACTCAAACGCAGAAGTTGAAGGATTCAATTCCATTATTTCTTTCCCTGGTAAGTTGTCGAAATGAATTCTCGTCAAAATCAAACTTAAAACATTTCAATTAATAATAATAAAAAATACCACTAGACCATATTACTAAGTGATAACATTTTTTTTTCTAATCCCTTATCTTCAATTTACTCTTCTTTTCTTCCTTAATCTTTTTCTTATGTCAGATTATCCAAGAATTTGGTTGGTCAAATAAATTACCCATGGTTTAGTTGGTGAGAAAATGAATGAAAAGCTAGATTCAAATTTGAGCACAAATGAGTATTTTGATATGGTATTTATTTTTGTTAAGATGCGTACTAAGTTCTTAATACGTTTATATTATCATAATTTTATTATGTAAAAAGCTAACAGCAAGTTATTTATAACTCTAAAACCTATATGTACGTTTCAAGCCAATATGGATACATTTCAATTTAGTAAGCATACATTTTAGTTTGGTATGAATATGTTTTAATTTAGCATAGGTACGTTCCAATTTGAAAATAACTTGTGTAAGTACATGTCAATGTTTATTTTTAAAGAAGCACGGTACATTTCAATTCAATCATACTTGAATTTTTAGAAACAAAAATAAAGAATGAGAAATAAGCATTAACGACAATAACTACAGTAATGAAGAACAAAGCATGACATGACCCGTTAATTTTAGGGGGGTGTAGTCAAACTCAGATTTGAGAGGATTTTAAAAGACTTTAAAATCCTAGTGTAGTCAATTAAAAGATTTTAAAGGATTTTAGAATCCATTCAAATCTAAGTGTATTAAAAAAATTAAGATTTTGGAGGATTTCAATAAGTTGTGAATTTTATGGGATTTGAGAGCAAAAAATATATATAACCAAGACTAAAAAGAATTCATCACCCCCTAGGATTTCAAATCCTTCCACCACAATCCTTTCAAATTCTTTAATCCTATAAAATATGACACACCCCGACCTGGAATGTCTACTAGGACTCCGAATCGAGTTGTGATGGCCGACACTTGGGAGGTGACGAAGCCATAAAGTATGGTGATGTGGAAAATGTGAATAAATTTAAACCTAAAAGTGCCTAAAGACAAGAGTGCGCTGTGAGCGGAAATGAACTCATTTCACACGTGACGTCAGAGCATAAGTAAAGTACAGTAGTGTGGGTAAGGATCATACCCTCAGAGTAAGTCTGGCAAACGGATCGTGTCAGTCGTGTTCGTGTCGTTTTCGTGTAACACCTGTTATCTTAATGGGTCGTGTCGTGTCACACATGTTATCTTAACGGGTCCTTAACAGGTCAGGTCACTTTACCCAACGGGTAAAGTGACCCGACCCGTTATGACCCGTTAAGAAAAATATTTTTTTTTCTTAAATTTGCACATACCACACATTGTCACATAAATATTACTTCAAAACATTAAAACACATTTGTCGTTTAAGTACTACATCTACACTCGAAAATAAGAGCCTCATAAAAAATACATCCATACACTACTAATCTATTACAAATATTAAATGTGCAAGGATATGCAAAATGAAAGCGTTTTTGTTTTCCTGGTTGTGAAGCCTTTCTCAAAAGTTTAAACCTTGCCAATGGAACTCAAAGCTTAATGAAAGTGACCCACTAGAGTGTTTATTCGTACTTTCATTAAGTATAACATAAGATTTTGTGGTATCCACTAGTGTAAATATTTTAAATTGAAGATCGAATTCATTCATTGTATTCATATAGGGTCAAGGAGTGTAGTTGTAAAATGACACACCCCGATCCTAGAATCAAGGCATGCTGGCCGTCACGTGAGCGTGACGTAACCATAAGTGCGCTGCGGAAGCAAATATAAGAGAATTACGAAATAATAAAAACCAACTACTAGCAAGAATAACCAAATAGTATGCTAGAGGGAGTGCACACATAAACAGAGCTTAAATACTAGGTGCAGTCAAGTAGGACTATAATTAAGTTACAACACCCGCAGGTGAGTCCTACATTAGGGGATTCTGTCAGAATGTCGTAGAAGCCCTCGTCAACCACTAACTGCTAACTAGAACCTGGAGGGGCGCAAAACAAAATTGAGTGGGTCAGTAAAACAAAGCTTTTCGAAAACCTTTCATTTAAAACATTTCTAACCCCTCTCTGTAAAACCTGTATACTTTCCCAGAAAATAGCATAATAGCATAATACTTTTCATAAATCTCAAATCATCAATTCGTTTCTCAAAAACCAGAAAGTATGCCATGTTAAAAACTTTCAAAAACAGAATGAATGATGCATCAATGTAACAGGTGAAATGATGAATTAACCGGAGACCCTGCAGTTGGTCTTGTACGGTTAATTCTATAGCTCAACCTCGGTGACCTGTACGGCACTACACTGCAGATAAGTCGGAACTACCTGAAGTAGTCTGTACGACATGAATGGTGTAATAATACGCTCTAGTGCTTCTCTCATCAATCATCTGTGTACACAATCTAAGGTCACCTATCAGTCGGAACCCTCTCATGGTCTGTTCGACATGTCGGAACCCTCACATGGTCTGTACGACATGCACCTACTTGGATCCAAGGTGAGCGTGCGGTGCGAGGTGAATAATATAAGCACTAACACCATAATTGCAGGTTATGAACTATCAACATAATATACATCAACAATGCACATGAATAACATAAAACTCACCTGATACTTACCTGTGCGTCCACAACACCAATTCACATATATATATGCATCAATTATCAATTCATACAACTCATATCATGCATGCATGGCATTCGAAAACGTATTTTCATTCAAACTCAATTTCTGGGAAACATATCAATAGTATATAGGTATAAACAGAAATACTGCCCACTCACTGATTAGTCGAATGGTCCTAGCCCCTGTGACGTCCCTGGATGCGCTCGTCCTCCGGATAGGTATCACCTATATGCGAAATAACTATAAAAATGTTATTTTAAAGCATATAACCAACAATTCGTAATAACTTCTCATACGGTGCTCAAATTGGGTATATGAATATACCCTACTCGACGTCACGGACGTCGACAAATTTTTAGAAAAATTTTCTGAGGCCGCACGCGCCCCCACGCGCGTCTTCTTCCTCGAGCTCGCCGGATTGAGTTTTCCGGTGGCCGGAAAACTGGAGATTTTTCAATCTCCTTGTTCTCCTTCGTTTCTCAACCATTTTCTTCGTATTTTATATCAATTTGAAGCCCTCAACATGTAGAATCACGATAGACTAGTTTCAAGGTCTAAAATCCACTAGATTTTGCCTGAGAAAGCTCGATAATCTGGCCAAATTTGAAAAGCTCCGTTCTCCGTACTCCGACGTCCAAACTCTACCAACGAAGTACCCCGAAGCTTGTGAAGATCTCCTTAAGCTCACTGTGAGCTTGAAATTCCCTGAAATGCAAGATTTTACGTGTGCATGAACAGTGCACATTTTCGGGGTTAGGGTTTCACGACGATTCTGAGGGTTTCACTTCCTAAAACTAGTACCATTCAACTCAGGACGTCAAAAGGATGAAGAACCATACCTTATTAGCTTTGATCCGTGATGTTTAGGGGGTCCTTGGGTGTGGTCCGTATGATTCGAGAGGGAGAGAGAGTGAGAGACTGAGAGTGTCGTGAGGAAAGAGAGAGAGAGAGCACAGGGGAGGGAGAGAGAGAGGTTGACAGGTTGTGTGGTCCAAAGAAATCCCTAACCACAAAAATACAACCAATTTTAATCCAACTTAACTTATTTTTTCCAAAAGCTTGAAATATAAGAATTTAGTCCAAATAATATGTCACATACACACATACCTTGACACCCGTCAAGGGCAATTCCGTCAATTCACATTCCCGTCAAATGTACCTTCGGGACGGGCTGTGACATAAAAAATCATCAAAATCGGAGTTAAAATAACCGTTAAATTGTGATTTTTCGTTTATAACCGTCGAAAAGTTTTGTCCCGTTACTTAATCTTTAAATGTTTGTTTTTTGCAATTTTTGGCGTATGCGATCTCGAAGCATATACAAACAAGTATGACGGTTAGATCGTTGAAACTAGTTTTGTAGAATGCGTATCTCATCAAAACAATAGATTCACTAACACTTAAAAGAGTTTATTCTTACTTTCATTAAGTATAACATAAGATTTTGTGGTATCCACTAGTGTAAATATTTTAAATTGAAGATCGAATTCATTCATTGTATTAATATAGGGTCAAGGAGTGTAGCTGTAAAAAATCATCAAAATCGGAGTTAAAATAACCGTTAAATCGTGATTTTTCGTTTATAACCGTCGAAAAGTTTTGTCTCGTTACTTGATCTCTGAATGTTTATTTTTTGCAATTTTTGGCATATGCAATCTCGAAGTATATACAAACATGTTTGAAGGTTGGATCGTTGAAACTAGTTTCGTAGAATGCGTATCCCATCAAAACAATAGATTCACTAACACTTAAGGATTTTATTCATACTTTCATCAAGTATAACATAAGATTTTGTGGTATCCACTAGTGTAAATATTTTAAATTGAAGATCGAATTCATTCATTGTATTTATATAGGGTCAAGGAGTGTAGCTGTAAAAAATCATCAAAATCGGAGTTAAAATAACCGTTAAATCGTGATTTTTCGTTTATAACCGTCGAAAAGTTTTGTCCCGTTACTTGATCTCTGAATGTTTGTTTTTTGCAATTTTTGGCATATGCGATCTCAAAGCATATACAAACAAGTTTGATGGTTGGATCGTTGAAACTAGTTTCGCAAAATGCGTATCTCCTTCAAGGTTATAGTCATGCAAATCTCCTTCAAGATTATATATACGAAAGCAGCGGAAGCATGTTATCAAATAATATCAAAGCTATAGTCATGCAAATCCCATTCAAGGTTCATAGGTTCACATACAATGCATCTAAAACATTTAAGTTAAGAACAAAGTGAAGGTATAGATCTATACCTCTTGATCTTGATTTTAGACCAAGGATGGACCACCTCCAAGCCCTTTGCTCCTTGAACTCCTTGAGCCTAGCCTCCCTCCTTGCCTCCTCCACTTTGTTAGAAAGAGTGCTCCTAGGTTCTTCTTTAGTTTCCAAAGTAGAAAACCTCTAAAGATCCACACCCACTAGTGTAGTGAGATGGATGGAGGAATAACCAAAAGGGTGAAAAATTGTTAGCTAAATCACCCCCAAGGTGGCCGGCCTTTGTAGTGTTTTAGAGAGATATTTCTTTTGCCTTTTTGTTATTTTAAACACACAAAAAACCCTTCTTTAATAAATCTCTATAAAGTTCCTTATATAGACAAAAAGAAACCTAGTCAACAACTTGACTAAATATCTCTCCCTCTCACCTTTAAATGGCCGGCCTCTTTGTGTTGGTTTGGGCTTTGGGCTTTTATTTATTTCAAGTCATCCAATGCTTGAATAAAAGCCCAATGGGTTTAGGCCCAATGGGCCCAATTAAACCCGAACGTTTCTTTAAGCCCAAAACGATCCTTTATCGTTTTTATGATTTCTTTAGACTTTCTAAATTAATCACAACACTTAATTAATCCAATTAATTATTTCCATCATCCATTAATTACTCACTGCAAGAGTGTATCGGTGTACAATCATTTTAGGTTCTAATTAGCAAGGCAGTGAGGTGTTTGGCACCAATCCAATTGATTATCTTTAATCCAATCACTTAGTGAATTAAAACTTCCTTTTAATTCACCTTTCTTCTTTGACGACTACATTTAATCACCTAGAAGAACTCACAAGCTATGAGTGACATCTAACCATATATCATAGCTACCCAAGCTAATGTAGAAGTTTGTTCGGAGAACCTATTCAGTTGGAATTACAATGTAATTCGATCATTCTCTAAAACAATACTCTCAATCACATCACTAGGGTATGGATATATTATGTCAAACCCCTAATGTGATTATTCCTTCTTATATGATTCATTTGAGTCGTATAGGAACGCTTTCATTCATTACGCTCGATACTTCGGCCGAAGATTCCCGAATCATATCTTAGAGTATTCATCCTCTCATAACGAGGATTAGAGATTCCTTGTTGAACATTCACTTGCCTTCATGACTAAGTGGCTTAACCCCAACGATGCCGTGGACACTCTGATAGAGTGACTTTGACATAATCAAAGATCAAGTACTTAACCACAAGACAACGATGATGTCTCAGGTCAAAGGACTACTTACATTATTCCAACCATTAGAGTTACTTGCTTGACATGTGAGTAGACCTCCATGCAAGTACTTTCGTTCGATTGTTTTCAGTGAACTCATTCCCTTAATGAGCACCTACATACTTGTCTTAGTGTCACTACACGAATGGGATGAGACTTTCCATCCTTCTAATCGAAGCGGACACAGTATGTACCAGTCTATGCATTGTCAGTATCCCTCCGACAATCCTATGACCAGGAAACTTTTGGACATGATGGTTATGTGAAGAAGGTCTCTGTAGTCTAACATCATTAGATTACATCTTCCATCAATCCATCGTCCATGGATTCACTATTCAGGACATATATCGTTTATAGAGATAGTCCTAATTAGTATCTTTGCCATTTGATGTATAAGATTCATCTATACATCCATTCATTGTCCTGAAAGGTTTCTTCCAAAGATTGACTTTCAGGGCATATTTCCAACACTAAATGCATCTAAACATAACCATACACATTGCAATCACTATCTTCAATATGCACTCACCTGAAGCTTACCTGGGCGTTCGCAGCGTCATGCAATAATATGCATATCTATACTAATGCATATACTTAAATGTAATGCAATTGACATGGCATTTAAAAATGTAAATCCATTTAAAACAATTTCTAGGAAAATGGAAAACATATATACGTATATATATAAAACCAAAAGCCCACTCACCTGGAGTCCGCGCTACAACTCCCTAGCACAAACATCGAGGTGTCACGAACGATCGGCGCCTAGAACAATTATCAAACCACATCTCAGAATTCTTATCGATAAAACACGCAACTTACATAAAAAAGATCTCCTAAGGATGTTCTAGAATGATTTGTAACCCATTGACCAAAAGTCAACAATCGATAAATGGTCGACGGTAGGGTCCACAACACTACGTAACTCAATCCGGAAGATCCAATTATCGGATTTATGATCCGTAAATTCCAAAGATTCAAATTATGCTTCTAGAATAACATACTAAAATTTCATTACAATCCAACGGTTGGATCTCCACCAATTGCAAATTCAAGTGGCGGTCAATGTTTTATTTTATGAACTTACAAGTCTAATTCGGAAAGATCCATACGTCGGATTCCCGATCCGTAAGTTCTTATGGTCCTCAAATATTATGTACTATAACTTATTAAAGTTTGGTGACGATCCAACGGTCGGATCATCGATTACTATTCTAATCAAGTGGCGGACCTTAATGGAACTTCGTCAGGTTATGCAGATTTTGCAGATTTCCTGGGCAATCTTTAGAGCTCCATATCTCACTTGTTTCTCAACCAAATCCGACTCATAATATACCAAATCGAAGCTAGAGATGTATCAAACAAAATTATACCTGCTTGGAGTCCAAATGGTCACCGAAGATGGCCAGAAAATGGCCTGAAAGACGGCTGTCCGCGGGAAAACAGGGAAATTCGCCAAAATTTATGGGCAACCTTTCAACGTCCATAACTTTGTCAATACTCAACGAAATCAAGTGATTCAAAAACGAAAATCATAGTTCTCAATGAGACGAAGAGATTGGTACCTTGGAAGATTACTATCTTTTTGTGATTTGACCGGAAAATGACTCGAATGTGGCGGAGGTCGCCGGAAACTGGGCAAACTTTAAATCTTTGTAACTTTCTCATTTCTTCACCAAATTAAACGATCCAAACATGAAAATTTATCTAATAGATGAGAGGAATTGATTTATACCTGTTTAGAGTTTAAAATATGGTTGGAAAGTATCTGAATCACGCCTAGAAGTCTCGGCCCAAAACCTTGTTCTTCGAACTCGTGTTTCAGGTTCGTTTTCAATGAAACAAAACTCAAAACTGGGTTTATGGTGGTGAAGACATGCAGATAATGGTGATTTTGATGTTCAACAAGTTGAAAGATTTGGTGATGATGGTGGTTTGTTTCGTGAGAGAATGGAAGAGCCGAGAGAGAGAGAGTTAAGAGAGTAGAGAGAAGAGCTACGGAAGAAAGAAGAAAAAGAAAGAGAGAGAGTGTTCCAGAAAAGTGGGGGTGGCCTCACGTGGCACTCATCCAACGGTCCGACAAACTGTCACAAGTTCAATTAATTATCAATTTACCCCAAATATCCTCGACGTTTAAAGGTTCGTAGAATCTTCGTTATAACTTCAAATTACATTCTGTTTGCGCCCACGTGTTCGTAGCGACGAGTATTACGCGAAAACGCCAAGAAAACGAACCTTACATGACTTGACAAGACGGTCCACAAAAGTCAACATCTTTGCCTCGAAGGGCATTTCCGTAAATTCACATTTAAAATTATAAAAATCATAATTTTTAGGGACGGGTTGTTACAAAATCTATCACTTTTTAAATCCTTTAAAATCTTAGTTTGACTACACCCCTAAATTTTCTCTTTTATTAAAGGGTTTTAATAGGTCTGGTGATTTTACTTGTTAATTTTAACGGGCAAAATGACATGATTTGTTAAAAAACCCGTTAAGATAATAGGTAAGATACGATACCACCTCATCCGTTAAGATAATAGGTATTACATGAAAACGACATGAAGACGCCAATCTATATAAAACATTAAACATGACACGTTCAAAATTTTGAAAGGTTGACGGCTGACGTAGTGCTACAGTATAATGGGACCCGTCCCACAAGGTAAGCATTTCATTTGATTCATTCAGTAATAATAGAAAAAGTGGGAACTTCGACCAAACAAAATGAAAAAGACGGAGAGAGAGCCTTGTTGTCAGATAAAAAAAAGAAAAAAAAAACTCGTGGGAAGGGGAAAGGCTTGCTTGTCTTGTTTTCTTTGTTTCTTTCCCATTGCAATTTCTTCAAATCACCAAAAAAAACCAGGAGGGAGAGAAAGCAAAAGAGGAGAGGAGACACAAAGCTCGATCACAAAAAGGTAAAAACTTTTCCAATTTTCTGGGTAAACAACCACTTTTCTAGATCTGGGTCACCATGATTAATGCTCATTTCTTGAATTTTATCACTTTTTGTTTTCTTCTGGAATTTTCAGTTCCATGGTTTTCTCCCCATTTTCTCTCTCTCCATTAATGCACCGCTATTTTAAGTTTTTGTATTCTTGGTGAATTTCAGGTGGGTTTCTGGTTTAGGTTCAGAAATAAATTTCGTAATTTGAATTTGCTCAATAATTCTATCGAATCTTTGGCATCATTAATTTCTCCATACGCTTAGGATTTGCATCCCTTCACAATTGAACTTTAATCCAGTTCCAAAAGTCTCTTTTAACATCTGAATTTTTTTCTTACATTTTGGTGTAATTTGGTATTTTCAAGCTCTAGATTTGTTTAGTATTTTCATCTTTTTTTCTTTAGTTTTCGTGGTGTTTAAATCTAATTTAAAGTAATAAAAGCAATGTTGATTTCTGATTAGCTTTGTGCTATTGTGGCTTCAGGTTTTGTGTCTCCTCCTGCTAAGCAAAGAGATCAAAGGAGATTATAAGGCAAGAAGAAAAAGGGTGCCACCATGGAATATGAAACTAACAACTGGATTTGGGATGGAATGTACAACCACCCGCATGTATTTGGCGGTCTAATGCTCACAGCCGCCTTGCTCGGCTTGTCCACGAGCTATTTTGGTGGAATTACGGTGCCCCAGTTGCCGTATTTATGGTCTGATTCAGGGATCTTTCATAAGAAGAAATGTGATAAGAAGCGCATTCGGGTTTACATGGATGGTTGCTTTGATCTCATGCATTATGGCCATGCCAATGCCTTGAGGCAAGCCAAGGCTTTGGGAGATGAGTTGGTGGTGGGCGTTGTTAGCGATGAGGAGATTATTGCCAATAAAGGTCCACCTGTTTTATCCATGGAAGAGAGGTTAGTGTTTATTAACATAATTATGCATGTTAACATTCTCATTTCTCAAGAACACGCTTTTATGTTTGAATGCCGAAAACATTCCTATCTGAGTTCGAGTTGCACCTTTTGTTACTTACATACCAACTTAAGTTATATAGAATATGTTGTTATATCTTATACATGCATATAAAGTACGTTATTCGCATGGTTTGCGGAGTTAGGTTCCCTAATAGTGTTATTCGGCAATCCTTAGAATTATATTGCACTGTTTGGTCCGCTTGTACCTTTTATTGTTCCAATAGAAACACTTGAAAACGTTGTATAATCTCCTGGTGCATACCTTATGTGGCCTTTGTTAAAATTTGATAAGATCAATGTTTATTATGTACCTACTTATTTCTATTTAGATTGGCTCTCGTGAGTGGTTTGAAGTGGGTGGATGAAGTCATACCGAATGCTCCTTATGAAATTACTGAGCAATTCATGGGCAGACTCTTCAGTGAGCATAAGATTGACTATATCATACATGGTGATGATCCTTGCCTGCTGCCGGATGGAACCGATGCTTACGCCTTGGCGAAAAAAGCTGGCCGCTACAAGCAGATTAAACGCACTGAAGGTGTCTCCAGCACAGATATTGTAGGTACTATGATTCTCTTCATCTCCTTCAGAGGTTCCCCTTTTTGTTTAAAATGACTTGGTACTTATTATGCAATTCCGCTTTGTGACTTTTTTGTGGTCAAGCTTGCTAGAAGTGAAGAGATTTGATCAATGATCTGCCTAGATAGTTAAAACGTTGTATACTGAAATTGTTTTCTTGTTTTCAATTGGTCTAATAATAATCATGTGTAGGGAGGATACTTTCTTCTTTAAAGGATACAAATGATGGTGAAAATCAAACTGAGACATCCTTGCATAAAACCCCAGAAAATCAACCCAAGAGTGCCAGTTTATCTCAATTTCTACCAACATCCCGGCGCATTGTGCAATTCTCTAATGGAAAGGTGTGCCTCACTTGCTATATTGGCACTTTTAAATTTTACTTTTTGTATTTTTGTTCTTTTAAGTCTTAAGTATTTCATACATTAGACTAAACTTCTTTCTAGGATCTTGGCTCAAGTGCATCTAGTGACATGTGAGAATAAATACATTCGGAAGTGAACAAATGGACCTGTTTTTTGGTACATGTAAAGATCAAGAAGTCACCATGTGAAATAGTTATGACTCTGTTGAAATGACAAGAACGGAAAAAACAAAAGTAATCCGCATTTAGTCCTTCATTGATTCTTTACTAATTTATATAAAGAGCAAAGCATCAGCCAATCCACTGGAGTGTGTGAGTAACACAGTAAACCATTTTGCAGGGTAACTCAGTATTGACGTTTCATTTATTTCATATCTATTTTAATGTGCAGCGATAACATATGGAGGTGGTGGAAATTTTGTTTTTTGTTTCCTTTTTATGCATATTGTTTTTTTATCCTCCATAACACCTTTCATATTCTCAGGGACCTGGACCAAATGCTCGTGTTGTGTATATTGATGGGGCATTTGATCTCTTTCATGCAGGACATGTTGAGGTATAATTATTATCTTTGAATTACTTATGTAAACGTCTTAATTTTTATGATGGTTTAAGTTGGATCTTTGTAGTGCATTTACCTATATTGTATTACAAAGTTTGAGGGGTATCTAGAAATGGCAGTATTCTACATCTTCCTAGATGTTTTCTATCTTCAATATAAACTTGGAGTAATTTCTAAATAGCCTTCCATATAGCCTTTTATCATAATGCACTCCAGCATGACTCATTCATATATTTAGCCTGGTATACTCACCACAAATCATGCGTTAGTTCCATCGCTGTAAGAGTGAAATAGATCCTACCATGGGATTAATTTACAAAATGAAGTTGTGAATTGTGACAGTTCTCTGCTAACCATTAGTTGTAAGGCTACCTATGGAAGCCTTGGGTTAAGGTTTGACCTTCTGGCAACACTTGAACAGTATGCTTGTATGTAAACAACTGAATGTTGCCATGTGTTGTTCACACCCCTCCCTTTTGGCAATTCTATGCTGTGGAGATTCATTACAGCATCCCGCTTTCTATATGAACAGATATCAAATCTTTTTCTCATCATTTTATCATATGAGGGCTGTTTCTCTTTTTTTGGTTGCTTGCTCAGATTCTGAAGAATGCTAGGCAGCTCGGAGACTTTCTACTAGTTGGCATCCACAATGATGAGACTGCCTGGTAATTCCGTTTTCTTGATTTGAGATCAATTCATTCATTGGTATAATTACGGAATTGTGTTTATCTTGCTGTCTACTTTAGTCAACAAAAGTAAACTTGTAAAAAGACCAAAAACTAAAATAATAAAATTTGGTTAAATGCAGTGAACACAGAGGGAAGTATCCAATTATGCATTTACACGAACGTAGTCTTAGCGTATTGGGTTGCCGTTATGTTGATGAAGTCATCATTGGTGCTCCCTGGGAAGTTACCATGGACATGGTGAGTAAATGCATATATCTTTCTTTTGCTTTTTATACCAAGTCATTGTATTTGTATGTACAACCATGAGCGACTGTTTTCATTCTTCAGAGGCGTATCTTCTCTTGGTTTTATGTACAGTTTCTTCAGTCAACATGTTCATGATGTTTCTTCCTGGCCTTGAATGGGATTATAATATGTAAATGTCATCATAGTAGTTATGTTTCTACCTTGAACAATAAATTTTCCAACTTTATTGCTGCTTGGGAATGTGCATAGATTCGTGACATGCTTGCCACTTGTATTCATTACTTTAGATAAGCATACCGTACATGTGTGGTGGAGGCCATGGATCCAATACATGCTGGCATGTGTGTGATATATCAATAAGTTTTATCATACATACCTAAGGTAAGCAATTGGAAGAACAATAAATAGAACCCGTTCCCAGATTAAAATGATTCAGACAGTAAATTGGACATTTTCTCGTACACATGCTTGACTAACTTGAATTTGTTAAGAATAATGTTATCCTTCTGATGCAGTCTGAATTAGATGTGTTGATCACTGTATATGAGATCTATATTCTTGCATTGACAGATAACAACTTTCAACATTTCATCGGTTGTGCATGGGACAGTTTCCGAGTACAACTCCTCGTTAACTGTAAGTTGATGGATTTTTCTTCAAATTTGATCACAGTAAACTTTTGTCTATGCAAGCTGAGAATTGACTTATTGAATGGGATGATTTGTACCACACAGGGTGAAAGCGATCCTTATTCTGTTCCCAAGAGCATGGGGATTTTCAAATTGCTTGAAAGCCCTAAAAGTATAACAACAACATCAGTATCCCAGAGGATAATTGCAAATCATGATGCTTACTTGGTAATTTTGAAATCCTTGTCTGTCTTATGGCTTATGTGCACTACCATTGTCAAGAGATTTAAAACCATATTTGATAACTCTTGTACAAGCAAACTAGCCATCATTCGTTGAGCGATTCTTCCACATATCGCAACCATAATTTTCACACTGGATGTTTGTAAAACTAAATGAAGATATTGTAGCAAAATTTCTGTTGTTGAGAGTGCTGATAAAGTCATTCCTCTGTTGTCTTTGATGCAGAAACGCAATGCCAAAAAAAACGAGAGCGAAAAGAAATACTATGCACAGAAGACATATGTCTCGGGAGACTAGGCCTTATGGAATATATAGTACAGTTGACCGGTGCTCATTGAAGAGCTGTGCCTTGTTGAGGTTATAGAAAAACGCCATTTTGTGCAGAGCATTTCCTTTTCCCTTCTTTTTCCCATTTCAGTGTATCTCTTTTAGGATAGAGATGAGAATCGGAGTAATATTTTTAACCTCGTCAAACCCCCTTGTGCATATTTATGATCAAAATTTATTTGGGTGTTTACACTTGTCCCCATTTATGCCATTCTTCTCATTGTTTTGATTCACTAGGTTATGCTGCATTACCTTTCTTCTTTATTACAACGCCTGTCCAACGATTGTCGCTAGACCAAATACTCACTGACTTTTGTATCTTCCCTCTTGGTTAGCGGGCTTAAATTCCAAATAGTCATCGATTAATCCATCTTCCAGCTGGTTTAGTTGCCTAATTACAAAACCGTAAGCTAAACTGAAGTGTTCTAATCCCAAGAAGGGAGCGTCTACGCCTTCACCCATGGTCACCTCAACTCAATGAGGTCCTATGTTGGGATTCACCTGAATCCCAACCACCCAGTAAGGTAGGTTTAAGGGCTTGTGTTCCAGAGCGTTTACACCTTTACCCAAGAGCTTGTGAACATTCTTTTCGTTAAGACGGCTGCTCAGTGCTCACCAACATTGACTTGCCTCTATGAGAGGCTCACTCCGGTTAGGAACGTCTTGAAGATTCTGAAGTGAAGCCAAGTGTTTGTTAGGTGTAGCAAGGCAACTCCAAATCAAATTAATAACCTCTAGGAGTCGGATATCATTAAAATCATAATTTACATACAAATCATTCTTTGACAAATTCCTGCACTGCTCTGCTGCTATCAACATTAACACTACTTTCTGCTTCCGCTGTTTCCAAATATATGATGCAACATAGTCTAAAAACCCTACCGCCTTTCGGTCTCATCGGAACCAAGTGATGGCCGTGGTGGTGTTTTGTGGAGGTTGTGGAATCATACAATGCTGCTGCTGCCACTGAGGAAACCCTTCATTACTCGTCCACATTCCTCCGCTGCACCCGTTAGCCATCCCTTGTCCTTCTCTGCTCCCTTCTTCAATCTCCATTGTTGCTGTTCCCATCTCCTCCGGGGCCTCAGATTGCCAAACCTCCATCGATGGCCTAGGCCCAAGCTTGCTATAAACCCCTGGGACAACAGCTTTACATTGATTTTCGCTGTTTTGCACCGCCTCATCATCTCCCCCAGCTGATTGTCTCAGACCGTAATGGCCCGAGCGCAGAAAACCAATAAACCATCAAATTACCGAAATTTCGAGACGGAAATCGTCAGGAAATCCAAATGGGTAGTCGAAATGCGTACCCTTGAAGCCGGGAATCAATTCGGAACGGAAAGAGAAAAAAGGAGGGGAATTGACTGGCTTGAAGAGCACAACGGCCTTCTCATTGTTTTCTGACGGCAATTCCTCAATAATAGGAGCATCCGACTTCACCTGATTCGGAGCCGCCGCAAAATCAGCCTCCTCCTCCTCCATGATGGGCGGCAAATGAGCATCCTAAATTACCAAATTTTCACACATACCAACACATTGAATCAGAAAATTTTGAAAACTCAACACATTTGGGTCGAAATTTGAAGAGAAGAAGGCAAAGAAAAAGATGGGGTTTTTGCATACCAGACGGCGAATCTTTCTGGCGGGAGGAGAGAGAGAGAAGTCGGAGAAGTATTCGTTGACTTGGTCAAGCTCCTCCACCTCCTTCCTCTTCTTCATCGTTTTCATCAGCATTCCGTCTGAGACGAAGTAGTCCTCCATGTGAGAGATTTCTGCAACTCTGTTTTCAGATTCTGAGGAAATGGAGATTTGGGTTTTTGTTAAATTGTGTGATTGTTGAGGTTTTGATTGGATTTTTTTATTTGATTTGCAGAGACAACCTGAAAGTCTGGAACTTTAAAGAGTCTGTAAAAAGGAACCAGGATCCTCGCCGGATCTTTCCCTAGGGATCCTAGGGATCCTCAATCTTGTCCGTTCATTTTATATCGTGCGGTCAGTTTTCGTTAGGTACTATTTATATTTGAATTTTAAAATTCTAATTTTAAATAATTTCTGACCGCACGATATACGATGAACGGACAAGATTGCGGGATCCCTAGGGAATGGATCCGGCGAGGATCCTGGTTCTGTAAAAAGAGGAGAGAGAGAGAGGTTTGTAACTTTCTGTGGGGGTCCAGATTTCTCCAGAAGACAAAATTGACAAGTGATCCATGTGCCTGTTAAAGTCCATTTCTCTCTATTGGCTCCTTATGCCCACCTGTGGTATGGCCCCTGAGCTTTAAAGTAAATATCTATTATTTGTCAATAGCAAAAATTACAAATAAATAAAGATCTAGTAATATTTCTTTTTACTTGTAAGTGAAAGATTTTAAGTTTGATTATCGCCAAAGAAGAATTTGAACCACATTATTATTAGCCAATTTTGAGGCTAAACCCTCCCTCCCCTAGTGCAGATAATATCATTTGTTAAAAATTACATATAAACAAAATTCTAATTTTGTCATTAAATTTAAAATTGGGTAGGAAAACAGGGTTGTGGGGTAGGTCCAGTAGCTCTCAAATATATCCTTATACTCAGAAAACACTCTTTCCTCTAAATCGTTTCCAACCAAAATTTCAAAATATCGTTTTCAAACATCTTCTGTTTTGAATCCAAACGATGCCGTTGAGATTTGTTAGGGAAAGTGTTTCGATGATCCAACATATTCTTCGTTGATATCAGCAGTGATTGCGATGAAGAAGATTGGGATAATTTTTTCGTAGTCTCCTGCGCCTGCGAGGTGAACAAGTTCTGGACACACCGTGAAAGGGGGTTGTCATCAAATTGTGTTGGATGATGTCATTGGCAGACCCATCAAAAGGGAAGGGGGTCAGCTGATCCTCCGAACTTCGATGAATTTCTATGGATGACTTGAGTGTTGTCCCTTTAAAGGTTGGTATTACCCATCATACATGCTCTAGAACTGCTTGATAAAATGCCTTAAAGAGTAGTTGTCCTTCTTAGTATTTTTTTTTTAAATATCAACTTGGGCATTATATTCTTGATATACGTTCAAGATTAATTTTCTCAATTGAAAGGAATTGGTCGTCTTGCAAAAAGATGGTGGATACGAGGAAGAATAGAGTATAACCATGTGTATTTGCTAATTATATTGGCTTTGGTTCTATCGGTTGCTACTGCTTAAGTGGAGAGAACATTTTCCGCTATGAATATTGTGAAAAATCCATTGCGTTACCGATAGGAGATCCATAGTTGAGTAATAGTATGGTAGTTTATGCAGAGAGCTTTTTTTTTTCTTCCATTTATAATGATGCTATAATGTAGTGCTTTCAAAATATGAAAACACGTTGTGAACAGTTGTAACTTGTATTATTATTTGTTCTATAAATTAGGCTTTTAGTCAAAATAGTCTCTGAGATTTGCATAACACATCACTTTGGTCCTTGAGATTTGAAATCAATAGAAGTGGTCCCTGAAATTGTCCACCATCAATCATTTTGGTCATTCCGTGCAAAGTTATGTTAAATAAAGATCAAAATGACAAATATGCCATCAATTTAATAAACAATAGGCCAAAATGATTTGACAAAAATTAAGGGTATTTTGGTCATTCTATTCTTATTTAATGAAGATTTTTCAAGGAATGACCAAAATAATTGATGATGGACAAAGTCAGAAACCAATTTTATTGATTTCAAATCTTCGGGACCAAAGTGAGGAGTTATGCAAATCTCAAGAACCAAGTGTTTGTGAACTTTTACATGTGACCCTCTGAATAATTTTTCCTGGATTAGTGTCTAAGTGGTGTGGGGTGGCTCTTATTTTCAGTTCTAATTTTAAATTTTTGAAAAATAGTTAAATTAATGCAAGGATAAAAAATAGGGAGTTTTAACGAAAAGCCCACGGTATTGTTCACTTTAATGAAAAACCACATTTTTACACTAAAAAGTCAAACCTGGTACTATTCACTTTACCCTTTATTTTGTCCTTATCATTAAAACTCAAAGTTTTCAATCCCTTTTCATTAGTTTTCCTTAAAAAATATTGGTGGGTGGACAGAGAGTGTTTTATGAGGGGTGAATATAAGATGGCGGGGGAAATAGGGTTGTGGGGTGGGTTTAGTAGCTCTCTTTATTTTATTTTTTAAGAACAAAGAGTGTGTGAAGTTAACTTTGGAAAGTAAAATAAAAATTAGATTTGCAACAAACATGCAACGTTGAAGACTTATAGGTGAGAAAATAACGATATTATCCTTTCAAATGTGCCACATGCTAGTCACATTACTTAAATTGAGGAAAAATTGGATATAATAGTTTTTAATATAATAATGTGGATAAAATTAGCAGTTTTTTTTAATTGAATATAGAGACTTATTTTACCGAAAATATAATTTAAAGATCTAATTTGTACTCAGGTGATAAAAGAGAATCGACAATTCACCTCCCATCACCCAAAAAAAATAAATACAAGTGAACTGAAATAATGCAGTTGGATGACTTTCTCCTTCACTTGCAAGCGGGAAATTAAGCTTACACTAACATCTGCATTAAATGAGGTGGACATGACCTCTATTGGATTTGCATGTTAAACACGCATGACATGACCGAACGGTCACCAAACTCAACAGAATTATTGAACCTAGGGATGGGCAAATACCCATTGGTTATGGATAACCGCGGTTACTCGCCCATTTAAATTAAACGGTTACGGTTATAGGTAACCGTTTAGATAAATAAACGGTTATGGGTATAACCGTTTACCTGCGAAATTTAAATGGGCGGTTATGAGTATTAACCACGGTTATAAACGGGTAACCGTTTACCCATTTATTTTATATATGTAAAACTAACACAAACCATGTTCTCGATCCAATAATACTTAGCAAGGAATTCATCGGTCATTTTCTCAATAATATTACTACAGGAATGATGATTCTCATCATCAAGGAATTGGCCAAATTAATTTAAATTCCTTGCGGGTAACCGTGAAATTGACAGAAATGCTTTGACAGAAATGCCTTCTAAACAATTTTTGTAACCCAATAATACTTAGCAAATATTATATTTACCTTCATTGGTAACAGTTAAAAATATCGTCCGTAAACTATTATTTCAATTATTGGAATGATATAAGGACTTAAAAAATTAAAATATGGAAATGTATGATGAATGTACCTATAACGGTGTTTAATTGTATGTAGACGAGTGAAAAAATGGTAATGGTAAAAAAAAAAAAAAAGATAAACGGGTTAAAAATGATAAATGGGTAAACGGGTATTAAACGGTTACGATTAAATGGGTATGCGGTTATGGGTATGGTTAACCGTTTATAAACGGTTATGGGTATAACCGTTTAAGCAATTACCCAACAGGTAAACGGTTATTTGGGTATGAGCATAAACGGTTATGGGTAAATTAACCGCGGTTACCCGCCCGCATAACCATTGCCCATCCCTAATTGAACCTCACAAGGCTTTGCAAAACCCCTATTTATTCATGTTAAACACGCATGACATGACCGAAGATCCATGATCTCCCATATCGTTAAGACTTAAGAGCCTTTTTAAATATGAGATTCTTAATAATGTTAATGCAAGTCGTTTACCACGCTCAGGGGTGGTTTGGGAGTGAGGTGCTTAAAAAAAAAGCACCCATGAAAAAAAGCTGTGAGGGTTTTAGATGTTTGGTAAACTGAAAAAAAAAAGAGCTTATTTTGGAAGCTGCTGTGAGAATAAGCTGAAATCAAAGGAAAAAGCTGAAGCTGCTATTTGCAGCTTTGGAAAACTGGTTTTTTTTCAAAGCACACGGATCTACAGTGCTCCTTTAATGAAAAGACCCACTATGAGACTGTTTTTTTTTTTCAAAAGCACTTTTACAAAAAAGTTTACCAAACACTCTGCTGATTTATTTCACAGCCGCTTATTCTCACAGCACAGCCGCTTATTCTCACAACAGTTTTTTTTCAAAGCACAGCAATACCAAACCAGCCATCATAGTTACTAACCAACTTCTCCAATAACTTTATTCACAAGGCACATACAATCAAAACATTATACATTTTGCTTAAAATTTATACGTGTAGCGAATTTATTCATCTTTATATTATTTATTTATTTATTATTTTGTTGTGGGGTATTAGAAACTTGAACATGATTTCTCTCCAAACTATTTCCACAGAATCTCTACTACTTGCAACTTTACCATTTACTTCCATTCTATAATTTGTTCCGGACTCCCAGTTGATAACGCAAGGATTTGAACAAGCCACTAGTTTCTTTCATCGTAATATCTGTAAATACAGATTCTGCACCGGTGCTTTTATTAAGCTATGGATCTTCGACGGGAGAAAGTAACAGGATGACTGAAGAATAACTTAGCATGGGATATAAATTGGCGTCGAGAAAGTGAGCATACTGTTTAATTGCGGTATCTCTTTCTGGAAGGTCACTAGTAAGGAAGTCAAATGGTGCAGACTTGCTGGTGTCGACCAAGGGCTCCCATCTGTATCCAGGCCTCTCTGGCAGAGAAATGATCACAGCTAAGTGGCTGGCATTGAAAGCGATATACAGCTCTCTCTTCACAGAGTCCATCTGGATTAACATGTAGAGTCACAGACCAGTTAAATAGCAGACGTTTACAACCAAAACAACCCAATAAGAGGTGCGCATGCTAGGACAAACACTTTTCTTCATCCAACTATGTAATAGTGTTCTTAGACTGTGAACCACGACCGACATTCAAACAAGAATTCATCTTATCTGCCAAGCTATGTATCTATGGCCAACCAACGAAGACTTAAGTTGAGGACCTCATTGTTGATTTATTAGATTGCCACACTATATATCCAACCTGCACATTGGGTGTAATCTGCCACAAGTACATGAATACAATGACAAAATTTACAAAAGAAATTAAAAAAATTACTTATCGTTGTACTTTTGTTACTTTTATATTTCTATACAAACTTTTTCATCGTAATTCGTGTAACCCTGGTTTGACCTGTCATACTTTTACACAAGCATCACATGGGACACTAGTGTGCATTTGTCATATAAACACGGGTGTGCACCTTTAGGTTTAAGTCTGTTCTAAAATTGGATAGAGTTCAGTCTCCAAATTATAAGGCAAAGAACTCGTGTTCAAATTCAAACACCCTGCGTGATCAAGGTTGATGGCTTCTTAATCTAGAGACCTACACAAAGGTGTGCCAAGGCTCCTTTTAGGGCTCAAGCATTGATTTGCACATATCGGAAAATGGGCAGACCAGTTGGAAGAGTATTATGTATTTGAGAATGGGAGCATTCAGAAGAACCCAGGATATACCATTTTCATGATACGTCTGATGGGGTACTTCCATGCAAGTTAAGACTTTTATGTAACACAAGGGCATAAGGTCACTGTGGAAGTTGGAACATGGTAATCTTCTGCATATCCCCATTTCAATATACAAGGTACGATAATTAAAACTTGATTTTAAACTGCATTAGTCAGGGTGGTCAATACCAGAGTAAAGGCAACAAAGCGGCTTGTGTCAGACCAGTCTGGCACCCCAGGAGCATGACCATGCCACTGCAACCTCTCTGCCGTTGGGAAGTCATTTAACCCAAGTGACTTGCATTCCCTGCATAATTCGCAGTGAGGAAATACAAAATATCAATCAGAAAGCACAGTATAATTACCTCCAACCAGTAATATAGATACATACTGGCGGAATTTGGTCATGAGGCAGCAAAATCTGAAAAAGTCCGATGAGGACTCTTCTTTCTTATCCCATCGAAAGTAATTAATCTACAGCACAGCAACAACCATAAAAATCAATAAAATAAAATAAAATAAAAACAAGGGTATGACAGAAAGTGTATTGACAAAGGTGTAGAGAAAAACATAATTATCATGGCAATATGTGTTGTTGTTTCCCCCTTTTGTATGACCATATTCATCACCCATACACAGCATCGGGACACCCTGATAAATAGAAAAATTTGGAATAATGTAGTCAGTAAGCAGACAAAAAAGTATGCAACATCGTCTGCACAATCTACCTAGAAAGTGCTGCATTTAAACAATATCTGCAAGGCACCATAGAGTTCTGCTCCAAAAAAACTACAAGATGCAAAATCAAATTAATGTACAAATTCAGGCTCTTCTGTTATCTTTAGAATGAGAATTCAGCAGGATCCATTCGAAACTGGTAGGGTATACAAAAGTCTCGAAACTGGTAGGGTATACAAAAGTCTCCATGAAACCCTTCTTAATTTAACAAGATAAAGATCAACACCATTCAATAGTAAACCAATTTAGTAGTAGCACTAGTGTTCTATTTCTCCTTTATTTCCTTGCACTGAAAACACACCAATGAAGAAGTTGAGGTTCCACCATAAAACCAATTGGCAATATGGGAAGTAGCCCAACTTACTTATAAGCCCATGCAAGGTCCCTCCTCCCATCAATGTGGGATCCATTCTCAACACGGCCCCTCAAGTGTGGCAAATTTTCAAGTCTAACACGTGGACAACACAGCGGGGTGACATGGAGCGCGTGTGGCCATTTGGCTTCACACGTGAGACAACCTCTGATACCATGAAGAAGTTGAGGTTCCATCATAAACCAATTGGCAATATGGGAAGTAGCCCAACTTACTTATAAGCCCATGCAAAGTCCTTCCTCCCATCAATGTGGGATCCATTCACAACAACCAATTCTCATGCCCTACTATTTTGGTGTCCATGAACTTCAAAGATGCACATGCCCCTTCTCAGTTAATTGAAAATGTTTGTAAAGAAGTCCTTAAGAAACTAAAAATTTTAATAAAAAATAAAATTCAGACTTGCGTTACAAGAAATCAAGGCTGACGTAGAAATGCTATAATAAGGAAGAGTCATAGTAGTCCTAATTAAGAGTCATAGTATAAGATGCACTATAACTGAACCTCAATTCGATAAAATAGTAATAAGAACAGCTTCTTACTTGGGAAATCATGAGGCAGACAAAAAAATTCCGCATTTGTCGTTTCCTCAATTTCTTCACTGAAATGCTTGTTAACTCTCCCTCCTAAATAACAGTACATTAGAAAAAAAAAAACCCCCAACACCATTAAGATTTATAACAAAAACACTTCAAGAGCTCAATTGGATGGAAAAAAAAACTCATCTATCCAATTGTCATGCTCTACTTGCTTCTTAATTGTGAAATTCCTTTGGTGTTACAAACTAAGTTGGGTTTTTCTCTAAAGTATAAGCTTTGAAGTGTTTTTCTCTAGATTGTGATGTTATGGGAGGCTTATATGTGAAAAGCCCCTAAATGATTGGGTTAAAAAACAGAATGACAATTAGTGATGCGGAGTACAAATCTAAGATACATGCACAAAAGGAGTCCATTTCCTGTACGGCTGGCCAAGGGTCTAATTTTAAAGATAACCCTTTAAATCGTTCCATGGGATACGACAGAGAAAAAAACACCACAGAAGTGATGCGGAGTTTCTGTCCCATAAACACATGAAAAACATATTTCCCTTCTTCATGGGTAATCAACCTTCTAAAAGCAAGAAAAATCGATTCCCTGCCTAACAGATTAACGAGAAAATCAAAAAGGGAAAATAGGTCGAATATGAGTGGAAACTATAAGACATAAGTGCAGAATATATATCATCATAAAGCCAGATGAGACATTTTAGACCTTAAGACTTTAGCATGCCTGGTCATAAGGATTACAGATGTGGTAACCTTATCACACAGACTACCATCAGCATCAAGGGCTAAATCCAACCATCAGAGAAGACATATTTATCAATATTCACCTGTCCACAGTTCCAGCTATTATTATGACTCTCTCCATCATTGTTGTCTTCTCCATTTGCCAGGTTATGTTTGGTGTTATAGGTTACTAAATCAGCTAAAGTAAAACCATCGTGTGCACAAACAAAATTGATACTATTCCATGGCCTCCCTCCTTCCTGGTCCAAAGAAATAATGAGTGTCAGAGAGAGAGAAGAAGAAGAAGAATAAGTAGAAGAAGCGCATACACGATGTTCCACATTCCAGGAGAGGATTCTCAAAGTGCAGAATATTAGTCATTGTCAAAAGAGACGGGAAAAACTTGAATTACCTGATATAAATTAGGGCTCCCACAAAGGCATTCAGCCAAAGCCCCAGAAAAGCCATCTGTACCCTTGATAAACTGCCGCACTGTGTCACGATACTGAAAGTTACAGGAATTTACAAACTGTATCAAACTAAAATATCAAGGTAAAACACAATCATTGCCTAACTGGCTTTGTGACTAACCTATAAAGTATACCACAAAGTCCTATTAGCAGGTTTCAGGACTCAAAGATACTGGGGAATAAGGTCATGAGTTATAACCAGACAACAAAAAAGGTTTCAAGTAAAGCCAAATGTTTCTGTCTCAAACATATTATTGCACTTTAATGGTTGGTTAGATTTTAGTGAGATAGATCAACTGGCCGAAAGTATGAGATGCCAACGATCCAAAAAATAGAATAATTAGACTTGGTTATGTTGAACAAAGATGCATTGGTAGATTGTTTAAGAGTCATTTGCATGAACTAATTCCAGATCAATGAATTAATAGGTTTAGGATACAGAAAGAGTTAGCCCCCAATCACAATACCTGAAGAGGTGCCAACCCAACAACAAGAGAAAGAACTCTAATCGATTCTGATCATCTGACGTATGAAGCTCTCCAAAATCTAAAACACGTGTAGGAAGAATCTCCTATTTCTGATTTAACTGATTAGCACGCCCAATTTGTACTTGTCAGAAGGTTTTCTCAAAGATTAAACATTTGGACTGGATGGCCAGAAAATACTCTTCATGGATGTACGCTACAACTTAAGTTTGAATGTTTATTGTTTAATGGCACAGCCTTCCCAGATCCTTGTGCAGCCGGTTCTATAATAGTGTGGAAAAGAAGATCGGGTCAATTAGGACTTTTCTTACCTGAAGAACATGTGGATGTCTTTTCTTCTGTTATTATGTTCTTTATCTCAGTCACTATGGGTTAATTGAAATGACTACAAAACTATAATGTCTAAACATACCTTCCCATTCCATTCTGACCAACTACCCCAGTGAGGAAACATACCAACTTGGTACAGGCCTCCTGCATCCCATGCTTCAGCTATAAGCTGTTTGGGAACAAAAAAAAAAAAAAAAAAAAGCATAGACAGGTCAATCACTTATCCTTTAAATACTAGCACACTAGCAATAGTAATTTCCAATAAGCTGTAGAAATTAACAAAAGCTAAATTCATATGCAGGACCAAATCATGGAAACCAGTAAGATAAATTCTTGTGCAGGATCATTAGGCTCAACAAAATTCTAGAAACAAGAATACAAAAAAGAAGGCAAGGAGAATTATTATGGAAAATTCAAAACAACTTTGAAAAACAAAGGAAATGGGACACTCCAGGAAGCACGAAGATGACATGAAATATGTTTTATGATTTAAAAGAGCATCACCTTGCTAGGGTGTGGCGATGTTAGGGTAGTCCGTGTTTCTAATATATAAGCATCTCTCACTTGACTTATACATGTCTATTAACTATTTTATGGCAGATTAATGATTAATAAGAACAAAATTAAAGTATACCCCTTTAGATTTACTATTAAATTTCAATTCATAAAATGGAGATACGAACTTGATGAAATAACTATTCCGAACTGATTAAGTAATAAGTAGTACATAATGAATTAGATGGGCTTTGAAAATTGACCAAGGTGAGTTGAGTGAGTCTCATATTTCTTCTAAGGCGTTGGTTCTCATAGCTGGTCACCCCTAAAAACCCAACTGTATCAATAATCTATGTTCTAGAATGTAGACATAGGGATGCTGATAAAAATGTGTAATTCAAATGACCCTTCAAAATCTTAGAAATACTGATAAAAATGTGTAACTTATTGTGTCAACCAATGACCCTTCAAAATCTTAGAAATACTGATAAAAAAGGTTTAAAGTAAGAACCTTCACTCCATGAAGTATTGGGTCATTACTTATCATGTCAACCAATGGTGGGGTAGCAAGAGGGGTTCCGGTTGTCAAAAAGTCACCTTCTATTGCACTCCCATATACATTAATTGCATCCCAGAGACTGTGGACAAAGAAGTGAAGATAAAACGACTGAAATGATGCCAGTGTCCAGTATAAACTGATTCAGAATAGAGCATCTGGCCGAGACCTGCTACCCCTGGTCATAATAGAAGCAAGATCAAAGCGGAACCCATCCACATGCATCTCTGTTACCCAATATCTGTTGCGCAGAAAATGAAAACAATGACCTTTCTACCATTTGGAGTATATAAGTAGCAGATGATGGTTACGGAAAAAAATCAATAGTTAAATACAACCACACTTCAAAATCATAGACATAACATCGAAATTATCAAAAAGTGATACACGACAAAGGATAGAGTTGCAATTTTTCAGACAAATGATGGAAGAGAAGATAGACAGCAGACAACAAGAAAAAGTGAGTGAGATTCATTCAGCTATAGCAGTGGCAAGGCATCACACTGGTCTGGTGCCCAATATCTTATCAAAGCACTTGCCAATGTAGGAGCACATAAGCCAACTAGCACATGAGTTTTCAACTATAAACAATTTTTTTCTCTTCCAGAGACATGGAGTAAGTGAGCTTACAAGAACATTAATTTGCTAGTTCCTTGCCATAATAATTAGAGAGGGAGAATGTCATGTAGACACAATCTGACAATGACATGATTCAGAAGCAAAATTGGGTTATGAATTGGCACTATTACATGACTATGCACAACATTAGGTCTCAGAGTCACAATGCGAGAAGTTAAAGTTGTCTATGCCTGCATGACCAAATAATATATGAAGCATGACACAGCATTGGCTTCCACAATGCCGATTATCTCTGGGAACTATAAATAATTTCCACATATCAAATTCACCAATGCAAATTTCAATTGATAGGAAATTCTATCGGATAAAAGCAAGACTGAACATTCGGGAAATTCTACCTCAAGCAGTCTACAATAAACTGGCGCACAACAGGATGGTTGCAATTGAATGTGTTACCGCATCCCGAATAATTATAGAACTCTCCCTGTTAAGAATAAAGGGACAATAGATTGAGTTCACAATGTATGAATGAAGATATGTCAAATAAAAAAAGATGGCACCAGAAAAATAAAAAATGTCACATATTTTTCAGTTTACGACACAAATGGATTCTAGGTCTGGGGCATACAACGCAAACCTGACCTTGGAACGGTCTTCCAATTCAATATGCATATAAGTTATATGTTCAATGATCAATATCAATCGACCTGCTTTAGTAGATATTTGAAATATGATTACAAACAAAATATAACAGCATATAATTTTCCGCTGCTTCATTTCAGATTGACCATTTATCAGCTATGTAATTCATGAAAAATCTCCTCATAAAAAAGAACTCTCCGCAGTAAAAAACTGAATAAGGGGACAAGTATGATACTGATAAAACTTTTTTTTTGAAGAGAAACGAAAGAATTTTATAAAACAAAAGAATACAAAAGAGAAAAAAGTACACCACGTGGAAAAGAAATCCACCTGGAAGAAGAAAAAAAACTAGCAGACCCCTAAAGAAAACTAATTGAACAGAGGAAGGGCTAGACCAAATCAAATAACGGCTGCTAACAAATCCCTAAAAATAGAAGAGAAATTGTAATCTCTAAACTCCACTGAAACCGAAGCCCAAAGGGCTGCCCAGTGTTTTACTCTATCCCAAAGCTCCTCAACCCCCACTCCCTTGTAATCCTCAAAGATTCTTTTATTACGCTCCAACCAAATGTTCCAAAAGAGGGCCATCAGCAGAGATCCCCACAAAGTTTTGGCTTTCCTCCCTTTCCCTAGACCTTCGAACTTAGTGCTTAGGAGCTCGAAACAGCCCCTTGGGGTGACCCATCTTGCTCCAGCTTCCTTGAGCAATTCCACCAAAGTTGAATGCTGTACGGACAATGGAGGAAAACATGGTTGACGCTTTCCTCCCCGGAATTGCACAAAGCGCACCAATGGGGGGAGAAGCATGCAAAAGGCATTCGTCTTTGGACTTGATCACAAGTATTAACCTTCCCGAGCACCACTAGCCACACGAGGATTTTGACTTTTGGAGGCACTTTTGCTTTCCATATCTGAGCGAAAGGGGGAAGTTGTTGCACAACTTCATTGTTGCATAGGAAAGAGTTATAGGATTTGCAAGTGAACTGGCCAGAACCTTCTAAATTCCATCTTCTCCTGTCTTCTCTAGAATGGCGCAGCCGAACGGACTCCACCTTCTGCAGTAAACCCGCCACCTCTTCAATCTCCGACTCTCTTAGGTTTCTCCTAAACTCTAAATTCCAACTGACCGGCTGTAAAGAAGAAACAACCAAATTGGAAATACTTTGGTTTTTTGTCCTTGATAGAGAAAATAATCTAGGGAATTGCTCCTTCAACGGACCGCCCTCCAACCAACCGTCCTCCCAGAATCTCAGCCTCTCCCCGTTACCAACCTCGAATTTACAAGAGTGAAGAAAGGAAGGGTAACCAGCCGAGATGTCTGTCCAAGGACACCTGCTCGAGCCTCGATTCGAACAATTAGCATCCCAACCATTTGCCGCCAGACCATACTTGCTCTTTATTACCCTATGCCAAAGAGAATTTGATTCGCGCGGGAATCTCCACAGCCACTTGGCTAATAAGGCGGCATTCCGATTTCTCAAATTTCCCAGACCAAGGCCACCTTCCTCCTTGCTTTTACACACTTTCTCCCACTTGACCAAGTGAAACTTCTTTCCTTCCTCAACCCCTTCCCAAAAGAACCCTTTCATTAGCTTTTCCAGTCTCCCAATGACCCCGCGTGGGGCTTTGAACAGGGACATGTAGTATATGGGCAAGGAGCCCAGGACTGCTTGGATCAAAGTTAATCTTCCGCCTCTAGATAAAAAAGCTTTCTTCCAACCCTGAAGTCTCAATTCCACCTTCTCTATCACCGGGTCCCAGAACTTAATAGATTTTGGCTTGCCTCCGAGGGGAAGACCCAGGTATTTCATTGGCCAACTGCCCACCTCACAGCCCCAAGAACTTGCAAGCCTTGTAATTTTGTCACCATCGGAATTAATTCCCACCAAGGAACACTTTGCTTTGTTAATCTTCAAACCAGAAACCTTGCCAAAAATTTGCAGCAAATGTAATAAATTGTTCCAAACCTCCTCATGCCCTTCCAGGAAAAAGATGGTGTCATCCGCAAATTGAAGATGAGAGATCTCCACATTATCTTGCCCAACACGCAGCCCTTTGATCAAAAGATTATCTTGAGCCTTCTCAATCAATCTGCTCAGCACGTCTACAACTAGGGTGAACAAGAACGGAGACAGGGGGTCACCTTGTCTCAGTCCTCTTGAAGCTTTGAATTTTCCCCTAGGTCTCCCATTGATCAGAACTGAGAAATTAGCCGTGCATATGCAACCAAGCACCCATTTTCTCCATCTATGCCCGAATCCCTTTCTCAGTAAAACTTCTTCCAGGAATCTCCAATCGATGTGGTCATAAGCTTTTTCGAAATCTTATAAAACTGAAGGCACCAAAATATATGGCTGAAGGCACCAAAATCTTACACAAAATATATGGCTGAAGGCACCAAAATCTTTTCCTCAAGATTCTAGGAAGTCAAAGGTTAAAAATTTCAGACTTCAAAGAAAAAAGTTGAAATTTTCAGTCCAATTTTGAAGTTCTTTTCAACAAGGTGCATATTCTCTTATGGTAGAAAGCACCCATGAATCCATCCTACTCTAGAAAGTTAGCATCTACAGATTTTGATTTTAGAAGATTTGTTTCGAGTTACAATCTAGATTGTTGTCTTGCATACACATAAAGAAAACAATGTGTTGGGTTGTCCAGCCCATGATGAGTTTCCTAAACTTAATAGAACTAATCATCTATGAGGATATGAATCCTGCTCCCAAATGTGTTGCTTTCCCAATTGAAGAAGGTTGGACATACTTGGTAATGAGATTCTAATTAGGATAAGATTTCTTAATTGGTAAAGCCACTACTGTAGCTATATAAGAAGAGTCACTGCGCTCATTTACCTGTATCAGTAAGCAACAGAACAATGTTCAGCACACCATTCAAAAAGTTTGAGTGAGAGAATGTTGTGGGGCAAGGTGTGTGAAAGAGAGAAGAAAAGAGATGAGAATGCTCTTTTGTTTTCCTGTTCTTTTTATTTGTTTGTCGAGCCTTGAACCTAGATGCTTGATAAGTTGTTTGGTTGTACCCATTATTTATATAGTGGAATTTTTTGTTGCTGGCCCGTGTATGTAAGCACATAGCCGAACCATATTCATTTTATATTATGGCGTACTTTCTTGCATTTCTTGAGTTTGTTTGTTGTTCCCATTCTTAAACAATTTCAAGACACAATGTACATAGAAGACAGAAGTATTGTACTTGTAGTCACCCAAGACAGAATTGTAGCTGAAGTACTCCAACTCATTGAACTCATGACATGGCATTAACTCTAAACAATTGATCCCAAGCTCCTACAAAACAAACAAAACCTAATAAGAACATCCACATGCTAACTCTAAACTGTTGATCATATTATTTGTGATTGTCCTGCTAAACACTTGATGTGGTAGATAAACACTTCAAACACTTTAGTAATAAAGAATATTATTCCTCTTCTATACATGAAATGATGGTTCTTCTTTATTTGGGAATACACTACAAAGTTGTTAAAGAGATACTATCATGTAACTTCATTCGAGTAAACACTTGTATATAAATAAAAACATATTTTGTTCCTCAACTATAACAGAAAAGTGAACCTTTTTGTTTGGTTGATGGCTCATGGGAAAGTGAATACTAGTGACATGCTCCAAATAAGACAACCTTTAACCTTATATTAGTAATTAACAATGGCATATTTTGCATAAAGGGGCTGAGAAGAGTTCTGATCATCTTGCACTGCCCCAATCTCAACACAAATCTAAGTTAGGTTGATAGGTGCCAACAAAAAGGCAATGGCTTCAACATGACCTAAGTCCCCAACTCCGGCTGTGCATATCATATGTCCAATGGGCTTCCAATGCACCATGCACGCTCACACAACCCAAGACTGTTTTACAGTATTAATTCGAAATAAAAGTATATACCACCCTACCTAGTGAAACAAACCTCCCTATGAAGCAGTTTTCAGAATTTTTCCAGAATTTCTTTGAACTACTGACCTTTAAATGATCAAGTTTCTCCACCAAACCAAGGTATGTACCAGGAAAGTCAGTCACGCTCGATTCATGCCTTGTGAACCCTCGCACATGCATTTCATATATGATAAGATCTTTTTGTGGATATTTTAGTGGTAAATCTCCTTCCCAGTCAAACTGAAATAAAAAGGAAGAGCCAGTGTTGGAATATACTCCAGATCATATAAGACAAATGCAAAATGATTTATTCGCAAATTTAGCGATGTCCAAATAATTCTGTTGAACTGACTTTCATAAAAAGATTTCCATGGGAGTGAAAATACAAGTTATAGGTTTTACGTTGACATTGTTATTTAAGTATTGTGAAATAAAAGATTAGAGAAACCAAAAACAGAGGCCAGTTATAGGTTCCTCTCAGGCTAAAAACAATCATGGGATGACATTTCAAACTTATAAATTTTACCTGAAAGCAACAAACTTTGAAAAGGACAAGTTTGGTATTTTTTTTCTTTCCTTTTTCTGTTCCATCACAAGGGTATCAAGCTAAGAAAGCAATTATGCAATTTAAACTTATTCAACAGAAATCTAGCCTGTAGTCTCCTCGTCCCACCCCCAACCTACAAAAACAGGAAATGGCAACTTGAACATAATTTCCTGGCAACAAAGACCTATGACAAGGCAGGTATAAAGGCTCCCCGTGTAGTTAAATTACCCTATATTTGTGAAATGACCAAAAATTATTTAAATTGAGATGAATTCATTATTTTACTTGATTTTCCGATGAATTTGCTTTAGACAAAAGTTTTAAAGTCATGGAATTTATTTGGTAAACGATCCATTAGCCATCCCCCAATTAGACACCCAAATGAATTCCACAAAACTTAAACTATAAACTTTTTGTAAGGATTTCCAAATGAAATGAACTGAATTCGACAGTTACTGCCCTGTTCCAACTCAACTGAACTGAATTTAGACTTTAAAGTGTTCAAAACACACTATCACAGTTTGAAATCCTAGACTGATAGCGATGATAGGTGGATATGCAACCTTAACAACATAGGAGAACAAGTTAAAGTACAGAGATAAAAGAGATGTTTTATTTCTCTCTGTCTCATCCTGTTCAAATTGTTTTGCTAATGAAACCAAAACTACTAAGTTCTTCAAAAAGAACAAAGGAAAATCAATTCCTAGTCAAAAGGTGGAAAATCTGAAGCAAAGAGATAACATCGAAAGCAGGTGTGATAAGTTGTTACCAAATTTAAAACTAAAACAGATTTTGTGGATAAAGTACCTGATCATCAAAAGAAGGTACCGTTCCAGCCATTTGAGGCCAGCAATTACCATCAGGACCTAGCTTGCGGAATTCTCCTCTACGAATAACTGCCTAGACAAATTTAAAAAAAAATATAAAAAATGAGTCCCCGCACATTAAATTTAAAACAAAAAACAAGTCATTAAAACCCATGCATGCATTATACGACTCATCTATAGAAGCAATCAACGTTCTTATTTTATGATGCGGAGAAGAAACCGCACAACTCCTATGAAACAACAAATAAAAGATGCCTTGCCGTTCATTGAGGTCAATAACCTTTGCATAAGGATCCAATACAATTCTAGAAGAGTCATAGTAGTGTCCCTCTTCAGGCGAAAACTTCCCATCAAATTTGTATCCGTAAAGGATATCTTTGAAATCTCCCTTGAGAAGTACATGCCACACATTTCCGGTCTTGTTGGTCAAAGGATCAAGAGGGATCTGCTCAGTAACTTTATCCTACATCAAATGCATATCAACGATTAATTAATCAATTATTTACATAGAATTCAAGTTAAGAAACTCCACAAGTTTCAATTTTTTTTATACAATCAATATTGGGGAGGGATGATTCAAACTTGGGACCTTGAATGCAAGGGAGAATGCTCTTAACCAACCGAGTATCAATTTAAGTTCAGTTAAGTAGAACTCAAACCACAAATGCACTGTCACTAAAAGAAGCAATCTTTCGGGCTTTTGGCCCGACAGAGCTAATCGTCACAAAAAAAAATATTAACAGCAGCACGAGAAATTGGCTACAAAATGTTCAATGCATGACTTACCCCCTCTAAATCGGAGAGAGTGATCAAACAGAGAGTGATGGAAACCGCATTGCCGGAATAGACGGCGAAGTTAACCCCGCCATCACGCGCCGTGGCACCGAGCGGACTCGGATGACCCTGAGACACCTGAAAGGGCTGCAGTTTCGGCCTGTCGACCACCGTATTCTCCACCACCTCGGTCCCTGCCCCGCCATTACTCGCCTTCGCCACCAACGCCCTCGCATGATTCCCAAACCCTCGCATCCGCCAATTCAGACTTGGTCTTCTGATTCGGGTTTTGGCGCCTGGCATTGGGAAAGGCGAAGCGCTGGGTGTTCTGGGGGGGAAGATTGAGGTTGGGAGCGGTGGACCAGGTGCTGCACTTGGTTAGCTGCTGCTGCTGGGCCATTGGTTCATCAGTGAGAGAGAGAGAGTCTTGGCCTCCTTATTGTTTGGTTTGGATTGGGATGGATTTTTGTGAAGAGATATTTATCTCTGTCATTTTCATTTCTGAAAGTCTGGAATTTGTTTTTATTTTTTGGAGGCACGTTTGATGTGTTTTTACCATATTCTAGATTCTAAAAAACGTTAGGCGCTAATCGGATAACAGACAAGCGTCTAGCATCTAGGTGGGAATTAAGCGGAGTCTAAGCGGTCTAGACTGATTTAAGTAATTTGAATAAATTAATTCAATTTTATTACAAAAAATATAATAACATCGAATAATGTATATATAAATATAGTAATTTAAGATCGTTTGACAGAAAAGAATAAAAAAATATAGTTTTTATTTTTATTTTAGAAAGAAAAACCTACATAGTTACAACTCCACCCCGCCCTTCCGGATCAGGATCCTCTCTTGAGCTAAGGGTGAGGATCCTCCTGAGTAAGGTCATTGGGCCGTTGAAATTTTATCCAACGATTACAATTATTATAACCTTTAGTGGGCCCCCTGTTTTTAGCCGTTGGATAAAATTTCAACAATCTGATGGGCTTGCTCAAGAGGATCCTCACCTTTCCCACACCAATCCCATCGGTGGAGCCCATTCACTTACCTCTCTCACATTACCCAAAGTTTCAATTGCAATATCTGAGATCAAATAGTGTAAAAAATATTAAAGAAATCAATTCTTGCTTTTGATGATAAGGCCTAGTGATAGACATTACTGTAAGGAGTGTGATGGGTACACGCAAAACCTTTTGACGTCTTGAAAATCAGAAAGCCCTTATTTTGTATTATTTTTCCGTTTCCTCTTCATTTTCTCTCTCACATCGTCTTTTTCAGTTTTCTTTGTAACCTCTCTTGTTCTTCGAGTTCGGCGTCGCGAGATTTGTAGATGAGATGTCACGATTTAAAGCAGAGCAGAATACGATGAAGTGAGAATTATGCACAGAGTAGAAGACGGGAGTTCGAGACGGTGAGAGTTGCAGAGCCAACAATGGAAATCGACCAAATTCAGTCCACCTAGACATGCCACCAAGCGCCAAGCGAGCGCCTAAGAGGCCGCATTGCTCCTCATCGATTTTGTAACTGATTTGCCCCAAATTGCCTCGGACAACCATCGCCTAGCGCCTAGAGCGATTTTTTGAACACTGATCCTATCCATCGGTTTTGTGAGATTATTTAACATTTTAATGTGGATTCTTTTGGTAATTTTAGTAGATATACCTTCAAGATTGTCACATATCGACCTTCGTAATATCACAATTCTCACATTATTTTTTTGAGTTCAAAGTACGGTATTCACTAATTGTACAAACTATGGAGGATAAAGTGTCACACCTTGATCCAAGAATAAAGACTATTCACGAGTCAAGTGTGAGCCATATTTTAGCCATAGAAATAAATTCTATAACCAAGACATGGTGCAAAAAAGTAAAATCATATTTATTTGTAACCGAATCACAATAAATTGTATAATAAAATTGTACATGATAAAACGCTCGAGTTTACTACATAAAGTTTATTGAATATGTTGTGGAATAAAATTAATGCACAAATTTACAATTGAAAGTACCAACAAAATAATTGAAATGAATAAACCTTGCAAATACATAAATATATGCAAATGAGATGCATGAATGTACTCGTTCCCTTCTAATCCTGCTAACGCGTACCTAAGGCATCCAAGCATGCACGTCTCATACCATGCTTACACCACTTGACTCTGAATACCTTAGAATATGAGTTAACTCCTGCTCATCCCTTAAGCTCAATTTTTACAATTAAATTCTCAATTTTCACTTTATCATATAGGCATTTCTCCCAACGCCCAATTGTATACTCAAGTTATTCCCTTGAAGCCTGACATATATTAAAGGCATTCTCGAATATCCTCACAACTCAAACACTTTACACAACTTTACACAGCTCAATACAACTCAACACAACTCAACTTTTTATCTTGATTTGCAATGCATATGCGTATGTAGGCAACATTGATGTCAATAATCTCATGATCTATAAACCATACAATTTGCAGCATAAATTGAAATAGTTAGTAATCAAAATAATATTAGACTATCAATAATAAAGTATTTTTAGAACTTTGCTCTACATCTTCAATGGTTGCATAAAGAGATGAAATAACCAATTACCAAATATCAATTCTTTAACTGTTTTCTTCTCTTACAAGCTACTATATGTAGTAATTTTCAATACTAAGAATCCAACAACTAACTAACAACCTATCTGAACAGGTGTTACCTATAGGATAATGTCATCTGTCATAGCATCTTAACAATACCCCCTTAAAACTGAACTTTAGTAAACATGAAACAATACAATAGATTTATAGAAAACAATACACAAAACAACTGAATAGATTAACAACTCAAAGGTTAACAACTTCTAGAAACTTCAATTTCAATTCAACTTATCAAGTAGCATCTTCCACAGAGTGATTTTGCCAATGGACCATTATGTAAAATACCAGTGTTAGTGATAACTGGCAAAGGAACTATGGTTTGTACATGAGCCCCCAAATGTTTCTTCAATCAGGAGATATGAAACATAGGATGTAGTTTGGATTGCTCTAGTAACTTGATCTTGTATGCTACATTCTACAACCTGAAAGGGACCATAAAATCGAAGTTGAAGTTTGTGAAATGGATGTGCTGCCAAGGATTTGTGTTGGTAAGGAACCAATCTTAAATAAACCCCATCTCCAACTTCAAACACCATTTATGTCATCTTTTTATTAGCTTGAACTTTCATTTTACATTGAGCAGCCTCCAAGTTATTTTTGAGCAAAGACAAAATTTTGTTTCTCTCTTGCAAGCATTGTTCAACAGACTCCACTTTGGTTGTACCTCTTTCATATGCAAGAAGGAGCTTAACAATAAACTGCTTCAAATCGTGTCATTTTAATAGCATATTGGAAACTAGCGTTATAGCTCCATTCTGCCCAAGAAAGCCATAAAACCCACTTCTTTGATTGTAAACTACAAAAACATCTTAAATAGGTCTCCAAACACCTATTAAGAACCTCAGTTTATCCATCTGTCAGTGGATGGTATCCAAAGCTAAAGCAAAGTTCAGATCCTTGCAAAATGAAGAGTTCTTTCTAGAATTTGTTCATGAAAACTGGATATCTGTCACTGATTGTAAATTTTGGCATGCCATGTAATTTGAAGATGTTGTCAACAAAGAGTTGAGCAACTACTCAAGCTGAATATGGATGTGTAAGTTTTGTAAAATGGGCATACTTAGACAAACGATCAACTACTACCCAAATTACAGTTTTCCCTTTGCAAGGTGGAAGACCAACAATGAAATCCATTGAAATTTCATACCATACCTTAACAGGAATTAGCAAAGGTTGCAAAAGTCTAGGTGGAGATAAAGTCTCATATTTGTTTTGCTGACAAGTGGCACAACTAGCAACTCTCTCTTAGATATCCTTATGCATACCTTCCTAATAGAATGATCTGAATATTCTTTTGTAGGTTTTAAGAAATCCCTTATGTCCAGCAGCAGGGCTTGAGTAATGTTCAGTAAAAACCTTATCTCTCCAAGAACTAGCACAATAAAATTTCTCCAAAATGAATCGTTACTCTTTAAATTTAGAGAGCAACTATTCATTTGCTAAATATTAAAAAAAAAAATAAATAAAAAGAAAAAGAAAAAAACTCAAAAGTGGACCCTTGAGCAAGGAGAAAACAAAGACAGAGAAGATTGTTTTAGAAATTATTTTTCTCAAGAAACAAATCGACTATTAAATAGAGTGACAACGATCACATCCAGTACCAATACACTCAAATAAAAAGGCATTCCTAGTTATAGTAAGCAAGGCCCTATTCTAAATATGTCAATTATGAATACTATGTTGGAATGTTTGTGTAGAAATTCCTACTTATTCATATATCCCACATTGATGAAGTAAAGGCTTTTTGTACACTTAATAACACTTGGCTTTCCTCTTCTAATTAAATTGGGAGATGGGCCGTGTGGAGCAACTACTTTATTAAGAGCATGATAATTATATATCTAATTATAAAAGCCTAAGGCATTGGGCCTCTGGACTCTTTGAATTAATCATTAAAATTTGGTTTTAATTTAGTCATATCCTTTCCAAAAGGATAAGTTTGATGAGAAACAATTTGTAGCTGCTCACACCTGTTGGTATTAGATTCATCGTGTTTTATATAAACACACCATTGCATAACAGAAAAATCATCATGAACCCCTGATTTCCATACTTGTTTTCCTATTGAGAACCACATTGATTTTCACCAGAAATCAAAGTCCTGGTGCTGGGATTTTGATGCTTCTATATCACAACAATAAACTTGGCACATGTTGTCAAGGAAGATGCTCTGCAATCTGGTGAAGATCCGCTGTCAAAAGAAACCTCGAGTGCAATTGAAGTTTGGAATCATTTCGAGTTTTGTTGCAGAAACTGCATATTGAACAGTTTGGATGATAATCTATATGATATCTATTCACTTTGTAAGACTGCAAAGGAGTTGTGGGAATCCTTGGGGAAAAAATATAAGACTGAAGATGTCGGTTCAAAGAAATTTCTAATTGGCAAATTTTTGAAATATTCTATGGTGGATTTGAAATCCATTGTTGTTTAAGTTGAAGAACTCCAAAAGTTAATCTATGAACTTCAAGCTGAGAGATGTGCTATCAATGAATATTTCTAAGTTGGTGCCATATTTGAAAAATTACCACCCTCTTGGAATGATTTCAAAATTTACCTCAAACATAAGCGTAGAGAAATGAATATGGAAGATTTAATTCTCGGATTGTGAGTGGAAGAGGATCACATGAAGGGAGACAAGCATGATGTGTCGCTTGAAGCCAAAGTCAGTTATGTTGAAGGAGAAACTTCAACGCCTAAGCCAAATTCTCAGAAAAATAAGGGAAAGAAATCCAACAAGCAATTTGTTTATGCACCAAAAGCCAAAACCTCTAAGAAGATGATCAAGGGTTGTTGCTATGTGTGTGGAAAAGTGGGCCATAAAGCACATGAATGTTGCCATCGAAAAGATGGAATTCATGCTAATGGAAATAACAATAACAACGGCAAAACCATGCAAATATGACTATGACAGAAGGTGAATTTGTTGTATCCGAGACTAATATGGTTTTGAATATTAGTGATTGGCTAATTGATACGGGTGTCACTAGGTACATATGTGCTGACAAAAACATGTTCATGGAGTATATGTTGTTGCCTTTGGAAGGAAATTATATATGGGAAATGTTGCAACATCTGCAATTAAAGCAGAGGCAAAGTTGTACTCAAACTCACTTCTAGAAAAAACCTAACTTTGCTTGACGTGCTGCATGTTCCTGAAATAAGAAGAAACCTAGTTTCTGGCCCTATTCTAATTGCTAAAGGGTTCAAACTTGTATTTGAATCCAACAAATTTGTCCTAACTAAGTGAGGGATGTTTGTTGGAAAAGGCTACTTAGCCGATGGCCTTGTGAAACTCAATGTATTGGCTGTTGATGTTATTTATAATATAATTAAGGCTTCTACTTATATTGTTGAGTCCTCTAATATTTGGCATGCTAGACTAAGACATGTGAATTTTTGTTCTATGCATAGAATGGTTAACTTAAAATTACTACCTAAATTTGAAATTAATTTTAATCATAAGTGTGAGACATGTACGGAATCCAAATTTTCTACGCGAACTTTTAAGTCAATTTTGGGAAAATCAAATGAATTCCTTGGTCTAATTCATAGTGATCTTTGTGACGTTAAAATCACTTCAACTTGAGGAGGAAAGAATTATTATATCACTTTCATAGACAATCTTAGTAAGTATTGTTATGTTTATTTGATTCATAGCAAGGATGAAGCTTTGAATATGTTTAAGACATATAAAGCGGAAGTCGACAATCAACTTAAAAAAAAAAATAACGGCTCCATATACACCACAACAAAATAGTGTAGCTAAAAGGAAAAATAGAACATTTAAAGACATGATTAATTCCATGTTAAATAGCTCCGAACTGTCACTCAATTTGTGGGGTGGAGCATTACTTACTTCAAATGTCATATTAAATAAAGGATCATTTTGGTTTCGGTCTTTAATCAACTTAATTGTTAGACTGAAACCTTGTTTGTTCAAATATTTTGATCGAGGTCCTTAACATCATTTAAGAGATTTAACTCATGCATTTATGCATTTAATGTCCTACAAATTATGAAATTTAAACAAATTCAAATAATATTTTTTAAAATATAATAACTACTTAAAAATAAATATTAGAGTAATATTGTTCTTCACAAAATTAAAGCAAGAAAATAATGTATCCATATAATTATTAACATATTTAAAAAAATAACTACTGATGTATTTTAAAACATAAAATAAATACATATAATTAGCATGGGTACATTTAGTAAAATTAAAAATGGGTACAAATAAATAAAAAAATATGGGTACAAATACAAATAAAACTTTAAAAAATATGGGCACAAAAAGAAATTAATATATGGGTACAAATTAAAACAAAAAAAAAATTGGTACAAATTAAACAAAAGGGTTGCAGATTAAAAATGGGTACAAACTAAAAATAAAAATATATGATAAAAAATTTAGACATAAATATATATACCAATTGTAACATTTTTAACACTAAATGAATATATTTAGAAATAAAAAATATTTTCTTATTGAAATAATTAATAATTAATAATGTTATTAATACCCAAGAACCTTGATCAAAAATTGAAAAGGAATAAGGTTTTAATCAATGAAATAGCAAAAGGAGATGAAAACCTAATTTCTCCTTAAATAAAATTCCTCATAAGAAGACCAACAAGTCACCTTATGAAGAATGGAGAAGACATATACCTACATACAAACCCCTCAAAGTGTGGGGTTGCCTAGCGAAAGTCCAAGTACCTTGCCAAAAAGAACAAAACTTGGACCTAAAACTATTAATTGTGCTTTCATAGGATGTGCAAATAATAGTGCAGCCTACATATTTCTTGTAGTAAAGTCTGCAATTCCGGACTTACATGTTAATATGAGTTAGAACCGATAAATGCGGAATTCTTTGAGGATATTTTTCCTGACAAAAAAAAAAAGAAAAAAAAAGAAAAAACAAATGAGTCTAGTTCAACAAATAAGAGAATGCATGCTTAGAATCATGGTGAAACCTCTTCTTTAGTGATCCAATATCATGATACGAAATCAAGAAGAGGACAAAGAAACAAAATTCCTAAAAATTGGGGACTAGATTTCATTGCCTATTTGTCTGAAAAAGAACCACAAACTTATAGAGAAGCTGACACACCCTGACCCGGAATGTCCACTAAGACTCCGAATCGAGCTGTGATGGCCGACACCTAGAAGATGACGAAGTCATAAAGTATAATGATATGGAAAAAATGTGAATAAATTTAAACCTAAAAGTGCCTAAAGACAAGAGTGCGTTGTGAGCGGGGATGAACCCATTTCACACGCGACGTCAGAGCATAAGTAAAGTACAGTAGTGTGGGCAAGGATCATACCCTCGGAGGTAGCCATCTATACTGAGATTCGCCACGAATCCTCGTCGATACGGACTTTCAGCAGCTAAAACCTGAAGGGGCACAAAATAAGGGTGAGTGGGCCTGAAAATAAAGTTTTTAATAAAAACTTTTTGAAAACGTTATAACCCCTCGCCGTAAAACCCGTATAATTTCCCAGAAAATAATAATACATAAGTATATAGAAATCATGCTCGAGAGTAGTGAAAACCAAGTATATGCCATGTTAAGTATCTCAGCAATGAAATAAGTAAGCTAAGTGAAATAAATCAATGTAAAATGATATGCCAGCCGGAGTCACCTAACATGACCTGTACGGCTGAACTTATAGCTCATAAACCAATTCCTGCACACGAGTCAGAACCACCGAATGTGGTATGTACGACACGCTGGGTGTAAATAAATACGCTCAAGTGCTACGATCACGTGAAGGCTATGCGAAGTATCGCAAGTCACCTATGACTCGGAACCACCTAATGTGGTATGTACGACAGTCTGGCACCTGCCTTGGATCCAAGGTAAGCGTACGGTGCGGGAGGTGAACGATCACGTGAAGGCTGGGCCTGGCCTCGGGCAGAGCACTAACATCGGGGTGCAGGATAATGAGCATTAAATGCATCTAAACATAACCATACACAATGCAATCATTATCATCAATATGTACTCACCTGAAGCTTACCTAGGCGTCTGCAACATCATGCAATAATATGCATATCTATACTAAAATGTAATGCAATTGACATGGCATTTAAAAACGTAAATCCATTTAAAACAATTTTTGGGAAAATAGAAAACATATATACGTATATATAGAAAACCAAAAGCCCACTCACCTGGAGTCCGCGCTACAACTCCTTAGCACATCAAGGCGTCACGAACGATCGGCGCCTAGAACAATTATCAAATCATGTCTTAGAATTCTTATCAATAGAACATATAACTTACATATCCTATTCGAGAAGATCCGTACGTCTGATTCCCGATCCGTAAGTTTCTAATATCCTCAAATATTACGTATTATAACGTATCAAAGTTTGGTGACGATACAATGGTTGGATCGTTGATTCATATAATTATCAAGTAACACACCTTAATCAAACTAGATTCACAATACTCAAATCACATCATATGGATATCAAATCTGAGATTAGGATATCAATTTAGTGTAAAATAGCATCGGTGGCCCACTGGCCACGCGCCGCGGCAGGTGGTGGTCGGCAGCCCCAACTAGCCGGAAAATTTAACTATTTCAAAAAATTACCAAATTTTACAAGAATTAAGATCTCAATGAGTGGAGCAACTTTCATACCTATGACTAAGGCCAATTTGGCCGGGAAAGGCTCCAATTTAACTCAAACCCACCGGAAACCTAGAAAGAGTAGCTTCAATTCTCCTTTCTCGATGTTTCGCCACCCCTAAAACTGATTGGGCTTTGTTTCAGGCCTCAAGGGAAGTTTAGTGGTGGTGGTAATTGAGATGAATCATTTCAGAAATGGTGGTTCAAGGCCGAGAACCACCCGGACCCGTCGGTGGGTTTTCTCACGACATCTAGCTATAAATTGTCGGGTTTTGGTAAGGTTTGGTGATGATGGGAGGTTGAAGAAAACAAGAAATTTGACGGAAACCCGTCGGAAATGGCCACTCGGGTCGTGCGGGTCGCTGGGTGTAACCGGGTCAAGGGTGATCCGCTGTCTCCTCACTCTCTCCTTTCCCTTCCTTTCTTCTCTCTCCCATTAGTCACTCCCATTTTCCCTCTCTTCCTCATTGGTTCGGTTCCTCCCTCATTTCTCTCCGACCATCTCTCATTTCTTTTAATCTGGGCCACACACGTGGCTTTCCAAATTTTGCTCCAAAAATCTGGAGCTTTCTTAAACTTAATTAATTTACTAAAATGCCCTCAACTTTAAACATTAATATCTCCTTCGTTATAACTTCAAATCATGATATGTTTGCGCCCACGCATTCATACCGATGAGTACTACGAGGATACGCCAAGAAAATGAACCTTACATGACAAAACACGGCAATCAACAAAAGTCAACACTTTGTCTCGAAGGGCATTTTCGTAAATTCACTTTTTAAAATTATAAAAATCATAATAATTGGGGACGGGTTGTTACATAAGCTATGACTTCCACTGAGGCTCCTTTTTGGAAGGAAGCAATCAAAAGCAAAATGGAATCCATTATGCAAAATAATACATGGGAATTGGTTGATCTATCACTCACTAGTAAACCAATTGGCCATAAATGGATATTCAAAAAGAAGCTTAAAGCGGATGGAACAATAGATAAATACAAGGCACGATTAGTTGCCAAAGGTTATCGCCAAAAAGAAGGGTTAGATTATTTCGACACCTATACTCCAGTTTCGAGGATTGCATCTTTTATGACGTTAATTGCTATTGCGGCTATTTACAATTTAGAAATTCACCAAATAGATGTAAAAATTGCATTTTAAATGGAGAATTAGATAAAGAAATATATATGGAGCAACCTGAAGGTTTCGTGGTTAAGGGACAAGAAAATAAGGTGTGTAAATTGGTTAAGTTATTATATGGACTTAAACAAGCACCTAAACAATGGCATGAAAAGTTTAATCATAATATATTAAAACATAGGTTCAAAATTAACGAATGCGATAAATGTGTATACATTAAGAGTAATGATAACCCTTGTGTTATAGTTATCGTATGTTTGCATGTTGATGACATGATGATAATGGGCATTTATAAAGATGTCATAAACAAAACAAAGAAAATGTTGAATTCAAGTTTTGACATGAAAGACTTAGGTCTTGGCGATGTTGTTCTTGGAATTCAATTAAGGAGAAATAGTGAAGGCTATATTTTTACTCAGTCCCATTATGTCGAAAAGATATTGAGGAGGTTTGGTCATTTTGACACTAAACCTGATGTCACTCCTTTTGAAGCCAGTTGCAAATTAAAAAGAATGATGGTGAAGCCATATCTCAACTGGAATATTCCCAAATAATTGGAAGCTTAATGTATTTGATGAATTCTACTAGGCTAAATATTGCCTACTCAGTAAGTAGGCTAAGTAGATACACAAGTAATCTTAGTCACTGGATAGTCAAGCGTATTGGACTGCATTAGTAAGAGTATTAAGATATTTGAAATACACAACTGACTATGGATTGCACTATACTAAATATCCATCTCTGATCAAAGGATTTAGTGATGCCAATGGGATTTCTGATATTTCAAAAACTAAATCTACTAGTGGATATGTATTTACCTTAGGGGGTGCAACAATATCATGGAAATCCTCTAAACAATCGTGTATAGCACAGTCTACCATGGAGTCGAAATTTATTGCTTTGGAGTTAGATGCTGAAGAAGTTGAATGGCTTAAAAACTTCCTAGATGATATTCCGATGTGGCCTAAGCCTGTTACCGCAATATGTACACATTGTGACAGCATGGCAGCGCAAGCAAGAGCCAAAAGTCATGTATACAAAGGAAAGTCTAGACATATCAGGCATAGGCATAATACTCTTAAGAAGTTCTCCAATGAAATTATATCCATTGATTATGTAAAGTCAAAGGAAAATATAGCTGATCATTTGACAAAAGACCTACCAAAAGATCAAATATTATTTACATCGAGGGGAATGGGTCTTAAGCCAATTCAATGAATTGAACCAGGCGGAAAACTTAGTTGATTGGAGATCCCATGGTCTAAGTTCAATGGGAAAACTAGTTGGATTTGACTTAATAGTTGAAGACACACCATACCCCTTCCTATGATGAAGATGTGTGTAGTCTGTTGATGTTAGAGGTTATATTTTAAAACATTTAATGACGTTAATATCTTACTATCAAGAGGAATGTGGAAGACCATTCTTAATTAATGTCACCTATGTAGGAGTAAATGAGGTCACATTTATGAGAATTGAGATAGCTAAATTCTCTAAAGATCTTATGAAAACCTGGATATGTTCATGACCAAAATGAAACAAACGTATGAATTGACGTGTGACAGATATGATACGTGTGAGACACATTGTCTTGGTTTACTGTTGTGGTGAACAGTTCAAGATCTTCCATATCCACTATGTCACAAAGTAAACACGATATGTTATCACTAGCGTAAGTTCAATTCCAAAAGACACTTCTCTCGATGCGTATTATATCTATTCTCCTTTAGTAAGACAAGCAGCCTTGCATTACATTTGCATTCAAATGTGGGGTGTTATTAGTGTTTGAATGAAATTTCAAGTCAAACGTGGGGTATTGTTGGAATGTTTGAGTAGAAATTCCTACTTATTCATATATCCCACGTTGATGAAGTAAAGGCTTCTCGTACACTTATTAACACTTGGCTTTCCTCCTCTAATCAAATTGAGAGATGGGCCATGTGGAGCAATTACTTTATTAAGAGTATGATAATTATATATCTAATTATAAAAGCCTAAGGCCTTGGGCCTCTGGACTCTTTGAATTGATCATTAAAATATGATTTTTTTTTAATTCAATCATATCCTTTCCAAAAGGTTAAGTCTGATGAGAAACGGTTTGTAACTGCTTCAACCTGTTGGCGTTAGGTTCAACATGTTTTATATAAACACACAATCGCATGACAGAAAAATCATCATCAACCCTAGACTTCCATACTCGTCTTCCTATTGAGAACTATATTGATTTTCACCATAAATCAAAGTCCCGGTGCTGGGATTTTGATTTAGATAGTTGAATTCTGATGAAGTGGACGCCTAACGAACTACAAGCATTGGTAGAGGTGAAAATTTGTTTCAAGGATATTGCAATCCGTAAGCCTCTGTCTACTCAAGGACTTAGTGAATTCATATTGAGTTTATCATTGTTCTTTGTTATTTATCATTTGAATTCAGTTTATATGCCATTAATATTTAAAATCCAATTCTGAACAAACATAAATATATACACTTGCTGTATTACATTAGTTTTAGTTTATAGAATTACATACATACATACATACATACATACATACATACATACATACATATATATATATACACACATACATGTATATACACATACACTTCTTGTGCTTTACGCCTTTTATATATTAGTTTATATTGTGATTTTATATTATTAATTTCATCAAATGTATATATACACATGTATATACACATACACTTCTTTTGCCATTCGGAGGTCTGCTAGTAGGGCCTCGTACTCTGCTTCATTCTTGGATGTTTTGAAGCCTAGAGTGATCGCCTACTCGGGCATCGAACCATCTGGGGTGACAAAGAGCTTGCATGCTCCCGAACCTTTGTAGTTGGATATGCCATCAACATGCAAATGCCAGAAGTCTTCATCAGGCGAAGTAGGCATGCTCGACTGCCTCCGGAGCGTTGTTGGGTCCCTATGTTGGGTTGCCTAGGCTATGCATGAAGGCACGATAAGGAGTTGTGGAGCTGGGGCCATGTTACACATAGCAGGAGATGCTCAACTACCGGTATCGGGTCGCTCTAGAGCTGAATTATAGAGCTAGGGTCGACTGGGGCCGTGTGACGCGCATAAGGAGGTGGTGCTCAACTTGCATGTACATGTTGCTCTTATGCAGAATCTTCTAAGGCGATGAGGACAAAACTTACTTTCGAGTGTCATTCTAATGTTCGTCTGCCTTGGCGTGCCTTTTGAGATAAGTTGTTGCGTTCTTAAAAAATCTTTGCACCGCTAGTGTCTGCGCCTTTATCATTGTGCGTCTGGATTGGGCGGAATAATGCATCATGAGGATGACTGCGTGCGTCTGAAGGTATAACTTGAGTTTTCGGGTTGCAACAATTATCGCCAAAGTTAGTTTTTGAATTTCTGGTAACTGGTTTCTGCATTGATGAGAGCTTTTAAACTGTGGAATACAGGTAGTTGGGCCACCAGCTCTTCTCATATGAGGGTAGAGCTTATTGATGCTTCAGATGCGGCTGCTCGTCCAGTCAAACCTTGAATCTCCTTCAGAGTAGTGGGGGACTTCATATTCAAGATCGCTCGGATTTGCCTTGAATGTGTATCGGCGAACTTTGTCCCAAAGTGCATGTTTCTCTGCCAGAGAGAAAGAGTCTGCCAGAGTTAGATCTTCTTTCATAATCAATTCTCCGAACAGCGGGTGGTCTATTAGAAGTCCTTTTTGGAAGACTGCTCTAGCTATCGAGTCGTTGCATCTGACTATCTTTGCCTTCTCTACTTTGAACCTCTTAACATAATCGCAAAGTGACTCATTTGGGTTCTTCTTGACGTTGAACAAGTGGTAAGACTTTTTCTTGATCGAGCGATATGATGAATAAACTCCAGCTGGATTGTGGCAGCAGGGTGTAGAACTAATCTTCCGCCTCGCCTTCTAAAGTGGTGGCAAATATCTTGCACATGAGATCGTCGTTGTTTCGATAGAGGATCATTGTGCTTCGGTAGTGCTTTAGGTGTCTCTCCGGGTCTCCATCCCCTTTGAATGATGTGAAATGTGGCATGTTGAACTTGCATGGAGACTCTGCCTTCTCGATCTCGTCCATGAAGGGTGGCCTGCTTATATTGGTCATGTCCCATCGTAGTGCCTCTTTAGTGACCTTGTTGCGTTGGAAATCGTGCAACCGCTCGGTTATAAGCCTTTCTATTTCTTCCTGAATTTGCCTTTGTTGGGGGTAACAAAGCTCTTGGCTGCCCCCAGTCATGACCTACTGGTTTAGGCTGCTCTTTTACGTGCTCGGCTTATCTATGTCGCAGCTGTAGTGCATGTGGTTCATTCCTAGCAGGCGAGGGAATTCTTCGCAGACTGCTGGATGAGCTTAAGCCAGACTAAGTGACTACTTCTCTCTGTCCTTCATGCTGCCTACTTTGATGTGAGGTGGATGATGCTCCTTGCGGGCCTATTCGCGAATGAACATTTCGCTTGGAATGTTGCTCATGTTGACTATCAGAGTGTGGCCTCAACCATGAATGTATGCTCATCCATGGGCCTGGTTGAAAGTGCATGCTCCTCCACGAGCTAAGACGGGAGTATACACTATCTCGGGGGCCCAACCGGGAGTGTACACTGCCTGAACGCTCGGTTCGTGGCTAGTCGAGTGGCTGCTTGCCAGAACGCTGCTAAATAGGTTCTTTGTCTGCCCTTGTCCTACTTCGAGACACCTCGTCTGGGGCACGTTGCATCTCGGTGCGCTACAAGAGCTGATTCACCAAGGTTGTCTGTGTGCGAGGGTGCTCGTCAATTCTATCGAGACAAGTGTTGTTCTCCATTTGGGTTGGAAGAGCTTGGAAGGAATGTGTCTCATTGAGCAGTGGAAGTGTGGTAGACTCCGGGCGCGAGATTTGAGTTGGGAAATGTCAAATTCGCAGAGAAATTTGGTGAAAATGCCCCTGGTTCAATCGTAGGCCCATAAATTTGAAGTCGGAATGGTTAAACTAATCTTGGATCGATTTGAGTTGCTTGGAAGGCCACGAGAGTAGTATGGGTCGCGGGACCAGGCTGGGCCGTTAGAGCAGACTAGGTCGAGGAAGCAGGCTGGGCCACGGGAATAGGTTGCTCGGCGTGTGGTGCACGTGGGTGCGAGGCTAGGGCTCAGCTTGGCAATGTGTTGGGTTCGCATCGGGCTTGAGTGGCTCGGGTCGTCTCCCCTTGGGCTTGGGCCCGTGTAGGCTTGAATGGCACGGCTTGGGTCTTGGTTGTGGCGCTGTGGTGGTTGCCACAGTGGTGCCCCGTGCAGGTGGTGTCGCTTCACTCATCATTGTGTTGAGCCTCGTAGATCGCCACAATCCTAATCCTTGAACGTTGCAATTTCCGTTCGTCAAGGTTTCCAAATCTCTTGCTATTGTACTTTTCTTTTACATTTTATCGAAGAATTTGAAAAAAAAAAATCCAAGAATAAGAACGTACGAAAAATCTATAAGAAAATGAAAATCCTTGAATGTGAGTGTCTTCTATGAGCGTTTGATCAAGACTTTCAATGAAAGCACCAATTTGTGGATGCAAATTTCCGTCTTCTTCTTTTTGGACAAAATTGCACTTACAAAACAAATAACACCTTAGGTCAAGGCCAAGAGCCTCACGCGCCCACGATGAATTTTTTTTTGGTGAGGGGGGCTTTGGCCGAAGAACCTCCGATGCCAAAGTTAGAATTTTGATAGGAGTGGCCGGCCCCTTTGGGAGGATGGGGACCGGCCACTTGGATGGTTTTTTGGGTGAGATTCATGTTTTGTTATCTAATTAATAAATTAATTGGGTAATAAATCAATTAATTAGCTAATTAATATAATTAGAAAGGAATGATTTGGGGGTTACCTTGTGGATAAGATTTGATGAGGATGGATGAAATAGGTTTTGAATAAATACCTATTTTGGGCACTTTTGACTTGATTGAGGGATGATTGCCCAATGCTTGCGCGTAGAAATCCCGGTGTGTCTCAAGGGCAATCTTGTATTTTTTACCCAAAAATCCACGTGTCACCTCCACATTCTTCTTGATTATTTTTGGCTCCACAATGTTGTTCAGCCTCCAAGGTGTAAGGTAAGTCCATTTGATCGCATCCATAATTAGTTTAGAATCTCCTTCTACACACATATTCATGAACCTTTTCGTTTTGCAAACCAGAGAGTATGTCTTTAGGTCAAAACTCGTTGTTTTAGAAAATGAATGGGTTCGTTGGAATTGTTACTAATAAAATATTCATACTTTGTTAAAATAGAGAGTGTTGTTGGAGATGAAAAGTTAAATTGCGTAGCTAAAATAGTTTTTTGACATTGTTTGCTTGCTAGTTTAATAAAAATTCAGAGTTTCTCTTAGAGATGCTCTTACTAGCTATTGCATTGGAGTAATTTACAACTGGATCATAAATGTAAGGTTCAAGTTGGCATTTGGTTGTGCTTGGTACTATACTGCACATTTGCATATTGTCACTTCGTTAAGGCGAGAAAGCCTTCCAAAAGAACGTCGTAAATAAACCTTGGCTAATCTCTTCCGTGCCTGAAGTATTACAAATCTATATGTTTTAAAATATGAACTTTAAAAAACTAGAAATTTAGAAGTTCAAGTCATATTCAAAATAACAATTCATAGGAGGTTATGATCAAATCCCCTAAAAAATGAAAGTCCAATAAGAGGTATGGGTACCCCAAGCAATGATTTGTTTATGTAAAAAGATGTATGTGCTCGCATATGAGAAGTGTGAGATACAAAATTGACCATAATCAATGAGAATTATTGTGTAGCCAAAAATAATCAAGAGGCGACATGTGAATTTTTAGGTGAAAAGGACAAAATTGCCCTCGAGACATACCGGGTTTCCTACATGCGAGCAGTGAAGAATCATCCATCAACCAAGTCAGGAGTGCCCAAAATAGGTAACAAGTTCAAATTTATCTCATCCATCTTTACTCCATATCCTCTACAAGGAAATCATTACATAACCTCCCAAAACATTTTTTTTATTATGATAATTAGCCAATTAATATATTTATACCTAATTAATATATTAATTGCTAATTGAATCACCAAATAACACCCCAAAAAACATTTAAAGGCCTGCCACACTCCCCTATAAAAGCCTATTCTCTTCTCCAAAAGGGACCGCTCATACTCTTGCAAAACTCCCAAAAATTCTCCAAATACTTTTCTCTCTAAATTTAAACTTTGGCATCGGAGGTTCTTCGGCCAAAGCCCCCCAATTCATCGTGGGCCGTGAGGCTCTTGGCCTTGACCTAAGGTGTTAATTGTTTTGTAGGTGCAATCTTGTCTAAGATCAAGGAGGAAGAAATTTGCATCCAAAAATTGGTGCTTTCATTGAGAGAAGAAATCCACACTCGTAGAAGACTCTCGCATAAAAAAGGTTTTTCTCTATTTTCTAGTCTACTTGTATTTTTTTGTACGTTCTTATTATTAGAATTTTTTATTTGCAAAGATTCTTTGATAAAACGTAAAAGAAGAATACAATGGCTAGAAAATTAGAAGATTCCAAAAGTGAAAATTTCAATATTCAAGAAATGGGACCACGGCGATCCACGAGGCTAAATGTGATCATAGGAACGGCACCATCGCTACGAAGCTCCACCATGGCAACCACCGCGGTGGCCACCACGGTCACCACTACCCGCGGCGAGGTCCATGACACCGCTACCATGGCCCGAGCCGTGCCATCCAAGGCCCACGGCACCAAGGCCACGGCCCAAGCCATGTCACTCCAAGCCCAATGCGAACTCAATGTGTTGCCAAGCTGAGCCCAAGCCTCGCACCCATGTGTATCACACTCTGAGCAGCCTGCTCCCGTCGAGCAGCCCACTTTCGCGAAACTCAATGTGTTGCCAAGCTGAGCCCAAGCCTCGCACCCATGTGCATCACACTCTAGCAGCCTGCTCCCGCCGAGCAGCCCACTCTCGCGGCCCAGCCCTGCTCTTGCCGAGCAGCCCACTCTCGCGGCCCAGCCTACTCCTGCCGAGCAGCCCACTCTCATGGCCCAACCTGATTCCGTAGCCCAGCCTGCTCTAGCTGAGCAGCCCACTTCGGTGGCCCAGCCTGCTCCAGCCGAGTAGTCTACTCTCTTGCCCAACCTGCTTCTGCGGCCAAGTCTGCTCATGTGGCCTTCCATGTCGGCCCAAGACTATCTCAACCATCCAGACCTACCATCAAGCCGGGGGCATTTTCACCACATTTCTTCGTAGATTTGACATTTCCCAACTCAAATCTCACGCTCGGAGCCTACCACACTTCCACTGCTCAAGAAGACACATTCCTTCTAAGCTATTCCAATCTAAATGGTGAACAACACTTGTCTCGACAAGTCATAGAGTTGACGAGCGTCCTTGCACAACAGACAACCTTGGTGAATCAACTCTTGCAACGCACCGAGATCCAACGTGCCTCGGACGAGGTGTCCCGAAGTAGGACAAGGGCAGATGAACCTCTCCACCAGCGTCCCGGCAAGCAGCCCATCAACCAGCCACGATCCGAGCGTTCTGGCAGTTTACGCTCCCGCTTGGATCCTTGGGATAGCGTATACTCTCGTATTAGCGCGCGGAGGAGCGTGCATTCCCGATTAAGCCCATGGATGAGCATACGATCACGGTTGAAGTCACACTCCGATTATCAATATGGACAACCTTCCAGGCAAAGTGTTCATTCACAACAAGGCTCGCAATAAGTATTCTCCACCTCACATTGGAGTAGGCAGCACGTAGACGGAGAGAAGCAGTCACTCAATCCGACTCAAGTTCAACCGACAGCCTGCGAGCAGCCTGTTTGCCTGCCAGGAACATGCCACATGCCACATGCACCGCAGCCGTGACATAGACGAGTCGATCATAGGGAAGAGTGGCCCAAACCCATATATCACGACCGAAGGCAGCTGAAAGTTCCACTGCCCTAGCAGAGGCAAATTCAAGAAGAAGTTGAGAGGCTTCTAACTGAACGATTGCGCAATTTCCAACGTAACGAGCCTGCTGATGATGCGCTTTGACGAGACATGACCAACATAAGCATGTCACCATTCACGAATGAGATCGAGCGGAAAAATCCACCTCGCGGGTTCACTATACCTCAGTTCACTCCGTACAAGGGAGACGAAGATCCATATTGACATCTCAAGCATTACTGCAGTACCATGATCTTCTACAGGAACAACGACGTGCTTATGTGCAAAATTTTTGCCACAACTCTACAAGGCGAAGCGCAAGATTGGTTTCACACTCTACAGCTGCAGTCGATCCGGAGTTTCAACGAACTTTCCTTTGTTTTCATTAAGGAGTATTCGTCTAACCGCTCAATCAAAAGGACATCCGACCATCTCTTCAGCATTGTAAAAGACCCTAGGGAGACAATTCACGACTATGTCAGGAGGTTCAAAGCTGAGAAGGCCAAGATTGTTCGCTGCAATGAGGACATAGCAACGGCAGCATTCAGAAATGGGCTTCCCACCGAACATCCTTTATTCGGAAAACTAATCATGGGAGAAGAACTGACCCTAGCAGCTTCGTATGCTTTGGCAGAAAAGCATGCATTATGGGACGAGGCCAAGCAGTCTAACAAAAATGAGTCAGAAAAGAAGCACATGGAACGTTCCTCGACCAAAGAAGACTCAGGTCCTGAAACATTCACCAAGTTCACAGTTCCAATCGGCCAAATTCTCCACAAGCTCAAGAACGAACTTTGGTTCAAACTGCCGCCACCCATGAAAGGCGATCTTACCAGGCTGGATCATACAAAGTATTGCGCATTCCATCAAGGACCAGGCCACACTACCAACGGCTGCCTAAAGTGGAAGCAGTGTCTTGAGAAGCTGACAAATGAGGGTCGATGTGATGAGTATCTTGATAAGTCAACGAAATAGCCTACACAAGCAGGGGAAGTCTCCATCACCCCCTGAACCCCGTTTGGCCTTTTCCAAATAAGTTCGAAGTCTCAAGCAGATGACGAACAAGGCCTCGTAAGCCAAAGATTATCCAGTTTGTTATGCAGTTTCTACCTTCCAGCACAATTGATTTATTTCTTTATTCTCAATGAAGATTCAAGAAGTTACTCATAAGCCTGGCTCAATTGCTGTCCACAACAACTGTTAAAAACCCTTTCTCGGTCTGCTTTCCAGTGCGAGAAGATAAACTAATTGTTCTCCAGTGCGAGAGGGTAAACCAATTCCCCGACACCCAAAAGGGTTTGCTTTCCAGTGCGAGAGGATAAACTAATTGCTCTCCAGTGCGAAAGGGTAAACCAATTCCCCGACACCCATATGAGTTTGTTCTCCAGTGCGAGAGGATAAACTAATTGCTCTCCAGTGCGAGAGGGTAAACTAATTGCTCTCCAGCACGAGAGGGTAAACTAATTGCTCTCCAGTGCGAGAGGGTAAACTAATTGTTTTCCAGCGCGAGAGGGTAAACTAATTGATCTCCAGCGCGAGAGGGTAAACTAATTGCTCTCCAGTGCGAGAGGTAAACTAATTCCCTGACACCCATCTGGGTAAGCTCTTCAGTGCGAGAAGGCCACATAGCTTAAAAGATCGAATGCTTGAAGATCAACTAGGCAACAAATGGTCAGAGGCAGCAGCCATTTTTGCACTTAACAGTTCACTCATCCAACACTTCATCTTCAGCAGCTCCGATCTTGGCAGCTTTATTCTTGACTGCTTCATCTACAGCAGCTGAGAAATCAAACTCAAACAGTTTCCTCATTTTTGGCAAGCAGCCCAGACATGGCAGCCTAAACCGTTACCCATGCCATGCCACTTCCTCAGCCCATGCTGAGCTAATCTTTGGCCTCAATCAAGCCGAGCAGCACAAGCAATGACCCCTGCCACACCACCTTCTTGGCCCATGACAAGCCGACTCCTGGCCCCTGCCAACCGACGTGCCGCACCACCCCGACGACTGCCCCGTGGGAGCACCTCCCAAGAAGAAGACAAGGAGAATTAAGTTTTCCTTACATCGATGCGGTGTAGAGAAGACAAAGAAAGCAACGAAAGATGGTCATTTGCACGGGCAAGTGTAGAAGATTGCTAGGGGAGGGGGAACAAATATCCTCTAAGCTTTCTCTCTCTTGTAAGGTAGAATAAATCGCTCTCCAAAGTTGATTTAACAACCCACTTAAGGTGGGCTTAAATAGGCTTTGAGAGAAATTTATTTCCCTTTCCTAGAAGGATCTAATTTTATAGTAAAGAGGGAATCTACATCAAAATATGAAGCAGTCCTGAAGCAAGAAGATCTCTACACCTGCTGCCCTTTCCTACGAGCAGCCCAGCAGGTGTGGGGGCATTTGTGGAGCAAAAAATAATCACGAGGCGACACGTGGATTTTTAGGTGAAGAGGACAAACTTGCCCTCGAGACACATCGGGTTTCCTACACGCGAGCAGTGAAGAATCATCCATCAATCGAGTCAAGAGTGCCCAAAATAGGTAACAAGTTCAAATTTATCTCATCCATCTTTACTCCATATCCTCTACAAGGAAATCATGACATAACCTCCCAAAACATTTCTTTTATTATGATAATTAGCCAATTAATATATTTATACCTAATTAATATATTAATTGCTAATTGAATCACCAAATAACAACCCAAAAAACACTTAAAGGCCTGCCACACTCCCCTATAAAAGCCATATTCTCTTCTCCAAAAGGGACCGCTCATACTCTTGCAAAACTCTCAAAAATTCTCCAAATACTTTTCTCTCTAAATTCTAACTTTAGCATCAGAGGTTCTTCGGCCAAAGCCCCCCCCCCCCCCAATTCATCGTGGGTGCGTGAGGCTCTTGACCTTGACCTAAGGTGTTAATTGTTTTGTAGGTGCAATCTTGTCTAAGATCAAGGAGGAAGAAATTTGCATCCACAATTACAGTGTTCGTAGTAGCTACTCATATCATCAAAGGGTATGATAATATCGGCACACAGGGTTATTTTATGGTGCTTCATAGTATCAGATATTCATGTGTTTTAACTGTTAGATCTTTGGTCAAAACACAAAAATCAAGATCTAACGATTAAAAAGTTCAAAGTATTATGTACTTCGAAGCACTATAGATTTTTTCTCATTAATATCAATAAAGTAAATGGTTGCCCAAGCTAGAAAGAGACAATTCCAATATTGAATGTTGTAGAAAAAGTGTAATAGACGAACCTATAATTCAAACAACAAATGCCACAAACTCTTTGTCACATGTATTCATTTTATGACCACTTCACAATTTGAACAAAAAAAATATAGGAGTTTTAACAAAACACTCCCTATACTGTTAATTTTTAACGAAAAACCGTATTTATACTTTTCCCTGGTACTATTCACTATACCTTTAAAAAGGACTTTTTGTTGTGATAATATGTGGATGGCCCACATGAATAGTTTGTTACTATTTATGCACAGTATTTTCACTATTCATTTATGGAAAATTTGTAAAGTGAATAGTGCTTTCTTTTGTTTATATAAAGGAAGAAGAGGAGATGAAGTGAGAGAGGTTCACGGGAAAAAGAGGAAGGAAAATAAAGAAAGAAAAGAGAGGAAGAGGAGAGGAGATAATAGAGAGAGTTATCTTTGTACTCTTATTATTTCAGATTATAATGAAAGCACCACTGCTGCCTCGAGGACGTACTCCAGTCACACTGACTGTAGAGGAACCTCGTAAATTTTGTGTCTTGTTTCATTTATTCCACTGCACCATCGTCGATTTTACAACACGTTATCAGCACGAAAAGCTTTCATGTCAGTGGAAAGCACAACACCATAAATCCGGTGAAGCATTATCTACCTCTCACCTCCGTCAGCTAAAATCTCATAGAGTAGAGACGGCAAGCCAGACATGTCAAACAGGGAAGATCATCTTGTCACAAAAATCCATCAACTTTTCTTTTATGACTTTTTCTTTTATCACTCTAACTATTGATGTGTTAATCCTTATCCCTGCTAGACCTGCAATCTATTTTCTCTCCCGTGGACAAGAGAGATGGAGAGATCTTACAGACAAACAAAGGTGCAGCAAAACAAGCAAAGGTATGTCCATTTTTCGTTTCTCCCACCGCGCCAGAAGCGCCCCATCGAATTCCGGTGCGAATTGAAATTCACAACGACCTGAAGTCGTCACGAGATAAGAAAACTCGCACCTGACAACTAGTTTCCAGAGATCCAGAAGAATCTCATCAGACTTGGAAACCCAGATCGCGTCGTTTTTTTACGGATCTCGAGGACTCACAGTAATTCTAGCCTTGAGTTTTACACTGCTCGGCCTGGCGCCCATGGCCACCGTCTTTTGATGGCGTTGTAGTCATCTGAAACAAAGCTTGACGTTTCAGACCCTATAATTCTCTCTCTGTCTGAATTAAGCTTGAAAATCCCCAGAGCTCACTGTTACCTACAAGAAGTTGAGAGATAAATAAGTAGGATGTTTTCTGCTCAGGGTAAAGGAAAGCCAGCGCCATAAAACTCCAGAAGAGCTCCTTTGATGCATTGGAATTGTGCACAGAAAAGAATAAAAAGGGAAATGGGGCCAAAGATTTGGAAAGGTGCGTTGCACCATGTAAAATGAAAGAAAAAGGCAAAGTTTTTTTTGGAATGGTGTAGAATGTGATTGAATAAGAAAATAATAAAATAAAATAAAGGTAAAGGTTTTTGGATGGTGTTACACCATCTGAAAAGAAAGAAGAAAATATGTATATATTTATTTATGTGAATGGTGTTGGCTTAAAACACTTTCACAAGTTCTATTTATTTAAAGCAATTTATTTACGGTGGGTAGAATTATTACCCTTTGCTTTAAAGCGTTGATATTTATGTGCATGGTGTTGGTTTAAAGCCCATGTCACAAGTTCTATTTACTTTAAAGCAATTTATTTATCATGGACGGTTTTACCGCCTACTGCTTTAAGTTTGATTTATGTGAAGGGTGCTGAATTAAAACCCTTGTCACAAGCTTTATTTACTTAATTGCAATTTATTCATTATGGCTGGAATTACTGCCTATTGCTTTAATTTATTTATTATACTTATTTTTGTTATGATAAGTACATATTGGACCTGAAGTTCCTTGATCAGATCACAACCTGCAGTTTCTTGACCCTCAACATATAAAAATGATTGGACCTGAAGTTCCATTTTGCAAAAAGATCGGGCATGAAGTCCCTTGATCCTGAAGATCAGGACATGAAATTCCTTGATGAGTATTTTAAGTTTGAAGTGCCGCAGTGCCTTAACTTAATTGTAATAAAAGCCATAAGAGTCTCAGTTTACAAACTATTAAATAAGGACCAGAAGTTCCTTATGTCCATACTCAAAATGGTTTAGCAGAAGCATTTATTAAGCGGATGAAATTGATTACCCGCGCTCTGCTCATGAAAACGAAATTGCCAGTTTTTACACGGAGACATGTCATTTTACATAATTCACTATTAAGTTTGGTTGAGACCAGTTACCAAACATCGATATTTCTCAGTACAACTCGTGTTTAGGCACCAGCCAAACATTATACATTTATGAGTTTTTGGTTGTGTTATCTATGTGTCTATTGCACTGCCACAACGTACTGAAATGAAGCATCATCGCCAATTGTGCTTTTGATGTTGAACACTATCTATCATTCAATATTTGGAATCCTTTACTAGGGATATGTTTACCGCGTGGTTTGCGGACTGTGATTTTGATAAGACAATTTTCCCACTGTTAGAAGGAGAAAATAACATCGTTTCATAAGAATGATAAGAAAATATCATTCCAGAAGAATGATAAACCGTTCCAGAAGAACGAAGAGAATTTGTCTTATTTTGATTCACGAAGCAATCAACATGAGAAAATGAAATAGGAATAATTGAATGATGCAACGAAAGTGATGAAATCATATATACTTGTTGCAAATGTGCCTACAAGAATTGATGTCCCTGTTGGACAAAATAATGAGACAGTAAATGATTTATTTGTTGCACCCCTGAAGCGTGGCAGACTTTTAGACTCAAAAGGTTTAGTCATTTGAAAGAAGAAGAATATGACACTGTTGAACTATTGCATTCCCAAAGCATAACTGTTGCATGCCAGAAGCATGACAGTCGCCGCATGGATACACGTCCCAGATAGGACAATCCACGGACATGGGAATATTGACGTCTCATGCATGAAGCGTGATAGACGTATAGGTTCCAATGACTCAACTCCCAGAAGTGAAGATTAAAATCCAAGCTCTATAACGCTCAAGAAGAGGTTATGATCCGCATTCTTTAAATTACGAATATCCTGGAAGAGATAGTGTAATGCTTTGGAAGAGGCAATGGATATCCAAAAGAAATGAAAAGCTTTTATGCATGCGCATGCACATGAGAATATGGGATCACGGATTGATGATAACCAATGGTAATTTTGGTTTTTACAAGTAGCTACTAAATTCATCAATGAACTGTGTTAATATTGAGTCACGTTCTTTTGTTCGTCGACAAAAGGCAAATTATTGGCAAAAATGGAGAAAGGCAATTCCATTACAATTTTGTAAGAACGTGGAAAAATGGACCAATATATTTGAATACAATACAAATAGCCAAAAGATGTTGAACCAAGGAGGTTACATAGGGACATTTGCAATACAGTGTAATACACTCACATGATATGACACAAGGTTACTAATTGAAACCTGAAATTATACTCTTGTAAATGAGTTCATATAAATGGAGAATTATATACGAAGGGTTGTGAGTCGCCCACATCATATCTTCATAAGTAAATCCCTCAAGTATACATGGGAGCAAATTGCTCTGTATAAATTCCAAAGGAAAGTGTGTCATGAAGTGTAAAAAATCCCTAAAGGATTCAAATTACTTGAAGTAAGCCCCCGAAAGGGTAAAGCATAAAGTATGTACTCAATACCAATAGATGGTATAAATTGCCTTAGTGAGTACTATCATTATGATATTGTTGCAACATACTAAAATCTCTTGCAAGAGTCAATGACATTAAATTAGAACTCCTGAAGAGTTGATGATATTAAATTGAGACTCCTGAAGAGTTAAGAAAAATTATAAAGTGTTGAAGGAAATATTGTCTCGAACTGCATATCGAACAATCTACCAACACGAATCTTATCCATGATGTTTATGATATTAAAAGAACCATATGGATTGAAGATTATGAGTTGAATACTCAAATGATGTAGACACTAAGAATAATCATTTATCTTTGTGAGGGTAAAGATAAATGGATATTTGGTTCAGAAGTACCACATCTTAGTGAAGTATATGCTTTATTGTATTTGGCACAATACATTGAATGAAATAAAGCTTATCTATTAATATCTCCAAGAAATTACAGATATGTACATACACATGAGTTAAAACAAACAAACAGGATGAAGTTTTTACAAAGGTTGCTCATGTGAAGCCTCGGTACTCGGAAGTACCCCAGAAGGGGGAGGCACTAGAAATTGATCATGTGGCACCCCAGTACTTGGCAAAACACCAGAAGGGGAAGGCATCAGTTGCTTTCGGAATCTAGCAACGAACCTCTGGTGATCACTTTGAATCCGACTTTCGGATTTCTGCAGCTGGTCGAGCTTTCTTTTCATGCTCGTCGAGTAATTATTTGCAAGCACGTGTAACACTCTATTCTCGTGCTTGAGCCCTCTGATCTCTTGTTTAAGACTTGCCACCTCAGTCATCAATGATTTAACTTGGCGAGTTCGAGCAAGTAGACGTTGACCTATATTGGATACAGAGCTCGCACATTGAACACTGAAAGCCAATGAGTCTTGAACGGCCGACTCATCAGACCGTTTTGAAAGGATTCTGTTATCCTTTGGAGTGAGAAGATTCCTAGCTACCACAGTAGCGGTTATGTTATTCTTCATCACAGAGTCCCCAACTGTAAGAGGACCATTAGAAGATAAGAAGGACGGGCGCCATATATTATCCTGACGCTGCTCGTCTGTATCACTTCTAAGACTCAAACTAAGCAAATGTTAGATGGGCAAGTCATTTTCAGAAATGATGAAGAAAAAAAGAGGTCAAATAAAATTTCAAAAGTGCAAGAAGGGGGAAATTTCTCAGGCAGCAACTTTCTGAGTATACTCTTGAACACAATGGATGTCTCTATAAAAGAAGAGGCAACATAGCCACTTGTTCAAAGATCGAAGTGGCACGGTTCTCCGAATTTCAAAAGCCAGATTTTCCTGAATAAAGTTCGTTGGCATTTTTCAGACGCAATCTCAGCTTTTCAGATATCGCGTGCAACTTTGTCAAAGATCTCTGACAAAGTTGAAAACGATTAAATCTTACTATTCTATTTACACCACAGTTGCTGACAAGAGTAAAAGCACAGCACCACCACTTGCTATTGGGAAATCTCTATATATGTCGACCTCCGTTCTCCATAACAAGGCAGACCTGCAAGCATGTCCAACTCTTCCTCATCTCCGAGAATGCATCTTCAACACAGCATCTCGAAATACTCAGTTTTCTTCCTCTCCGAGAATACCTCTTCAAACAAGTTACACCAGAGTAAGAGTATCTCATATCTTCAGGGACGAGAGCAAGAATATCTCATATCATGCAATCTCCCTGTCTTTTCCTTTGTCCTCGTTCTTACCTACAAAGACAAGGATAAAGAAAGCAATATGTCGGAACCTCCACTCAAACTCCCAGTAAGGAACCGACTGCCTGGAACCTTTCCTGATTGCTTACCTAGCTCTCAAGTAGTCATCTTCAACTGTTGTTGGAGCTGGGTCTCCAGTCACCAAGAAGTGATGAACCATCCAAATGCAAGGGTTGCATTCCACTCCTGCATCAGGGGACAAATCCTACAAGAGAAGATGCCACACATGCATGGGGGAAAACCAGGGAAAATACTACTTAAGCCAGGGGAGCAAGTAAGGAAAGTGAAAATGATACATTGAAGCATGTGGAGACAAGTGCAATGAACACGTGCTGATTCATCCCCAACTAAGTCGAAGATCACTTGTCACGTGAAGCTCCTCATGGTCCAATTTCATTCAAGATCAAGCTTCGAAGGTCCTTAAAGAAATCACAAGTCCGATTCAAGATCAAATGTCCACCACCCTTGAATCAAATCTGCTCCAGATAAAAGGAGTAAATTCAGATCTTCGATGCAAGTCTAGCAGAAAGTCCTACAACCCAGTTCAAGAAAAAGCATGTGGAAAGTTAACAACAAGTAAATCACCTTTTTCGGCAACTCTCCCCGCTAAGAGACTGAAGCAGAATGATCAGTGATCAGCCTAAATGATTTGAAATCAGGGGGAGATACTCATCAGGGGAAGCATCCAAAACAGATTAAGATTTTAACGAATCAATCGAAGACTTTTGGCCATCCAAGGGGGAGTGTTGTGATAATATGTGGATGGCCTACATGAATAGTTGTTACTATTTATGCACAGTATTTTCACTATTCATTTGTGGAAAATTTGTAAAGTGAATAGTGCTTTCTTTTGTTTATATAAAGGAAGAAGATGAGATGAAGTGAGAGAGGTTCACGGGAAAAAAAGGAAGGAAAAGAAAGAAAGAAAAGAGAGGAAGAAGAGAGGAGATAATAGAGAGAGTTATCTTTGTACTCTTATTATTTCAGATTATAATGAAAGCACCACTGCTGCCCCGAGGACGTACTCCAGTCACACTGACTGTAGAGGAACCTCGTAAATTTTGTGTCTTGGTTCATTTATTCCACTGCACCCACCGTCGATTTTACAACACTTTTCATTAAAAGGGAAGTTTTTTTTTGGATTTTTCGTTAGTTTTCCTAAAAAATATTCATTCCCATGTTTTACATAACACAAAAAATGAAAGTTGAAAGTATCTAGTAAACAATTTTCAAACAGTGTAAACTAAAAGCAGTTACCAAACAAGTTTCGTATGTTCAGTTACTTAAAACTAAAAACCAATATACTTATCAAACAGTCATCTCCATAAGTGATTTTTTTTAACCTCCTAAAGATAGTGTAGAGCTAAATTTTTTCATCTCTAGTTGGTGCAAGACTATATTTTAACCTTCTAAATATTTTATTTTTAAGTAAATTGGTAAATACTATGGTACAACACACACATTTAGCTCTTATTTATTGTTAAGTTAAACTACTACTTACATACTCCTACTTAAATACAACATTAGTTGTCCTTTAACAAGGTGACCAGTTGTGGTTTTGTCACGGTAGTTCACCCTTTAGGGTTAGGGAAGACTCAGTTCACCCCTTGGGGTTAGGGAAGACTCAGTTCACCCCTTGGGGTTAGGGAAGACTCACATAGGCATTCTAGCCCCCCTTGGCCACCATCGTGTGGTTCACCAGCACTAGGAATCAAACCAGGACGTGCCGTGTAGAATACGGGCCAGGAATTCATCACAACCACTAGGCCACCTCGAAATATAACATTTGGAACATTTTTTTATTTTTATTTTTTGAAAGATGGATATAGAATCTATTTTAAGAAAAGTTTTGGATATGACAAATGTATGTTGATAAATATTTCGCAAGATTTCAAATAAGAAAACGGTCTGCGTGACACATTATTATGACTGAATCTGAATCATTTTTCAAATAACATTTGAACGACACGTGTCGGTTTATGAGCAACTCTATAAATTTTCGATTAGATTTTTATCAACGTGATACCTTGTACCATGATTGTATCTTAATCATTTTTTTATATGATTTTTGGAGAGACACAAACATCAAGAGCTACAACTGTCAAGGATTTCTCCACGTGGCCGCTTGTGATTGGAGAGATGAATAAAATTCTAAAGTGTTGTAGCTCTCTTTGTTTTTTGAAAAGATACTACTAGGAAGGCTAAATTTTTAGACAAAATTTGCAAACTAAATGATATGTCACCAAGAAAAATGAGCACGTTTGTCAATGCTCAAGTAATGATCCAATACTCAACTTCCATGTCATTTAATTTAGTAAATTTTGTTTACAAATTTAGTCTCTATAACATTATCCTTTTTGAAATTTATTGTAGGGTCTATGCTGCCTAGGTTGGAAAGGTCTAGTTTGGCCTCCGAGCTCGCCTGGGCATTATCTTGCCTTGTCTGGAGTCCCACCAATAGAAATTGAAAAACCCAATTTGGGGCTAGAATTGTTGGAAGTATGCCCACAAAGCCACTCATTTGATGTAATAGCTTTTTGGAATACTTAATATGTTAAACTTTTATATGTTTAACGGAAGGGCAATACTTATTGTTAATCACTATTTATTGAATCATGTGTTTAATCAATAAGAGAATCCAAGGGATGTATTTGACATAAGAGATAAGTGATCTAATGAGTTAGATTAAGGAGACCTTTCTCTTATGTTCATTCCTAAAACGTTCCTAGCCATAGGATTGCCAATTGGGCATTGACAATCCGCTAAGGTTAGTATGTGTTATGTTGACTCAAACGTGAGTATGAACTAGTCTCAAGTCATTTGGTGTTGGACACTAAGACAAACACATAGGTGCTCGAAAGAGTAATCGAGTACACTGAACTGCGATTAATGAGAGTTCAAACATACATGTCATGTACGAACTCTAAGGTTACAATATGCAAAGTAGTCCTTAGACCTGAGGCATCATAGATGTCTAATGGTTAGGTCCTTGATCTTTGATCATGACAAAGGCATTCCCTCGGATTGTCCACGGCATTGTTGGGGTCATGTGATCTAGTCATGTAGGCATATGAATGCACAACAAGGGATCTCTAACCTTCCATGGTGGAAGGAGTATACTCTAAAATATGATTCTAAAGTCTTTGGCCAAAGCAAATGAATATGACTAAGGAAGATGTTCCAAATCATATTCAAGGGAATCATATAAGAAAGTATCACATTGGATAGTAGACATGAAACAAACTATCACTTAAAACAATGTGGTTAAGAGTATTGTATTAGAGAATGACCGTATTGCATTGTAATTGTAACTGGATAGGTTCTCCAACCAATTCTACTTAGCTTGGGTAACCATGACATACTGCTAGGTGTCACTCATGGTTTGTGGAAGCCCTATTGATTAGCAAACACTAATCATCAAAAAGGGAGAATTGAAATGTGGTTTCAATTCACAATCGATAGTTAAGAGTAACATCGCCCACTGCCTTGCTAATTGGAACCTAATGGATCGCACACCAAATAAGGATATATGTGAAGCAATTAAATGAAATGGATAAGCAATTAAATGGTTTAATTGAAGAATGGTCAAGATTAATTAATTAGTTAATTAATTATACGAAATGTTCGTATTGGGCTTTTAAGTTGGTTTTAGGGCTTCGGGGCCCAAAAGTGTTTTGGTCCACAAGGCCCATTATGTTTAAGTTGTATGACAACTAAAACAAAATGGGCAATAAGCCCAATAACCATATAGGCCAACCATTTAGGGTGAGGGTATGCAAGTTTGCTTAATTGCAAGTTTGCCACTCACCTAAGAAATGAAGTATAAATTCATCTTTATAGCTTTGTTTTCAATTAGGGTTTTCTAAGCTACTTGGGGAAAGTTATCTAGCAAATTTACTTCCCTAAGTGATCCATTTTCATCCTCACAAATTACATCCTTGGTGAAGAGACATAGAGACATCAAACTTTTGGTGTTTTGGAGAACTAATCCTCAAATCCTCAAAGAAGCAAAGGAGCACTAAAAGGAGGAAAATCACAAGGAAGATCCAAGGAGCAAGGAGGTGACTTGAAGGCCCTCCACTTGGGTGAATCCCTTGTGTAATCAAGGATGAGCTTCAAGGGTAAAGAATCTCTAAATTCTTAATTATCTTTAATGTTGTTAAAGAGTCTTTTGGTTCACCATATACTAGGCTTTGAAAGTCATGGGTTTCATGAATTGTTTTTGGATGCATGCCTACTTTAAAGAGTTAATTGTTAGCATATGTATTCAAATGTTCATACATGTTCTTAGCTAGGACAAAATTTTTCCTTCAAGTGGTATCAGAGCCTAGGTCTAGTGTATGGTGGATCATTTTGGGTTTTGTGATTTTCATGTTTTATGATTTAAATGTTGTAAATGTTACAAGCTTTGTTCTTGCTTTGAATATAAATTTTGCTAGAAAATTTAGCATCTCAAATGTTGTAGATGTATTTCATTTAAGCATGAATATTGGAACTAAAAATTTGGTGCCATGTATTTTGAGTTTTCATAAGTGTTCTTCAATGTTCTTGGAGTTCTTGCCAAGAACAAAAAGTTTTGAAGTTTTGATTCAAAAAGTTTTATGTTTTTACATAAAGTTTTGATTTAATTTTAGTGGGTGATGGTTAATGATTAAGTAATTTTAATGGGAGACAAACTTTGTTTTAAAGAATGACATAAATCATTTCATACAAAATTTTATTTCATCTTTACCTCACCTAACATAACCCACTTACAAAACTTTGTATAAAATTTGAATTTTACCAATAAAAACCACTTATGGCAGGCCACCCTATTAAATAGGGTATTTTTGGGTGTTTTGTGCACTTACATAAAGTTTTGATACTTTTGTGTATTTGCATTTTGGCCCAAAAGTTTACGTTTTTACGTTAAGGTCCAAAAACTTTAAAGGACAAATTGTTTTGCTCCTTTAATGATGTTTTTGACATTATTAAAAATGTTTGGGTTCTAAGTTGTAATTACATGAAGTTGTGGACTCTTGTGTTTTTACAAAGTGACCCCAAAAGTTTTTGTTTTTAGAAAATGGCCCAAATTAGATGAGAACAAAATGGTTTGTCTCTTTAAATGAGAATTGGATTTTCATTTTATTTAGTTCCATTTAAATCAATTCTATGGATCCGAAAACCAATTGTTTTAAAGTTGTTTTCTTAATTAAATGTGTTTGATTAAGAGAAGGGTGATTATGAACCAAATGTCTCGATAATTGAGCTATGTGATTGGCCGCTTTACATTATGAATGTTTGGGCTTGGTAGTGTAGATTTGAATGTAATTTGATTAATTCAATTGTTGTAAATGGACATAAGTCCATCATTTGTGTTGTAAAAGGGCATAAGCCCTTATTATTATTTCATGTATTCCTTTTGTTTAAATGTATGCAAAATGGAATAGTTGGGTCCAACGCCCAATAGGAAATAACGGTTTAATTGGATTAAACGCGTAACTAAAATCAACAACTACATACCTTAGACCCAAGGTCCAACACAAGGCTCGTGTTGGATCAAATCAAACGGTTCATAATCATCCTAAAACCTAATATGACTATATAGTCCATATGAGGATGCAAAGCATTCGTTAGTAGTTCCATATAGTCTCGCTTGTTTCAACGAAACAGTGGGAGTATTATATACTACTAATTCATATAAACTTGGACCAATGGTTGTGATAGGCCCAAGTTCTTTTAATATGATTAAAATGTTTTGATGTAGCCCAACGCTATTCCCTCAACAAATGAATATTAAGTTGATAAGCGAGAGATGTTTAGAATATCTCTTCGTAGGCCTTCCACCGTGGTGGGCTTCAATCGTTTGTGACTCGTACACCGTATTCGTCCAGTTCTGGGGTATACAAAGTATGTGCTTACATTCAGGAGAAGCCCATAAACATATGATGAAGTGAAAGTAGGCAACGAGTATGGCCAATATGATATTCTTCTGAGGCCATTCTTGAACCCCTATTTGAACTAGCATGGTGGGAATGACTTAAACTAAGTGCAATGATGCCAATAAGATATTCTTCTGAGGCATCATTCTCTAGAGGCCGAACTAGATGGGTAATTACAAAAGGTTGTAAATGAATAATGCGTTATTCTCTCATCATTATTTTTGCTAACCAATAAGATATTCTTCTGAGGTGGGCTTGGTAATGGTGAGTCTCCCATAACCCACTAAGAGTTCAATATAACTCTCGAATTCTATTGAGGGATGTGGAATTTGCCAAAAATAGTGGGTGGTACTATTTGATTAAAAGACCCAATCAAAATAGTTTTAAACAACAATGCTAATTCGATTTCTGTTATGTTATGTAGTGAACGACATGCCTAAAATTATACCCACCATTATACTTGACAAAAAGGGCCTAAAGGGCCAACGTTTCCTTGCTTGGTATCGCCACATTGAGAATGTCTCAAAGGTGAAAGACATATTGTATGTGCTTAAGCAATCCCCTCCTCATGTACCTCCTACGAAACTAGCTTCAAATGAGGAGTGTCAAAATTATGTTAGACACTATGAGGATGACTTACAAGCCAAATGCTTAATCCTCACTTCACTTAGTGAGGAGCTTATGAAGCTACATAAGCACATGGACACTTTTTGTGCCATGGTTGAAAGTTTGCATAAGATGCATGACATTGAGACTAGTAATGTACGATTCTCAAATATTTGTAATCTAATGAATGCCAAAATGGCAAAGGGGACATCGGTCCATAAGCATGGACAAAAGATGGAAAGGATCTTTCAAGATCTTCAAAGTTTAGGAACTTCCATCGATGGGAAAATGGCCCAAGACTTTTTCCTTGCATCTCTCTCGGATGATTTCACTAAGTTTATCGTAAACTATAAAGTGAATAGATTCGATCATTCTTTGAAAGAGATTATTGACATGTGCTGTAAATTTGAAAAAGGTTTCAAAAAGGACAGTGGGAGTGAGAATGCAATGATAAGGAAAAGGTTACATAAGAAGAAGGCAAAGAAATCCAAAGGAACATGCTTTCATTGTGGAAAGGATGAACGTTGGAAGAAGAAATACAGGGTGCGCATTGCGAGCCTTATGACACGGACTTTTGAAGAGACTATTTCTGTCATAGAGAGTGCTTTTACAGTGAGCTCCAATTCCTGGATATTTGATTCAGGTGCTAGTCAACATATCTGTAATACGTTGCAGGGACTAACAGGGAGCAGATCACTGCGCAATGAGGAGATGGTTGTGCGAGTTGGGAACGGCACTAAAATCTCTGCAAAAGCAATAGGCACCTATATGCTTAACCTACCCTCTGGGGAAGTCCTGGAACTTAAAAATTGTTTATATTTTCCTTCATGTATAAAGAATTTGATTTCCATCTCTAAGCTTTTACGAGATGGGCACTCAGTGTTGTTTGACAAAATGAGTTGCACTTTATACTTGAACGGTCGTATTATCTCTCATGGTAATATGATAGAGGGACTTTTTCACCTAGAGACGAATAGTGGGATGCACTGTATTGAAAGCGGGAATACCTCAAAACCCAAAAGGGCTAGAGAAGAAGTTAACCAAGAAAATATGTGGCATCTTAAACTTGGACATGTGAACCTTGATAAGACTCGCAAGATGTCGAAAGACGGATATTTCCGCCCATTAGGTAATGACCGGATGGGTACTTGTGAAAGTTGCTTGAAAGGGAAGATGACCAAATCTCCATTTACTGGAAAAAGGAGAGCGTGCCACTGAAATTCTAAGGTTAATCCACACTGACGTATGTGGACCTATGTCTACTACGTCGAGAGAAGGCTTCTCATACTATATCACATTCACCGACGATCACTCTCGGTTTGGCTATGTATATCTTATGAAGTACAAGTCAGAATCCTTTGAAAGGTTCAAAGAATTCAAGAATGAAGTTGAGAAACAAACTGGGAAACAGATAAAAATCCTAAGATCAGATCGAGGGGGTGAATATCTGAGTAATGAGTTCCTAGATTATCTCAAAGAGTGTGGAATAATATCACAGTGGACTCCACCGGGAACTCCACAACTTAATGGAGTTTCTGAAAGGAGAAATCGAACCTTGATGAACATGGTTCGTTCTATGATGAGTTCCGCTGATCTACCAGTAACATTCTGGGGATACGCTCTATATACAGCAGCTTACTTGCTTAATAGAGTACCTTCCAAATCAGTTTCACAAACACCCTATGAGATATGGCATGGAAGAAAGCCAAGTCTTAATCATATTAAGATTTGGGGTTGTGAAGCATATGTCAAGAAGCTTGAGGCCACTAAGCTTGAAGCAAGATCAGTAAGATGCTATTTTGTGGGATATCCTAGAGAAACTATGGGATATGAGTTCTACCATCCTGACGACCAGAAAGTCTTTGTCGCCAGAACTGCTATGTTTCTAGAGGAACAATTTGTTCTCAAAGGAACTAGAAGCAAAGAGATGGAAATTAATGAGATTAATAATGAACCACAAACAAGCACTCGACATATTGACAACCCTGTTCCTGAACCCCTAGCTCCACGTATATCTGAACGGGTTAGTAAGCCACCTATGAGGTTTGGCTTAAAAAATGACTTTGATGAATTGTACCTTTTAGGTGACAATGAAACAAAGGAGGACCCTAGGGACTACACTGAAGCAATGTCCGACATTGATTCAAAGAAATGGCAAATGGACGTGAAGACGGCCTTTCTGAACGGCTACCTACAGGAAGAGCTCTATATGACTCAACCCGAAGGTTTCGTGTCCGAGTCTGAAGAGACTAAGGCATGCAAGCTTCAAAGGTCCATTTATGGACTTAAGCAAGCCTCCAGGAGCTGGAACATTCGTTTCGATACTGAAATCAAAACGTTTGGTTTTACTCAAAACGAAGACGACAATTGTGTTTATCAAAAAGTCGTTGGGGATGCAGTAGTATTCCTAGTGTTATATGTAGATGACATATTACTATTCGGGAATGACACTGCAGTACTTTCTTCTGTAAAAGTGTGGTTGTCTAAAACCTTCCACATGAAAGATTTAGGAGATGCATCTTATGTACTTGGGATAAAGCTCTATCGTGATAGATCCAGAAAATTAATTGGATTATCCCAATCAATGTACATTGATAAGGTGCTAAGTAGGTTCCAGATGGAACAATCTAAGAAAGGTTTTCTTCCTGTGAGACATGGAATTCACCTTTCTAAGTCCATGGGACCTAAGACTCCTGAAGAGATACGGCTAATGAATGAAATTCCTTATGCTTCCGCCATAGGGAGTCTCATGTATGCCATGATATGCACAAGGCCTGATATCGCATATGCTGTGAGCATTACTAGTCGATATCAATCTAACCCAGGATCAGAACACTGGGCAGCTGTCAAGATGGTCCTTAAGTACTTAAGAAGAACTAAGGACATGTTCCTCGTTTATGGAGGAGCAGCAGAGTTGCGAGTGGAAGCCTATACAGACGCAGATTTCCAATCTGACGTCGATGATAGAAGTTCCAACTCCGGATATGTATTCACTCTGAATGGTGGGGCTGTCAGTTGGAAAAGCAAGAAACAAAGTGTAATTGCTGATTCCAAGACAGAGGCTGAATATGTCGCTACAGCTGAAGCCGGCAAAGAAGCGTTCTGGATGAAAAAGTTCATTACTGAACTTGGAGTGGTTCCAACCATCACATCACCAGTAACTTTGTACTGTGATAATAGTGGGGCGATAGCTCAAGCCAAGGAACCCAGGGCTCATCAAAAGAACAAGCATTTTGATAGGCACTTTAATATCATAAGATGATATGCTGCCGAGGGGAAAGTCAACATCCTCAAAGTTGCTTCAGCCGATAATGTAGCAGATCCACTGACAAAGCCAATGACTCAAATCCAGCTTGATCGTCATATGGATAAGATGAGTATTAGATACATGGGAGGATGGCTTTGAGTGCAAGTGGGAGATTGTTGGAAGTATGCCCACAAAGCCACTCATTTGATGTAATAGCTTTTTGGAATACTTAATATGTTAAACTTTTATATGTTTAACGGAAGGGCAATACTTATTGTTAATCACTATTTATTGAATCATGTGTTTAATCAATAAGAGAATCCAAGGGATGTATTTGACATAAGAGATAAGTGATCTAATGAGTTAGATTAAGGAGACCTTTCTCTTATGTTCATTCCTAAAACGTTCCTAGCCATAGGATTGCCAATTGGGCATTGACAATCCGCTAAGGTTAGTATGTGTTATGTTGACTCAAACGTGAGTATGAACTAGTCTCAAGTCATTTGGTGTTGGACACTAAGACAAACACATAGGTGCTCGAAAGAGTAATCGAGTACACTGAACTGCGATTAATGAGAGTTCAAACATACATGTCATGTACGAACTCTAAGGTTACAATATGCAAAGTAGTCCTTAGACCTGAGGCATCATAGATGTCTAATGGTTAGGTCCTTGATCTTTGATCATGACAAAGGCATTCCCTCGGATTGTCCACGGCATTGTTGGGGTCATGTGATCTAGTCATGTAGGCATATGAATGCACAACAAGGGATCTCTAACCTTCCATGGTGGAAGGAGTATACTCTAAAATATGATTCTAAAGTCTTTGGCCAAAGCAAATGAATATGACTAAGGAAGATGTTCCAAATCATATTCAAGGGAATCATATAAGAAAGTATCACATTGGATAGTAGACATGAAACAAACTATCACTTAAAACAATGTGGTTAAGAGTATTGTATTAGAGAATGACCGTATTGCATTGTAATTGTAACTGGATAGGTTCTCCAACCAATTCTACTTAGCTTGGGTAACCATGACATACTGCTAGGTGTCACTCATGGTTTGTGGAAGCCCTATTGATTAGCAAACACTAATCATCAAAAAGGGAGAATTGAAATGTGGTTTCAATTCACAATCGATAGTTAAGAGTAACATCGCCCACTGCCTTGCTAATTGGAACCTAATGGATCGCACACCAAATAAGGATATATGTGAAGCAATTAAATGAAATGGATAAGCAATTAAATGGTTTAATTGAAGAATGGTCAAGATTAATTAATTAGTTAATTAATTATACGAAATGTTCGTATTGGGCTTTTAAGTTGGTTTTAGGGCTTCGGGGCCCAAAAGTGTTTTGGTCCACAAGGCCCATTATGTTTAAGTTGTATGACAACTAAAACAAAATGGGCAATAAGCCCAATAACCATATAGGCCAACCATTTAGGGTGAGGGTATGCAAGTTTGCTTAATTGCAAGTTTGCCACTCACCTAAGAAATGAAGTATAAATTCATCTTTATAGCTTTGTTTTCAATTAGGGTTTTCTAAGCTACTTGGGGAAAGTTATCTAGCAAATTTACTTCCCTAAGTGATCCATTTTCATCCTCACAAATTACATCATTGGTGAAGAGACATAGAGACATCAAACTTTTGGTGTTTTGGAGAACTAATCCTCAAATCCTCAAAGAAGCAAAGGAGCACTAAAAGGAGGAAAATCACAAGGAAGATCCAAGGAGCAAGGAGGTGACTTGAAGGCCCTCCACTTGGGTGAATCCCTTGTGTAATCAAGGATGAGCTTCAAGGGTAAAGAATCTCTAAATTCTTAATTATCTTTAATGTTGTTAAAGAGTCTTTTGGTTCACCATATACTAGGCTTTGAAAGTCATGGGTTTCATGAATTGTTTTTGGATGCATGCCTACTTTAAAGAATTAATTGTTAGCATATGTATTCAAATGTTCATACATGTTCTTAGCTAGGACAAAATTTTTCCTTCAAGAATTGTATTGGAACTACGCTAAATTGTTCCCATCATACTTCTCTAATAGTTGATATGTACCTATCATTTAGAGATGACCTAAGTATCGTTTATATCCGCGAAAGCAAGTTCAACAATTTTCTAGCAAGTAGTTTGTTTATTTAAGTTTATTTGTTCTTTAAATGTTGGAAATAATTCATGGAACCTAACTGAGTTGTGAGTTCTTTTCATGGATGTATTGGAATCAGTTGCCTTGTACGTATAACAATAAAAACGGCCAAACTGACAAGTCAGTACTGGAATCTCCGTTCTTAGGTGCGGTCTGAAACGGCATCTTTTCCTCTTGAAAATAGAGGACTGTAGCAGCAGAACACTATTAATTACGGGGTATTTCTCAAAATTGTCAAGTATTATCCATTTACCAAAACAATATTTTATTTTTGAGGTGAATACAATATTCAACTATAAGTGGAGAAAATCACGGGTTGTTTTTCAAATGATCCTAATTCCCCATTCCCATGTGCACATTTGGTGGCTTGTTTTTCATTTGATTACCATAAATTAAATACCATTATAATATTGGAGATTTTGAATTTCATAGCAACCCAATGTGGTCTTGGTAGTTTTAATTAGTTTTAAGGGGTTAAGTTTGTTGAGGATGGGATGATCATCTAATTGGCTAACCGTTTGAGTTTTAGGGCTCTGTTCTCTAAAATTATTTTAGTTGTTTAAAACTATTATACGAGCCCTTAGTCTGTCGGAGAAAGTCGCGAGTTCAAATTTCAAAAATAACTATTGATAAAAATAATTTTGTAAGATGAGATTGTTTACAATGGCAACTTGTATCATGTGATTTGTAGTCTAAATTATTAAGGGACTATTTGATTTTTTTTTGTTCTTTTTAAAAAGTGGGACAACTAGTGGCAATCTACGGTTATTCACCTATTCTAGGCCCAAAGAGACTATAGGGAGTTTCACCTTACTCGTGGTCACAGTAAAACAAACTCATCAGCTCGGAGTATCGAATCGAAAGAGCAAATTTTGTCAACCGATTTACATACGTTCTTTTATTTGAACTTTATGTATTTAACTTTTAAGATTGTGGAGTGGGTGTGATAGAATAAAGTCGTTGGAGATAAAACTAAAAAGCGATGAGTACCCTTTTTTTTTTTTTTTTTTTTTTTTTTTGGGGGGGGGGATGGCGAGCAAAAATTTGTCGTACGATTCGAGGGAATTTTGCTTTCAGACTTTTAGTTATCAAAAGTCTGTCCGTAGCACGTCTCCGTGTGGAGTTTTCAGTAAAAAAAACCATATCCTCGTTTTCTACAACTCTTTCACAGTTAAAAATTAATAAATTCATTGCTCTAATTACCATTTCAAAACGGCATTTTTTCTTAAATTTTTAGTAGTCCTACATCACTATTTTTTGTTGCATTTATTAAATTAAATGTTTATGTAAGTGAGACGTCTAGTAGTAATATTTTTTTACTTGTAACTTGTAAGTGAGAGTTTTTAAAATTGATTCTCTCCAAATGCGAATTTGAACCACATTGTTGCTAGTCAATTATGAGACTAAGCACACTCCTCTTATTTATTATAAATAATTTCGTATGTTAAGAAAAAAAAGTAGTTCATATCATGTTTCCTTGCAATTCTTGCATTATGTCAAAGTCGAAATGTAACATCTCATATCGCCTAGGAGAGTAGATAATGTAAGCCTTATATGTATATTCTCATCTCTATCTAGTACGAGGCCTTTTGGGAGCTCACTGGCTTCGGATTCCGTCGCGCGAGAGCAATCCCAGGATGGGTGACCAATTGGGAAGTTCTCGTGTGAGTTTCCAGAAACAAAACTGTGAGAGCGTGGTCGGGGCCCAAAGCGGACAATATCGTGCTACGGTGGAATCGAGCCCTGAATGTGGTGGGGGCCAGGGTCGGGATGTGACAGTTTGGTATCAGAGCCAATCCCTAGCCGGATATGTGCCGACGAGGACGTCGGGCCCCTAAGGGGGGTGGATTGTTAGATCTCACATCGCCCAGGGGAGTGGATCCTCTATGCCTTATATGTACATGCCCACCTCCTTTAGCACGAGGCTTTTTGGGAGCTCACTGGCTTCGGGTCCATCGGAACTTCGAAGTTAAGCGAGTTCGCGCGAGAGTAATCCCATGATGGGTGACCCACTGGGAAGTTTTCAGGTGAGTTCCCATAAACAAAAATGTGAGGGCGTGACATTGTAACATCCCACATCGTCCAGGGGAGTAGATCCTGTGAACCTTATATGTATATTCTCATTTCTATCTAGCACGAGGTCTTTTGGGAGCTCACTGGCTTTGGATTCCGTACGAACTCCGAAGTTAAGCGAGTTCGCACGAGAGCAATCCCAGGATGGGTGACCCACTAGGAAGTTCTTATGTGAGTTCCCAGAAACAAAACCGTGAGGGCGTGGTCGGGGCCCAAAGCGGACAATATCGTGCTACGGTGGAGTTGAGCCCGGAATGTGGTGGGGGCCCGAGTCGGGATGTGTCACGAAAAGTCATCTTTAAAATTTAATCTCGCCTCCTAATTTTAAGGTAAAACTTTATTTTACTTGAATTTTTAACACAATGATGGTTGTCTTACTTTTTATTTATTTATGTTTCTAAAGAAATTATTTTTATTGAAATTTCGTAGTCTTAACTGTGGTCTACTTGAATTTTTAACACAGTAACGGTTTTTGCACACTTATGTTTTTGCTTTTGTATCTGCCCTTGATTTAGGGTCATATTCAAAAGAAATTATGTTTAACTGAATTTCGTATATTATGCACAATTTAATTATGTTGAATGTATGGTGAATCACCAACTTTTGCGTGAAGTTCTCGTGACCAGTATGATTAAACTTTATCCCTATTCAAACGGAGAGACTTTTTTTTTTTATATGATAAAAGGGATAGTTTTTTTTTTATCTTTATATTCAACTGGAAATTCTTGTAATGAGAGAGAGAGAGAGAGAGAGAGAGAGAGAGAGAGAGAGTTATTTATCCTTATCTATATTAAAACAAGATTTTTTTTTTGTTTTGAGATTCTCATGACGAGAGAGAGAGAGTTACATGAGCTACTCCCTACTTGAGGAGGAGAAAAATGTTCCATGCAAGTAGTTTTTTTTTGGGTCGAAATGTTACATGCACGTATAAGAAGCACATCCAAACACATCCATCCAATCAACTATAATTAGTGGATGACATGTCACAGGACTTCTAAGCTTTTGACCCGTAAAAACGACTAGATTAAATACAAGCACAGATTACTCAGAAAATGAACATAAAATTTTTCAAAGTGCAGTAGAATGTAAAAAAATTATTCAGTATTTAGAATCAAATCAATAATCATGGATTTTGTTTATTGAAATGTGTGATTTTAATTCTACGTAAAATGAATGTTATAAGTTTTTATTTTCACTGTTATTTTCATAAAGTGTTAATTGTTCAATTTGATTTTCACAAGTATTTAAATTTTTATTTTCAATCTCAATAATTCATTTATCCTACCAACTTACTTACAATTAAATAAATTGCAAATGGAGATCAAAATTTTGGAAACCCATGAGAATCCAATGTCATGCTGCACAATTTTCTGTTTCTTTTAAAATTCTTTTCAAAATCACAAGTCCTTCATCCAAAAATGTAATATAATTATAAATGCAAGGAAAGTTATTAGCAACTAAAAAAGATATCTTCAAACTCTTTCATTTTTCATTTTTTAACCAAAAAGAGAACTCTCATCATTTTTAGTGTGCGAACACGGATTCCTAACCCAACTTGTATGCCAACAACTTCCAAAATCATGACTGTAACTTCATCAGCACCTCCAAAAATCATAGCAACTAGACACAGCTAAAACCAATGGGATTATTGATATTAAATATATGCTTAGCTAAAGCCAATGGGATTATTGATATTATATATATGCTTGCTTGTATTTAGAGTATAATATTTTCAGAATCTTTCACACAATCAGTGGCAGAGACCTTTAATCCTATATGCTACATGGGTTATGGTTGGAATTTTGAGACCTACCTGACCTACTTGGCAAACTCCATCTCCATCAAAATTTAATAAATTTAATTAAGAAAAGAAATTAACTCCAAACATGGTAACTACGCTCTTAATGGTTCGTTTACTAATCCGTAATTGAATTGAAACGAATTGAATTGAGACAAATTGAATTGAGATGAATTGAGATGAATTGAGATGGAGTCAATCATATGCTTAATAAAATTTAGAAAGGGTGTGTCAAGTTGGCTAGAGTTGTCGGCACTCAAATTCGAATCTTGAATTCTTGTAACTTTTACTTTTAGATTAGAATATCTCTGAGTAAAAACAGTTGCAAAATTGTAAACAAAAAATAAGTAGTCAATGTCAAATGAAAGAACATCGGAGCTTTTTAATTAAAACGTAATCTTCCAATAATCATAAGTCGAAAGCACGTACGGATAGAACACAGACTATTGAACATTAGTGTTAAAAATTGCATTAATTGCCAAGAAATTTCAAATCCATTGCTAAACATACTCCTAACATTTCATCATCATCAACTAACAGCATCATTACAACTTGATGCCTAAAAAAAAGAAACCCAAAAGAACAACTTGAGCCCTAAAAAAAAGAAACCCAAAAGAAAAACGGAGTTCAACAACTACATCTCATTGAAATCCCACCAAAGCAATTTTCAGAGATGGGTTTTCAAGGATGGCTCTGAACCAAAAATCCCTACTAGAAAAGTTATAAAAAAAAAACCCAATCAAAATCCATGAGCACTCCTGCCAATCTGCATTTACAATCCCCTAATCACTAAAAACCTTTTCCCAAAAACACCAAAGGCATTAGAGACATTCAAATTTAGCTTCTAATGACATCTAGAAAAAGACTTTACTCCATCAGCCACTCGCTCTCTGCAGCAGAGGAGTGAAGGCATGGCAACCCGAATTCTTCGCGGCAGCATTTGTCGCCGAGTCCTTGCACGAATCGACGAAACCTACCTCAGATACCACCTTCCAGAACTCCTCCAATCCCAGCCGTCCAAACCTGCTCTCATCCCTCTCGAGAAGCATCAAGATCTCTTTGAAAAAGACAACTTCGCAGGGCAAGACCAGGCCTCCGTTGCACTGGAATCCAAACTCCTCCTCGGCCTTGTTCAGCAATCCGACGAAAACTGGGAGGTTCACAAACCGGGCAGGGATCACGAATCGGATTCGCTCCGACCCCACGTAGACCGCCAAGAATCCGGAGGGAATGCGCCGGTTTGAGCCGTCGGAGTCGTTGTTGGAGAGGACGGAGCGGCGGCGGAGACTCGTGAGTTTCCAGCGCATCACAAGCTGCTTGAGGCGCACGATTTGGCGGATCTTCTCGACCTTCTTCATGGCAGTCGCCATTGTTGCAGAGCGGAGGAGGGAGGGAAGAGACAGAGAAAACGAGAGCTGTGTGATGGTTTGGGAGAGGGAGGAAGTGGAAAGAAATTGAATCAGTTTTTAAGTGTGGAAATGGAGTCCGTGATTTGGAATTGGAATGATTGTGTTTTTGTTCTTTCGAATTGACTGATTTACCCTTTTCGATTTTCTTCATTAATTTGCCCTTTTGTGTTTTTGGGAGAGAAATCGGTGGTGTTTTTGCTTATGTGTTTTGTTTGGAGGCTTGGCTAAATAATTCTAAGCCCAATGGACCTTGTTTTCCCATGTTCACCTCTCCAATTAATTTGTTGACTTGGTTAGTAGTTTATGAAAGCAATTTCGTTTCTTTGAAAATGGACTGGTTAGTGGCTTCGTCACGGCGGTCTATTTTTTGGAGGATCGAGAAGACTTACAAAGACATTTCAGCCCCTTCCTAACCACCATCGTGTGATTCACCAATTTTAATAATCGAATCCAAGATATGCCGTGTGATATGCTCGATTACTTTACTTTATATAACGAAGTCTAAAAGGACAAGTATGCTAACAATAAGAAAAGTTGTCTAAGTATTTTTCAATGAAGAAAAGTTCTGTAAAGGGACGTTTTATATTAAATGATTCATATACCTAATATGATATGATTATTTAAGCCTCATCATGTTAAAAAAAAAACCTATTACTTTATAAGTACATCACAAATCAATTTCAACATGTATCCTAAAATTATTATTTTTCAATGTCTTAAAGTCACTCCCACCCTCGGTTCGTGACATCAAATCGTATGGATGCAACTTACCTGGGCACCCAAATTCTAATTCCATATCTACCGTTAATAAAAATCTTGCATACAAGTTTCCGATTGACTACAATATTAACATCAAACAACTACAAAATCACGTGTAGCATCTTGGGATACAAAAGGAGAACCAACATTGAACCCTCGACTTCCAGTTTGTTGGCGTAGCAATCTTGTCGTTAAAACCGTTTTTATGAAAGTGCTTCGTGCAAAAACACTTTTGATAAAATAAAACCGCTTATAGACAAAAATGGTGTCTTACAAAACAAATTGGTACTTAGCTTGGGTTTACAATTTTTTTGTTGAGTACATCGATATTTTTACAGGGGGAGTTTGGCTCAGTCATACAATGGGCAGCCTAATTTGGTATCGAATTTGTCATTAACGAGATTCGAACTTAAGACCTCTCACTTCTAAGTGAAGAGGAATATCACCAGATCGTTGGGTTTACAACTTCACTGTTCTAAAAATCCCCGCCTAGGCGCTAGGCAGCTAGCCACGGCCCCGATTAATGCCTAGGCGTTTGAAAATTAAGAAAGGGCGCCTAAACTTGTTGAGGCGCCTGCCTAACCCGCCCAGACCCGCCTAGGTTGCGACTCATTTAGACAGAAAATAAATAACTTTCATTTTGCATTTTATTTTTTACAATAAATTATCAGGGACTTGTTGTATACTTAAATGAACACACATTATATGTTTGTTCCCCATGTTTTCATTATGTTCCAATACTTCATAATATATATACTTTGTAGTTTATGATGAAATTATATATATTTTAAGTATACACATACATTTATATACACGAAATATAGTAGATTTACTTAAATCTGCCTAGTTCGCCTAGATGCCCGCCTAGGTCCCGCTTAAACGCCTAGACGCTAGACCCCAGCATGTCGCCCGACTAGCACCTGACATCTTTTAGAACAACTTTATACCAAAAAGAAAAAAGAAAAGGTGGTTGAAAACGGATACGTGTAAATAACCGGAAAACGGACGTTTTAACCGCGGATATGGCCGCTAGGCTGGCCTACCTGATTGCCCAACAATGATTTTCCTTGACTTTCACATCATCTCTTCTCTCTCCCGCCCTGAGATCCAACCATCTCTTATGCTAAATCTACAGCATAAAACGCTCCTGCATTTGCATTATTAGGCTCGATTGCATTTTGGATTGCTCAATTCTGGGAGACCATTTGGGAAGATGGCTGAATCGTCTTGGCCTTCTGAAGCTCAGGTACTCTTTGATCCTCTAAGATTTCATTAGGGTTCATGCAATTTTTCATCCACATTCGAGTTTATTGGAAGGAAGCAGCCTGCATAGTTATCAGTTTTCATGGAAAACCACAATGGTAACTATCAAAACTTAAAAGCCGACCGCTTTGCGCAAGTTGTGGATTGCCCTGGTGGATTGGGCATTCCTCTTCACTCCAATGTGTTCCGGATTCACAACCCTCCCCCTCCCCCCTCCGCCTTAGTATAGCTTATAGTAGTAATCGCTCGTAGTAAGAAAAAAAAGGCTGCCTGCTTTGGTTAACTCATAAAATTGGAGCAATTGTTTTATTGAATTTAAGTCACTTGTTTAATTGTATTTCAATATTAACAAACCACTGCTAGGCTGAAATATTCTAGCTTTTCGAAGCAAGAATTGGGTTGGCATTGGTTAATATAAAAGCAGGAACAAATTTTTGAATGCTAATTAAACTTTGCCTTCGGAATTGTTCTTCACTGTGGGTGGAATTCTTTGGACCCTATCTTCGGAGACTGTATTATCATTTTCCAATGTTGTCGTGATCATAAATGTTATTTTGTATGGTAAAACTATTTATGTAGATGTTCTTTTGTATGCTACAGTTAAATGGAATTAGACAGATAGTTTCAGAAATGGCTGGCGCAGGTAGTGAAGAAGTTCGCATCGTAGTTTCTCCTTATCGAATTTGTCCATTGGGAGCTCATATTGATCATCAGGTTAGTGTTAGGTAGCTCGTTTTTATCATTCGATGATATGCTCATGTCGACCTCCTGATGATCTCATTTCAGTATATTATTAAACTTGATTTGTCCAAGTCTCTGTTCATAGAATTCTGTGTAACAAAAACCTATGCATGTTAGTTGATTGCTTAATTTTATCAAGCTTTCTGTGAGATACCACACTTTATTGTTTTCATTACATTTACTTTTTTGGGTAATACGAAAAAAGTATATTCATTTATTTTAAATGGTTGCAGGGCGGGACTGTATCAGCTATGACAATTAACAAGGGAATACTTTTAGGTTTTGTTCCTTCTGGTGACACTCAGGTAAATATAGAAACACTATTTTAACCTTTCAAAGCATGGATCCCTTTTCAGTGGTTTTTCTCTTCACTGTTTTAGAAAAACCAAGGATAAAGAAATTTCTAAGACATGTAATCTCTAGGAACGTAACGTAACTAAGATGCAGTTACCAGAAAAACTATAATCTTAAAATATTGGGAAAGATGGACAAATAGAACCTTTTACAAATTTTCAATAAAGAGATGGAACTTTATCAAGAAAGGGACACTAATAGACAATAAGGGAGCACTAAACTCTAAAGGCCACAAAACGTGTTTTATTGCTTGTTTACTGCCCCTTAAGTGAAAAAGTTTCATTTTTTTATTAAAGATTTGTAGAAGGTTCTATTTGTGCATGCTTCTCTAAAGCTTTTAGAATGCTTTGGGACTATGAATGATTCCTAGAGTATGAGCTTGTTTGAGAAGTGCTTTTAAATGACTGAAAGTGCTTTAGAGAAAATGTTTTGGGGTTCCAAAAGCACTTGAAGTACTTTTCTAGAATTATCTTGCATTTTTACTAAGGATTGGTTTCAAAAACATTTTCTCTTAAAGCACTTTCAGTCATTTAAAAGCACTTTCCAAACAAGCTGTATCTCATCATCAAATGCATGAATTTGTTTACTCAGACCTGAAGCCGAACATTGTTTGTCATGTAGAACAAAAGGTCTCAAAATTCTGCGAATGCTTTGGACCATGGGGCATTGAACAAAAACTTATACTAGAGAAACTTATAAATTAAACCATGAAAGTTAAACATTAAAGTTAGTTTCCTCATAATTGGTCTTGATTGTATTTATCTGCATGCTGAGCCATTGAACTCTTGCTGTAGGTTATACTGCGTTCAGGACAGTTTAAGGGTGAATGTCGGTTCAGGTGTGGGGTATTTTCTCATGGTATTTCTATATTTTATGAATTCTTTCATTAATTTATTTTAAATACATGCTTACCGAGTTCCCAAAGTTTTATCAAAATTAGAAAAAATCTACACCTGTTAGAAAATAACAGATTTTATGAGTTTACTAAAGAATAGCCAAATATTAGGTGTTACAGCCTTCGTTTTGGTGCATAGGCCTTCGGTTTGGGGTGTCCTATGCGCTCAGTTTTGGCTATCTTCAGAATTTTTGGCAAAAACTGTTATTCCTCACTGGTGATACTGGGTGTCATATGACTTGGTTATGCATAATAAAGATATTGAATTAGCGTTGCTTTGATAAGGATTGGTCGAGCAAAAGTTTATCTGCATGACGAACATATTGTAACTGTTGGCACCATGGCCTTATCAAAAACTTAGCGAGGGATTAAGTTGAGGAGCCTGTAGTTTTACAAATGTGGAGAAGCTTGGACCCTTAAGTAGGCTTTGGTCTGCGTGAAAAGGGTGATCACTATTACACAGTTAGGTCATAGTTTGGTAGACAATTTTTCATTTTTATTCAATTTTTAACTTGACTGAAGTTAACAGGAATCTACTTCAGTAAGATAGAAACATATATACTGATCTTATGTCTGTAATCATGTCGCATTTACTGAAGTTGAGTATTCCTATTTTCTGTATGACTTTTTCTTCAAATAGTAAGTCATTAGTTTACTTGGATTACAATCTGTAATCATGTGACATTCGGTGAATTTGATTATTCACTATTGGTTTTATAGAGTTGATGAAGTTCAGTGCTCTTGGAAGTATGCAACTGATGCTTCCAAAATAGATGAAGAAAGCGATTGGGGAAGTTATGCGAGAGGAGCCTTATATGCATTACAGAGTAGGCAGAACTCCCTTGCCCAGGTTAGAGATATTTCGCTAATGACCTCCTTTTTTCTGATTAGTTGAATTATTATTATTATTATTATTATTATTATTGTTATTTTAATTTAGGGAGTTGTTATTAGCACTCCAAAAATCTCATTTGGCACTCCAAATTTTCTATAATTAGAAAGAAAAATACACTTATGAGAAGTGTAGAATGAGATTTTTGGAGTGCTAATAACAGTCCCCTTAATTTATTGAACATATTATTTCTTTGCACTTCTTAATTGACCCATGATAGCATTTTTTCACCATTGTTTTGGTTTATTATAGTAAAAGAATAACTGTGGTAGAACTCCATAGTTTGCATTCAGTTGTCTAAAATTGAATGATACTCAAGTAGGCTACCTGGGTATCAAGGCACTGGCAAGACTATATATGGAAGATTCTTTCCGGTTACATTAATTTGATTTGCTCCAGATTTACGATTTATTGCCCTATCTTTTCTAAAGCAAGTATGTCAAGCCAGCTCGTTCTAACACCTAACTGTCATGCTACTTCGGATTGCCTAACTCTCCCCTGAAGCTACTGATGGTGTTCCTTTCTTAAGACACACCCCTCTGTTTGATTTACCTTTCTACCCTTGCACGTTAAACTCTCTCAGTTGGATATAAGCAGAATTATACAAAGGGTCCTCAGTATATATTTGGTCACCTTTATCTTTTTCTGGGCTCGACATGGTATACATTTTCAGGAATTTACAAAGTCACAAGATTAATATTACTTGGACATGCAAGCATTTCTGAGGACTTTTGCTCACATTGTAGAACTATGGACAAATTCCGTAGCTTGCATTCAGTGGTATGAATTGAGTGATGGTGTTATATTCAAGTAAGCCATTTGGTACCAAGGCACTGGGAATCTCATAAATGGAAGATCACTTCCATTACATTCATTTGATTTGTTCCAGATTAATGATTTATGGTCCTATCTTTTTTATATCTTGGATTAGTTAGTTGTGCAGATTTCATCCATTTGAAAAACAGGTTTAGAAATGAATAGCAAGTGCGTAAGAGATCTCTAGAGGATGCCGGCTCGTTCTGACACCTAACTGTTTGCTACTTGGGGTTGCCTAAGCTACCTTTTGCTATTCCTTTCCTAACTTCTTGAGACATACCTCTTTGTTTGATTTTCCGTTCTACCGTTGCCCGTTAAAGTCTCTTGGTTGGATATAAACAATGAGCAAACTTGGACAAAGGGCCCCCAACATGGTAGCTTTTATCTCCTTCTGGGCTTTACAATCTGTACATTTTCAGGCATGGTCTACCTTAAAGAATCACAATTAAATTTACAGTATCTTAGGCAACACCATGTACTGGACAAATAGGACCTTTATCTGGTACCCGATGTTGCATTGTCCATGTTGCATCAAGCATTGAATTGTGATTGGCTGCAATCAAAATTTATTCAGGTCCACCATCCACAGAAGTTTCTTCCATTTTTATATCCATGAGTTCAGTTTATTACATTCTGCGATGCTTGTTGGGTAGCAACCATCCATCTTGAAGATTTGTGTGCAAAGTCTTGGTACACACTATTTTATGGGCATTTTCCTTTGCATATGATACTTTGTCTAATGATTCTATACAATCTTTTATTAAATAGTTATACACAAGGTTATTTGTTGGACATGTTATAGGGTATCATTGGATATATAATTGGTCCTGAAGGTATGGACAGTTCAGGCCTTAGCTCTTCTGCTGCTGTAAGTTTGTCTTCCTTGTTGATTGACTTTGTTGATTGATGACAAGAAAAGATTGTATTGAAAATATTCCCGTTAATCTTACATTTACATGTTTGACAGGTCGGTGTAGCTTACCTATTGGCTTTGGAAACTGCAAATAATCTAACAGTGTCCCCTGAAGAAAATATTGAGTATGATCGGTAGGTTTCTTTAGCATTTGAGGGTCCAACACTTGGACCAACAATTAGTTTATACTTTGACACACAAACCTCCCTACCGGAAGTCCTCTCACCAGGATTAGAGGGTCCAACAAGTGTAACTCACATATATTGCTATATCAAACCTTAAAATAATAATAGAACTTCATAAGTACTGTTTTTCTATATTTCTTTTGCTATATCAAACCTTTTAACGAATTTTGGTTGTTGTAGGTTGATTGAAAATGAATTTTGGGGCCTGCGAAATGGTATATTGGATCAATCAGCCATATTGCTTTCCAGCTATGGTTGTCTATTGTGCATGAACTGCAAGGTAGTGCACAATTTGTCTTATGTTTTAATAAGTAAATTTATATATAGTGGTTTCATTTCAAGTGCCGTCTTATTCTATTCCTGATATGTTGGTCTTGTTTTTCAGTTTTGATGCTTTCTAACGTAGATGCACTCTGTATATTTGTTACGTTACATTGACTTGAATGATCCAGTCATCATCATGATTTCCTTTACCGAATTTTTAGCACTTTGAACTGTATGGATGAATTCTTATAGAAGTTACATTCTGGCTGCTGCTTTGTAATGATCTGTCTAGAAAGATCTGCTTGTGCCTGAAACAGATTACATCGTAACTCTTATAGATTTCAGCAACTGACGTTTCGTATTACATAAAAGGGCTAAGTATATGATTTCAGTTACATGTTTAATTTGTGATTATAAATGGATGGAATCACAAAATGATATAATCTGCCTAATTCCTTCAATACTAAGGGTTGTACCAAATAAAGCTGTAAATTTATAAATTCAGCTTCAACCATACGAACATTGAAACAAACTAGCATTTGAGCTCAGACTTAAATTACTAATAAAGGAGAATTTTGTCTGCACCTCAAAGCATAATACTGTTCTAATCGGTACAGTGCTTTTATTTTGTAGCAATTTTTTTTATTTTTTATTTTTTATTTTTTGTAAGTTTCTGCTTTTGCTATACTACAGATTGTAGTCTGATATGTCTTATTCATTTTCTTGATCTTTTTCCTTTTATAACCACATATCAGATTCTGCTCTAATTTTGAGTAGTAGCAACACGGCGTCTCATAATGTAGATTGCATGTGCAGACTAAAGAACATAATCTTATACACCCACCAAAACTGGGAGAGAACCACGAGACTGAGTGGCAGGAAGCATACAAAATATTATTGGCATTTTCAGGCTTGAAGCATAATTTGACTGTCCATCCTGGATATAATCATCGAGTTGTAGAGTGTCGAGAAGCTGCAACAGTTCTTTTGAAGTAAGATCCATTTCCCTTGTAAACGATAATAAATTTACCCTTTTCTTGATTTTAATTAAGTATTTAAACCATGATGTTTTTCTTCTAGTCGTTTTTGGTTGGTGGTGGTTTGCGTTGAATCCATATGCCATCATCCATTTATTTTTCACATGACTCCATCTTATTGTTGAATGCTATACCCAACTCCATATTTGTCTTCCTCTTGTTTGGACTATTGATCCCTGGCTGACATACGTTTTTCTCCTTTTACCAGTGCATCCGGAGGTGGTGCAGCAGAGCCGCTCCTATCCAATGGCTAGTACCTCTACCTCACCTTCTCAAGTTTAATATGCATTCCTATTTTTTGAATAATGATATTGATTGACTGCCTTTTTCCATCTACAAACAGTTGACCCAGAAGTTTATCATACTCACAAGGTAAGAAATTTTGTCTAGAACACCTGACCATTTGTCATTGTATGTAGTTTTGAAATGCTGGTATTAGGAAAATGGTTGGCTGCCCAGTAACAAGCACCGATAATGGATATCGTTTAATGAAAGAACACCTGACCATTTGTGATGCACACGTTATTGATAAATTTAAAGTGTTTGTTACATTAACATTGCAATGGTCGGCATCTAAATACGAGGGTGTGATGACTTATCAGTAACTCTCTCTTGCAGCACATATTAGAACCTAATCTATCCAAGAGAGCGGAGCATTATTTCTCAGAGAATATGCGGGTTAGCAAAGGTATTACCGAATCTACATGGTCACTAATCTAAATTTCAAAAGAATTATGTCGTTTTAGTTTCTATGTTATTCTTTGCTTTATTGACTTATAACTACTTAAAATACTGTGTTTCTTTTCCAGGACTCGAAGCTTGGGCTTCAGGCAGGTTCAAAGATTTTGGAATGCTCATTTCAGAATCTGGCCTAAGTTCTATTCAGAACTATGAATGCGGTATTATTTACTCTCCTTTGTTCTTAGCTACTGGTTTGTTTTCTTAAGCATCCTCCACAATATTTGTAATCACGGTGCATGGAAAATGATAAGTATATTCAATTGAAATGATTAAAAGAATGAAGTCGTGTTTGGGCAGCACGGGGACTTTATTGAATTACCCTTATTATTTGAATGATGTTTCCTCTTGTCTGCCCCTGGAAGCAAAGGATAAATTGGGTTTTAACTTGATGTTGTAATTGTTTAAGGTTCTGAACCGCTGATACAACTGCGTGAGATCCTTCTAAGGGCTCCTGGTGTCTATGGAGCACGGTTCAGTGGTGCTGGATTTAGAGGTTGCTGCGTTGCACTAGTAGATACTGGTCATGCCGATGAAGCTGCATCATTTGTCAGGGAAGAGTATAACAAGGTCCAACCTGAGTTGGCAAGACAGTTAAACCATGATACAGCGGTTATGATATGCGAGGCGGGTGATTGTGCCCGTGTTATTTGAGACCGTCTATCAATCTCAATTATTTGTTCAATTTTTTTAATCATTTCATTCATTGTATTAAACTTTGACATGAACCTTGATTAGAACTAGCAAATACGAATATAGGATATTGGGTATTGAAAAGAAAGCTTCTATATAAATATGTACAACATATGAGGCGGTATAGCAAACGCACCTTATTCTATCCATTTTTTCTTGTGGTGGGCCTTGGAATATAGTGTGATGAATTATTTGTCCTTATTTGTGTGCCTTTTGGAGAGACTTTCCAATAGGCTAGAAATACAGTCCAATATACCAAGTGTAATAATATAATGGTTAGAAATATGAAAAATGAATTATGAATTTCCAACCAATTGTATATGACATTTGGGCTAACAGACCGAGTTTCGGTACAATAAATATTTTCCCCCTCATGAGGCCACATGCCCACCAATGACAAAAAACTATTAAAGCATCTTCAAATGAGATGTCAAAAAGTTTACATAAGCAATAATAGTAAACAAAGACAACATTAGTGTTTTCCCAATTCTTATGTGTCATGATGCAGATTGACAACAAATGTGATTATTGTCAAAATTGACAGCAAAGGTGGTTGACAACAACTTCAAATATATTTTTAATGGATTAATGCATTTTTTTATCATTTTTATTAATTTTTTTGTTCTAAAAATATTTATTAGAATTATGAAAAGTAAATAATGTAATAAATAATATTTTAATTTGCATATTGGTTGGAAAACAAAATTGTAAAAAAGATCAAACTGCCACATAAGCTTTCAAATTTAAATTTTATGTTTAAAATTTGACATCTCTCTTGGAGATGCTCTTAACCTGGTTTTTAAGTGTTTCTGTTATGAATAGGATCATTTTTTTTACATGATTAATCTTGCACTTACTAAAATATTGAGTTTTGTCTTTGTTATTAAAAAAGTTTATAAAGTGTTTTTCGTCAAAAAAAATATTTTGTAAGGCCATTTTTATGAGTTTTCTAAACAATCTATTTGTCTTTTTATCTCACGTAATAATAAAAAATTGTATAAATTTTGAAGAGATCACATTATCTGTGGATGGAGAATTTCTTAATTTTCAAAGAATTCCAAATGATAGGAATTACAATATACAATAATTAAAACCCATTAATTAATTTCATTGTTTGGATGTTGGATACATAGAAATTACACAATGATGACACTGATCTTAATCGAATCCAAGGAATTACCTACTAGTTTAGGAATTTGATTGTTATGTTGTCGACGTTTAATTTGCTATATAGTCAATATTTGATTCTGATTTGTTTAACAAATTTGATCTTTAATCATTTTAACCAACTTCGCCACAATTTTTTTTGAATTCATTTATACTTTGGACCAACATAATCGTGATCCATTCTTTTCAATTATTATATAACAAAACAAAACAAAACTTGGGGAGGAATATACCTAAATCCCCTCCTAGTCTTGGTTACCAAATCAATCAATCTTGAAACATCCGAGTAAAACAAGATAGTAAACATATATGCACTACAACTGGCTTCATAACATAACATGAATACTTTGGGGTGTATTCAATTGAGAGTTTAGAGTAATGTAAAAGTGTTTTAAATTTAGGTATTCATTAAGGTGTATATAGTTAGAATTTTATGGGTCTATAAAAGTAAAACTTACATGGAACATGTATACTGCTGTGTAACGGCCCCTCCAATAATGTATTGCGTGTGTAAATTTTTCCCCACATAACAATGCATTATTGGACCAGGATGCTATAGTGTGGGTAAACCCGTTATATGTAAGTTGATCTGTTATAAAATTCTACTAGTATTAGGAAAAATCTTTTATTTTAAACGATTTTAAAGAAGGATTTTATAATGTATTTTAAGCCTACATAAACTTCACCTCTCCCCCAAAGATTTTGATATATTTTTCTTTTAATTTTCGCATCATATAATAAACCAATTTTGTTACCACTACCACTTCCACAACTCCACCATCGCCACCACCATGCTATCGGCACACCCATATCTACCAAGTAATTGTTGACATTACCACCATTGCCACCACTACCACTACAACGATAACCACTACTATCACTAGCCTCCCTACTACCGTGACAACATTTCCACTACCATCCTCTCCACCACCATAACTGTGGAGCCTAAAATAATCCCAAAAATTCTAGAGGCGACAAGTGGACTTTTGCTCAAGAAAGACAAGATTGCCCTCATTAAATGGGCATGCACCTCATATACTCCTACGCGCAGCTCAGCATCCCTGAAGGTCCATGTAGCTGAATATGACTGCCCACAGCTCACCTACCCTTGGCAAGGAAAAGTCAAAGCATTAAAGATAAGGATTAATTATCCAAATCCTATTTTTAATATATTCCCAATTGAAGATTGACTCCATTCAAGTAAGTAATCCCTATTTAAATCAATTAGGGATATTTACTCCATTATCTCAATATATTATTTCCTATTTAACATCTTGAGAATATTTCTCCATAAACCTTGGCCAATAGGATGCTGCCATGTCTAGGGTAAAACACTAACACCATGGCCAGCCACTCCCCTATATATACCTCTATCTCTACCAAATTTCGGTAAACTTTTGCTACCCCTAAAAAGCTCTACATACTTACTTTTTTTTTTCTTTCAGAGAAACTAAGTTAGGCATCGGAGATCCATTGGTCTAACCCCCCCCCCACCTCGTGGGTGCGTGAGGCTTAGGTATTTGATCAAAGGTGTTGATTGTTTTGCAGTTGCATTTCCGTCAAAGCTAGAGACGGCGGAAAATTGAATTGATAAATTAATGCTTTCATTGAGAACAAATTCAAATACTCGAAGAAGACTCTCGCATTTGGTTTCTTGAATTTTCTATTACATTGAATTTCTCACACGTGGTATCGATTAATTTTTCCTAGAAAAGTTTATTGATCAATCCCTGGAGAAATGATACAATGGTAGGAAATTCAGAAACCACGACGAACAGAAAGATTTGGATCAGAGAGTGGAGATGAGGAAATAGCCACCACAACGACGATCCTTAAGGCTCAACACAACGACGGAAGAAGCCGCACCGCCGCGGAGTCGCACCATCATCGCCACCACAATCTAGCAGCCACGACAAGGCCACCAAGCCACGACCCAAGTTCCTGCACCGCTGCCCTTGCAGCGCATGGATAACCAAAACCCTGGGCAGGAGGCCCAGTCCACAGAGAAGCAGGTCGAGCCCAAAAGGCCTACACTACTGCAGCCCAAGCCGCAATAACTGAAGCCCAGTCAACAACCCAGGCTCAGCTCGCTGCAGAGGTAGCTCGAGCCCAAGCCCGCGAGGAGCCAGCGCTGGCCCAATGCGCAACTGCCATATGCATGAGCCCATCACGCCCACACGCACGACCCAGCCACCTAGGTGGGTTAGCCTGCCCCGCGGCCCGATCCGACGACTTGGCTTGTGACCAATTCCAATCCGAGGCCACCTCTGGCGATTTCGATCCCGGCCACCGGCCCCCCGATCTACCCAGGGTTATTTTCACCCCACTTTTCTGTAGGATTGCCGACTCTGGCCCTAGTTTCTTACCTATAATCCATTACATTTCCACTACACATGAAGACATCCATCATCCAGACTCTTTCAATCTAAATGGCGAACATTACCTACCTCGGCAGGTCGTTGACTTGACCAGCGCCCTCGTGCAGTAGACAAACTTGGTAAACCAGCTCCTTGAGCGCATCAAGATGCAGCGCGTCCTAGACAAAGTGTCCTGAAGCAGAACAATGGCAAATGATGGTGATTCATTCCAATGACATCCCAGCAAACAGCCGCTCAGCCCATCACGAACCGTGAATTCGGGAAGTGTGCATTCTCGTTTTGGCCCTCGGGAAAACATTTTCTCCCGTCTCAGTGTGCAGAGAAATGTTAATTCCCGACTTAGCTCACGAGTCAGTGTGCATTCAAGGTTGGGTCCACACTTCGACAAGCACTTTGGACATTCTAAGCAAGTGTCTCCACAAGGCTAGGCCCACAAAGAGATCCTCTTATGGGGAGTAGGCAGCCACATGATGGATCGAGGAGAGCATAAGAGCAGACCAGCTCGAGTTCCACTGGTAGCCTTCGCCAAGTGTGACAACGAGCATCATAGAATGAACCCTGTGCACCGCGACCATGGCATAGACGAGCATGACATGCAAAAGAGCAACATAGACTAGCAGGTCAACACTGAGGGCAGCTGGAGGCTCCACTGCTCCACCAGAGGCAAATCCAGGAGGAAGTACAAAGGCTCATAGCAGAGTAGCTACCCTGATTCCAACGCATTGAAACCACCGACGATGCCATTAAAAAAGATGTGGCCAAAATGAGCAGGTCATTATTTTCAAGGGAGATGAAGATTTGGACAGGTACCTGAAGCACTATCGCTGCGCTATGATTCTTTATAGCAACAATGACGCTCTTATGTACAAGGTTTCGCCACGACATTGCAAGGCGAGGCACAAGACTTATTCCATGCCTTACAACTGTGCTCAATCCAGAACTTTAACGAACTTTCTTTAGTTTTCACTTAATTAAAAAGATGTTCGACCACCTCTTCAACATCATGAAGGACCCGAAGGAATCAATTCACAACTATGTTAAGAGGTTCAAGGCAGAGAAGGCTAAGATTGTCTGCTGCAATGAAGGCATAACAACGGCAGTATTCAAAATGGGCTTCTCACCGAACACCCTTTATTTAGAAAATTGATCATGGGCGGGGAACTGACCTTAACAACTTCATATGATTGGCAGAGAAGCACGTAATATGGGATAAGGCTAAGCAGTTCAGCAAGAACGAGCAAACAAAAAAGTGCAGGGACCGTTCCACAAACAGAGATGACTCAACGCCTGAAACGTACACCAAGTTCACAGTTCTAATTGGCCAGATTCTCTGTAAGCTTAAGAATGAACCATGGTTCTTCTAACTGCCACCACCCATGAAGGGTGATCTTACCAAGCAAGATCAGACAAAGTATTGATCATTCCATTTAGGACCATGTTACACTACTAATGACTGTCTGAAGTGGAAGCAGTACCTGGAAAAGCTGACGAAGGAAGGATGGTGTGACAAATACCTCGACAAGTTAGCTGCATGGCCTATGCAAGCAGCGGAAGCCAACACTGAACCCCTATTGAAAGCGATGCGGATTAATGGCATCTTTGCCAAGTCAGAGCATTCTCGGGCCACATGTAGCTTTGGAAGAATGAAGTATTTAACTTTCATCAAGTAGCAATATGAAGTAATGCCTGGGGAAATCTCCCATCACATCTTGAACCTCGTTAAGGCGTATCCAAATAAGTTCAAAGCTTCTAGCAGTTCGACCAATAAGACCTCACAGACCGAGGATTATCCCAGTTGTAATGCAGTTTCTACCTTCTAGCATAGTTGATACATTTCTTTATTCTCAATGAAGATCCAAGAAGTTATTCATAAACCTGGCTCAACTGCTGCTTACAACAACTGCTCAAACCCTCATATGGGTAGGCTCTTTAGTGCGAGAGGGTAAACTAATCCCTCGACACCCATATGGGTATGCTTTTCAGTGCGAGAAGGTAAGCTAATCCCCCGACACCCATCTGGGTCTTCTCTCCAGTGTGAAAGGGTAAACTAATTCCCCGACACCTATCTGGGTCTACTCTCCAGCGCGATAGGGTAAACTTCTCCGGAATATGCAGACGTGGATGGGTTGTTCGACTACTCAGTTACCCTGAAAGCTTTGACTACTTGCGTCGGGACACTCCCAGAATTGGCCACAATAGATTTTTTCCTAAAAAAACTTAACCAACTGAAGGATTCAATTTCGCTGAAGTTTGAGTCTCTAACTGTAAGAGATGCTAAGTGCAAGATCCTTGCCCATGATAGATGGTCCGCCCAAAAGGTGCAATCTTCATGAACGTAACTCGGCTATAAAATGTTTCAATACTAGTCAAGTGACCTACGGAATTAATTACAATTGCTGCCTAAGAGATACGTATCGAGCTGTGTGTAGCTTAGAAGATCAAAAGATCAACAGCTCGGAAGGATATGGCCATTGAGTCGTGATTACGCATACAACTTAAGCCTAAAATGCCTCCGAGAGCCAAGGCTAACGGCTAAAGTGGTCACGCGGGTTGTCTACTTCTGTAAGTAAGATGCTTGGCCGACGACCCAACGACTAGCAACCCTAGGCAATGTTTAAGTCGAGACTTACACTTACTATGACTACTCAGACCCGTCTGCTTATTCAATAGCAGAGCGTCTGGCCGACAGTCTACGCTTTAAGTTTTACAAAAGCTAAAGCCGAAATGTATAACTATAATGGCTATGCGGACTCCTCTGCTTTCTATGAGATGCACGCGTTCAGTTGTCGACTCTATAAGTTAAATTTTTTGCAAGGAGGACCAAAGCTCGTGAAGCCGCTAAAGTCATGATTCACAACTATATCAGCTACGCAAACTCCTTTGCTTTTTACGAAAGGCAAGTGTCCAACCCCAAGCTCAATTAGTTAAAAAAATTGCAACATGCCCCGGGAGGGCCAAGGCTCGTGAAACCGCTAAAGCTGAGATTCACAACTATATCAGCTACGCAAACTCCCTTTGCTTTTTACGAAAGGCAAGTGTCCAGCCCCAAGCTCAATTAGTTAAAAATTTTGCAACATGCCCCGGGAAGGCCAAGGCTCGTGAAGCCGCTAAAGCTGAGATTCACAACTATAGCAGCTACGCAGACTCCTCTGCTTTCTACGAAAGGTACGTGTCCGGCCACAGACTCTAAAAGTTAAAAATTTTGCAACATGCCCCGGGAGTGCCAAGGCTCGTGAAGCCGCTAAAGCCAAGATTCACGATTATAGCAGCTACGCGAACTCCCCTGCTTTCTACGAAAGGCACGTGTCCGGCTGCCAACTCTATAAGTTAAAATTTTGCAACATGCCCTGGGAGGGCCAAAGCTCGTGAAGCTGCTACAACCAAGATTCATGACTATAGCAGCTACGCGGATTCCTCTACTTTCTACGAAATGCACGTGTCTAACTACCGACTCTATAAGTTAAAAATTTCGCAACATACCACGGGAGGGCAAGGCTCGTGCAACCGTCAAAGCTGAAGTTCACAGCTATAGCAGCTATGCAGACTCTTCTGCTTTCTACGAAAGCCACGCGTGCGGCTGCCATAAGTTAAAAACTTCACATATTTCCTTATGCAGGTAAAACTCCTTGAGCATCAAAGCCAAGACTAAAGCCTAAAGTGACGACGTGAGATCGACCGCTTCATTGAAGTAGCCAATCCAGTCGTCCATCCTATGGTGAAGTTTTGCAAGTTGCCCCGAGCAAGTAAGGCTCCCGAAGCTGAAACTAAAACCTAAGTGACAACGTGGTTTAGGTTTACATAGCCAAGATTGTAAAAATGGGCCTGACAAGAAGCAAGCACCACTTCGTGACCGACCATTTCATTTTTCAGCTGCGCATTCTCCTCAACAAGCCCAGTGTTAGCATCCTGCAGCTTATCTAGTTTCTTCTTCAGGTTCTCGCTAGCAGACAACGCACCTTGAAAATCCACTTCCATGGACTTAAGCTTACTAGGAACATCCTTGAGATGAAACATTTCAGCATGCATGAAGACAAGCTTTTCATCCTTGGCAAAACAAGTAGATCGTAGCTCCGAACTGACATGCTCAAGGACTTGGACCACCGGTGCAACACGACTGGCTTCCTTATCTGCAACTTCCTACATCGCCTGAGTCGCACTAAGCTTAGCTTTCAAATGGACGACCTCTTGATGAAGAGTATCCAGATACACAAAAGTGGGGGCAGAGACATCGGACCCTGACATCAGACCCCTTCAAAATGGTGAGTTCAAGTTCGAGCTTTTCGATCTTTTTCAGCAGCCGAGCAAAGCTTACCCGTCAACGCCACTTCGACCTTCGTAGCACACTTGACAGCATCATGATCAACGCGCATAGACTCAGTTGCCTGGATCAAAGTCTTATACATTGTAACAAGTAGAGAGAACCCAATTGAGGAGAAGTCAGATCAACGACAAGCTCTTCAACAGTATACACCAGGCCTTACGACCTAGTGCCAGTTTTTCTCCAACTGACGTCTGGCCCATATAGGATTTGGCCCACATCTTTTTCTTCTCAGCAGCACAAGCCTGTGTCCAGCCTACCAAGCTTAGTGCCGCATACCCAAGCCGTGGCTCCAGCCATGCAAGAGAGATGACACCCCACGTTTTTTTCTCTTTTTTCCTTCATGGTATAGAAGGCCCGAGCCTACCTCAGAATACTTAGCCTACACTAAGCCCAAATCTAGAAGGGTTAGAGCTTTGCGGCTTGCTCAACTCCGCGCCCAAAGAGCAGTTCGCCTCGCCCTTTCATACAACTTTTGCTCGAGGCGTCGAGCAACCTATGGTTAGACCTCAGCTGCTCCATACCATCTAGCATGCCTGACAGGACCATGTCAAATTCAAGCTTCTAGAAGGAGCTCAAGCCCTATAGTTCGCTCTGCATTGTGCCCTAACACCTCAAGTTGCAACCCTAGCTGCGCAGCTGCCTTTGGCTCTAGTCAAGCTGAGCAGCCTAAGCTGTGGCCCCTGTCACCCTACCTCCTCGGCACCCGCCGAGCGAACTCCTGGCCCTTGCCAGCTGACGTGCCGCACCACCCCGATGACTACCCCGCAACAGCACCACCCAAGATGACAAAGAAAATTACCTTTTTGTACCTTGGTGCGGCGTGGAGAAGAAAAACAACAATGAGAAATGACTCTTTGCAAGGGCAAGAGAAGAAGAGAGCTAGGGGGAACAAATTTCCTCTAGTTTTTTTCTCTTTCTTGTTGGAATGAAGATTATTCTCTAAATTTATTTAATCCCCTGCTTAAGGCAGGGGCAATTAGTTTTCTTTTCCTAGAAGAGTTTATCTCCAAGTTAAAGAATGAGATCTACATCAAATTTGGAAACAACTCTACACACCAATGCAGCTTAGGATTTCTACACCTACTACCATTTTCCTACATGCAGCCTAGTAGGTATGGGTTTGTGGAGCCTAAAATAATCCCGAAAATTCTAGAGGTGACACATGGACGTTTGCTCAAGAAAGACAAGATTGCCCTCATTAAATGGGCAGGCTCCTCAGATATTCCCACGCTCAGCTCAGCACCCTTGTAGGTCCATGTAGCTGAATACGACTGCCCACAACTCACATGCTCTTGGTAAGGAAATGTTAAATCATTAAAGATAAAGATTAATTACCAAAATCTTATCTTTAATGCATTCCAATTGAAGATTGACTCCATTCAAGTAAGTAATCCCTATTTAAATCGATTAGGGATATTTACTCCATTATCTCAAGATATTATTTCCTATTTAATATCTTGAGAATATTTATCCATAAACCTTGGCCAATAGGATGCCGCCATGTGTAGGATAAAACCCTAACATCATGGCTGGCCACTCCCCTATAAATACCTCAATCTCTACCAAATTTTGTAAGCTTTTGCTACCCCTAAAAAGCCTTAAACACTTACTATTTTTAAGAGAAACTAAGTTAGGCATCAAAGATCCATTGGCCTAACCCTTCCCTCCCCCACCTCGTGGGCACGTGAGGCTTAGGTCTTTGATCAAATGTGTTGATTATTTTGCAGGTGCATTTTTGTCAAAGCTAGAAATGGCAGAAATTTGCATCGACAATAACAACACCATCACCTCTGCAGCCTCCATCCCCATCATCGTTTTGCCACTGTCACCCTAAATCACCATTATTTGAATATTGAAAATTTGAATTAGTGAAATGTCTATTAAACAAGTCATTAATTTTTTTGTGACAATCCATTAAAGTACATGGTAAAAGTATAATAAACTCCATTAAAATCCATTTGGAATTCACTCAAAGTCAAAGTAAAGTCTCACAAACTCCCCAAGAATTCTTTGAATTTAAAATTCTCTTATTTTATTTAAAAATGTTCTAAATAGGCAAAAAAAGAGAACCTTTGCTAGAGATTGGAAGGAAACAGGAGCGATGAATCATCTGTTTATTTTATTTATTCATGCCAAACAAAAGAAATGAACATAGAGAATGAAAGGTGAGGAAAGCAGAATTGTAACTTTCTGTTTTTCATTATTTGTAATACTAGTATGATACAAGCATACCTCTATATATAGATGTTTTCACTAGACACCTCTTTCAGTGCATGGATAACACTTATACACCAAAATAGTAAAAACCAAACTTCTAGTAGTTATTTATTTAATTTTTTTTAACAAAACCAAACTTCTACTATTTAAGCCATACATTTTTTTACTTCTATTATTCCATCTTCCATCCTTGGCCACTTGCTTATTTTATGTGGGCATTCACACCTATTTCACAACACTCCCCTTAGATGCTCATAGATTTATGGTTGCCCCATTAAAACCTTGCTACAAAAATCCAGTTGGAAAAAAATCGTTGTGAAGGAAAAAGAGTACAACTTTGTTTGGATTATTCATATAGTGTTACGTATGCTTATGTTAGCTCGTTAAAACTTTCCTACTTATGTTGCCACATTAAAACCTACTTAGGAAAAAGAGTACAACACACATGTGTCTTGGATGCTACCCCTAATGAGTATCTCCACCTGATTCCGCATTCTTCAATATGGCTGATTAATATGTCGGCGTAATCCGATACCATGCCCGAATTCTGAAATGTAAAGTTTGGTAGAGATTTGATGAATATGTTAGTTAGATTATCGTTGGAACGAATTTGTTTGACTTCATTAAATTTAGCCCTTCTGAAGCTCATGTGTATTGAAAAACTTTGGACAAGTGTGTTTAGTCTTATAGCTTTTGGGAAATACTTCATTCATTTAAGAAATACACGCTACATTATCTTAACCAAAATCATTCACGACTTCCTTCACGAAGAGCAAGTATTTCTAAGTGATTGGAAGATGTATCCACTAGTGTTTGCTTCGTTGAGCGCCATGAGATTGCTGTATTTTAATAAGTGTCACCTATCTAGTTTGTGAGCTTGCTTTATTCGGATCAGAGAGAAAACCAGAATTTGCATATCTAACAAGATTATAGTCATTTATGGGTTTCTCGAAGTAGAGTAGGCCTATGTTTGTTGTCCCCTGAATATTCTAAAACATCTTTGATTCTCTTCCAGTGTCAATTATTGGAGCAAACTATATCTTGCTAACAAGTTGACTTTAAAAACTATATTAGGTATAGTACATTGTGCTAAATATAATAATGCACTTATTTCACTTAGATATGGTACTTTTGAACCAAGGAACATTTATAATGTTCTTTTGGGCGACATGGATCTTTCTTAAAGTCAAGAGACCAAACGACCAATGGCGTGCCAAGTGGCTAAGCTTTATCCATGCCAAATTAATTTAAGACTTTTTCAATGTAAGTATAAAGCTTGATAAATATTTTTGATTTCGAAGTATCATATGTGTAGTTACACTGTCTGCAAGACAAATATCTTGGCCATTGTTTTTGTTTTGATAACCACCGCAATTTTTTCCATGGTTTCTAATTAGTAAGACAATCATAGTTAAAAACAATTTATTCATAACAAAAGAAAATTGCAACGTCACTTTTATTGAAGTGAAATTACAAGATTCAAATAACAAGCTTAGATAATGAAAAATAAGAGTATATTGAATAAAATTGATTTAATCGGACCCATAAACTTGATTCGTCCCTTATATAATGAACTTGGAAACATCTAGATAGGTGTGTCCAATTGACCTAATATATAGAATACAACTATGTATATCCATCAGATCAGCCTGGTAGATGAAATTAGTCTCGACATTCTTTCTTTTGAGTGAGGCTTGATAAAGATCCACAAGATATTTCGGGGTACGACATGTACGCTCTTAATGCCCATTACTACCACACTTATAGAAGACTTCTTAAGGATTTTTTGAGCGTAATTCATATGGGTTTTCCTTTACAGAGATTTACATTCATAAAGCTTAAGGCCAGATTATTCCTTGGACTTTGGTTGTAACTATGAAAATGTTGGCTTTTACCCTCTCCATTCTATCGGCCTCACTTATGTCCACATCATCGTCTGTAGTTACTACCACGTGAAAGGTGGTGTTGTCTTCAAGGAAATGAGCATTCATTTCTAGGAATGGTTCCGATCCAGTTGGTCGGGACTTATGATTTTTCATCAAAAGATAATTGTTTTGGGTGGGCACGGGTCGGGTCGGGCCCAAATTTAGAGGAACTGGACTCGACCCGTTTGAAAATACAATGGGGCGGGGCGGGCCGGGTAATAGAAATTTAGAACTGGGAACCGAACCTAACCCGACCCATTTGAAACGGACCAGTTCCTACGAGTCCACGGGTCGAAATCTTGCCTCAAGTCTGGTCTTCATTGTCCTCTTCGTTATACTCATTTGAAGATTCGCTTCTTCAAACAACATTGTTATCGGCTGTTCCATCAAAACGCAAGATCTGCACTCTCAAGGTAAATTAGGGATTAGATTAGAGTTTCCACAAAACTCTTTCATACAAACCCACAAATCCAATTTGCCTTCTTATCGGCTATGAATTCAAAGAATAAAAGAAAGGGAATACCTTAGGTCTGAATATAAGCAATTTCAATCAATTCCTCTTTGATTTCCTCTTCCTTCTCATCGACCAAAAGGTTCCGCAAATAGAAAAATTAAAAAAAAAAACATTGATATATAATTTCAAGTTCACAAAACACCTAAATAATCCCAATAAAAAACCTTGCAGCAGAAACTTAGTTGACCTTGTCGATCTTGGGACCTGGGCCGCTGGCACTGGAAAAGCATCATCATCAACTAGCCGGCAACGTCGCCAGCAGCTCCTAGGTGCACCTTGTGATTAGGTTGCAGATGCTCTTCAACTCCATCTTGTCCTCGAACTCATTGACATCCGACAACTGGTTGTTGTCCAACCACTAGATGGCAACCTCTCGATTGAGTCCTCAATTTTATTCTTGTCGGCCGATGACTTACTCCAATGTTCTCATCCTTAATGGAGTTTGGGGATCGTGGGTCTTTTGTGATTTTGATGTAGAAAATTAGAAGAGTGAGTCAAATGGTGGAGAAGTGATAAGCATGGAAATGGTTCGGGCTGGGCACCTGTTTCCCCAGATTTTAGAACCTGCCCCGCCCCACTAATTCCATAGAACCACCCTGCCCCTCTTCATTTAGTGTTTAATTTTTTAACCCACTCCGTACCGCCCCGACCCACGAACCTTGTACCTGTTTGCTCACCCCTAGTACTAATATCAGTTGGTTGTGCTCTGTTAAACTGCGCTATCTATATTATTGCTGTTGGAGAGAGGCATGAGAAGTACTGAATATTTCTTCCAGCATGTCTGCTTCAGTGACATTCTCCCCACATAAGTTCATTGAGATCTTATTCTAAACATTGCAGAATTATACTCAGCTACTGATTTAAAATCCTGGATTCGCAGGTATGTTCAATCATAACGAGCTTTGGGGAGGCTTACCATCAAGTATTCGCCTTTAATCCTTCATGGGTGTGGCGACGAATAAAGGTCATGGTTTTTACCCGATCTTGAGAGGATGTAGTGTTTTCCTTCTTGAACAGTGTTCCCAAGATTTCCAGCCTCAAGATGGAGTTTAGCATCTACGACCCATGTAAGGTAACTCTTTCCAGAGATGTTGAGTGTGACAAAATAAAGCTTTGCCAAGTTCGCTATTTTGTTTTTCAGAGAGAAAAATGAAATGTATTAGAACTTGCAATATTATGGATATCAGGGGAATGTAATGTTAGAACTTCCGGTTCTTGCAAAATTTTTATTTTGAACTTTTGCCTTGAATGATCAACACTCGAAACTTCAGACTCGAGGTTAATTTAATCAAGAAATTAATTAAATTTATTTGGTAGTTAGTAATACTAGGCAGTGCCAATCAAAATTGAGTATTACCACCAAATTTATGAGAAATGATATAGAAAGTCTCAATACATAGGCAATGCCATCAATGTTGAGTATTACTACCAGTTAAATTATGAGAAATGAAATAGACAGTAATTCTCAATTCAGTACTAAGTATTAATGTCGAAAAAATTATGAGAAATGAAGCATTTAGTCTTAGTACACATACAGTTGCAATCAATACTAGGAATTGCTACCAATAAAAATTACTAGCAAAGGTCACACATTCTATGTGTGAGAAATATATTTTTTATTTTTTATTTTTCTCAAATATTGATTTTAATTTTTTTTTTGGTAGGAATTATGCCGGCATCAGAAAAAAAAGTGTTGGCAGTTATGGAGAGAGATAGAGAAAGAGAGAGAGTTAGTTTAGAGAATAGTGATAAGGTGACATGACTGTGAGGTTTAGAAAAAAAAAAAAACGGAAAAAAAAAAGTTGGTTGTTCAAAATTACTGTAATGCCCCCATTTTTTTCTTTTCACAATTTTTTTTTCTAGTTAACTCCGCCTGTGTAAATTTATCTTACATTGCCGGTCTGAAGCCTGGATAAAGGAGGAGGGGGAAGGCGTCAGGTAGACGACATCCGGCACTCCTATCTTACATCGAATCCTTAAGATAATGAATCATAACCGAAATTACGCTCATGTAGGTCGTCACCCGTAAGTGGCGGGTGTTGGAGATATGCCCTGAAAGTCAATCTTTGGAAGAAACCTTTCAGGAGAATGAATGTGTGTATAGATGACTCTTATACATCAAAAGGCAAAGATACTAATTATGACTATCTCAATAAAATATATATGTCCTAAATAGTGAATCCATGGACAATGGATCAATGGAAGAAGTAATCTAATGATGTTAGACTACAGAGACCTTCTTCACATAACCATCATGTCCAAAAAGGTTCCTGGTCATAGGATTGTCAGAGGGATACTGACAATGCATAGACCAGTACATACTATGTCCCCTTCAATTGGAAGGATGGAAAGTCTCATCCCATTCGTGTAGTGACACTAAGACAGGTATGTAGGTGCTCATTAAGGGAATGCGTTCACTGAATACAATCGAACGAGAGTACTTGCATGGAGGTCTACTCACATGTCAAGCAAGTAACTTTAATGGTTGGAATAATGTAAGTAATCCTTTGACCTGAGACATCATAGTTGTCTTGGGGATACATTGCTGATCATTTTGATAATGAGACGTGACCACACCTCATCTTGGGTGTGTTCTATGCATTGTTGAGGTCAGTGATTTATTCTCAGAGGCATGTGAATGATCAACAAGGGATCTCTAATCCTTGTTATGAGAGGATGAATACTCTAAGATATGATTCGGGAATCTTCGGCCGAAGTATCAAGCGTAATGAAGGAAAGCGTTCCTATACGACTCAATTGAATCATATAACATGGAATAATCATATTAGGGGTTTGACATTAAATATCCATACCCTAATAATATGATTGTGAGTATTGTTTTAGAGAATGATCGAATTACATTGTAATTCCAACTGAATAGGTTCTTCGAACAAATTCTACATTAGCTTGGGTAGCCATGATATATGGTTAGATGTCACTCATGGCTTGTGAGTTCTTCTAGATGATTAAATAAGTAGTCGTCAAAGAAGAAGGAGAATTAAAAGTAAGTTTTAATTCACTAAGTGATTGGATTAAATATAATCAATTGGATTGGTGCCAATCACCTCACTGCCTTGCTAATTAGAACCTAAAATGATTGTACACCGATACACTCTTGTAGTGAGACAACTAATGGATGATGGAAATAATTAATTGGATTAATTAAGTGTTGTGATTAATTAGAAAGTCTAAAGAAATCATAAAAGCGATAAAAGATCGTTTTGGGCTTAAAGAAAAGTTCGGGTTCATTTGGGCCCATTGGGTCCTTTTATTCAAGCATAAGATGACTTGAAATGATAAAAGGCCAAAAGCCCAAACAACACAAAGGGGCCGGCCAAATAAAGGGAAAGGGAGAGAGAAGGAGTCAAGTTGTTGGCTAACTTTCTTTGAAATATAAAAGGAACTTTTAGTGAAAAGTTTCATTAGGGTTTTTGTGAGTTTACTTTCACCAAAAATAGAGAAAACACAATCTCTCTCTCAACTCACAAGGCCGGCCACCAAGAGGAGATTTTAGCTAATCATCTTTTCTCATTTTGGTCATTCCTCCATCCATCTCACTACACTAGTGGGTGTGGATCTTTAGAGGTCTTCAACCTTGGAGACTAAAGGAGAACCAAGGAGCACTCATTCTAGCAAGGTGGAGGAAGCAAGGAGGGAGGCTAGGCTCAAGGAGTTCCAAGAACAAAGAGCTTGGAGGTGGTCCATCATTGGTCTCAAGTCTAGATCAAGAGGTATAAAACTATACCTTCACTTTGTTCTTCAATAATTTCTTAGATGCATCAAATATGGACCTATGCTTCTTGAAGGGGATTTTCATGACTATAGCTTTGATATTATGTGATAACATGCTTCCGTTGCTTATGTATATAGATTTTGAATTGTATATGCATGCTAGTCACTAGAAATCCCACATAAATCTCATTATTTCCCTTCAGCGGGATGTGTGGCCCGAGCACAATAATAAGTGAGCAAGGGTCATTGTATCTCCATTGGCGCCCAAATGCAGTGTTAAATGAGCAAGGGGGCCATAGAAACTTCTTCTTGAACGACTCCACTCAAAGTTGTTTGGAAACATCTACTCCCATAAACTTTACACAGGACACACAAAAGAAGTACTTTGACCTTATTAGACGGGGGATGGCGAATAAGCTTAGACATGAGGGTAGAGTTCAAAAGAGTAGAATGCGTTTAGGAACATGGAATATAGGAACCTTAACATGAAAATCTATGGAAATAGTGGAAGTTGTGGTGAGGAGAAGGATAAGTATTATGTGCCTCTAAGGAACTAACTGGGTAGGTCTTAAGGCAAAGAACCTTGAAAACTCAGGTTTTAAACTTTGGCATTTGGGCACAAATAGAACGAAAAATGGTGTTGGCATCATCGTGGACAAGACCCTGGCACAAGATGTTGTAGATGTCAAGAGGGTAGGAGATAGAATTATGGCAATCAAGATTATAATAGAACAAGAACTCATCAATGTGATTAATGCGTATGCACTTCAAGTAGGGTTGGATACAAGTTCGAAGGAGAAATTTTAGGAAGACCTTGGAGACTTGGTGCAAGGAATCACTCAGACAAAGAAGGTATGTATATGAGGAGATTTAAATGGACATGTGGGCAATGAGACATGCAACTATGGAGGTTTTCATGGTGGCCATGGTTTTGGCCAGAGAAATGAGGATGGGGAAGCCATCTTGGATTTTACAATGGCATACGATCTCTTCTTATCCAACATCTTATTTAAGAAGAGAGAAGAACATGTGATCACCTACAAGAGTGGGTCTTAAAAAACACAAATAGATTTTCTTCTAATAAGGAAGGGGGATCATATAACTTGTAAAGATTGCAAAGTTATACCAGGAGAGAGCTTGGCTAATCAACATGGCTTGTTGGTGATGGATGTACATATCAAAAGAGAGAGAAAAAAGAGCAAGACCTTGAAGTGTCCAAGGACTAGGTGGTGGAATCTAAAAGAGAAAACAAGTCATTTTCAAAGAGAAAGTAATCACCCAATGCGTTTGGGATAGAGGGGGAGCTAACCAAATGTGGGATTCCATGGCTAGTTGTATTCAAAAAGTAGCAAAAGGAGTATTAGGAGAGTCCAAGGGTTTTCTCCACACCAAAAGGAATCCTAGTGGTGGAAGGAGGAGGTACAAACAAAAGTTAAGGCTAAGAAGGAATGTAAAGCCTTATACAAGGATAGAACAGACGAAAAACGGTGAAATGTATAACATAGTGAAGAAGGAGGCGAAGAAAGCTATGACAGATGAGAAGCTAGCGGCTTTTGACGATATGTATAAGCAACTAGATACCAAAGAAGAAGAGTTGGATATCTATAAACTAGCTAGAGCAAGGGAAAAGAAGACAAGGGACTTGAATCAAGTGAGGTGCATCACAGATGAGAATGGAAATGTTCTTGCTACAGAGAACGAGGTCAAAGACTGATGGAGATGTTATTTTCATAATTTTTTTCAATGAAGGACATGAAAGGAGTACTTCTCTGGTGAGTAACTCAAAAGAGTGTAGAAACTACTCATTCAACTGCCGAATTAGGAAGGAAGAAGTGGTTGTAGCTTTGAAAAAGATGAAGCATAGAAAAACAATGGGCCCATATGATATACTGATCGAAGTGTGGAAAGTCTTGGGAGAGACGAGTATAACATGGCTCACAAATCTTTTCAATAACATTTTGAAAGTGAAGAAGATGCCAAATGAGTAGCATAAGAGCACTTTGGTGCCTATATGCAAGAATAAGGGCGACGTACAAAATTGCATGAACTATAAGGTATTAAGTTAATGAGTCATACAATGAAGCTTTGGGAGAGAGTAATTGAGCATAGACTAAGGCAAGAGACACGGGTCTCGAACAACCAATTTGGGTTCATGTCAGGGCACTCAATCATGGAGGCAATCTATCTCTTATGAAGATCGAGGGAAAGATACAAAGACATGAAAAAGGATTGGCACATGGTCTTTATAGATTTGGAAAAAGCGTATGATAGGGTCCCATGAGACATTCTTTGGAGGATTTTAGAGAAGAAAAGAGTACGAGTAGCATATATCCAAGCTCTAAAGGATATGTATGACAGAGCACGAACTGCCGTAAGAACTCATGAAGAACAAACCGAAAGCTTCCCCATAACTGTAGGATTATATCAAGGCTCCTCTTTAAGTCCTTACCTTTTTACATTGGTAATGGATGAGTTAATGGGACATATTCAAGATGATATTCCTTGGTGTTTGCTTTTCACAGTGATATAGTGTTGATAGATAAAACTCAGGAACGAGTAAATACGAAGCTTAACATTTGGAGAAAAGTGTTGGAATCTAAAGGTATTCGCCTAAGTCGGTCAAAGACAGAGTATATTGAGTTCAACTTCAGTGTGAATGGAGGCTCAAATGAGTTAGGGGTTAGGATTGGAGATTAAGAATCACTAAAGAGAGACCACTTTCGCTACCTGTGATTTATCTTGCAAAAGAACGGAGATTTGGATGGAGACCTCAACCATAGAATACAAGCTGGATGGACGAAGTAGAAAGTGCACCGGGTGCATTGTGCTATCGTCGTATGCCACTAAAGCTCAAGGGAAATTTTTATAGGACGACAATAAGGTCATCAATGCTTTATGGCACATAATGTTGGGCAGTGAAGCATCAACATGTAAATAAAATGAGTGTAGTGGATATGCGAATGCTTCATTGGATGTATGGGCACACGAGAAAGGATAAGATTAGGAATAAGAATAACCAAGGTAAAGTGGGAGTAGCCAAAATTGAAGGAAATATGAGAGAAATTCGGTTACAGTGGTTTGGCCATTTGCAATGAAGGCCTACAGATGCTCAGGTTAGAAGATGCGATTGCGAGACATAGGTTTCAGGCCGAAGGGGTAGTGGAAAACCTAGCAAGACTTTGGAAGAGACTTTAAGAAAAGACTTGGAGTACTTGGATTTAACGGAAGAGGTGGCATAGATCTGAGCGCAATGGCATTCTAGGATTCATACAACTGATCCCACTTAGTGGGAAAAAGCTTTGTTTTTGTTGTACACTTTTTTTTCTTCAAGTTATGTATTAAAGGTTATAATTGTATTTTCATTGGTTTTTATTGACAAAGTGAGTTCTATTAATATGTAGTTTAGATGAGAAGGGTGATAGTAATACTTCTTACACAGGTAGTGCCAATCAGTATTGAGTATTACAACTAGATAAAATTAACAAGGAAGGTAATTGTTGTCATGCTCCATCCTGAGATTCGTCCAGGATTGACACGTGACACTAGAATTCAAGGGTGTAAAGAATAAACAATAAACAAATAAATATTTGAAACTCAAAATAAAGTATGTTAGTGGGGCTTTTCCCATGAATATATACAACAACATACACATAACCCTCACTAGGTTACCATGTCCATAGGCTCCCATAAATGATAATCCAAAAGAAAATACGAAGAAAGGTATAAGGATAACCTAGTCACTACAAGCACTCTGATCACTGCACTACTACCCAAGACGCACCTCATATCAATCAAATCATGTCACGTACACAAACACCTACACCATGAAGATGGTGCACCAGACAAAGCAAAACCCGGATAAGTTGCGAAGCTCGTGTGGATGATAATAATCATACGTATGTGATAGTAATAAAACAAGTCCATATTTCTTAGTTTATAAACATCATTAATGAAGCCATACTTTATAAAGTCATAATAGCATCTCATTGGAAATCCCAAGGAATCACACAGACATCCATCAACTTTTCTAGATTGAACCACATATGTTCTCATCCTCGCTTTCTCAAATACACCTAAAATTAGGGCTAGCGCGACACAAATTGACCAAAGCCTACAATTCCTAAGATTCCACGTTCCAATCTAACTCAAAGGAATTGATGATTTTATGAATTTGGTTCTAGACCAACTCAATGGAACTAGGAAGTAGGAGGTGAGATTCCAGACCAGCACACTGGATTCCATAGGATGTAAGATTATGGACCAACTTAATAGAATTGAATAGGAGTGGGGTTATCTAATAAATACAGGCTTCCTGACCAACTCAAGGGAACCGAATAGGAAGTGTGATTCCAAACCAACTTAATGGAATGTAATAGAATACGGAGTTCTAGACCAACTCAACAAAACTTAATAGAAAGAGGGATTCCATACTAACTCAATTGGAATTCAAAGGAATATAGGGTTTCATACCAGCTTAACGGAATCGATTAGAATTCTAGCAATCTAGTTCCAAACCAACTCAATGGAACCAGATAAGAATAAGATTCCAAACCAACTCAATAGAACCAGATAAGAATACGATTCCAAACCAACTCAATGGAATCCACATGATACATCTCCCCACAACATTGGGTTAGTAGTCCTCTATTAGCCATCTTGTTTCACAATCATTTCAAATATGCATATCAAATCACATTTCATAAAATAGATCGGTGACTGAATTTAAAAGCAACAACATAATAGAAAACTCATTTTATAAATCTATGCCATATCCACAAAGTATACGAGCATGGGAATTTCAAGGGTAACCATATTACATGTATTAAAGTTACTCACATGGAGTTTGCGCAATAACACCCTAGCACAAGGATCAAAGCAATACGATCACCACATAAAAATAAAGCAAAAGTCCATCTTAGAATTCTAGTGATAAAATATGTAATTCTAGGCTATACACACTAACTACAGTATTCAAGCACGATTCTGGAAGATTCACACGTCGGATTTTCGAATCGTAATTTCCTAAGGTCATCAAATTATTTCAACAATAACATACTACAATTTCATTATGATCTAACAGTTAGATCTTCGCCAACTACAAAGGTCATGTGGCAGTCAATTATGAAACCAGGTTCACAAGGTTGAATCTCATCAAACAGACATCAAAATTGAGTTCAGTACATCAAAATTAGCTTAGAATGGCAAAGTCGCATTCCTGGCCACGCTACATAACCAGGAATTGCTAGAATCTCGACCATTACCAAAAAATGAACCATAATATATCAAAACAAAGCTCATGGAAAATACAACACTTTTTATACCTTCGTCGGAGTGTGAATCTGACTGGAGAACGTTGAAATACACCAAGAAGCATTCAGACCGCTGAAAATGGTGTACCTTGCCATGGACTCGTGGGAGCTTCAACATCCAATCCAAAGCTTTGGTTTTGTAGCTGAGGTCACAATGAGTTAGTTTGTGGTGGTGGTTGACTTTGGGACGAATGAAAAAGGGAGATCCCCGATGTTGGAAATCTAGAAAGTATAAGCATCAATTCGCCTCTTGCAGTGGCCAAATGGAAAAGACTTTAGATGGGTTCTACTCTTATAGCGCGTTTACTAATCCGTAATCAAATTGAGAGGAATTGAATTGAGGAGGAATTGGATTAAGGAGGAATTGAAATGAGGTGGAATCAGAATTAGATTCCTGTTGAAGTTGTTTACTAAAACTATTCGGAATCGGAATACAATTGAATAAAGTTGTTTACTAATTCAACAGAATCGGAATATAAACCAGTATGATTACTAAAATGCCCTTGTCTCAAATCAAATATTTTATGTACTTTTTTTAATAAAATTTGATATAGTATATAACAGTAAGAAAAAATTAAATTACTTTTTTATTTCATAGACACACTAAAATGATTTTGTTTATTTTTTTATAAATTTAAGTATTGACTTTAATATCTAAATTTTCTCGCTCAAGTTGTAGTTTTTTCTCTTCGGCATATGTATGGAGTTGTGCATAATGTGAATGAGCATGAAATTATGCTTGATGAGCTAGAAGGGCATGGAAAGAAATTGTTAGGAGCATTTTCAGCCTTAACTCTTCAAGGATATATTTTGTTACATAATGTCAAGGAATAGAAGAAACTAAATTATTTTTATGCTATAATTATTAAAAACTAACTTGATTACTAAATTGCCCTTGTCTAAAATAAATTATTTTTATGCTATAATTATTAAAAATTAAGTTTATCTAATTAAATATATCCATAAACAAAGCTTTTTATGAGATCATTATTTCCAAAACTTTTTATAACATCGTTATTTCCAAAGCCACTTTTCCCCTTTCATCTCAAGCCTTTTTTCCTAGCCCCTTTATCCCCGTAGCCCTTTTTTTCTTAGCCCATTTATCCCCGTAGCCTTTTTTCCCTAGCCCCTTCATCTCAAGCAAACTAAAATAAAGTTTTACTTCCTTCTTTCTCTTCTCCCTATCTTTCCCCAGTCTTTGTCTGCAACCCCCTTCTTTCCCCAGTATGCAGTATACACACCCCACCATCCAATCTCAAGTGGAACCACGAAGCCACAACCCACCCCATCAAGAGAAGAAAAAAAAAATCCAATTCAGGGTGAAAGTGATAAAAGTTCTTCCTTCTCTTCTGTTTGGGTCTGCAAATCGCAATTTCCTTGAGGATTTGGGCGTTCGTTGTTCCAGATCATGTTCATCGTTGTGGCATCGTTTCAAACCCAGGCGATCGTTGTTCCAAATCGCAGCATTCGTCATTCAGTGCTACGACATCGTTTCAGATTGTGAAGGTGGGTTGGTCTGTGTTGTGAAAGAAACAAATACAGAGAGGAGTGATCGATGAAGGTATGAGTTGTTTTAGGAATATACATGGGTATTTTGGGTAGAAAACTTTGATTCGTGATGGAGCCATCTACCCGGAATTCAATTACCACCTCTACAGAGGTAATCCAATTCCGGGGAAATCCGGAATTGAACTCCTGAAATTGGGTGGACCCCACATAAAATCTGATTCCCCAATTGCTAGTAAACGGCAGAATACTTCGGGAGGAATTCAATTCCATTTCTCTCCATTCCACTCCCGATTGGTAAACACGCCATTATTGCGCATTTACGTACACGTAATGGGAATCAAAACATGGAATCGTATTCCGATTACGGACCACTCATGTGTTTACTAAATTTTAAGGAATAAAAAATATGGTGGGACCCACACAAAGTTTGGAATTCAATTCCTCACCGGAGGAATTGGATCCCTTGATAGTAAGTGGTATTTGAGTTCAGGAAGAATGAGGGAATGGGGAATCCATTTTTCATACCCATATTGCCCTCACATAATTGCTGAAATTCCAATGATAAAACCAGCTCCCGTTCCCAGCGCTAGTCTGTCTGCTTCTCCCTCACTACCGCCCCCTTCCTGTCTTCCAAAGGCCACATACCCACCATCATCTTCCTAGACAACAACGACAACCAGAAAACAAGATCAAGCGAAAGCTGAAGAAGAACCCATTTTAGTTATTTCTTTTTAACACAAGGGATTTTATTAGGGATTTTAGAGTACTGAAATGAAAACTAGGGATTTTATTCGTTTGATTGCAGAGTTGTGTGGAACTGTTGAGAAAGTACTGAAATGAAAACTAGGGATTTTATTAGTTTGTGCCGTCATGAAAGTTCTAATTTTTAGGATTTTTCTGAATTTCAATCGTAATAGGAACCTTAATTTGGAGTGGAAGTTGGCTAATTTCTCAAATTTCTTATCAATTTTGTGTGCTCAAAGTTTCAAACCCTAACTTTTCAATTTACTGAACAGTTGAAAAGGTTAAATTCTGACAAAATTATGGGAATTGCTTGAATTCTGCAGGACTCTTATGTTTCAAGACCGGGTGGATATAGGATCTGGACTAACATTTAATCTCATATGTATTTATCTTGTGATTTTGACTGTTGGGTAATTTTGTATATTTAATTTTATGATCTGGTTTTTCTTGTTTTGGTGTTTGAATGATCTATGAAGCTTTTAGAGGGCCGTGCATATATTAGACGGGTTTTCATTCAAATTTTTTAGATTTGTTTGTTTTGACGATCGAAATTGAAATGTGTTTTTCAATCTGTAACTTCTAGATTGTCTAAAATGTCATTGGTTAACCCTCCTGGTAAAAAGAATCTAAATTCTAGAATTGAAATTGGGAATTTCAGGTTTATTAAAAAAAAACCCGAAACCGAACTGGAAAAAACCGAACCGAATACAACCGAAAAAAAAAATGAACCGAACCGAACCAAACAGTAATTTCGGTTCGGTTTCGGTTTTGGTAAAAAACCGAACCGTTTGGAACCGAACCCACCCCTAACGCAGGGAAATAGTTATTTTGGGTCACGCTCGGGGGTCAATTGTACCAACATGGAAAGGTTCCCTTCCCAGATTCTTGGATTTCTACATATAGAGGTCATAATTATCGTTTTGCCCCTACCATTGCTCGCTTATATTTCCTTCGCTATAACTCCTTACTAACGATTTTCTCCTACACATTTATAGGACCGATGTTTTTTAAAAATACTACGAGTTACGTTGAAATGTCTACAGATTTTTAATGTCTAGTGACGTAGAGTCAAACTCAAATAACTAGCCAAAAGTTCTAAATTTCAAGAAAATAAAATAAAAATAAAGTAAAAAAAGTATGAATTATGTAAATAAAATAATATAATATGGGGACTGGATTTCACAGTTATACTGCACCACTATTATTAGAATAACATAGTGCACAATGGGTGATTACACTGCACTACTCTACTTAGCAGCATAATTAGCATAAATAAATATTAGGTCAATAGTCAGGTGTTACACCAAATAAGCAATAAAAAATTTAAGTTGTGGGATCATGATTTTCAAGGCCGGAGTAAAGTGGATAGGAATACAAACACCTCAGAAGTCTGGTTATGGGCTCAACAGCTTCCACAGCGGAGAAGCGATGCCACCAATCCTGTTTTGGGGTAGTGGGCGATGTCGGACGACTTCGCTGAGATTATCATGCTTGTTCGGTAAGACACAAAAACCTGATCCGGTAGGGAATCAGTCGGGTTTCTTATATTCTTGGAATCTTTACAATCTAAGAATTAGCATGTATGTGCCTTAAATAATCCAACTCCTAAGAGGATGTAATATCTACTCCTATCTAAACCCTTGTGTAAAGCGCCTTCGCCCCGCTCCCAAAACATCTCACAAAAGATCCAAGAAATTTTAGGGATCTTCTAGAAACGAAAGGTTGATAAAAAAAATTAATTCTGAACGTCAATAACATTTATGGAAAACATGAAAAAAAGAGTATAGCGGCTTTAAAGAACCCCAGGATGGTAGCTTCCATCAATAAACCCCTCCCAATCAAGTCTAGCATCCTGATGTTCTCTGATCTAGATTTGCAAAATTAGAAGACATACATTTCCCTCGCGATGATGCCTTGTCATCAAGGTACATATTTTTAACGCCATGGTTAGTCCTGTCTTGGTGGACAATGGATCTGGAGTCAACACCCTCTTCAAAGATGCAGCTAAGAGGACGAGAATTCTAAACAGTATTAACAAGGGGAAAACCACCCTGCATACGTTCAACAACTCTCCAGTCCAATCACTCAAGAGAATGAAGCTTGTGGTTTAGGCATAACTGTATAACTACTTGGTGTTTTTCCATGTCATGGACTGCCTAACTCCTTATAACTCCATACTCGGTTGGAATTAGCTTAACAGTCCCTAACTGCTCCGCTACTCCGCGTTTGGCAATGCAAAAGAGACCAAAAAGATTAGGCAACTACTCGATGCTGCACAGTGGAAAGCTCGAGTCAGCATATCAATCACAGTCCAAGGGTCAATAGAAAAGCTACAAGGAGTTTGACCTAGACCTTGACCCTCAAGATGACGGCAATCTAGAGTTTAAAGCAGATGAAGACGTTGTCCATATAAACCTTGATCCTGACAAGCTGAAATGCAAAACCAGAATCAGACCGAGTCTATCGGACTGAGAAAAATAACTATTCCCCACCTTCTTGCTAGCCAATAAACACGTATTTGCCTAGTTTGCAGAAGACATGCCATGCATTGACCATTCAATAAGATGCCATTGTCTCCACCTGGATCCAACTGCAAAATTGGTTATCTAGCGAAAATGTAACCATGGGACAAAGAGAAGCAAATCATCAAGGTCCACCATCCAGGCTGATTAACCAATGTGGTGCTTGTGCATAAGATAAAAAAAAAAATAAAGACTCTTTGTGGACTTCACAGACATGAACAAAGCTTTCCCAAAGACCCATATCCTTTACCTTGGGATAGACTTATTAGTCGATCCCACAGCGGTGCATGAATTGTTAAATTTCACGGATGCTTACTCAGGCTACAACCAGATCAAGATGTATGTGCTAGACATGGAGAAGACATATTTCGTCTTCGACTGAGGTATGTACTATTATAAGGTTATGCCTTTTGAATTTAAAAATGGAGGGGCAACCTACCAAAGGCTAGTCAACTAAATTATCATAGAAAAAATTGGAAAGACATCAATGGCATGGTCGTCAAGAGCAAGGAAAAGAAATACCATCTCACTCACCTCCAAGAATCTTTTGATCTTCTCCGGAAGTACAACATGAAGCTTAATCTAGAAAATTACACTTTCGGACTAGCGTAAAGAAAGTTCTTAGATTATTTGGCCACCAAGTGCAGAAATGAAGCCAACCAGACAGATCAAGGCCATCATGGAGATGAAATCGCCTTGGACTATGGAGGAGATTCATAGCCTGGAAGGGAGAGCATCTGCTCTTAGTCGATTCCTCTCATGGTCCACTGACAAGTGCAAACCCTTCTTCACTGCAATAAAGAAGAGCAAAGACCTACTCTGAACAGAGAATGTGAGGAAGCTTTCATGAAATTGAAGAAATATCTATCTAATCCACCACTCTTATCCAAACCTATGGCTGGTGAAGACTTATATCTGTACTTGGCAGTATCAGATTGTTGGTTAGTGTAGCTTTTATTTGATAAGACTCGAGGAGCAGAAATTGGTATAAACCATCGGATAGGATAAATAATACGGAAGCAGTTGTTTGGTGTACTCTTCTACTAAATAAGCACCTGTTTAATTATCCGGCCCATCAAATTTTATACGGTTGACACTGTACTATTAAAACACCCCAAAAGCTCGGGATAAGTAGTCGGGGTGCTATCCTCTCCATCTTCACGAAGCCGCCGTTAACAACTTCTCAGAGTGGGACTTCAAGCAGTTCCTCAATGAGTTCTCCACCCCAACCGCCACTCATTTGCAGTCATTCGCCGAGCAATTTCCCATCTCGTCTGGCGGAAAGCACACAAAGGAACAAGGAAGAGAGTGAGAGAGAGATGTATGGAGACCGACGGTGAAACAACGTGTTCCACAGGGCTGTACAGAGAGAGAGGTGTAAGTTCTATAGAGAGCAAACACTTGTTTATCGTGTAAAAGTGTTTTGTAATAATAAGGAGACTAACATTAGCTATGTGGAATGGCTTATCAGAAGTTGTATAATAAGGATAATAGCCTCAAGCAATCTCGATAGAACTAGGACTTTATTATATGATATGTTTATTAGAGTTTTCACGGTGATAAAGATAGTTTGATAAGGATTACATAATGAGAAGTGTCCTGATTGAACTCCATTGTTTATGGTATAAAGCTAGGGTCCCTACGCTCTCACAAAGACACAAGCTTTCAGATACTCAAGCCCCATTGATTGAGCCTTGTATCCAGTAGTGCAGAGTTGCAGAAGAACCCCTTAACTCAAGCAATAATGTCTTCATCAGGTGAGTGGTTAATTTGGTATCGTGATTTAGTTTTTCATAAGTTATACTCTAACAGTTGGTATCAGAGCCTTCACGTATCATCTTAATCCTATGTTGGAGGCATCGAGAATTTTTTTTGTTTTCTTATTGCTATGCAGGTTACAGAACTGGTTACATATTATCTGGGAAAAACATGCACGAGCATGTGATGGCTAAAGCCATTCTTATTCGTGTGGGTTTTTCATCTTAATATGTATACCAGAAATGGCACTTGAACACTGATCGTGAACGCTGATCTTCTAAAGAAGTTTAGATGTTCATATTTAGTTTTTGAGTGGCATATCGTTTTGACAGCCAATACATGAATACAACTATCATTGTCAGATCATAAAGACCTATAATCATAGTTAAAGAAATTCATGTGCTGCAAAAGTGATATGAACAAAGAAAATAATCACAGCTTTCATCAATCTAAAGAATGTTGATTTTTGTGATATATGGTTTGGGGATTAGGATTAATATTCAAAAGTTTTATGCTTTGACAGCCATGAATCCTAGCTCCATGAACCTCAACACTGTTGAACCACTTACTGGTATCAACTATAAGAAATGGAAACAAGATCTAGAGATTGTGCTAGGAGTCATGGATTGGGATTTAGCACTCAGAACTGAAGACCCTCCTATGCCGACAGATGGGAGCACATCCAGTTAACGATCCAAGTATGAAAAATGACAAAAATCAAACAAGATTTCCCTGATGATTATCAAGAGGAGTATGACTGATGTGGTTCGTGGTGGCTTCCCTGATACTACGAATGCCAAAGACTTTCTTGCGTCCATTGAAGAAAAGTACAAAGAGTCTCCAAAAACCGAGACAGGTAATCTCATGAACTCACTTACCACCATGAGATATGATGGCATTGAGAGCGTACGTGAATATATCTTGAAAATGATGGATGTTGCTGGAAAGCTTAGGGTTCTTGAGGTACCTATATCTGAAACATTCCTTGTGCATGTGATAATGAACTCATTACCTGATAGCTGCACTCAACTGAAAGTATCTTATAATGCTTTGCGTGAAAAATGGGATGTGAATGAGTTAATTGCTATATGTGTAAGTGAAGAAGAAAGGATGAAAAAGGAGAAGTATGAAAAGGAAAGGGATGAGTCTGTCAATCTCGTGCATGGTGCCTATAAAGCACACAAACCTTCTGTTGTTGATGTTACCAGAAAAGAAACTACCAAAAGGGCTCCATCTCCTACCAAAATGAACTTTAAACCTAACAAACCATCGATTTTCAAATGCTATTTTTGCAAGAAAACAGGTCATATGAAGAGAAATTGCCCAAAATATAAGGCTTGGCTTGCTAAACAAGAGTCAAAGAAAGGTAAAAATATTTTTGCTTGTTTTGAGTCAAATTTGATTGATATACCTAGCACTGCATGGTGGCTTGACTCAGGCTCTTCTATTCATGTTACGAATTCATTGTAGGACTTCATAACAAAGAGAACACCAAATAAAGATGAAGTCAAAGTCTCTGTTGGCAATGGAAGAAGAGTTGAAGTCGAAGCTTTAGGAAGTGTTAGGCTAAAGTTAGAATTTGGTTTTTGTTTAGAATTGGAAAATGTCGTTTATGTACCTTCTATGAGAAGGAAGTTGATTTCAGTTTCAAAGCTAGTTATGTTGGGTTTTTGTTTTACTATGAATAATATTGGCTTCAACATTTTTTATAAATCATCTCAAATTGGTTCTGGTTCCTTGAGTGATGGGATGTTCCAAATAAAGTTAAACTTTGATGAACACGTTTTTAACATCCAAAATGGGAACACCAAAACTCAATCTTCAAACCTATGGCATAAGAGACTTTGCCATATTTTGAAACAAAGAATGGAGTTGCTTGTTAAAAATGACATTTTACAATCTTTGAATTTTAATGATTTTGATTTTTGTGTGGATTGCATCAAAGGTAAAATGACAAATAGTAGGAAAGAAGGATCAACTAGAAGTAAACAAGTCCTAGAAATCATTCACACAGACATTTGTGGTCCTTTTCCAACGCCTACAATAGAAGGAAACAAGTACTTTATAACCTTCATTGATGATTTCTCAAGGTTTTGTTTCATTTATTTGATCACTGAGAAATCCAAAGCTTTTGAAGTTTTCAAAATTTATAAAAATGAAGTTGAAAATCAATTGGATAAGAAAATAAAGATGTTAGGTCTGATAGGGGTGGAGAATATTATAGTAGATATACTCAAACTGGTAGACATCCTGGAGCTTTCGCACTATTCTTGCAAGAACATGGGATTGTAGATCAATACACTACACCAGGAACCCCCGAGCAAAATGGGGTTGCAGAAAGAAGAAATAGGACCTTAATGGACATGGTAAGAAGCATGATATGTAGAGCTAATTTGCCAAGTTCTTTGTGGGGAGAAGCTATGAAGACTGCAAATTATATTTTAAATAGGGTGCCATCAAAATCTGTTGAGGGTACTCCTTTTGAGCTGTGGACATGAAGAAAACCCAGCTTGAACCATCTTCATGTTTGGGGTTGTAGAGCAGAAACAAAAGTTTATAGTCCTAACAACAAAAAGCTTGATCCCAAGACCATAAGTTGTTTTTTCGTAGGGTATGCAAAAAGGTCGAAGGGTTTCAGATTTTACTGTCCTAATTACACTTCCAAAATAGTTGAAACTGGCAAGGCAATCTTCTTAGAGCATGACATCGATACTAGTCCTGGGACTGAGGTTGACACATTTGTATTTGAAGAAAAAGAAAATGAAATCGCAGTCCAACCAATGGAAACTGAGATAAGCAAAGCAGCTCCATTTCTTAAAATTGATGGGCAAATGGAGGACAGTGAAACTGATGCATGTGATGAGGACCACGAGGTTGATGCAACAGTTCTAGAAGTGGTAAATAATGATCAAGTTACCACAACAATTGAGGCAGGAGCACCCACCATAGGTCAGCCACATCATATATAAGAGGGCAACATCGACACCACCACTAATTTCATAAGATCAACTAGGGTCAGGAAACCTACGAAACTAGAAGATTTTGTGTACTTTGCTGAGAGTGACATTGATTTATCAGAATTTAACGACCCTAAAAGTTTTAAAGAAGCAATCTCAAGGCCAAATGCTGACAAGTGGATAGAAGCAATGAATAGTGAGCTGACCTCAATGGAAAACAATCGTGTATGGGAATTTGTTGAACAGACAGAAGAAATGAAACTCATAGGAAGCAAATGGGTTTTCAAAACTAAAAGGGAGGGTGTTGACTACAAAGAGATCTTTAGTCCAGTTTCAACCAAAGATGCTTTTAAGGTTATCATGGCTATGGTAGCACACTTTGATCTTATTTTGCATCAAATCGACGTGAAAACGGCCTTCTTAAATGGGGATTTGGAGGAATGTATTTTTATGAGACAACCAAAGGGGTTCAAAGAAGAGGGGAAATATAACTTGGTCTGCAAGTTGAAGAAATCTATTTACGGACTCAAGCAGGCATCGAGGCAATGGTACCTCAAGTTTCATCAAGTGGTAAGAGAATATGGTTTCACTGAAAATCTTTCTGACAACTGCATTTATATGAAGGTTAGTGGAATGAGTTTTATTATTTTAATTCTTTATGTCGATGATATACTGCTTGCCACTAATAGTCAGAGTTTATTAAGTGAAACAAAGTCTTTTTTGCAAAGAAATTTTGAAATGAAAGACTTGGGAAAGGCAACGTATGTCTTAGGGATTGAGATCAAAAGGGACAGGAGGAGAGGTTTATTGGGACTATCGCATAGAGGGTATATAGAGAAAGTTTTAAAAAGATTCAACATGTCCAATTGTGGAACTACTGAAGTGCCGATTTCAAAGGGAGAAAAGTTGAGTAAGTTGCAGTGCCCTAAAAATGATTTGGAAAGAAAGAACATGGAAGATAAGCCATATGCTTCCTTGGTAGGAAGCCTATTGTACGCTTAGGTCTATACAAGACCTGATCTTGCATTCACAATAAGTGTACTTGGGAGGTTCCAATCGAATGCTGGTGAAGCTCACTGGAATGCAGCAAAGAGAGTGCTGCGATATCTTCAAAGAACTAAAGCACATATGTTGGTTTTCAGAAGGACAAATGAATTGGTGTTAGAAGGATACAGTGGTTCTGATTTTGCTGGATGTTTGGATGATCTTAAATCTACATCAGGTTATGTTTTCTTGATGGCATGTGGAGCTGTTTCTTGGAAAAGTGTAAAGCAAGATACAGTGGCTGCTTCCACAATGGTAGCTGGATATTTATCTTGTTGTGAGACTGTTAATCAAGCTGTTTGGTTAAAGAATTTCATAATGGGACTTAAAGTTATTGATTCAATTGCAAGGCCAATCCAAATCTACTGTGACAATAATGCTGCAATATTCTTCTCCAAGAACAATAAGAGATCAGCTGCAACCAGGAACTTGGACATTAAGTACCTCATTGCGAGAGAGAAAGTTGTGGTTGGGTTAGTTAAAATTGATTATTTGGAGACAGGTTCGATGATTGCAGATCCTATGAACAAAGCAGTGCCCAATGCGGTGTTCAAGAAGCATGTGATGAGCATGGGAGTGCTGGATGATTTTGATGCAGTGAATTAGTGGGAGCCAAGTATTGATTTCTTCTTCTGCAAGTTATCTAGTTCTAAATGTTTTGAATATTAATAATAAAGAACAATTAGCTAATAAAGTGAAATGCTGAATGGTTGTTAAAGTTTTCCTATCAAGCTCAGCAATTAGTTATGAAAGTGCATGTATGTTTATAATGCAGGATGGATAATGATTCTCAGAATTGTTATAAAGAATAAACAACCTGAAGACTTCACCTTTAAGTATTTGGAATTGATTGTTTTATCAATCTTGTGGAGGACCAAGTGTAAGATGCGTTACTCAAATACATGCAGACATGTCTTACATTAAATTACATATCTTGTTGGAGTTTAATGTGTTATATAGCTTCATTACAGTGACTGTGGGGACAATGCTTCTTCAGTGGGAGTGTGATGCCCTTTGGTTCTTTATGAATGCTTATTAATGACAGGAACTTGTAATCGAGTTTAGCTGATATTAGTCTCTTGGCCAATCAAGTATTATTCCACTTCTGTAAGTGTTCATGATAAACAAGTATTAGCTCTAGTGGGAGAATGTAAGTTCTATAGAGAGCAAACACTTGTTTATCGTGTAAAAGTGTTTTGGAATAATAAGGAGACTAACATTAGCTATGTGGAATGGCTTATCAGAAGTTGTATAATAAGGATAATAGCCTCAAGCAATCTCGATAGAACTAGGACTTTATTATCTGATATGTTTATTAGAGTTTTCACGGTGATAAAGATAGTTTGATAAAGATTACATAATGGGAAGTGTCCTGATTGAACTCCATCGTTTATGGTATAAAGCTAGGGTCCCTGCGCTCTCACAAAGACACAAGCTTTCAGATACTCAAGCCCCATTGATTGAGCCTTGTATCCAGTAGTGCAGAGTTGCAGAAGAACCCCTTAACTCAAGCAATAATGTCTTCATCAGGTGAGTGGTTAATTTGGTATCGTGATTTAGTTTTTCATAAGTTATACTCTAACAAGAGGGGGTAGATGGAAGTTGAGGAATCCGCCGCTCGAAAGTCGAGTACGAAGTCATGCGAGGACAACATTTGCGGTTGTTACGTAATCTGGCGTATTGGCTGATATCTGGAGGTGCTCTTCCCCAGCCCAATGCCCAAAATCACAGTTAGCCCCAATTTTCTCTCCGATGAGCATTCTTGGTTTGTTGAAAAGAAAAACGGTGTCCTCCGTGAATTTCCTTCCAATTTTTTTTGAGGAATAATAGAAAAAAAGTCCTCTGTGTGAATATTCTTGGTTTGTGATGTTTTCTTTTTCCCATTTTTCATTTTAAGTTTTAACAACAATTATTTTGTAAATTTTTTTAGAAAATTATTATAGGCGGACATATTATCCGATGCACAGATTAATCTGACACAGCATCAAACGCCCGACTAATTTAGTCAGTATTATCCGATGACTATTTATCCTATCCGACTAAAATAGTCAGTACAGTCCGAGCTGCCAAACGAGGCCATATGTGTCTAAAGCTCTTCTCAAACCAGAGACCAGATACCTAAAGATGGAAAAGCTTATTCTCGCATTGGTAACAATAGATAGGAAGCTCTAATCTCACTTTTAATCATTCCGAGTCGTCTACCTCACCGGATACCCAAAGATGGAAAAACTTATTCTTGCATTGGTGACAGCAACTAGAAACCTCTAGTCGTACTTTCAATCATTCTGAGTTGTCTACATGACCGAGTATCCACTCTAGTATATCCTGCACACTCCAAAAGCATTACCTAGAATCACCAAGTGGACCATTGAGCTAAGGCAACATGAAACCTTTTATCAGCTCAAGACTTCGATCAAAACCCAAGTATTTGCGAACTTTGTAGCAGAATTCATCTCGGCTAACCAAGATGTCTCATCCTTCACAGATTCGCATAAAACAATCAAGAATCCTTGTCTGTGGAAACTCTATGTGGATGGATCGTCAAACGTGAATGGAGTAGGGGCATGAATGGCTTTGATTATGCTGGACAAATCCATACTTGAGCAAGCCTTGAAGCTCGGATTTCATGCAAACAACAATGAGCTGGAGTATGAAGTGTTGCTCACCGGACTTAGGGTATCAATGATTCTACAAGTCAGATAACACTCAATCCACTACGATTCAACGATAATCGTCAATCAAGTTAAATAAGGTTACGTTGCTCACAATCCCATTATAGAGCACCATATGACCAAGTCAAAGGCACTATTCGAGGGAATCAAGATGTAAGAGATTTAGCAAATCCTAAGAACATCATGATGATGCATTAGTGACCATCGCATCCATTGTCCACTACTCACTCCAACGAACAATCCCCTTTGACTACCTTGGCACCCAAGTGTTCATGAGCTGAAACCAGAAGTAGTTGCTACTTTTGGCACAAGAAAGAATTGGATAGACGAGATCATTGATTACATACAAGATGAGAAACTTCTTGAAGATTGCCACTTGTCTAGGAAATTGGTCCAAAATGCTTCATGGTACACTGCATTCGTGGAAGACTTTACTGACGTTCCTATTTTGGACCTTATACCTTGTGATTCACTCAAGAGATGGGTTTACAGATCCATAATGATATCCACTCTAGCATATGCAAGAATGACTATGGTGAGAGATCTCTCACACAAAAGCATTAACGGCTGGATAATATTGGCCCAACTTGAGATGTGATGTTTTTTACTGCGCTCAAACTTGCAACAATTGCTAGAGGTACACACCAGTGAACCCTCAACATGCATAAAAGCTTAGCACTTTGATTGGGGTATGACCCTTCATGCAATGGGGCATCTATCTTGCAGATAAATGCTTTGTCTGAAAGTAGCCACATATTACTTCTCTGAGTGGATTAAAGTAGAGCCTTTGTCCTAGATTACCGACACATCAGTTAAATGCTTTGTCTGAAAGAAAATCCTTTGTCGCTTTGAGATTTTGATAACCATACTCACAGATAATGAGTCACATATTGGTACAAAAAGCTTGAAATCCATCATATCACCTCTACTCTGTGGTACTCCCAAGGCAATGGTCAAGTGAACGCCTTAAACAAGATGATTTTGCAATGTTTGGAAAAGAGACTTAAGAAGAAAAACAAATGGCCAGAGAATACCTAGAGTTTGTGGGCATACCATACAACCATTTGAAAAGTAACTGCAGAAACTCTATTCTCCTTTGCCTATGGAACAAAAGTCATCATTCCAGTCCAAGTGACAGCAATGCTAAACTTGTACGCTGAAGAACGAAACGATTCGTAAAACACTAGGCTCCTCAAGTCTAACCTCGACTTTGCAGAAGAACGTAGGGAATGCGCCCAAGTCTGACTTGCTGTCTACCAATAACATATCGTACTACAACAATGATGCCAAACCTTGAAGTCTTCAAGTTGGAGATCCTGTTTTAAGGGAAGTCTTTGAGAATACAAAAGTACCATAAAAAGGTAAAGCTCAGAGCGAACCGGGAAGGACCATATAAAGTCGTCGGAGTAGGAGGTAGAGGAACATATAATCTGCAACATATGGATGGAACTCCGATTACCAACAGATGGAACATCGCCAAACTCATGCAGATTTCAAATACCGCAGTCTGTGCGAAAATAAGTCCATGGAGAACTCATCCTTAACACCCTATAATAAGCTGATTCGTTAAAGATGATCCCCATGTAGACATATATTGTATTATCTTTTAATAGAATTACACAAGTGATTTAATTCTCCTTTCCAGAGATATATAAGCAGTCGTATTTGGATTCCCTAGTCAAAATCCTTGTCAAACAATTTATTTGGAGGCCGAATTGCAAAATACCTTTTGCCGTATACAATTGTCATATTTCTTTTCATACAAGGAAATTTATCAAGAAATCATACCAATGAGCTACCATAATTTGTATCAAACTCATTATTCATATGAGTCGAAAATAAGACTTTTCTCTTATAGTAAAAAAAGAAAATTACCTGCTCGTAATATCAATAACACCATTGTCATAGTTGTGTTGTATGTAAAGTTGTTCTCTCCCTGCGTATGTGGGTTTTGGAACTGACAGTACCTTTAACCACTCATCTAAATCGGATCATGAAAGTGGCTTATTAGTAGGGGTGGAAAAAGTACCCAAAATACCAAAACCGTACTATATCGAAATTACCGAATCATTCGGTACCCAAAACCGAACCATAACCGAAACTTTTGGTACGAAAATCGATATGGAATATGGTTTTGTTCGGTAAGACTGAGCCAAACCGATTATGTGTGTGTATATATATATATAATTTTTATATTAAATATAAGATTCTAAATTATTATAGCCCGGATTGATTGAGATTTCATCTCAACTGTTGAATTAAAATGAAATCTTATTTCCCACTCGACTCTTCACTCTTCTCTTCAATCCTCAGTCTTCAATCTTCATCTTCACTCAATACTCTCTCTTGATTTCTGTCACTCTCTCGACTCCGGCCACCTGAGCGGCTGAGCCACAACCACCTGATCTCAACTCCAGCCACACCCACTCTCTCTCTCTCTCTCTCTCTATGTTTCGTAACAGCGACTCTCTCAACCTTTCTCTCTTCTCCTTTAATTCGTCAAATTTAATTAGGGTTTCAAGTTGAGATTTGAATTCGATTTGGGGAACCCGAAATTGAATAACAGTGTCAATTAGTGGATTCATAGGTGAAATAAGGTTTCAAACTTTTGATTTGGGGGAACTAAAATTATGAGTTTTGATTTATGATTCGAATTTGATTTGGGGATTCTGAAATTGAATAAGGGTTTTGGGAATTAAGGGTGGAATTAGGGTTTTGAAAATCCCCTAATTACAATTAATGCTTGATTTCTTTGGATTTGGTTTCAAATTTTCTGCTTTTTGTTGTCTGCAGATTTGGGATTCGGATATTTTGAATTAAAATTAGTGGTTGCTTACAATTGTCTTCCATCTTCGAATTCCGTCTCCGATTCTGAATTGAAAAACTGAAATTATTTCTATAATACCAAGTGGGAAGTGTTATTGGCACTCCAAAAATCTCATTCTACACTCCTCACAAGTGTATTTTACTTTCTAAATATATAAAGTTTGGAGTGTAGAATGAGAATTTTAGAGTGCCAATAACAATTCCCATACCAAATTTCGAAAAAACAATGGATGCATTTGTTGTAAACTTTCCTAGTTTAAGTGTGATTGTGTAAATTCTAGATTAGATTTGGTTCTAATTATTCTTTCCTATATGAACTTGTATTCATTGGGGATAAATGATTATCTTCTCTTGCTTATTTCTATAAATAAATGCATTACGTAGGAGGGAATAACACACACATTTCCCTACGATTCTACAAACACATATCTCTCTCAATATCTCTCCTTGCCGCCGGCCCCCTTCTCCTTGTCAGATAAAATAGGCTACAACACGTTATCAGCACGCTCCTACTGCTGCGCTTAGGAATCTGATGTGGAAGTTTTTCTGCATCAAACAAGTTCATCCATATCATCACGCAATTAGGTTCTTTCAAAACAACGGTTTTTATCTCGATATTTTTGTAGCCCTGATATCATGAACATTCACCATAATGCATGACCCAACTTTACATTTTTCGAATTTTAGATTCTACATAAATTGTGTATGCATTATGTTCATAATTGTTGAATTATGTGAATTTGATATTGCCATGAATTGCATCAAATATATGTACATGCATTAAACTATTGAATTGAATTGAATATGCATATAAAATTAAATTGCATTGAATTGAGAGAAAAAAATAATAATTTTGAAATCGAAAATCCTAGGGGTTCCTCGAACCCATGACCCCCGACACCATTGGGCTCACACGAGCCCACCATAGGTTGCGAAGTACCGGAGGAAAACCCTTGCTCCATCTGTGAAGATGCCTCTTTGGCATCGAACCCTAACCCACAGCACCATCCGCAGTATGCTACGGCTTCACAACCGTCAGAGACGATGGGAAATCACGCCTGCAGGTATGATTGGGACCTCGCCATCGTCAGAGACGATGGGTTTTTTCTCAGAAATCCGATGAACATTGAAGAAATTCTTCAACGGATTCCTCGAATCCTCACCGTTCTCGAACCTTCCCGACGTCGAAACCTAGGTTACCGTCCATGATTTAAGTTCCCCAGTGAACCCACAAGCTTCGCCGTGCTGTGACCTCCGAGGAAAGTCGCCTGAAGTGACGTCGACGTCTCTCCCGATTATGTTCCAACACCCAGCGCCCGTTGGGCTTGCTGCTGCCATATGTTGTCCTGGCCCAGATCCAACAACCCATTGGGTTTTCTGTTGGACCTAGCCCAATGATGGTACACGGTGTCCCCCCATGTTGCATCACATGTGATCTCGCCCCGTCTGGGCCATCTTTTTGGGCCCGACTTCCTTTGCAAACCAGTTTTGTTGTTATTGGGCCTGCAGCCCACCATCACCTGGGGCCGGATCCACCCGAGCCTATCCCAGCCCATTCTTGGGCTTGGGTCGCACAACTTCTATTTACTTAGCCAACTCGTGGGCTTTGGTCCAATTTTTGGGCCTCGAGTTTAATTGCCTAATTATTTTAGGCTCAATGGGTTTTATATTTTTTCACCCACACTTTAAATTCGGCCCGGAGTCCAAATAATTAATTCAATTATAATTATAGACTTGAAGTTCTATTTGCATATTTTCTTGTTGCATATTTCTGTATATATATTTGTGTTTGCCTGCAGGAACATATGAACCTGAAGTTCATAATTATTTCGAAACCTGAAGTTTCTAAAACATGCCTTGTTTGAAAACCTGAAGTTTTCCTTAAAAGCGTCACCCATGAAAACCTGAAGTTTTTCATGCAAATTTAAACCAATACATGTCTTTTAGAACCTGAATGTTCTACTCCTATGTGAATGGATTGAGTTTTTCTCCATTACACTAACCACATCTTGTCCATCTATTTTGTGATAGGAACATGTCGAATTTGAACAAACTCAACTTCACTGCTTTGGAGGTCTCTGGAAGGAACTACCTCAAGTGGGTCCAAGATGTGAAGCTCGACCTCCCTGCAAAGAACTTGCGTCCTGCCATTTAAGATGGGACGGACAATCCAGTTGGTGAAGCTGAGAAAGCCGCTACTATGATCTTCATCCGAAGACATATTCATGATGCCCTACAAACCGAGTACCTTGCTGAGGAGGATCCACGAGCACTATGGGTCGGTTTGGCTGATTGTTTTGATCACCACGAGCAAGACATGACTGGCAGCATTTGCGCTTCCAAAACTTTAAGTCTGTGAATGAATATAATTATGAAGTTTGCCGAATCCATTCACTTCTCAAGTTTTGTAATGAAACTTTGATCGAAGAAAATCTCCTGGAGAAGACCTATTCGGCATTGTCTGCTACTAATATTGTCATGTAGCAACAATATAGAGCTCAGAAGTTCACTAAGTTGTCGGATTTGATCTCTGTTTTACTTATTGCTGAAAATATAATCAACAGTTGATGAAGAATCATCAAGCTTGACCTATTGGGGTGATTGTTGTACCTAAAGCACACTATAGCATGAACCAACGCCCAAAACGCCAAAAGAAGTGTGGTAGGGGCGGCTAGAAGCCACCCCGTCAAGGTCAACATAGCCAAGGCCTATATAAGGGAGGAAACAAAGCCCAAAACAACCCAAACCTCGCTCTGAAGGCCCTAAACTTCAAGAATAAGGGCAAAGCACCTGAAACCATAGATGCGGATATGTGCTATCGCTGTGGTTCAAAGGACCATTGGTCCCGTGTTTGCCGAGCTCCCCAGAAGGTTGTAGCTGAATATCATTCTCGTTGTAAGAAGTTTGAATCAAACTTTGTGCAAGTGGACGAACTAGAGAGTACAAAGATGAAGGTTTCTGACTTTCAGGAGGATACCACCCCTTATGGAAGATTAGAATCTTTGACATAAACTATTTTTTTAGTTGAAATAAGACATTGGGGCTGAATTCCCGAGTAGTGGCCGATCCTTCCTTGTTTTTGGTTAAATTTTGAACAATTTTCCTTTATGTTTGGATTATTTGTTGGTGATTTGTTTTTGGATATTAAGTTTTTAATTAATTACCATCCTTGAATACATAAATTATTTTGAATGGATATTTGTTTTTAGAACTTTTATGCATGTGACCAATTCAAATTAATCTTTCATTCTAAGTATGACTAGTGGGGAAGTTAATTGTCCAACAAATAGTGCAACCACATACACCGTTTTGCGTGAACACATCTATTTCACTAACTTCATACCTAAGAATGCACCTCTGACAACCCTCTCAGGCCCATCCAACCTGATCGAAGGATAAGGTAAGGCACGTAGTTGTCCAATGGTCCAATCTTGACCATTGATGAGGCACTTTATTCTCCACGTTCTGGAAGAACGTTCTTGAGTTTCAAGGACATTAGAGATAACAATTACCATGCTAAAACCCATGTAGAAAATGGAGTTAAACTTCTGTGCATAACTTCCTATGAATATGGCTAGAAGCATATTCTAGAGAAGATGGAGCACGTAGAAAATGAAGTTGAATTTCTGTGCATAACTTCCTACGAATATGGCCAGAAACGTATTCTAGAGAAGATGGAGTGTATCCTGAGTGGTTTGTATACTACGACCATACACCCCATAGAATACCACTATGTGGCAGACCCTACCTTTGGGACCGTGCATGAAATTACACTTTGACATGACCGTTTGGGACATCCTGGACGAATAGTGATGCGCCGTATCCTCAAATCATCATAAGAGCATACATTAACCTGAAGTTTGTATTCGATTCAAGGAATTGCATGTTAAACATGTTTAATGGGAAATCTTATCACTAACCCTTTTTATGACAAGATTCGTTCGAATCCTCCCATTTTTCTACAACGGATTCAGGGAGACATTTGTGGACCGATTCACCCTCCCTACGCACCATTAAGATATTTTATGATTTTGGTTGCTGCTTCTACACGTTGGTCACACGTGTGCTTATTGTCCACAAGGAACGGTGCATTCTCCAAACTGTTGGCTTAGGTTATCAAGCTCAGGGCTCACCATCCTAATTATTCGATCAAATCTATTCGATTGGATAATGCTGGAGAATTCACATCTAAAACTTATGATGACTATTGCATGTTGGTTGGGGTTGAAGTTGAACATCCTGTACCCAATGTTCACACCCAGAATGGCCTGGCAAAGGCATTCATTAAGCGCTTACAACTGATTGCTCGATCGTTGGCCATACATACCAAGCTCTTGATCGCTACTTGGGGCCATGCAATATTGCACGCAACTAAGTTAGTCAGCCTGAGGCTTGTTGCGACATAACCATATAGCACCCTTCAATTGGTTACCGGATACGAACTCGACATATCGCATCTGTGCGTTTTTGGTTGTGTGGTCTATGTGCCTATTTCACCGCCTTTACATACAAAAATAGGGCATCAGCAAAGGATAGGAATCCATGTCGGATATGATTCTCCTTCAATTAGTCTGAAACTGAATTGCAGCGTATATTAGATCTCCAGAGCATAGCTCAGAGCATGCCAGATGCTTTCACTGATCAAGTGTGAGTGACAAGATCACATATTCTAGCTGCGAGTGTGCAGCAAAGATGGATGTACCAAATGTACGACGGACTTCCCTCATGGAGGCTTGGGACACCAACTTTGGTGATCCACGTACTTTAGCGGCTAGCCAATCATCTTCCCCTACACATAAGCGTGGCTAACCTCTTGGTTTAAATGATTCACACCCCTGGAAGAGGAAACCCATGACACAAGGCCCTGAAGAACCAATTGTGAATCCGATTATCGCTTACTCATTCTATCCAACTCATGAGAAAATTCTAGATTACGGAAGCATCCTTGAAGAGACGAATCCTCCTCCCAAGAATCGTGAGATTTCGGTCTATTATGCTAGCTTAGATGATGCGTAGTGTATAAATGAGATAATTGTTGATGATGCATTAACATATGCAGTAGCTACTGAGATCATGTTGAGTGATGACATTAAATTGTGTTCTGTTGATGAATGTTGACATAGAACTAAACTGCACACGGCATAATGCTCTTTGCCTGCACGAGCCTAAATTATGCACGGCACAAAGCTCCTCGCTCGCACGAGCCTAAACTGCACACGGCACAAAGCTCTTCTCCTGCATGAGCTTAAACTACACACGACATAATGCTCTTTATTTGCACGAGCTTAAAAGGCGACACTCAAAGCTCATCGCTTGCACGAGCCTAAACTGCACATGACACAAATGCTCTTCGCCTGGATGAGCCTAAACTGCACGGCACAATGCTCCTTGTTCGCACGAGCTTAAAAGGTGACCCTCAATGTTCCTCGCCTGCACGAGCCCAAACTTTACAAGGCACAAATACTCCTTGCCTGCCTGAGCCAAAACTGCACGGCATAATGCTCTTTGTTCGAACAAGCTTAAAAAGCGACACTCAATGCTCCTCGCCTGCACGAGCTTAAACTACACATGGCACAAAGCTCCTCGCCTGCATGAGCCTAAACTACACATGGCACACTACTCTTTGTTTGCACGAGCTTAAAAGATGACACTCAAAGCTCATCACCTGCACAAGCCTAAACTGCACACGACACAAATGCTCCTCGCATGCATAAGCCTAAACTACACGGCAAAATGCTTCTTGTTCGCACGAGCTTAAAAGGCGACACTCAATGTTCCTCCCCTACACGAGCTTAAACTCCACACGAGACAAATGCTCCTCGCCTACATGAGCCTAAATTGCACGGCACAATGCTCCTAGTTCGCACGAGCTTAAAAGGAGACACTCAATCCTCCTCACCTGCATGAGCCTAAACTACACACGGCACAAAGCTTCGTACCTGCACAAGCCTAATATGCACATGACAACAATGCTCATTGTCCGCACGAGCTTAAAAGGCGACACCCAATGCTCCTTGTTTGCACGAGCTTAAAATGCGACACCCAATGCTTCTGGCCCGTAAGAGTATAAACTGTGTATGGAAAAATCACCATCAAAATCATCATCAAAATCGTTAAAACCATCAAAACAATCCACCACTCCTTTGAACTATGTCATGACTTGATCCCTCCTTAACCGAGGGTACGTAGGCAACTTGAAGCTTCAAAACTTCAAGTGCAGTCACATCATCAACAAAAACACAAACACCTTGAAGAATAAAGAGCAAATTCAAAATGTGAATACTTTATTTTTTAGGAAGAATTTGACCACAAAGCCTTATTACAAAATGAGCAAAAGCAAAGAAGGCTTAAAGTACAAAAAAAAAAAAAAAAAAATGGAAGACACTACTTGAGAGCTATGTCCCTAAAACTACAGTGATGATCTTCAAGCAAGCCTTCCAAAGCCTTCAAAGTCTCTACATCGGTGGGAGACAAAGTGGGCATTTCCATGGCCGCGCCTTTCTCTTGCTCTAGGCTTGAAGCCTCCTCTTGATGCTGAGAAAGTGTAGCTTCCTGTTCCGAGAGAACATCTTGAAGTCGTGATGCTTCGGTTTCCAACTGCTCTTGCTTACGCGCCAACGCTTCTAGACGTGCTTGGACGGAAACCAAAGAAGTCCTTGTATCTTGATAACTTTCCAAAGCAGCATGCTGAGAATACTGAACTTGGGCAATTGATTAGTCTATTGCCACAAGCTGTTGAGCTTTAACCTCTAGACTTAACTTCTTCGAGGAAATAACATGCAAGGAAGAATACTCAGTCGAGGCGGCCATAAGTTAGGCAATCTTGACTCTGAAGAGCGAGGAATCAACATTAAGGTTGTCAATAGCAGAAACAAGCCTCAACAAGTCCTCCTTGAGCAACGCAATGTCCTCCAATGGGCACTTCGCAATCCTCTTCTCAATGTGGCTTTTGATGTCTATAGTTGTGCGAAGGCTGATGCAATGGATGAGCTGCTTAGTGCCACTAAGGTTCAGCCCTCTAAGAGAAATCTCAAAGCTAGCTGGCAAAGGTGTTGGACACATGGCAGGCTCTTGCATACCTTCACCTACACACGACAAACTTGGGCAACTTGGCAGATTTGGAACAAGCTCTGCACCAGGTGGATCCCCAATCTCCTCGTATATAGGTAGATTGCCTCTAAATAACATCTCCATAAAGGAATAAACGCATATGTTAGCCAAGTCAAAAGAGCAAGAGGGCTTAGCCTAAAGAAAAAAAAGACAAAAAAAAAAAAAGGGTGTTAGAAACAAAAAAAAGCTAAACCAATAAAAAACAGAGGAAATCACAAGAAATAAGGAAATACATACATCTTTCTCAAGTAACACACTTTCTTCTTCTTATGATGGAAATTAACGTCACTATCATCCATAACACCTTTAAGCGGTCGCTTGTTCAAAACCTGTTGATGCTGCTGCAAAACAAGTTCACCTCATGCGAGTCAACCTCGTCACCAGCCTCTTTAGAAGCATCTGAACAATGAAAAGACAAATATGAGCGTTGAGGAGCTAAAGCTGCAGGTTTATCTTATAAAGGAGAGGAAACTCGCAGGCAATCCTCGGCTATTGCGATGAGAAAATTCCTTCACGCTAGGAATAACCTCGTCGTAAAACTTACCCTGGATCGGCAAGCCTCTTATTTGTGGAGATCCCAAAGTGAAATTGACATCTCCCCTTGAGTTGTGTGAAGTGTCGCTAAACACCAATGGTCAAAGAACGCATGAAAGACGGAAGGATGTCGATCATAACTAAACAAAGATACATACACAACATGATAAAGGCCCACGTTAGTAAGCACATCTTTGGATCGGCTCAAGACATCTTCAAGTCATTCCCAGTAAAACTTAGCAAAGATGGCTTCTCCAGTAGTCGACAAAGTGCTATTCCAAGTAATAGCTTCGCTACGAATGCAATCGCCAAGAAGCTCAAACAAAGCCGGTGGATTGTCACGAACATGGTGTGAAGGATTCAAGATAAGAATCCTTGACGGACACACCTTTTTCTTCGTATTTGGTCGACCAAAATCTGTCACCTCCTAAGATGCGTCAGAAGACCTGAAGGAAGAACAAGCGCCTTAGGGCCAGTCAACGGCGCACAAAGCTTCAACGTCGTTCCCCTATCTTGCGAATTACCTTCCTTTGCAAGAATGGTGATGATATTGCTCTTAAAGCACTTAAAAAAAATACCATGATAGTAACAAAACAAACAAGGCAACAAAAGCACAAGTTGGGACGACAAGAAAAAAGAAAAAAAAAATTGCTTCGCTAAAGCAAAAGACATGCGAGACAAACCTCGTAAGCGTTGAAGGATGACGATGACAAAGTCACAACGATGAAAAGAAATCAGCCATAAAAGCTTGAAGAGCACGACAAAGAGGGCAGCTACAAGACGGTCCTTTAATGCACACTACAATAGCAAAGAAAACCAAAATGCTACGCAATCGCACTATGCAAACCCGCAACGATTATGTAAGCAATTTCTTGCACTACACGGCAAAGAGGGCAACTACGAGATGGTCCTTCAACGAATGCTACAGTAGTAAAGAAAACCAAAATGCTACGCAATCGCACTAAGCAAACCCGCAACGATTACGCAAGCAGTTTCTTGCACTGCACGACAAAGAAGGCAACTACAAGATGGTCCTTCAACACAAGCTATAGTAGCAAAGAAAACCAAAATGCTACGTAACCGCACTACGCAACCTCGCAGCGATTACGCAAGCAGTTTCTTGCACTGCACTACAACGTCACCACTGAGGGAAAACTGCGACCAAAAGGCACTACACAGCTTAAACCCGCTATAGTCTTTTGCACAGCACCACACGATAAAAGTGACGCACTACAACAAGCTCCAAGCAAGCAAAACCCACAGCAAGCAAGCAACAAAACCCACGGCAAAGCATAGCAGCAAGCACACGGGAATGATGTGAATTGTGAAAAAAATACACACCCACTTGTTCTATAAATAGGGGTTAATTGCTTCCTAATGCTATAAGGGAAATACACACCCAAATAACAAAAGGAAAATCAAAACAAGGAAGCACATTCCAACCAAAAGAAGGAAGCAAATTCCAAGCAAAAAATGGCAAGTTTTAGCCAATTTGCGCAAGCAGGACGTTTTTGGTGATAATTCGAGTTTCCAGAGGAGTTTTGATGCAAGACCAATTGGAGAAGGAAGCTAAGAGGCTGATGAAAGTTGTGTCAAAATTTTATAATTTTCCCTAAAGCCAAACGTTCCAGTTTTCAAAGTTAATCCCATAGAAGTTGTTTTCCTGTCAGGATTGTGAAGCTGTGGAAAAACGTCCCATATTTTTTTCAGAATTTTTCAGAAGAGAAATCGACCTCAACTCTGCGTGCAAGTCATATGACATGTTTCCCAAACCATGGACAAATCTTCAAAAGTTTCCCAAAACAAAAGGAAAGGGCTTCAAAATTTCCAAAACATCAAAGGAAATACCCCTCATTGTCGTGGACAAGAAAAGGGAAAGGAAAAACATGAAAATCCTAGTTACTCAAGGACAGGTATCAAAGCTTTCCAAAACCTTGAAGGAAAGCATCAAAGCTTTCTAAAACATTGAAGGACTAGCATCAAAGTTTTCCGAAACCTTGAAGGAAATCATCAAAGCTTTTCCAAAACCTTGAAGGAAATCATGAAAGCTTTTCAACACTTTGAAGGAAATCACCCTCATTGCCGAATTTGAAGGAGATTCCTGCCCAAGGAACAACAAATATTTTCACCTACAACCACAAGAAAAAAATTCAAAATACACCAAATGTATTTTGTCAAAATTATGGAAAAATCATTACGCACAATAAGTATGTGCTGATTTATCCATTTCAAAAATTTCTTTCAAGATCAAGCCTCTACGGCCCTTGAAGAATTTTTTTTATTTCTTTCAAGATCAAGCCCCTACGGCCCTTGAAGAAAAGTTTCACTTCTTTCATGATCAAGCCTCTACGGCCCTTGAAGAAAAATTTCATTGCTTTCAAGATCAAGCCTCTACGTCCCTTGAAGAAAAATTTTCACTTCATTCAAGACCAAGCCTCAACAGCCCTTGAAGAAATGTGTCGTCCAAGAAATATGCCTCAACGGCCCTTGACAAAATTTATCATTTCAATTCAAGAAATATGCATTTACGGCCCTTGAAGAAGCAAGCTAATTCAAGATCAAGTCTCGACGACCCTTGAATTAGAACATTCACATTGCAGGACTTCAAAATACGTTTTCTACATGTGACAAGCACATGCCTACACTCTCCTTGAAGTGGGGGCATTTGTAGACATATAAATTTCATTTCATACAAAAGGTGCATCACAAAGCTACACGTGGCATATGACTCATCACAAATGGACAAGTCATCAATGACATGTGGCACAAATCAAGCAAAGGAAGTGTAAAACTTCCCCAAAATTTGGCTAAAGGAAGAAATCCCCCTTAAAATCGGCAAGGGGCCCAAAATCTCTCAAAAAGGGGGAAAGAAAGCCAAAGCATCTTCACAAAATAAGGAAGAATTAAAGATTGCTCACAAATAGGCAACAAGGCCTATAACTTTCTGCCAATATGAAGAAGGTGGCTGAAATTAAGACACAAAATATGCCTAAATTCTCCCATGGATGAATCAAGACACAAATCCAGGCTAAATCCATCCAAATGCATGGCTTTGGAAGTTTATAAATACAAGGTCCCGAGGCACACATAGGGGTCGAAAAATTGCATATTGAGAAGAACCTCTGCATAAATCTTTGAAGACTAATACACTACCAAAGCTCTCTTCGAAGAACGTACAACCAAAGCCAAAGCTTTCTTTCGACCAAAGCCAAAGCATTCCCTTGAAGAATCAACAATTACTTGTGCTGATTCCTTCAAGACTTTGTTGCAAGCTCAAAACTTGTAACGACGTTCAATTCAAGATCAAGTCGCCAAGACCCTTGAATCAACAAAATCCCACATCAACTATACCTTTGCTGCAACTTTAAGGTGAAGACTATCCACACGTTGTTTCAAGATCAAAACTTGAAGCAATCGTTCAATTGTTCATTCGAGATCAAGTCATCGCGACCCTTGGATCAACAACCTACGCATCTACGACAAATTTGAAGACTAAATCAGAGGAAAATTGTAAACAGAGATTGTAACCTACAAATTCAAATCAATACAAATATACTTTGTACACATGTTCTTGTTTCATTTGTTACTAAATTTTCATGTTTGCAAATGTCCCTACGACGATTTATGAAGACAACACAACATGCATCAAACAACTCAAGAAGGGTTACATCAAAGGAGACAACACCAAGCACATTGCGTCGAAGTTCTTCTTCTCACATCAACAAGACAATCTGGCCGACCTCTTCACCAAATCACTGCTGAAGAAGACGTTTCAGAAGCCTGTTCATGGAATAGGTATGCGTAAACTTTCTGAGTTGTAACATTGCTAGTTCTCTTTGGAATTGTGTCAAACTCAGGGGGATTATCCTAAAGTATACTTGTTTGATCTTAATGGACTCTTTTTCCCTACGATTAGGAGCATTTTTCCCACTGGGTTTTTGTTACCTAACTAGGTTTTAACGAGGCACCCACTTGGGTTGGCCATATCCCTGATGATGTCTCGTAGATGTTTCTTTTAACTTTGCATTACTCACACATTTTTCCTTAGACTATGGATTTTATCCTTACTTAGGTTTTTGCCATAGCCTTAGAGGTTTTTAGTGAGACTTCTTTCTGCAAGTTCCTACCTTATTGAGAATAATGTTGTTCCATAGAATCAGTGCCAACGAGTCGACTTCCTCAACTTCTGCATGATGTTGAATCTACCTTGAGTATTTACACACTCAAGGGGGAGTGTTGTAAACTTTTTGATTGTGTAAATCCTAGATTAGATTTGATTCTAGTTATTCTTTCCTATATGAACTTGTATTCCTTGGCGATGAAGTATTGTCTTCTTTCCCTTATTACTATAAATAAAGGCACTACATAGGAGGGAATAACACTCACATTCCCCTACGATTCTACAAACACATCTCTCTTTCAATCTCTCTCCTTGTCACCGGCCCTTTTCCCCTTGTCAGATAAAATAGGCTATAATAGCGTTTCAGAATTTACGCGTCGTTTCCAAAATTCGGTTCGGTTTTCTGACTAACATTTCGGTATGGCATTTATACCGAAGATTTCATTGCCCAACTTATTAGTACCTGATTTTTCCACCGTTGGGCGTCAAATCGAAGAACAAAAAAAAAGGATAAATGGGTTGTTTGACGAGAATGAAACGTGGTAGGACTCTGCTTCTTCAATCGGGGAGTACGGTACTCCAGTACTTCGAGGAAATATTATGCGCCCACTCTGGCCAAGGCTATGGAAGGGAATAGGAGATCACTGAGCATATTGATTGCTGGGTGGACGATGAGATGAGGCAGTCGCTTGACCAAGAGTTCACGGAGATAGAGGTCAAGGAAACCTTGTTTCAGATTCACCCTATGAAATCTGCCAGGCCTAACGGTCTTCCCCCTCTTTTTTACCAGAAGTTCTGGGATATTGTGGGAGGGGATGTCACTGTGACGATCCTGTCCTTCCTCTCATCTGGGTGATTACTCCGAAAAGTGAACTATATGTACGTCACCTTGATCCTGAAACAGAAACAACCTATGGGGATGGCACATTTCCGGCTTATCAGCTTGGCAAATGTCTTGTACAAGATTACCTCGAAGGTTCTTATAAACCGCTTCAAGCCCATTATGCCTTAGATCATTTCTTAGAACCAGAGTGCATTCGTTCCCTGGAGACAAATCTCGGATAATACTACCCTGGCGACTAAGATTGCACACTGGATAGGGAGAAGAGAGAAGGGAAATAAAGGCTACATGGCACTCAATCTGGACATGAGCAAGGCCCATGATAGGATCTCTTGGTCTTACCTTCGCTCAGTGTTGTGTAAACTGGGATTCTCTAATCATTGGGTTAAGCTTATCATGACCCGTGTCTCGACGGTCTCCTACACATTTGTCTTAAATGGCTCTCCAACCGGATATATTCATTCTTCTTGTGGGCTTAGGAAGGGTCACCCTTCCTTTTTCTTCTATGTGTTGAAGGCCTGCCGACGATGATAGCACGGAAAGAAAGGGACCACCCAATCCATGGTATTGAGATTTCCTAAGCTGCCTTATCGGTTTCCCATTTGCTATTTACGAACGATAGCATGCTCTATGCCCGGGCGACTAATGATGAGTGTTTTCACATACTGGGGACTTTGAAGGCTTATGAAGTGGCATCTAGTCAGTTGGTGAATCTCTCCAAAAACGCAGTGTGCTTCAGCAAAAATGTGAAGATGGATTAACACGAGGCTCTTGTACAGGTGTTAGGAGTGGCTAGGGTCGACCAACATGACAAATACCTTAGCCTCCCTACAGTGGTGGGGCGGAACAAAGGCGCTTGTTTCAGCCATATTAAAGAATGGCTTTGGAAATGATTGCAGACTTGGAAAGGGAAGCTACTGAGTGTGGCAGGCTGCGAACTCCTTGTCAAGGTGGTTGGTCAATCTATTCCACTATATACAATGGGTAGCTTCCCACTCCCCAAATATTTTTGTGATGACCTCAACCGGATGGTTGCTGAGTTCTGGTGGAACGGTGACTCGAAATCAAGAAAGATCCATTAGGTCTCATGGCAGAAGCTATGCCTCCCCAAGGTTGAAAGAGGGGTTGGGCTTCTGAAATCTGCATGCATTCAACCTTGCTCTACTGGCAAAACAGGGGTGGAGGTTGATCCATGAGCCGGACTATTTGGTGGCTAGAGTACTTAAGGCAAAGTACTTCCCATCTTCGACCTTGCTTGATGTTGTGGTCAAGAAGGATGCCTCGTTTGGATGGAAGAGTATCTATGCTCAGGATGTATTGATCCAGGGCTCACGATGGAGGGTAGACAGTGGTGACGTTATTGACATCTGGAAGGATCGTTTGGTGCCTCTCCCATAGTGATTCCAAATCTTCTCGCCTAAACCCCCAAACTGTGTGTTAACACGAGTTGAAGAGCTAATTGATGATGCACAGTGGTGGAAATCATCGTTGGTTCGCTCCATTTTTTCAAAGGTTGAGGCCACCACTGATCTTTCTATCCTTCTTAGTCTTAGAAGGTCGGACGACTTGCTAATCTGGCACTATGATAAAAATGGGGTATTTTCTGTCAAGAGTGCATATCATGTGGCACGATCTTTGGTCTCCTCCCCCTGGGACTCTGCTTCATCTTCCTTTCATGAGTCCGGTTATGGTGAGACTTGGAAGAAGATCTAGGCAGCACGGGTTCCACCAAAGGTTAAAATTGGTACGTGGAGAATGGCTCTTGACATAATTCCCACACGGGTTAACTTGAGCAAGCACCGAGTCGACAACTATCTCTTTTGTGTTTTGTCACTACTACAAAAGAGGTTATCACTGGCGGTGGAACAACAGACAAGAAACCCCAATTACTATCGAATTTTTGGTAAAAATCTGACATCAAATCGTGCAATGTCGGATTGGAGAACCGACGCCGTTGCTAGCATCACGAAAAGGGTATTGACATCGGTTAGTCCCCTTAATCCGCCACCAAGAAGCAAAGTAATATAAAATAAAAAAAGAACAACATCGTTGGTTAAAAGCGACGTTGAATTCTGACATGATGACGGTCTTAACTGACATCAAGCAACAATTAAAGAATTAAAATATCGAACCTACTGTCGGTTTTAACCGACATTACAAAGATATAAATACATAAAATAATTATTATGCTGTCGTCCATAAGCGACACCAAATATATTAATAATATAAAAAAATCTGTGTCAGTTTTTAATTAATAATAATTAAAAAAAATTATATAAAAATAATTCCCATCATATGTCAATGAAAAAACAAACAATTTTAAGCAAACTTCATATTAAAAATAAGATTTCTACTAACTATATATTAACATTAAAATTAACTACAATTATTAAAAATGTACAACCTCATACAAATTTTTTCCGAACTCTTGCAAAAGATTTTGAACCGGTTATGCTTATTTTTTTCAACAGTCTCTTGAAAAATAAAAGAATTTATTAGACAAGTTTCAAGGTATAATAAAATAAATCAGGAAACGTTTGCCTTTGTTTTTTCTTTATTCTAGTATGCCACGATTGGAATATTTCTGTAATCTCTAACCTCTGCCGCTACTTGTTTTGAAAACACACTAGAATTATCACTAATGCATTTTCCAGACGAATCAAATGAACAAGGCTGTTCTTTCCAATTCAGAATTGAGGGTCCGCGTCTTTGTTGAGTTGATCCTTATAAATACAAAAAAAACAATTAAAAACCAAGAAACAAAAATAAATTTCAATTTAAGCATAAAACTAGTTAGAATACAAAACAGAAACTAAAATTAATAATCATAATAATTTAAAAATGAACCACCTTTGAGCTTGTGACAGCCTGTCCTGAAAAATAATCTATTTTGTCTTCAATTGCGTGGAATGACGATTTTTGCCCTTGAACGTTAAGTTGTGATGGTGTGTTTGAGCTTAGGTTTTGGACCAATCCATTTTCTTCCTAACTTTTTAAGCCCAATTGGAACTTAAAATTTTATTTGTTTTGTTTGGTTGCCTAAACCTGGACCACACACACACCCACACAAACCCGTTGACCTCTCTCTTTCTCTCTCAAATTTTTCTTCCATTTCCGTACAACTGTATGGACAACTTCTCAACCAACTTCATCACTCACGGATTGAAGTTGTGGAAGTCATTTTCATGCTCCTTGCAAGCTTAGGAGTCAAGCTATAGCTTTGGTTGGATGTGAGGACTTCGGAAACCCGAGAACCATAATCTCCGGTGAGGTGCACTGTGACTCCGTCGTGATAACGAAGGTTTCATCGAGTTCTAAGGTCATAAGAGGTCTTAAAACTTCTTCATGAAGTTTATAGAAGAATTTTGTAGTGATTTAGACGTTGGGATTCCGTTGGTTTTAGGACCCCAAAGTGGTAAGGATGTGTTCTTCTCGTCATACGCTTCAAATTGGTACAAATTTTATGAATTTTGGTTGAGAAATGGATGAGATATTAAGTTTTGATTTTTTTTCAGAAACCAGCGATAACAGTGGTGGCCGGCGCCAGACTCCAGCGATCCAACGAAGATGGAGGAGAATATTCCGTCAAAGTTGACGGAATATGCTAACGGCGTCAGTTAAAAATAACGGTATATTCTATTATTAAACGGAATATTCTCTAACGCCGTTAGGGATTCCGTGTAGCGTGCCAAGCACGTGCCTGCGCATGGCCGCGCGTGTAGCCGTGCCTTGGCTAGCGCGTGAGGGCGCGTGGGACATAGGAATTTTTTTCTAAAAATATGGGGATGTTCCTAAGGTTGAGTAGGCCTCGGTGGTATATTCAAACACCCCATTTGAGCAATGTATGAGAATTTATTACCTAGTTTTGTTTATGTGCTTTAGAATAACGTTTATATAGTTTTTTCGCATATAGGTGAGACCTATCCTGATGACGAGCGCAGTCAAGCAAGGCTCGGGGGTTACGACCCTTCCACATATCAGTGAGTGGGCTTTTGGTTTTAAGTATATATATACTTGGTATTTTCCCCAGAAACTTTAATTAAATGGTTTTATATGTTGAAATGCCATGTCAAATGCTCTCCATGTTTAATTGTGCATTAGTATGGTTATATATATTGTTGTTCGATGCTGCGGACGCTCAGGTAAGCTTCAGGTGAGTATATTAATGGTAATGATGGTAGTGAGTAATTGTATTGAGATGCATTTAGAGATTGTTATCTTGCACCCCGGTGTTAGTGCTCCGCCCGAGGACAGAGCCTAGCCTTCGCGCGATCGTTCACCTCCAGCACCACACACTCACTTTGGATCCAAGGCAGGTGCCAGCCTGTCGTACAAACCACTTTAGGTGGTTCCGACTCGTAGGTGACTTGCGATACTTCGCACAGCCTTCACGTGACCGTAGCACGTGAGCGTATTTATTTACACCCAGTCTGTCGTACAGACCACTTTATGTGGTTCTGACTTGTGTGCAGAGAACTAGTTGATGAGTGCTAGATCCAGCCGTACAAGTCACGTTAGGTGACTCCAGCTGACGTACCATCTCTTATTGATTTATTTCACCTGACTTACTTATTTCCTTGCTGAGATATTTGACGTGGCATGATTATGGATTTGCTATCTTTAACAGGTTTTGAGATATATTTATATGCATGCTATTTTCTGGGAATTATACAGGTTTTACGGCGAGGGGTTATTTACTTTTGATAATGAACGATTTTGAAAAGCTTTGTTTTTGCCCAGTCACACCTTCTGTTTTGCGCCCCTCCAGGTTCTAGTTAGGAGTGCTTGTTGGTGGCTTACGAGGTATTCACGGCAGCTCTGACAGATTATCACTAATGTAGGACCACCTTTGGTATTGTATAATTAGTATTCGTCCTGCTGGACTGCACTTAAGCTACTTATGCTTTGATTATGTGTAATTATACCTGATCAGCATATTTGCACTTAGGTTTCCTTAGTATAAATTAGTTAGCTTGGTTTTTATTCATTTATCTTCCTTTACATCCTTATCATTTCCGCATTGCGCACATGGCTACGTCACCCTCACGTGACGGCCAACATGCCTCTATTTAGGCCGGGGTGTGTCAGTTTGGTATCAGAGCCTAGGTTTGGCAGTCCTGCATATCTTGTGAATATTCTAATTATTTTGGTGTCTTCTGTCAGAACTATGCCGCCTCGTAGAGAGCCACGTCCTTCAGCTGAGCCTAGTTTCCCTGATATTGCTAAGTTAGGGGAAGCTATAGATAATGTTATTCAATCTTCGTTTCGTCCTCCCCAAAGGACTCATCTGGAGACTGTGTATAATTTGAAGTTGAATCATTTTATGGGTAGTGAAGGGTCTGAAGGAGCAAGGAGATGGATTAATCATCTTGAGAAGACCTTCGGTTTGATGCATAGACAGGGGAATCTTCCGGATGATAGGTGGGTTGAGAGGACTACCTAGTTTTTAGGTGAGCAGCCTGCATCTTGGTGGAGACATGAGTCTTATCAGTTATCACCAGAGGAAGCTGCTGATTGGGAAATTTTTAAGCAATTATGTTAGAAGAGATTCATTCCTCCAGAGTATATAGATCGCAAGAAGCAAGAATTCCCGCACCTAAAACAGGGAAAGATGATGGCTAATGAGTACTACATGAGGTTTACTGATTTATTTCGCTATCACTAGAAGGTTGCTGCTAATTCGATTGAGATGCTTCGTCGTTTCAGGTTGGGTACTCGAAAGAAGTGGCGTTCTATGATGACCACGACTCCCTGTGCTACTTATCAGGAGTTTTATGAGATTTTGTTACGAATTAAAGATTTAGAGAACATGCCCAGTGCTAGTGACGAAGAAGAAGAAGAAAAATGTGGTAACCAAAAGAAAAATAATAAAGATAAGGATCAATCGTCTCAGGGACCTCGTAAGACTCAAAGTTTTAAAAGAAGTGGTGCTAGTTCCAGTTTTTCTAGTGGGGGTATGAGTTCCACTGGTCAGATGAGAGGTGATAGATTTTCTGGAAGTCCTCGTTTTCAGAGGCAGAGAGATTCTGGTGGTTCGTTTTGTCGTAGATGTAATAGTAGACATTTTGGGAAGTGCAGGCAGGGTAGTAGAGGATGTTTTACATGTGGTCAATTGAGGCATTGGGCTATGCATTGTCCTCAGAATTAGCAGAGGCCCCAACTGCCTTCTTTACCACCGCCAGTTCCGATCCAGCAGGTTTCAGGACCTAGTGGTTATGCCCAGACGAGTCGTGGCGGTGCTTATCATTACTAGGGTGATGTAGCTCCTTATTTTGCAGGGCAGTATCAGTATCCACAAGATCCATATTATCAGAGTGGTTATCCTCAGTATCCTGAAGGTTATACGTCGTACCCTCCCTATTCAGCTGGTGGGTCTTAGTGGTATAGTGGAAGACAGTCCCAACAAGTGGAGGTTGCTTTTAGCAGTGCAGGATCATCGAGGCAGCCTAATCAACCAGGCCAGTGGCGTAGTGTGCAGGGACGTGGTAATCATGCTAATAGAGGTCGTGGAGGAAGACAACAGGCTCAGGGGCGTATTCACCACATGACACTGCATGATGCTCAGAATAATCTTGATTTGATCATGGGTACGTTGAATATTCTTGGTCATTTTGCTAGAGTATTAATTGATTGTGGTGTTACGCATTCTGTTATTTGCTAGAGTATAAGTTAGAGTTTGCGATGCCTAGAGGGGAGAAATGTTATGTTAGTTGTGTTTATCCAGGATGTCCTGTGTTAGTGGAGGATATAGTTATGCCAACTAATCTCATGGCTCCTGCTGAATGGCTTCTGCTGAATTAAGAGAATTGAAAATCCAGTTGCAGGAATTAGTTGATAAGGGTTTTATTCAGCTTAGTACTTCACCCTGGGGAGCTCCAGTTTTATTTGTGAGGAAGAAAGACGGAACTTTGAGGCTATGTATTGACTATAGGGAATTAAATCGGGTAACAATTAAAAACCGTTATCCATTGCCGCGTATAGATGATTTATTTGATCAGCTTCAGGGCGCCTGTGTGTTTTCTAAGATTGATTTGAGGTCTGGTTACTATTAATTGAAGATTAAAAGTGAAGATGTTCCTAAGACAGCTTTTAGGACTCGATATGGTCATTATGAGTTTCTTGTGATGCCATTCGGGTTAACTAATGCACCTGCAGCTTTTATGGATCTAATGAATCGAGTATTCCAGCAATATCTATACAGGTTTTTCATTGTTTTCATTGATGATATTCTGGTGTACTCTAAGTCTAAATCAGAGCATGTTTGACATCTCACTTTGGTGTTGAAGAAATTGAGGGAACACCAGTTGTATGCTAAGTTTAGCAAATGCCAATTTTGGCTAGATCAAGTGGCATTTTTGGGACATGTTATATCAGCTCAAGGTATTTTGGTGGATCCTCAAAAGGTAGCAGCCGTTGAGAATTGGAAGCAACCGTGAACCGTCGCTGAGGTACGGAGTTTTCTTGGCCTAGCTGGTTATTATAGACGATTTGTTAAAGATTTTTCAGTTATTGCATTACCACTGCCGAGGTTGACTAGGAAGATGTTAAGTTTGAGTGGGATGATAATTGTGAGCAGAGTTTTCAGCAGTTAAAATATTGTCTCACTCATGCACTTGTTTTGGCACTTCCAGATGATAGTGGTAATTTTGATATCTATAGTGATGCTTCCTTGAATGGTCTAGGTTATGTGTTGATGCAGCATGGTAGGGTGATTGCTTATGCTTCGCGATAGTTGAAGCCTCATGAGATGAGTTATCTTACTCATGATCTTGAAGTAGCAGCTATTATTTTTACCTTGAAGATTTGGTGACACTATCTTTATGGTGAAAAATGTAAGATTTTTACAGATCACAAAAGTCTTCAATATCTTTTCACTCAAAGGGATCTTAATCTTCGACAACGAAGGTAGATTGAATTGCTCAGTGATTATGATTGCACGATTGAGTATCACCCTGGTCGTGCAAATATGGTGGCAGATGCACTTAGCAGGAAGCCTCAAGCAAGAATTAATGCTTTGTACGCTTATCATGTTCCTTTTCTTACGAATTTGAGGTCTACTGGAGTGAAGTTAGGGGTGGAAGAACGAGATTAAGCTTTACTTGCTACTTTTCAGGTCAGGCCAATATTAATTGATCGAGTGCTCGAGGCTCAGATGAATGATGAAGAAACCCAGGAATTAATTCAGGCAAGAAATGATGGGAAAAAGAAAGATATAAGGATTAGAGAATCAGATGGCATGCTTATGTAGGAAGGAAGAATGTATGTGCCGAATAATGCAGAGTTAAAGAAAGAGATTCTTGATGAAGCACATGTATCGGCTTATGCAATGCATCCTGGAGGTACTAAAATGTATCATACCATTCGACCATTTTATTATTGGCCGGGTATGAAAAGAGAAATTGTTGAGTATGTGAGTAGGTGTGCTATTTGTCAGCAGGTCAAAGCTGAGAGGAAAAAGCCATTTGGATTGATGCAGCCACTTCCCGTTCCACAATGGAAGTGGGAAGATATTACCATGGACTTTGTGTACAAGCTTCCTCGTACACGAAGTGGTTATGAAGGAATTTGGGTGATAGTTGATCGATTTACTAAGTCAGCGCATTTTGTTCCAGTGAGGGAGAAATATTCTTTAAGCCGATTAGTTGAATTGTTCATATTGAAGATTGTTAAGTATCATGGAGTTCTAGTTAGTATTATCTCAGACCGGGATCCTAGGTTCACTTCTAAATTCTGGGTGGCATTTCAGGAGGCTCTTGGTTCGAGGTTACTTTATAGTATGACATATCATCCTCAGACAGACGGACAATCAGAGAGGACTATTCAAATGTTTGAGGATATGCTGAGATCTTCGGTATTGCAATTTGGCGACGTCTGGCATCCGCGGTTAGATTTGATGGAGTTTGCATATAATAACAGCTATCATTCGAGTATTGGTATGTCACCTTTTGAGGCACTTTATGGCAAGCCTTGTCGTACGCCTTTATGTTAGTCAGAGGTTGGTGAAAGACTTTTGGTGGGCCTTGAGATTGTAGATGAAACTACTAAGAATATTTAGGTAATTAAGTCTAACATGAAAGCAGCCCAGGATCGTCAGAAGAGTTTAGCAGACAAGCATGCCACTAACCGGGTGTACAAAATTGGTGATTGGGTGTTTTTGAAGTTATCACCATGGAGAGGTGTAGTGCGATTCGGGAAGAAAGGTAAGCTAAGTCCTAGGTACATCGGACCGTATCAGATCATCGAGAGAGTCGGTGAAGTGGCTTACAGGCTTGAGTTGCCTCCAGAGTTATCTAAAGTGCACGATGTTTTTCATGTCTCTATGCTTCGTCATTGTATCTTTGATCCATCACATGTGATAACTTCTCAACCATTGGAAATTAATCCAGATTTGACTTATGATGAGGAGCCAGTGACGATTTTGGATTGGAAAGATAAGGTTTTTGAGGAATAAGACCGTGCGCTTGGTGAAAGTGTTGTGGAGGAATCACTCGGTGGAGGAAGCCAACTGGGAGACAGAGGATCGTATGAAGGAAATGTATCCACGCTTGTTCTATGATTATTAGTGGTTTGTATTAGTCTATGAAATTTCGGGGACGAAATTTTCTTAAGGGGTGTAGATTGTGACAGTCCGTCCCGAAAAATAATATATTTTGTCTTCGATTGCGTGGAATGACGATTTTTGCCCTTGAACGTTAAGTTGTGATGGTGTATTTGAGCTTAGGTTTTGGACCAATCCATTTTCTTCCTAACTTTTTGGGCCCAATTGGAACTTAAAATTTTATTTGTTTTGTTTGGTTGCCTAAACCTGGACCACACACACACGCACACAAAAACCCGTTGACCTCTTTCTCTCTATTAGATTTTTCTTCCATTTTCGTACAACTGTACGAACAACCTCTCAACCAACTTCATCACTAGCGGATCAAAGTTGTGGAAGTCATTTTCATGCTCCTTGCAAGCTTAGGACTCGAACTATAGCTTTGGTTGGACGTGAAGACTTCGGAAACCGGAGAACCATAATCTCCGGTGAGGTGCACTGTGACTCCGTTTTTATCGCGGAGGTTTCATCGAGTTCTAAGGTCATAGGAGGTCTTAAAACTTCTTCACGAAGTTTATAGAAGAATTTTGGAGTGATTTGGACGTCGGGATACTCGAGTTCCTCGAGTTACAGAGGTGGCCAGATTATCGAGAATTTTTTGACGAGATTCTGTTGGTTTTAGGACCCCAAAGTGGTAAGGATGTGTTCTTCTCATCCTAAGCTTCAAATTGGTACAAATTTTATGAGTTTTGGTTGAGAAATGGATGAGATATTAAGGTTTGAAATTTTTCCAGAAACCGGCGATAGCAGTGGTGGCCGACTCCGGACTCCGGCGATCCAACGAAGAAGAAGGAGAATATTCCGTCAAAGTTGACGGAATATGCTAACGGCGTCAGGTAAAAATAACGATATATTCCATTATTTAACGGAATATTCCCTAACGACTTTAAGGACTCTGTCTAGCGTGCCAGGCACGTGGCCGCGCGTGTAGCCGTGCCTTGGCTGGCGCATGAGGGCGTGTGGGACATCAGAATTTTTTTCTAAAAATATGGGGATGTTCCTAAGGTTGAGTAGGCCTCGGTGGTATATTTAAACACCCCATTTGAGCAATGTATGAGAAGTTATTACCTAGTTTTGTTTATGTGCTTTAGAATAACGTTTATATAGTTATTTCGCATATAGGCGAGACCTATCCTGAGGACGAGTGCAGTCAAGCAAGGCTCGGGGGTTACGACCCTTCCACATATCAGTGAGTGGGCTTTTGGTTTGGAGTATATATATATATATATATATATATATATATATATATATATATATATATATATATATACACTTGGTATTTTTCCCAGAAACTTTAATTAAATACTTTTAAATGGATTCGCTATCTTTAACAGGGTTTTGAGATATATTTATATGCATGCTATTTTCTGGGAATTATACAGGTTTTACGGCGAGGGGTTATTTACTTTTGATAATAAACGGTTTTGAAAAGCTTTGTTTTTGTCCACTCACTTCTGTTTTGCGCCCCTCCAGGTTCTTGTTAAGAGTGCTTATTGGTGGCTTACGAGGAATTCACGGCAGCTCTGACAGATTATCACTAATGTAGGACCACATTTGGTATTGTATAATTAGTATTCATCCTGCTAGACTGCACTTAGGCTAGTTATGCTCTGATTATGTGTAATTATTCCTAATCACCAAATTTGCACTTAGGTTTCCTTAGTGTAAATTATTTAGCTTGGTTTTTATTCATTCGCTTCCTTTACATCCTTATCATTTCCGCACTGCGCACATGGCTACGTCACCCTCACGTGACGGCCAGCATGCCTCGATTTAGGTCGGGGTGTGTCAGAGCTCTTCTTCTTCGAATTGGAGTTCCTCATACTGTTGATCTTTAAAATGGTGATCCATAACAAATGGGGAAGGAGAAGAGGGAAAATTGGAAATGAGGAAGAAAGGGACGCACAGATGAAATGGGGAAGGAGAAGAAGAAAGACTGAAATTAGGGGAGAAATGAAACACATATGAAATGGGAAAGAGAAGGGTTTAAATATGGGTACTTAGTTGGCGTTGGTTTAAACCGACATTGATTGACTGACGTCGAATTAAAAGTACATGGCGTATAATTAAATGTACATGGCGTCGGTTAAAACCGACGCCAACTTGACACACTTTCTGACACTCTTTATTGAAAATATGGCGTCAGTTTAAATTAATGTTGGTGTCGGTCTTAACCGACACCAACTTCTGACACACTTTTTGAAATTCACGTATTGTCGGTTTAATGAAACTTGCGTTGAATTAAAAGATGATAGTGTCGGTTAAAACCGATACGAAGTCTCTCCATCCATTTCCTCGTGCAAAACAAGCGGGAAATTTCCCGCCTAATATTTCAAATTATCTGACCAATGCCGTCGGCTAAAACAGACAACAGACTAGTTTAAAAAAAATGTTTAACCCAAAGAAAAAAAATAACTAGCTCTTTGTTTTTGTGTTATCCCATATAACATTTTAAGATTTTAATAAATAAAATTTAACTTGAATAAAATACGTAATAAAAAACAGAAATATAATTTTATTATAAAATATCATCACATACTAATTGAAACATAGTCTAATTAATAGGCCCTGCAAGAGCTGCTTAATCTGCCAAGTGAACTGGGAGGTGCACCATAATATCAAAAAATGCAGGAGGGAATATTTTTTCAAGTTAACATAATGTCAATGCAATTCTTGAATTCAATTGCTTGAATCCTTCCTCAGACTCCTTCTTACTACACAACTGTCTGAAAATTTAACTCAACTCTAATAATACCATAGTAACAGCTTTAGGCAAAACCAGACGTATTGCAAGCGAGATAAAACATGGCAATCGTGACTTTTCAACCCATGTATTTTTCGTTCATTCACGTGCACCCATCGCAACAAATTTGATGAATATCCATCGGGGACCTGAATAGTAGACAACACTTTGCAAAAGGCAGTTTTTTTCTTCTCTTTTTGATAGGAGCATATTTATGCGACTTAGTTAGCTTGTTTTCTTGCATTTACTTAGTTAGTTTCTATTTATTATACTGATTTAAGCTATTTTCGTGTCTTTTCAGGTCTAAATAACAAAGTTGGCAAGAAAGTGCATTTTGGTGCATTTTAGAGCAGTTTTGGGCTTGGAATGGATAGCATGTGCAAGGAGCAAGGTGGATGGACGAAATTGAAGACCAAAAGATGCTAGGAACATGCTACAAATCTGGAGAAACAAGTTCAAGACAAAGAAGATAAGGAAAGAGAGAGAAACATGGAACATTATTAAGAACATTATCCATAACAGTATCCAAACCAACCTTATCTTATCCTGTCTTTACCTTATCCTATCCCTTTTCTACCTTGATTACAGCTGCAAGGGGGAATTCTTGTCATATTAGGACATGTAAAAGGGAGTTTTAACGAAAAGCCCACGGTACTGTTCACTTTAATGAAAAACCACATTTTTACACTAAAAAGTCAAACCTGATACTATTCACTTTACCCTTTATTTTGTTCTTATCATTAAAACTTAAAGTTTTCAATCCCTTTTCATTAGTTTTCCTCATGTAAAACCTGATTTCTAGAGGACTTAAATCTCTCCTACAAAGGTGGCACCTCATTCCTTTCTAGAAGACCTTGTGTTCCTTCTAGAAACCTGACACAACATGTTCTTTCTAGAACCCTATTTTGGTGCCGTACCTTAGCCTTTCTAGAACCACTTTTCCTAGTTTGTGCCGCACCCTATATCCTTGTTCCTGATGGTTTTTGATGTGTAATCCTTTTTCCCCTTGGTTTCTGCCAAACCCTAACCTTTTCCCCTAGGATTATGCAATCCTTTTCCCTTCAGAAATTGTGCATAACCCTAGCTATAAATATATATTTCTGCGGCATAATTCACCACCACCCTCTACCATCAGATCACCACACCACCCGTACATACAAGAGCCTAAATTTAGAGAAAGATACCATTATGACGTAACAAAGAAGGAAGGGAGAAAGTTGGAGTTGTGACTTGCCATTCAATCTTTGGAGTGCTGGAGCGTTTCTGGGTTCTTTTTATCCTTAGTTTTAGTTCAATGTTTGTTTTAATTTGGTTTTATGTTTTCAAAGACATGAGGAACTAATTTCTTTATAGTTGGAGGTGAATTCGAAGCCATGATTATATGTTTTACATGAACTGGTTACGTCCAGTTATTGTTTCTTGAGTCTTGAATGTGATTTGCTTATATGAGTTATCCAAACTTGTTTATGTATGTAGACTGAGGGTCGACACTTAATTTGCATGCATGAATTTGATGCTAGAGTATAAGGGAGTTTCACCTAATCGTTATGAACTTATTTTCACAAGTAGTGGAAGTCACTAGTCATGATTGTGTTAAGTAAATTCTAGGCAGGAGTATCATGCTTTTCATAGTTACGAATGCTTCGTCAATGCTTATGGTTTTCAAAGAACTTAATGACCTTTGATATGTCTTTCTATCATACTTTTCATAGTTAGGGAACTTGATAAGGATAATTTGGTTGCGATGCGTATTCCATCCAATTCAATGAGTTAAGGAAAATCTGATGGTTAATTTGTGCTATCACGGTTAACTTGGGGTGTTGTCATTCATAGTCTAAAGGAATAATAACTGGAAATTGGTTTGTATGCATATGTCATGTGTGGAGAAGGACCCTCTAACTAGCCTTTCACCCTTTTCAATTCACCAAATTCGTTTTTATAAAGTGTTTTATGCGAAGTTTCTGTTTTAAGTTTTAAATTCGTCAAAAACAATCCCCCTTTCATTGAGTCTTGTTATTTGGGTCAAAGTCTATTTTCTTTTAGTCTTTTAGTCAAGTTAAGTCTTATTTTCGTCGAAATCACTTGTTAGGTCTAGAGTGGAGTCTTTTTTATTGTTTGTTGTTGTTTTGAGTGTTTTGAGTCAGTTTTGAGTCTATAGAGTCTAATTTAGTGTTTTTAAGTCTTATTTGTGTTGATTAGCATCCCTAGTTAATCCCCGGTCTAGAACGATCCATACTTACATCTTTACTACAATTGTCAACAATAGGGTTTAGTTTGTGTGTCAAGAAAATTTTCACATCAATTTTGGCGCCGTTGCCGGGGATTAGCAAACTTGCTAATCTCTTTTGTTTGAGTCGTGTCAAAGTGTGTCCGTCTGTTTGTGTGTGTTTGTATTTGTCTTTGCTGTGACTTCTACTTGGTTGCTGAGTTGTTTTTGTTCCTTGTTTCAGGTACTAGTTTATGACTCGTAGTTCTTAACCTATTCGTGCAAACATCTTGGAGTTTGACGACGATTTGAACGAACTTTGAGAAGAAAGAGGAAGCAACCAGAACCTAATCCACCTAGTTCAAGTTCAGAGGCTGAATCTGAATTTGAAGAAGAAGAAGAAGAAGAAGAAGAACAAGTCATGGCAGCAGACAATCGTACAATCAAAGAACTTTCAGCCTCGGGGTTGGACAATGCCATGCCCCTTTGCATTCAATACCTCGTGGCTGCCCAAGGAAATACCGATGAGTTTGAATTGAAGTCTAGCTTGTTGCATCATATTCCCAAATACCATGGGCTATCCATGGAAGATCCAAACAAGCATCTTAAGGAGTTTGAAGTGGTATGTTCGAGCATAACACCCATCAATGTCGATGGGAACATTCTGAAGATGAAAGCCTTTCCATTCTCTCTTTTGGAAAAGGCTAAAGATTGGCTATACGAATTGGCACCCGGAACCGTCACTTCTTGGGAAAGCATGAAGCGAGCATTCTTAGAATAGTTTTTCCCAACTTCGAGAGTCATTCTCTTGAGGAAGAGAATTAGTGGCGTTCAACAAAGCCAAGGAGAATCATTTCCAACGTATTATGAGCGTTTTAAGACTTTAGTTGCATCGTGCCCTCAACATCAAATGAAGGAAGAACTTTTGCTTCAATATTTCTACGAGGGACTCCTTCCAATTGAGAGACAAATGTTAGATGCCTCGGCAGGGGGTGCTTTGGTTGACAAAACACCGGTGGCTGCCAAGATCTTAATTACAAACCGAGCCTTGAATGCACAACAATACGAAGGTGTTGGACAAAGAGACATCCCACGACAGAAGGTCCATGAGGTAGGTTCAATAGTTGAAATTCAATCTCAATTAGCTAACCTCACTATGCTTGTATCTCAGGTTGCCAAATGATGCAAGTGCAAGGAATTACACCAAGTGTGTGTGGAGTGTGCTCTATGCAAGGACATCTCAATAATCAATGTCCTCAATTGATAGAGAATAGAGGATGGGAAAGTGCCAATGCCATAGGTTATCAAGGCCAAAATCAGCAAATGAATGATCCATACTCAAATACATACAATCCGGGATGGAGAGATCACCCAAATTTCAAGTGGAGGAAGCCTCAACAACCTCAACAAGGAGGATTTTGACAGCCACCCCTCGGGATATATCAAAGGCCAATCGCACAATCTCAACCTCAATAACAAACAGCTCAACCAAACTCAGGTTCGCTATTTGATACTGATCAAGCTATTCAATTACTAACTTCTGTATCGCAGGGATTACAAAATCAAAATAATCGAATAGAAAATCAAGACAAGGAGATGAGTGACATGAAGAAGCAAATAGGGCAGATTTCAGAGTTCCTTGGGTAGTTTAGAGAACAAGGCAAACTTCCTAGTTCAACCGTTGTGAATCCAAATGGAGGCTTTGAAACCGCCAAGGCCATTACATTGAGAAGTGGCAAGGAGCTTGGAAATAACCCAAAACCATCCAAACAAGGCCTTAATGAGGATGAAAAGATGCTGCAAGTAGAAGAACAGGAAGCAAGGGTCACAGCAAGGGAAGACCAACTCTTACCGCAGCCCCCTAAGGCCTCAAAACCGTCCCAAACCACCAAGGTAAGTCCAAATTCAAATTTTTCTAGTTCTATTCAACTAAATGTGCCCTTTCCTAGAAGGTTTAGACAATCGAAGAAAGAAGAGAATGAGAAAGACATTCTGGAAACCTTTAGGAAAGTTCAAGTCAATATCCCTCTCCTTGATGCAATCAAGCAAGTTCCTAAGTATGCCAAATTCTTGAAAGAGCTTTGCACAACAAGGAAGAGGATTTCAAACAAGGAAGTGGTCCAGGTAAGTGAGAATGTTTCTGCGGTGTTACAAAGGAAACTACCACCTAAATGCAAAGATATGGGTAGTTTTACAATTCCTTGTGTTATTGGCAATACTAAGTTTGAACATGCTATGATAGACTTAGGAGCTTCAATTAATGTCATGCCTTATTCAATTTATGCATCTATGAACTTAGGAGAGCTTAAAAATGATGGTGTGATTATTCAATTGTCCAATCGTTCTAATGCATATTCGAAAAGAGTTTTGGAAAATGTTTTGGTGCAGGTTAACAATTTGATCTTTCCAGCGGACTTCTATGTGCTTGACATGGAAGATTCAGCCCATTCTACCCCATTGTCGATATTCCTTGGGAGACCTTTCATGAAAACAGCCTGCACCAAGATCGATGTGTTCAAATGGACTTTAACGATGGAATTTGATGGCGAGATTATTGATTTTAATATTTCTAAAGCTATGAAATACCCTCAAGATGATCACTCTTGTTTTTCTATTGATGTGTTTGATTCGTTGGCGCAGGATTATCTAGATTCGTTGGACAAAGATCCCCTTGAAACAACAATTGTCGAGGGATTAGGCCTAAAACCCAAATCTCCGATCCCAATTTCAATTCCCGTTTCTACTAATAAGTTGTTACCGTTAGTGATTCAGGCCCCGATTCTTGAACTTAAACCGTTGCCAAATCATTTGAAGTACGTCTATTTGGGAGACACAGAAACGTTGTCGGTCATAGTTTCTTCAACACTCACGACATTAGAGGAAGAAAAATTAATTTGGGTGTTGAAAGAGCATAAAACAGCCATAGGATGGACCTTGGCCGACATTAGAGGTATTAGCTCTACAACTTGCATGCATCGCATACTTCTAGAGGAGAGGGCTAAACCAATGCGAGAGGCTCAATGCCGACTCAACCCTCCGATGATGGAAGTTATGAAGAAGGAGATTATCAAGCTTCTCGATTGTGGAGTGATTTATCCTATCTCGGATAGCCATTGGGTTTCGCCGGTTCAAGTTGTTCCAAAGAAATCGGGAGTTACAGTGGTGAAGAATGCCGAGAACGAGCTTGTGCCAACCCGTTTCCAAACAGGTTGGCGATTTTGCATTGATTATAGGAAGCTCAACGCCACCACAAGGAATGACCACTTCCCTTTGCCGTTCATTGATAAAATGCTTGAAAGGTTAGCCGGTCATTCTTTTTATTATTTTCTTGATCGTTATTCGGGATATAATCAGATTGTCATAGCTCCGGATGACCAAGAAAAGACCACTTTCATGTGCCCCTTTGGTACATTTGCCTATCGTTGCATGCCATTCGGTTTATGCAATGCACCTGCCACATTTCAACCATGTATGGTAAGCATCTTTTTAGATTTCATTGAGAAGATTATTGAGGTATTCATGGATGATTTTAGTGTATTTGGTGATTCGTTTGATAATTGTTTGGACAATCTCACATTAATCCTGAAACGATGCGTTGAAACTAACCTTGTTTTAAATTGGGAGAAATGTCACTTTATGTAAAACAAGGTATAGTTTTAAGTCATATCGTTTCAGAAAGGGGAATTGAGGTTGATAAATCGAAAATAGATCTTGTACGCTACTTACCCTCTCCTACTTCAGTTAGAGAGGTTCGTTCCTTTCTTGGACATGCACGATTCTATAGGCTATTCATCAAGGACTTTTCAAAGATTTCCAACCCCCTTTGCCGTCTCCTTCATAAAGATGTGCCTTTCAAGTTCGATGAGGAATGTGAGAAGGCCTTCAAACACCTCAAGGAGATGCTCACTTCCGCCCCATCATTGTTCCACCAGATTGGAGCCTTCCTTTTGAGCTTATGTGCGATGCTTCCGATTATGCATTAGGGGCTATTTTGGGACAAAGAATGGACAAGCAGCCACACGTCATATACTATGCCTCTCAGACCTTGAATGACGCTCAATTGAACTATTCCACAACGAAAAAAGAACTTTTTGCTGTTGTTTTTGCTTTAGATAAGTTTCATTCTTATTTACTTGGTACTAAAGTTATAATCTACTCTGATCATGCAGCATTGAAGTACTTACTTACAAAGAAGGAGGCCAAACCAAGGCTTATTTGTTGGATGCTTATTCTCTAAAAGTTCGATGTTGAAATCCAGGACCAGAAGGGAAGTGAAAACGTGGTGGCTGACCACTTGAGCCGTATGGTGCATGAAGAGGATGCCGTGCCTATCCCAGAGACATTCCCAGATTAGCAGCTGCTGTCCATCGAGATAAGTGAGCCATGGTATGTCGATTTAGTTAACTATTTGGTCACTAAACAAGTTCCAAGCACTCTAAATAAGCACCAACGTGATAAACTTAAGAAAGAGGCTCATTTTTATGTGTGGGATGATCCTTATTTGTGGAAATGATGCGCTGATCAAATCATTTGTAGGTGTGTGCATGATTCTGAATTTCATTCGATTTTAACTTTTTGTCACACTTATGCATATGGAGGTCACTTTGGCACTCAAAGGATTGCACGTAAAGTACTTGAATGTGATTTTTATTGGCCTACTATCTTTAAGGATGCTAGAACTTTTTGCATAACATGTGATCGTTGTCAAAGAACCAGAAATACTGGTTCAAAAGATCAAATGTCGCAGGCCCCTATCTTTTGTGTTGAAATTTTTTATGTTTAGGGCATTGATTTCATGGATCATTTTCCTTCATCTCATGGTTTTGTTTATATTTTACTTGTGGTTGATTATGTTTCAAAATGGGTGGAAGCAAAAGCCACCCGAACTAATGATTCCAAAGTGGTTGCATATTTTATGAAAACTAACATATTTGCTAGATTTGGAATGCCAAGAGTTCTTATAAGTGATGGGGGTTCCCATTTTTGCAATCGAACCATTGAGGCGCTGCTCAAGAAGTATAACGTCACGCATAAGGTGGCAACACCTTATCATCGTCAAATAAGTGGGCAAGCCGAGGTTTCTAATCGAGAAATCAAACAGATCTTGGAGAAGACCGTTGGGCCAAACTGGAAAGTTGGAGCTTGCGTTTGAATGATGCATTGTGGGCATATCACACGGCCTACAAAACCCCAATTGGGATGTCTCTTTTTCGGCTCATCTATGGGAAACCATGCCATCTTCCGGTTGAATTGGAGCACAAACCACATTAAGCCGTCAAAACGTTCAATATGGACCTTGATGCGATTGGAATTAATAGGAAGCTTCAATTGAATGAACTTGAAGAGATTCGGAACGAGGCGTACGAGAACGCTCTTATTTACAAAGAGAAGTCGAAGGCATTCCATGACAAGATGATTCGTACCAAGACGTTTGTCGTAGGGCAGAAAATGTTACTTTTCATATCCCGCCTTCGATTGTTTCCAGGTAAGTTACATTCTAAATGGATGGGCCTGTTTGTTGATACTAATGTCTTTCCTTACGGTGCAGTCCAAATTCAAAGTTTAAAGACCAGAAATGATTTCAAAGTGAATGGACATCGTTTGAAGCCATATTATGACCACTTTGAGGAGCATGTCGTGGAGGACATACCCCTTCAAGCCGTGGGCTCCAATGAAGCTTAAAAGGAGGTATCGTCCGGCTGGAAGACGTTAAAGCAAGCGCTTCTTGGGAGGCAACCCATGCAAATAAAGAAGAACTAGGAAGCTTCGGCATCACAACCAGATTTGCGTTCCTAAACCCTACTTTTTATTGCTTTTACTTTGCCATGCTTGTCATGTTCGTTAGTTGTGTCGTTTAAGGAAAAAAATCAGTTTTTGTAACATGCTTGAAGGAAGGAACTCAAACTAACGCTATAACCCTGAGAGACTTGAGCCTATACTTTATTTTGAGAGTTATTAATCTGTGAATTTGTTGTTTTCTAAAGTCGTTGCATGATCTCATCATTCTTTGCTTGGTTGCTACGTATAATGCGTTTCATCATTTAGTTCCAAATAATAGAACTCATGTCCGTTTCATTCAAAGCATGAAATTGAGTGCATAACATATAACAAGATGAAGTTTTAGTTAGACCAAAGCCAAAAAGCCTTACCTTTAGCATATGTATTGTAGGATTAACCCCGTTGAGCCTTATTTAGCCTATTTTCTTTGTTAGCCACATTAACCTTACCTAGCCTAGAATAGGATTATCCATACCCTTGTTCTTAAAGGATTGAGAATCATAACTTAGAAATAATTCCTTTTGATCGACATTATGCAGAAAACAAGTGTGGGGGAAGGTCTTTTGTTGGAAAGCTATAAAGTAGTACATTGAGTGTACCAAACAATGAATAGGGCACGGAAAAAAAAAACCAAAAAAAAAGAAAGTGTGTAATAAGTGAGGAAGAACTCACAAGTATTGGTTGTTGAAGAAAGGGTCCAAAAAGTTTGAATATGACCCTAAGTTGTACGAAATCCCTTTAGTGTTTCAAGTTATTTGCTGCATTCAAGAGTGAATTCTAAGTTGATTTCATTGCTTTGCTTACTATCGCTTTAAGAACGTCTGTTTTTCCTTACCTTTCTTTGTTAGCCAATACTCCTTAGCCCCGTTACAACCCTTAGGCTTCAATCTTGAGTGTTGTGTGTTCAATAATGTGGAGGTTGGGATTGGTATGAGCATATGGTATCCCTGGTTCTCGCGTCTAAGTAGTGGCATTCCATTCATGAGATCATATATATACATGCATTAATAATTCTAGAAATTGCCTTCTTTGATGATAACTTATGTGAGTGTTATTTTTCATGTTTACATCAATCTTCTCACATATATCTAGTATAGGGAGTGTAGTCAGAAAATCTGTGTGAAAATAGAGTGTATATCCGGTGAGGAATTGAGGGATTCTCTAAGGCATGGTACTACATTCAAAATGTTGTTTTAATTGATTAAATGCGAGCTAGTGAGTGGCGACTATGATTAAGTATGTGCTCGAGGGTAAGGATGGCCAAAATCTGTGTAAGTAGTGATTTTTAACAGGTCATGTTGTATTGGAAATCCCTGAGGCAATTGTTGGAAGGTTTAGGTTGTGTTTTGTTTTCTTTGTTTTGCTCGAGGACTAGCAAAAGCTAAGTGTGGAGGAATTTGATAAGAGCATATTTATACGACTTAGTTAGCTTGTTTTCTTGCATTTACTCAGTTAGTTTCTATTTATTATAGTGATTTAAGCTATTTTCGTGTGTTTTCAGGTCCAAATAACAAAGTTGGCAAGGTGGATAGACGAAATTGAACACCAAAAGATGCTAGGAACATGCTACAAATCTGAAGAAACAAGTTCAAGACAAAGAAGATAAGGAAAGAGCAAGAAACATGGAACATTATCCAGAACATTATCCAAAACAGTATCCAAACCAACCTTATCTTATCCTGTCTTTACCTTATCCTATCCCTTTTCTACCTTGATTCCAGCTGCAAGGGGGAATTCTTATCATATTAGGACATGTAAAACCTGATTTCTAGAGGACTTAAATCTTCTCCTACAAAGGTGGCGCCTCATTCCTTTCTAGAAGACCTTGTGTTCCTTCTAGAAATCTGACACAACATGTTCTTTCTAGAACCCTATTTTGGTGCCGCACCTTAGCCTTTCTAGAACCACTTTTCCTAGTTTGTGCCACACCCTATATCCTTGTTCCTGATGGTTTTTGATGTGTAATCCTTTTTCCCCTTGGTTTCTGCCAAACCCTAACCTTTTCCCCTAGGATTGTGCAATCCTTTTCCCTTCAGAAATTGTGCATAACCCTAGCTATAAATATATATTTCTGCCGCATAATTCACCACCACCCTCTACCATCAGATCACCACACCACCCGCACATACAAGAGCCTAAATTCAGATAAAGATACCATTATGACACAACAAGGAAGGAAGGGAGAAAGTTGGAGTCGTGACTTGCCATTCAATCTTTGGAGTACTGGAGCGTTTCTGGGTTCTTTTTATCCTTAGTTTTAGTTCAATGTTTGTTTTAATTTGGTTTTATGTTTTCAAAGACATGAGGAACTAATTTCTTTATAGTTGGAGGTGAATTCGAAGCCATGATTATATGTTTTACATGAACTGGTTACGTCCAGTTATTGTTTCTTGAGTCTTGAATGTGATTTGCTTATATGAGTTATCCAAACTTGTTTATGTATATAGACTGAGGGTCGACACTTAATTTGCATGCATGAATTTGATGCTAGAGTATAAGGGAGTTTCACCTAATCGTTATGAACTTATATTCACAAGTAGTGGAAGTCACTAGTCATGATTGTGTTAAGTAAATTCTAGGCAGGAGTATCATGCTTTTCATAGTTACGAATGCTTCGTCAATGCTTATGGTTTTCAAAGAACTTAATGACCTTTGATATGTCTTTCTATCATACATTTCATAGTTAGGGAACTTGATAAGGATAATTTGGTTGCGATGCGTATTCCATCCAATTCAATGAGTTAAGGAAAATCTGATGGTTAATTTGTGCTATCACGGTTAACTTGGGGTGTTGTCATTCATAGTCTAAAGGAATAATAACTGGAAATTGGTTTGTATGCATATGTCATGTGTGGAGAAGGACCCTCTAACTAGCCTTTCACCCTTTTCAATTCACCAAATTCGTTTTTATAAAGTGTTTTATGCGAAGTTTCTGTTTTAAGTTTTAAATTCGTCAAAAACAATCCCCCTTTCATTGAGTCTTGTTATTTAGGTCAAAGTCTGTTTTCTTTTAGTCTTTTAGTCCAGTTAAGTCTTATTTTCTTCAAAATCACTTGTTAGGTCTAGAGTTGAGTCTTTTTATTGTTTGTTGCTGTTCTGAGTGTTTTGAGTCAGTTTTGAGTCTATAGAGTCTAATTTAGTGTTTTAAGTCTTATTTGTGTTGATTAGCATCCCTAGTTAATCCCCGGTCTAGAACGATCCCTACTTACATCTTTACTACAATTGTCAACAATAGGGTTTAATTTGCGTGTCAAGAAAATTTTCACATTACTTTTCAACATGAACAATGATGGAGGTCAAAATGTTCTATTTCCTTCTCTGCGTGGGTGTTGACTACGTTTTATGTTCAATACTTCAACATCTGCACGTGCAGCCAATCCATCTTTAGACTTTTCTATATCTAGCAATGGTCCCACCATATTGTCATATATATTCTTCTCAATATGCATAACATCAAGATTGTGTCTAATCAATAGATGCCTCCAATGAGGAAGAGAAAACATGGAGAAGGTATATAAAGGCCACCAATTGTCGCCTACAACCGACATTGTTTTCAAAATATTTTAAAAAATTAAAACCTATGTCGGCTACAACCGACACTGGCTTTGAAAATATTTCTTTTAACCAACGCTAACATTATGTAGGTTACAACCGACACCGAGTTTCAAAATTTTTAATAAAAATTAAAACCTATGTTGGCTACAACCGACACTGTCTTTGAAAATATTTAAAAACTATCTTTGGTGTCGGTCAGAAGCGACACTAGTTGTCTTTTAACCAACGCTAACTTTATGTCAGTTAAAAGCGACATAGTTTTTTTATTGCGACACCAGTATTAAAAATATTAAAATCAATGTCGCTTATAAGTGACATTAACAGTTTATGTCGTTTTTAACCGACAGTAAATCTGACACCATATTCAGTGAGCGTCAGAATGTCTTATCCGCCACTATGTTGTATAAAAGTGACACCACCCACCGAAACAACAAGGCCCTGTTGTATAAAAGCGACCTGGTGAGTCAACTACACACCTCGCACATGAATGCTCATTTGCTAAGTCCATATGGTTGGCGTCTCCGATAGGCATCCCTCCCCCCCCCCCCACAAGCTACTTCTATGCTTGACTGGTTATCATTTTAGGCTTCTGAATTATCTCCCACTAACTTCGCAATATCCCTAATGATACTTTGGGCGATTTGGGGGGCAAGAAACAATTGCCTGTGGAACGATGCGTTGGTCGCCTCGGAAATTGTGGCTTCCTAATGCATCTCCTGGTCGTAGGAGTTTTTCCGAGTTGGTTTTCTTGCTGTACTGTCAAGGCCAAGGCCTCAACATTGGGTTGCGTGGAGTCACCCATCTGCATAACCTTTTGAAAATAAATGTTGATGGCGCCTGAAATGAATCCTCCAAACTGGGAGGTGTAGGGATGATTATTAGGAATGATGCTGGCAATTTTGTTGCTACGGCTTCTCTGAAAATGTTAAAAAAAGTCATCAGTGGTCAAGGTACTAGTTGCATCTGCATCATCAGTCATATGCAGCATCAATTATATGCAGCATCAGTTTCAAGGTACAAGTTGCATCGGCAACTTCATCTACTCACATGTGAGTTGCAGCTTCCATTGTGCATCATTGTGTCATTTGGAGAATGAGATAAAGCTGCATTTGCAGCTCCATACCTCCCATACTGTGTTGCAGATGTTCCATGCATTTTTCTCCATAGTTTTGGATTTCATATTTTACCTAGAAAACTTGTATCTAGTTTAGTTGGTTTAACTAGTGGCCCATATCAGTGGCTTGCAGCTGCCTTTTGTCTTTAGTTGCTAGTCTTGCTCGGTCTCTCTATATAGAGCTTTCACTTGTAATTGTTACTTATGAATGAATACAAACAACCACTTTAAACTAGAAATCAACATGGTATCAGAGCAGGAACCATAATTGGCATGCCTCTGATTTATTCTCTACTGTATTTTTTTTTCTTCTGTTCATCCCACGAAAATGGCAAAAGACAACCCTTTGGTTTCAGAGGCTATGAGTTCCTCTACTTCAACTTCCAGCATCATTCATAGAGAGATCAATCATAATCAAAGGCTGTGCTCCGTGTTGTTAAATGAATTCAACTATCTACCTTGGTCTTGTGTTGTCACACTTGCCCTAAGAGGAAGATCCAAGATAGGGTACATCAATGGCAACATTAAACCTCCTGAAACTACCTCTACGTCTTACGATGCATGGTTGTGTAATGACCAACATGTTATGTCGTGGATGCTCAACTCCATGGAGCCCAAGCTGTTTGAGCTTTTCAGTTACTCAGAATCCTCATATATTCTTTGGGAAGCAATCAAGGAGATGTACGGGAGTTAAAACAATGTTGCTCGTGTGTTCCAACTCAAAAAGAACCTTGCTAGTTTAAAGCAAGGTGATTAAGCATTTGTTCAACACCTTGGAAGCTTGAAGAACATGTGGAACGAACTAGATTTGTATTGCCCACACACCACTGATTTCGCTGTGCTTCTGAAGATGGGTGATAAAGACAAGGTTTTCCAAATCTTGGCTAGTTTAGGACCAAAGTATGAAGATCTTAGGAGCCACCTTTTGATGACTCATGAGCTTCCATCCTTTGCAAGTGTGTGTCAAGCTGTGCAAAGAGAAGAAACCCGTAGGAAAGTGATGAGTGTCGAAATCAAGACCAACTTTGAAGCTAGAGCATTCAATGTCAATCACAAATCAGCTGGGGACAAGCAGTTCAAAGGAATGAGGTCAGATTGGAAGTGCACTTACTGCAATGGTGGTGGTCATTTGAGGGAGAATTGTTGGATCTTACAACCTGAATTAAGACCTAAGTTTGAAAACAGGTATTTCAGAGATGTAAGAGGTTCGCTCAATCACTCACAAACTCATGCTCCAAAGGCCTATCATGCATCAAGCACATCTACTGATGAACTTGTAAATTTCACCTCCAACCCTGTTGATTTAATAAATGAGTTTGCTGCCTATATACAAAGGAATAAGGGAAGCACTGAGAATGAGGATCAAGCCACTGGAAATCCCACGGCTTTACTTGGGAAATTTGCTGGATTCTTGGCTGATTCAGAATGTGTACCACAAAGAGACATCTCAGGTATAACAAGTGCATTTTCCACTGCCCTAAATATAGGTCATTCACATGATGTTTGGATTATAGACTCAGGTGCCACTGACCATATGACAAACAAAGTATCCAGTTTACATGAGTATACTCAGTTACATAAACCTAGCCATGTATCTGTGGCAAGTGGTAAGGGGGAACTTATTCTAGATAAAGGGAAGATAAACTTGATGAGTGATAGGGTCGAGTCACCTGCACTTTATGTTCCTTCTTTCCCTTTCCAACTGTTGTCCATTGGAAAGATTACAAAAACCTTAGATTGTCTTGCCATTTTCTCTCATCACAATGTTGTTTTTCAAGACCGAGGCACCAAGAGGAAGATTGGTGAATGAGTCAATCTAAATGGTATGTACTACCTGTCAAGGGATATCAACATTGTCCAAATGTTTTTTGCCTGTTTAAGTCTTGATCAAGAACACCAGCTTTTGCACCAAAGATTAGCTCACCCTTCTGAACAAGTGTTGTCTGATGTGTTTCCTAAGTTTTGTAAAGATTCACAGGAATGTGAGACATGTCAACTCTCAAAAGCTACTAGACTTCCTTTTGTTTCATCCAAGACTAGAACCAATAGTCTTTTTGAAATTGTTCACTCCGATGTTTGGGGTCCCTCGAGGGTAGAATCATTTGATGGGTATAGGTACTATGTTACCTTTGTAGATGATTACTCTAGAACTACTTGGTTGTACCTATTGAAGTTTAAAAGTGAAGTGTTTGATGCCTTTAAAGACTTTCAAAATCTTGTTAAAACTCATGTTTCCTCCAAGATACATACACTTAGGTCTGACAATGGCACTGAGTATACATCTAACATCATGTCAACCTATTTAAGCACATTCAAGCTGCTCAACGTGACAAATTGGAATCAAGAGCTGCTAAGTGTGTATTCATAGGTTATTCAAGTTCTCAGAAAGGTTACAAGTGCTATAATCCAAGCACTCGAAAAATCATAGTGTCCAGAGATGTGAGATTTGATGAATTCACTCCCTATTTTTCAAAAAACTCTGAGTCTATTTCGCAGGGAGAGAGTTTCTTGGATTCTTTCCCACTTCCTACTCCAGCTGAAGTGCATGAATGTAGTTCCCAATTGCTCTCTATTAATCATACTGATGATCATGTGAGTTGTGAAAATTCCACTGATCTTTCTCAAACTCAAGATCAACTCCAAGAAGCTGTGATTCCTCCAAGGAGAAACCCTACCAGAGATAGGCAACCACTTGCAAGGTTTCAAGAGTATGTGGCTTATACTGCAAGGCATCCTATTTCTCAAGCTGTTACTTATAAAAATTTGTCTTCATCTCATGCATCTTTCCTTAGTCTGTTGTCTATTGAAACCGAACCTAAAATAAGCTAGTGTCAATCCAGTCTGGCAAGAAGCAATGCACGAAGAACTCAAGACCTTGAATGATAATCACACATGAAGTGTTGTCAAGCTTCCCAAAGGGAAGAAAGCTGTGGGAAGTAGGTGCATTTACAGGACAAATTTCACTCTGATGGTGAAATTGAAAGGCATAAGGCCAGACTAGTAGTTAGAGGATTCACTCAAACATATGGCATTGATTACCAGGAGACATTTGCTCCAGTTCCCAAGATGAACACTGTGAAAGTTCTACTATCTGTGGCTGTTAATCATGAATGGCCCTTGTTCCAAATGGATGTGAAGAATGCCTTTCTTCATGGTGACCTCGAATGAAACTAATATGGTCTGAAAACTTCACAAAGCCATATATGGACTCAAGCAATCTCCTCGTGCATAGTACTCTAAACTGAGCTCAGTTTTGGAAGTTGCAGGATTCAAAAGAAGACATGCTGATTCTTCATTATTTGTTCGAATTAATTCAGCTGGTAAACTCGTGGTACTTATATATGATGATGATTTAATCATTACATGAGACAATATTGATGAACTTAATGCTCTCAAGCAATCCATTCACCACAAATTTGCAATCAAAGATTTGGGAGTTCTCAAATATTTTCTTGGGATTGAGAGCTACTTCTAATAAGGGTCTGTTCTTAAATCAAAGAAAATATGTGTTGGATCTTCTTGATGAGGCAAAAATGATGGACTCCAAACCTGCTCGTACTCCTTTAGTCAGCAAGCTCAAGTTAGATGTTGAAGGCGAATCTTTAACTGATCTCAGCACCTATCAAAGATTAGTTGGGAAACTCATTTATCTTACTATTACGAGACCAGACATTGCTTATGCAGTGAGTCTCATTAGTCCGTTCATGCATTCTTCTACCTCAATTCACTGGGAAATTGTCAAAAGACTTCTCGTGTACCTCAAAGGCTCAGTGGGAATGGGTATTCTCATGAAGAAAAATAGTTCAACTCACATTATGGGCTACACTAATGCTGATTGGGCAGGTAATGCCCTTGATCGTAAATCTACCACAGGTTTTTGCACCTTCATTGGGGGCAACCTTGTTACATGGAAGAGCAAGAAGCAAGCTATGATAGCTAGGTCAAATGCTAAAGCTGAGTACCGTGCAATGGCATCCACTGCTTGTGAGCTTATTTGGTTAAAAAGTCTCCTTACAGACCTAGGTTTTTCAAGCTCTTAACCGATGTATTTGCACTGTGATAACCACTGTTCTAAAAATCCCCGCCTAGCGCCGCCTAGGCCCCGCGTAGGCGCTAGGCCCCAGCCCACCGCCACGATTAATGCCTAGGCCCCAACCCACCGCCTAGACCACCTAGGCACCCGCCTAGCCGGCCTAGCCCGCCTAGACCCGCCTAGGTTGCAACTCACTTAGACATAAAATACATAAATTTCATTTTGCATTTTGTTTTTTTTCCAATAAATTGTAAGAGACTTGTTGCATACTTGAATGAACAAACATTATATCCTTATTTCACATGTTTTCATTATGTTCCAATACTTCATGATATATATGCATTCTATTTTGTAGTTTATGATGAAATTATATATATTTCAAGTAGAAACAGACCCTTATTTACATGAAATATGATAGATTTACTTAAATCCGTCTAGTCCGCCTAGCGCCCGCCTAGCCGCCTAGGCGCTAGGCCCCAGCCCGCCGCCCGACTAGCGCCTCGCGACTTTTAGAACCTTGGTGATAACCAAGCTGCCATGCACATCGCATCGAATCCGGTGTTTCACGAAAGAACAAAACACATTAAAGTGGATTGTCATTACATTCGTGCCCAAGTTCAAGCCAAAGAGATTGAAACCGTCTTCACTCGAAGTTATGATCAACTAGCATACATTTTCACAAAAACCCTGGAGTCTACTCAGTTTCAAAGGTTGTTTGCAAGCTTGGATTAATCAACCCCTTTGATCCAGCTTCAGGGGGCGTGTTGAAAGAAGTCATTAGTGGTCAAGGTACTAGTTGCATCTGCAGCATCATTTAATCAGTTATATGCAGCATCGGTTTCAAGGTACATGTTGCATCTGCAACTTCATCTACTCACATGTGAGTTGCAGCCGCCACTCTGCATCCTTGTGTCATTTGGTGAATGAGATAAAGCTGCATCTGCAGCTCCATACCTCCTATACTGTGTTGCAGCTATTCCATGCATTTTTCTCCATAGTTTTGGTTTTCATATTTTACCTAGAAACTTGTATCTAGTTTAGTTGGTTTAACTAGTGGTCCATATCAGTGGCTTGCAGCTGTCTTTTGTCTTTAGCTGCTAGTCTTGCTCGGTCTCTCTATATAGTGCCTTCACTTGTAATTGTTACTTATGAATGAATACAAACAACCACTTTGAACTAGAAATCAACAAAAAATAACGTCCATCACCTTACCTCTTCTTATCGAGGCTATGGCGGCCAGGGCTGGGCTTTTAGTGGCACGGTAAAGGGGTTTTCAAAATCTTATTCTTGAGTGTGATTCACTCTAGATTATGGCTGCCCTCCGGGATACCTCACTTTTCCTTTCCGACGTCGGGAATGTTGTTGAGAATTCCCGTGTGTTGATGGCTTTAATCCCTAGAGCTTCCAGCACCCATGTCTGTCGCCAAGCCAATGGCATTGCCCACCGCCTAGCCATTGCTGCCCTTCGTGCAGATTCTTCGCGTTACTGGTTTGAGGAACCACCGGACCTCATCCTAGATTTACTGTTCGAGGAATCTGGTTTGTAATTGAAAGGAATGTATTCGGAGAAAGAGGATCCTCTTCTGAGCTCAGGGTGGGGATCCTCCTGACCAGCCCATCTGGACCGTTCAAATTTAATTTAACGGTTGCAATTATTATAACTTTTAGAGGACCCCCTATTTGGAGCCATTGAATACTCTTATGAATGAAATCTATCGCTTCTTGTCAAAAAAAAAAAAGTAAGAAATAATAGAATATTCGACAAAAAGACAGACAATAGAATAAATTAAACTGTGCAGTGCCCGCACATTTCAAACTTTCCTTTCTCGTCGTGTGTCATTTCCACAGCAGCAATATGTCCAGAATTTTCTTTTGTCTATAAAAAAATGTTAATGCATTGACTGTATCACATAAAATATTAAATCCTCCCACTAAGAATAAATTAAGCTGCACAGTGCCCGCGCATTTCAAACTTTCCTTTCTCTTCGTGGTGTCATTTCTACAGCAGCAATATGTCCAGAATTTTCTTTTGTCAATAAAAAAATGTTAATGCATTAACCGTATCACATAAAATAATAAATCCTCCCACTAAGTCCCACTAAGCTATCTACAAGTTGGACAGTGGTCCTCTTTTGTATACGGGCTTTTTACAGTGTCTTGAAGTATAAAATACTATGAACGCTTTAATCGTTAAATTTTTATTTAAAAATATAAAAAATTTAAGCGTATGTTTGAAAGGATACTCTCCCACTACTAGTGGGAGGATTTAATATTTTATGTCATAAAGTAATTGCATTAACAGTTTCTTTAGGTTTATTTTTCTGTGGCCAGTCTTATGACTTGTCCCTTCTCCTGTTCTATTTTTTTTATTTTCCACATTCATTTGGAAAAAATTGATTGACGGTGCCTTGTATGATTTCATGCATGTTTATGGCATACGGGATAAATAAGAGAAAATGTAGATAAGTCTAGAGACACTTATCATGAGATAAAAAGCTGCCCACTCAGTTTAAAAGAAAAGAACCTTACCAATTGAGTTGAGATAATTCAAATACCAATGCTATTTGGGCGGCTTATTAAAATATTCTTGACCACATAATTTTTTTAACTTCTCGCACTTTATTTTTCATTATATCAAATTAAATTAATCAAGGGAAGTGTTTTTCACACTCCAAAAATCTCATTCTACACTTCTCACAAGTGTATTTTTCTTTTCAAATATAAAAAGTTTGGAGTGGAGAATGAGATTTTTGAAGTGACAATAACAATTCCCTTAATCAAACCTAAACAATAAATATGATTAAATATGAGCATACCCCACCATAAACGTGAGACTATGACATAACAATTGCTAAGAGTGTTTGTTTACGTATTAGAGTTGTGTTTGATTTTCCTTTTTTCCAGTGTTATTCGAATTAAAAACATTACAATGGCTATGAGTTGATTTCTTATTATATATTTTCTCTTATTCTTGGTATGTTTTGATGCTTTGGATTGTATTTTAAATGTAGGACATGACTTCCTCTTGAGCAAAAAGTAATCAAACATATGAATTTTGGAGTTATTCCAATTGGAAGGCGTTCACAAATCTGTAAAGAAGATTGTGTCAAAGTTTTATAATTTAATTCCAAATGACGTGATCACGGTGAATTAATTATTTTCCAACACACAGTGCTTGCAGATGAGCTGCAAGACTTAATTGCGACTTTTAGGCTGGAAGATGATAGTTTATGGTATACCAGGTAATTTTTTACACGACCCGTTAATACGACATGAAAATGACATGAAAACGAGTCTCCGTTCAATACGATAACTAATCGGGTCACCCGTCAAGAACACGTTAATAACGAGTCCTTAACGAGTTTACACACAGGTAACCCGTTTTGATTTGTTAAAAAAAATTATTTTGATGATTTTAAAGTTAAACTACTAATAAAATTTCTATAAAATACAATACCCATTTTGTATATATTGTATACTAAATCTGTATTATTGTATTATTCTATATAAGTTTAAAAAAGGTTAAGTTTTATTTATTTATTTATTTTTATTATGGGAGTTTCTTATTATCATTATTGGCATAAATTTACTTGACCTGTTGTCCAAATTTCAAATAAACTAGTATAGTATTATTATAGACAAAAAACATACTCTCATTTTTAGACTCAACGACCTAACAAATTTTTTTACTCTCTCTCATACTGTCATACTAATAAAAAATTCATCCTCTTAAAAGTGAGATGAAAACATTATAAAAGACATTAAAAATAAAAATAACAAAGTAATTTTAAAATATAAAAAACATTCAAAATTATAATAATTAATTTACAAGTGCAAAAATGTGAAAAAAAATATGCAAATGCTCGTGATTACATCCTCTACGCTTTGAGATGGGTAAATCACCGTTTGAATTTTTAAAACCCTACAAAGCCTTGTGAATGATATTTTTAGGCGAGTTCAAAATAAATAAAAATTCATAACAATTGACGTACAAGTGTGAAAAATGTGAAAGGATATATAAACACTTGTCATTGCATCCTCTACGCGTAGACGATGGTTGCATCGTTGTTTAGATTTTTTAAACCCTCCAAACCCTCATGAATTTTTTTTTTTTATTTTAGTGCAAAATTAATAAAATTAATAATAATTATGGTAGAAGTGTGAAAAATGTAAAAAATATATATACAATCACTCTTTTGGAGCCTAAAATAATCCCAAAAATTCTAAAGACGGCACGTGGATTTTTGTTCAAGAAAGACAATATTGGCCTCATTAAATGGGTAGGCTCCTCAGATACTCTCATGCGCAGCTCACACCCCTGAAGGTCCCAGCAACTGAATACAACTGCCCACAACTCACCTACCCTTGGCAAGGAAAAGTCAAAGTATTAAAGATAAGAATTAATTACCCAAATCCTATTTTTAATACATTCCAAATTGAAGATTGACTTCATTCAAGTAAGTAATCCTAATTTAAATCAATTAGGGATAATTACTCTATTATCTTAAGATATTATTTCTTATTTAATATCTTGAGAATATTTCTCCATAAACCTTGGTCAATAAGATGCCGCCATGTGTAGGGTAAATCCCTAACACTATGGTCTGCCCTCCCATATATACCCCTTATTCTACCAAATTTCAGAAGCTTTTGCTACCCTAAGAAGTTGTAAACACTTTACTTTCCTCAGAGAAACTGACTTAGGCATTAGAGATCCATTGGCCTAACCTGCCTACCTTGTGGGCACGTGAGGCTTAGGTCTTTGATAAAAGGTTTTTGATTGTTTTGCAGGTGCATTTTCATCAAAATTGAAGACGGCAGAAATTTGCATCAACAAATTGGTGCTTTCATTGAGAGCTGATTCAAATACTTGAACAAGCCTCTTGTATTTGGTTTCTTGAATTTCCTGTTACGTTGAATTTCTCACACATCGTATCAATTAATTTTCCCTAGAAAAGTTTCTTGATTAATCCCTGGATAAAGGACAATGGTAAGGAATTAAGAAACCATGACGAACGGAACCTTGTACATACAAGGATTTGGACTGGAGAGTGGAGACGAGAACATAACCCCACGATGACGATCCTCAAGGCTCAACGCGACGGAAGGAGGAGCCCCACCGCCACGGAGCCGCACTACCAATATTGTTGCGACCCAGCGGCCACAGCAGGGCCACTAGGCTAGGGCCCAAGCAGCAGCATCGTTGCCCTTGCAATTCTGAGCAGAAGGCCCAGGTCCACTTCTTGACCCACGGGCAGGAGGCCCAGAGCTTGGCAGCTATCATAGCAAGCCCAGGGCAGGAGACACAGCCCACTATAACAACAAGTCTAGCTGCACAGCAGGCCTAAGCCCATGGGAGCCCAGCCAGTAGGAGCAACCCATGGGAAGGCGGCTCAAGGCCAGCTGCCACACACGTGACCTGCTCTGTCGACCTGACCATCAGTCAAACGATCGATCCAGGGTTATTTTCACCATACCTTTATGTAGGAATGCATGTTCTGGGTTCAAGCTTTGTACCTACAATCCACTACACTACCACCACACTACCACCACACATGGAGACGCCTATTATCTAGACTCTTCCAATCCAAATGGCTAGCACCACCTGCCCTAATAGGTTGCCAATTTGATGAGTGCCCTTGCGCATCAGACCACCTTGGTAAACCAACTCCTTGAGTGCATTGAGACACAGTGCGCCCCAAACGAGGTGTCCTGAAGTAAGACGAGGGTAGAAGAACGTGACTCATTCCAGCTACACCTCGACAAAAAGCCGTTCATGCCCACCACCAACTATGCGTTCGGGTAGTGTGCACTCTCGTTTGGGCCCTTGGGAAAATGTCTTCTCCAGCCTAGATGCACATAGAAGCGTTCATTCCTGACTCAGCTCATGAGTCAGTGTGCAATCGAGGTTGGGCCCACACTCTGATGAGCACTCAGGACATTCCAGGCGAATCATCCACATAAGGCTACGCCCACAAAGAGATCTTCTTGCGAGGCAACATAGTAGGCAGCCATAAGGCAGACCGGGGAGAGTACGGGAGCAATCCAGCTCAAGTGCCACTGGTAGCCCGCACCAAGGGCGACGACGAGCAACACAGAATGAACCTCGTGCACCGAAATCACGGTACATACAAACAAGACATGCCGAAGAGCAACATGAACCAGCAGGCCAACACCGGGGGCAGCTAGAGGCTCCGCTGCCCTACCAGGGACAAATCCAGGAGGAAGTACAAAGGCTCGTAGCAGAGTAGATGAGAGGATTCCATTGTATCGATATTAGCGACGATGCCCTTCGTAGAGACGTGGCCAACATGAGCAAGTCACCATTTATAGACGAGATTGTGCAGACGGAGCCACCGTAGAAGTTCAGCTCGCCACATTTTACCTTGTTCAAGGGAGATGAAGATTTGGACAGATGTTTGATGCACTACCGAAGCCTTATGACCCCCTACTGCAGCAATGACGTTCTCATGTGAAAAATATTTGCCATGACGTTCTAAGGCGATGCGCAAGACTAGTTTCACCCTACCACCACGTTCAATCTGGAACTTCAACGAACTTTCCTTGGTTTTCACTAAGGAATATTCATCCTACCGCTCGATCAAGAAGAAGTATGACCACCTCTTCAACATGAAGAATGACCCGAATGAGTCACTCCGTAAATACGTCAAGAGGTTCAAGGAGGAGAAGGGGAAGGTTGTGGGATAGGATGATAGCATTACATGCTCAGCATTCTAGAATGGGCTCCCTGCAGATCATCCAATTTTCAGAGAATTGATCATGGGCGAGAACTTGACCCTAGCAGACTCTTATGCTTTGGCAGAAAAGCACTTCAGAAGCTGCCTGAGCAGCTGCGCAAAGAAGCAGAGCTAGCTCAGAAGAAGGCGGGCGATAAATCACTCAATAACAAAGACAAGCTAGAGAGTAAATGCAGGGATCGGTCCCCAGCAAAGGGAGGCTCAGCGCCCAAGACGTACACCAAGTTCTTAGTCTCGATCAACCAAATCATTCGCGACGTCAAGAACAAGTTGTGGTTCAAGATGCCGTAACCCATGAGGGGAGACATCTCCAAGATGGACCAAACGAAGTATTGTGTACCACAGAGAACCAGAGCAAGTAACCAACGACTATATCACATGGATCAAGTACCTTGAGAAGCTCATGTAGTAAGGCAAGTGCGACCAGTACATCGATAGACCAGCTGCCCGGTCAAGGCGAGAAGCAGACGCTGATGCTAAACCCTCAGCCAAGATGATGCGGTGAAAGTTAAGCACTCAAATTAAACCCTCTTGTTGTCAAATTGTAGTATAAATGCAAGTAGGGATCGTTCTAAACCGGAAATTATGAGGGCTTGCTAAAACCTCTAAACTAACTCAAAAACATAAAAACAAAGTTAAAACGTTTGAATAGACTCACAAGACTCAAAACAACTTAAAAACACTCAAAACTGCCTAAAAACACAAACTAGGTAGTTTCTGACTCTAACATAACTTTGGACGAATTTAGTGTTTTGGCTTGAATCAAAACACTCAAAAACACAAACAAAACAGAAATTTAACACTTTGAAACAAGAAAGTAAAAAGGGGGATTTTGGTTTTGATGAATTTGAAACAAACAAACAAGTTATAAAACTAGGCAGATTGTAAAACAAATTTGAGGAATGCGATGATGGATGGATTAGTTAGAGGTCCGTTCTTCACACATGACACACTTGTACATGAATCGATTTCCAATTGCTTTTCAATAAACTATGATGCTCAACACCCCAGATTAACCGTGATGCACAAATTAACCCTCAGATTTTCCTTTACTCATTGAGTTGGATGAATGCATGCAACAACCCAAATCATTCTCTAAAAGTCCGGTATATGAATGCATAATAGAGATGCAATCAGAGATCATTACGTTCAATGAAAATCATAAGTGTTGACGAGGTAATTGTAACTATGAATGCATGATACAATTGCCAAGAATTCAATTAACGCGATTGTGATAAACAACCTTCACTACTTATGAATATAAACTTGTAACTATTAAGTGAAACTCATTTATATTCTAGCATCTAATTCATGCATGAAAACTAAGTATGCATCCTTAATAAACATACAAGAATCAGTTATGAATAAAATAGATAATTGAATTGCAATCACAACTTATCAAATCACAATTGGAGGAAATCAATTCATATCTCAAGCATGTTCATGGCTTCAAACTTCCCCCTAACTAAATAGGGGTTTAGCCACTCATAATTGCAACAAAATTAGAAAATAACAAAGTAGACATTGAAAGCAAGAACGAAGTACACCTAAAACGCTCCAAAGTACCAAGCTTGAAACGCCAAGGACCTTTGTTTTCACCACCTTGTTGTAGCACAAGTGTCTAGGATGTGTATGGATATATGGATGGAATGGATTTGCACGGCTAAGAGATGAAAGTGTATGGATTGGTGAGATGTAGTATGGCTAGATGAATGGATGAAGGTCACGGCAAGGAAATTGTGTTTGTGAATGAAGCTCTTTTGATGGATCAAGATCTTCCTTAGGAAGGGGAACGGTGGATGTATTTATAGGCTAAGGAGAGGACCACTTCAATTCCTTGCATGTGCAATTTGTATGGGTGTGTGATGTCCATGTTTCCCTTTACATTTGCACACACATGACCTCCATCATTTCAGCCACAAAACAAACACATTTTCTGCCATGTTTCTCCTTTACATTTACACACATGTTCTTCATCATTTCACCCACAAATCAACCCATTTTCTGCCCATGCCAATTGTCCATGCCGTGCCTTTCTCTTTGCCCATGTGTGTGTCTTTCCTTTGCCCATGTGTGTGTGTTTTTCCTTTGCATTTGCACACACATGTTCTTCATTATTTCAGCCAACAATCCACCCATTTTCTGCCCATGCCAAGCCCTCAATGTCGTGCCTTTCTTGTTGTGTGTGTGCTATCCATGTAGAGTGTGTGTATGCCCTCCAACCTGTGCAGTTTGCATGTGTGTAGCTGTCCATGTTTCTCTTTTGCATGTGTCGTGCCTTCTCTTTCTAGATGTGCATTTCTACTTGCTCCAAAGCCAAATGAGTGCAATCATAACCCCATTTGCTGCTGAGTGTTGATGACAAAGCAAAACACAAAACAAGTGCCTTTACTTTCTCATTTTACTAGTCAAATCTGCTTAGCCCTTTTCAGAACATTTCAGTGTTACAATGCCCATAACTTCTTCTAGAAAAAAGATATTAACAATCCGTAAATTGCTCCAGAAAATAGACATCCGTAGCTTTCCAAGCATATAAGGCTCATTCTCTTATTCATTCTGAGCTGTTCGTAACATGCTTCCAAAGTCAGCTAAACTGCACAGGCAGTTTTGACGAATTTGTTACTTAATATCTCACTTGTGCTACTTTTCTTTTCTTTGCTTGATAAATCACACAAAACACAAAAACATAGTAAATAGCTCAAAAATATAAGGAACTAACTAAGAAAAGACAAGTGAATTTTATGTAAAATATATATAAATATGAGCTTATCAAATACCCCCACACTTAGCTTTTGCTAGTCCTCGAGCAAAATAAAGAAAACAAAACACAACCTAAACCTTCCAACGTTTGCCTCAGGGATTTCCAACGGCAGTTTTGTCGAGTTTGTTACTTAATATCTCACTTGTGCTACTTTTCTTTTCTTTGCTTGATAAATCACACAAAACACAAAAACATAGTAAATAGCTAAAAAATATAAGGAACTAACTAAGAAAAGACAAGTGAATTTTATGTAAAATATATATAAATATGAGCTTATCACAAGACTATCCAAATTAATAGCATCATTGCCAAATCCGAGCATCTGGGGGACACAAATAGTTCCAAGATGAGGAAGATCCAGCAGGCGAGATCGATCTTTTAGGTTCAAGCCATAAATGTTGCACCTAGACCAATCGTCGGCTTCACCGAGAAAGATGCTGAGGGAGTATACTCTCCCTACGACGACGCCTTGGTGATATTTGTTCAACTGGCCTACGTCATCATTGACAGGGTTATGATGGACAACGGCAGCTCAAACGTTTGACTAACTGTCAGTCATCCAAAAGATGGGTCTGGAAAGCACAATCAAATGCAAATCAAAGGTCTTGATCGGATTCAATGGGACTTACCTTAACTGCTATTGGCACAATCTTGCTCGACGTAACTAGCCCTTCAATCGTCTCATCGCAACCTTCATGATCGTCAGCAATCCATCTCCCTATAACAGGATATTGGGCGGACCTTGGCTAGTAAAGATTGGAGCTGTGACCTTGATCGAGCATCAAAAGATTCGATTTCACATCCCGAGAGGAGTAGTCAAAGAGATTAAAGGCGACCAGGCCATGTTTCGATAGTGCACTATACAAGTTCTCAAGGACTTAAAGAAGAAGTCTTTCCCACCAGCAGTAGCAAATGAAGTGCAGAAAGACGATTATACCTCCACAAAATAACAATCACGGCATGTGGGTCAGGAAGATGGCGTCAAGGTCGACAATGCCCTGGCAGATGAATCAGGATGGAAACCCGAGAAGGACGACAAACACATCATTCTTAACACCCACCAACCAGAGAATACGGCTAGGGCATTGTCGGCCTTGACGCCATCGAAACATTTGGTTATTTAAAAGCAGTGCTTTCGGCCGACGGTCTACGGTTTAAGTTTTACAGGAGCTAAAGCCAAAATATAGAACTATATTAGCCACGAGGATTTCCTCTGCTTTTTACGAGAAGCACATGTCTGGCCACTGGCTTTATAAGTTAAAAATTTCACAACATGCCCCGGGAGGGCCAAGGCTTGTGCAGCCGCTAAAGATGAAATGAACGACTATAGCAGCTACGCGGATTTCCTCTGCTTTCTACGAGAAGTACGTGTCAAGCCGCTGGCTCTATAAGTTAAAATTTTTGCAACATGCCCGGAAGGGCCAAGGCTCGTGCATTCGCTAAAGCCGAAATGTACGACTATAGCAGCTAAGCAGATTTCCTCTACTTTCTATGAGAAACACGTGTTTGGCCGCTGGCTCTAATAAGTTAGAAGTTTTGCAATACACCCCGGAGGCCTAAGGCTCGTGAAGCCATTGAAGCCTAGATTCTTAACTGTAACAGCTACGCGAACTCACCTGCTTCCTACAGAGGCTAAGAGGTCGGTCGCCGGCTCTATAAGTTAGAAATCTTGTATTTTTTCCCCTAGCAGGTAAAGCTCTTTGAGCATCAAAGCCGAAATTAAAACCTAAGTAATGACGAGGGATCGATAGCTTCATTGAAGCAGTTCACCCAACCACCCGTCCTACGGTAGAGTTTTGCAAAAGACATGGCGAAATAGAAGGATGAAGCAAAGTAAGGAAAGCTGTTTATTAAATTTCTAAAAAATTGATAAACCGGCTCGAAGGCCAACAAAGTTCAAACAAAGCAAAATGAAAAGGAAAAGAAGAAAATTCCTAAGTCTAAACAAAAAGACTACTCATCGGCAACCTGCACAACCACTGATCCCTCGACTGCCATGCCTTCAGCAGCCGCACCACTTTTAGTAGCTAAAACTTCCATTAGCTCATCCTCAGCTGCCCCTACCTGGACTGCCTGACCCTCAGCTGCTCTACCAAAGGCAGCCTCAAACGAGAAGTCAAGCAGATCAACTAGAGAAATAGAGAAAGTCTCGAAGTCTTCTAAAAAAAAAAACATAATCCGATGGCCTACCCTGAAGAGGGTCTACATAGCCAAGCTTGTAGAAATTAGCCTGACAACAAGCAAGCGCCACTTCGTGACCGACTTTCTCATTCTTCAGCAACATATTCTCTTCAACAAGCCAGTGTGAGCATCCTGCAGCTTACCCAGTTCCTTTTTCAGGTTCTCATTAGTAGACAACGCACCTTGCAGATCCACTTCCTTGGACTCAAGCTTATTGGCAACATCCTTGAGATGAGACACTTTAGCATGCATGAACATAAGCTCCTCGTTCTTGGCAAAACAAGCATATCGTAGCTCCGAATTGACACACTCAATATTGACCACCGGTGCAACATGACTGATTTTTTTCTCTGCAGCTTCCAGCATCATTTGAATCGCATTAAGCTTAGCCTTTAGATTGATGACTTTCTGATGAATGGTCTCCAACTGCACAGAAATAGGGGCAGAGACATCAGACCCCTTCAAAATGGCAAGTTCAGATTCGAGCTTCTTGATCTTTTTAGCATCCAAGTGAAGCTAAGCCATCAACGCCACTTCAACCTCCCTAGCATATTTGACAACATGGTTTCCTTTTCCTAGAAGAAGTCTATCTCCAAATCAAGAAAGCAGATCTAGTTCAAATTGAGAAACAACTCTACAAGCCCATGGAGCTTGGAATTTCTACACCTACTATCGTTTTCATACGTGCAACCCAGCAGGTGTGGGGGCATTTGTGGTCCCTCAAATAAACCCAAAAATTCTAGAGGCGACACGTGAACTTTTGCTTAAGAAAGACAAGATTGTCCTTATTAAATGGGCAAGCTCCTTAGATACTCCTACGCGCAGCTCGCACCCCTAAAGGTCCCAGTAGCTGAATACGACTGCCCACAACTCATCTGCCATTGGCAAGGAAAAGTTAAAGCATTAAAGATAATGATTAATTACCCAATCCTATCTTTAATACATTCCGAATTGAAGATTGACTCCATTCAAGTAAGTAATCCCAATTTAAATCAATTAGGGATAATTACTCCATTATCTCAAGATATTATTTCCTATTTAATATCTTGAGAATATTTCTCCATAAACCTTGGCCAATAGGATGCCACCATGTGTAGGGTAAAACCCTAAATTAGATCCAATATGAGCATATGGTGCGGGAGGTGACATTATAAACAGGCATGTGCCATATCTCTGGCTAAATCACAATCACCCTAGGTGCAGTTTTATGAGCTCAACGTTATTCAATAACATATCACATCATCGATAATTCACATAACCAAACATAACTTACTTGAGCTTACCTCAGCGTCCACAGCACCACAATTATATATATAATGTATCATATACCAATTCATATACGAATTATAAATTTATATGTATGGCATTCAAGGCATAATCTCATTTAAACATATTTTCTGGGAAAATATCAAGTATATAAATATATACTGAAAATCAAAAGCCCACTCACTGGTATGTCGAAGGGTCATAGCCCCCGAGTTGCCCTTGAACGCACTCGTCCTCGGCATAAGTCTCACCTATATGCGAATTAACTATAAAAACGTTATTTAAAGCACATAGGCAAAACTAGCTAATAACTTCTCATACAATGCTCAAATGGGGTGCTTGAATATACCAATGTGATCTACACAACTCCACGAACATCCCCATATTTTTAGAAAAAATTTCCGACGACCCGCCGACCAAGGCACGGCCAGCCGCGTCGCCCACGCGCGGGCACGTGCCTGGCACACCTACGGCAACAGTGATGCCGTTAGGAATATTCCATCAAATAGTAACTGAATCCGTTAAAGTTAATTAAAGACGTTGGAATATTTCATCAAACTTGAAGGAATATTCCGTCATCCCTAACCTTGGACCTCCGGCGACCGTCGCCAGCGTCTGAAACTGGGAATTTTCTAAACCTTATATCTTAGTCGATACTCAACCAAATTTCACGAATTTTATGTCAAAATGAAGCTTAGAACAATTAGAACAAAACCATACCAGTTTTAGGACCTAAATCCCACGAGATTCGCAGAAAAGCTCATCGATATTCCGGTCAAACCTGCAACTCGCCGTTCTCGCTATTCCGACGTCCAAATTCTTCCAACGAACCACTCCTAGCCTCGTGGGGACCTCCTTAAGCTACCTATATGCTCCAAATTCCTTAAAACCTTCAAATTTACGTGTGCATGAACAGTGCATAAAGTCGGTGTTAGGGTTTCTCGGGTTTTCGAAGCTTTCCATTCTCAAAAATGGTATCAATGAACTCAGAAGCTTACAAGGAACAAGAATCTTACCTCTTTGACGTTGATCCATGAAGTTTGAAAGGGTTTTGGTTGTCGTCCGTACGTGAGAGAAGAAGAGAGAGTGAGTCCGAGGGTGAGAGAGTACGGGAAAGAAGAGAGACAGGGAAAGTGTGTGTGTGTATGTTCCACGTGGGTCACCAATCAACCACAAAATAATATCTAAGTCCCCAAAGTATGTTACACACACACACTACAAAGTTCAACGTCCAAGGTTAAAACTGTCATTTTACATCACCGATGATAGTAATTCGGGACGGGCTGTGACATATATTACTTTAGAACATAAATACACATTCGTTTTTCAAGTATCACATAAATATTAAGTGTGAAAAATATATATAAACGATCGTGATGACAAGCTTTACAACTTTCGAGAAAGACTCAATTCGCCACTATAATCATATCAACTATAGATTGAAGTTTTATCGTTGATTGTCATTTACATTTGTGCTCCATTCTTCTTACCAAATTTTGTTTTGCAAATTGTTTTTTTACTGATTTTTTAGATGATACATGAATGTGAACGGTTCAGATAATTGATATTACCTTTAGAGTTTTACCATTAGTGAAAATATTGCTCGAAATTTATAAAGTTTTTAGAAACTATATAATATCAACTCAAATTCTAGTTACCCGTAAATATCGAAACTTGTTATCAACAATCCTAACCGTTCATTTTTCTACATTCACTAAAAGATAATGTTTTCAAAAAAGAAAATCTGAAAAACGAAATTTGGTGAGAAGAATAAAGCGTAAATGACAATCGACAGTTAAATATAAATCTAAGCTTTATGGATTATGGTGTCAGATTTCATAGTTGACCTCTTCATGAAAGTTGTAAAGGTTGTCACTAAGAGTTGTTGATGCAAATTTCCGTCGTCTTCAGTCTTGACGAAAATGCACCTGCAAAACAATCAACACCTTTGATCAAAGACCTAAGCCTCACGCGCCCATAAGGTGAATAAGAGGGGGTTAGGCTGATGGATCTCCAATACCTCAGTCAGTTTCTTAGAGGAAAATAAAGTGTTTATGGCTTTATCGGGTAGCAAAAGCTTCTGAAATTTGGTAGAATAAGGGGTAAATATAGGAGGGGATGGCCTGGTTCCGACTCGTAGGTGACTAACGATTATCACCCAGCTATTATATGAGAGTAGTATTAAGCATAATTATATTACAGCCAGTATCGTCGTACAGACCTTTTCATTTGGTTCCGACTATTGTGCAGTATAGTGCCGTATAGGTCATAGTAGTGACTCCGACTAGATTGACTTTTGAGCCATGAATTCAGCCATACAGACTACCACAGGGGTTCCGGCTAATATGTCATATTTCTATGAAGTTATTCTCACCTGACTTACTTACTCTGTTATATCTTGGCATGGCATACATATGAATATGAATATGTGAAGCATGGTTTGAATTGATATATTTACATAAATAATTATGTATATGCTTATATTCTGATTCTGGGAAAAATTATACATGTTTTACAGTGAGGGGTTAGAAATGTTGATAAATGAAATGGTTTTGTAAAACATTTGTTTTTGCCCACTCACGTTTTCTGTTTTGCGCCCCTCCAGGTTTTAGGTAAGCTTGCTGTTGGTGGCCTTGAGGACTTCGGCGGTTCTGACATAAGAAAATAATTGTAGGACATCTTATGGTACAGTATAACTAGTACTTGTCCTACTGGACTGCACCTAGACTTGTTATGCTCTGATTAGGAGTATTTACTTTTGTATCTTACTCCTAACACTTCCTATTTGCTAGTGCACTCTAGTAGTTTCGATTTTTAATTATTCATATATTTCTTATCCTTAATGCTTCCGCATTGTGCACATGGTTACGTCACCCTCACGTGACGGCCAACATGCCTTGATCTCGGTGTCAATATATATATATATATATATGTGTGTGAGTGTGTGTGTGTGTGTGTGTGACAATGTGGTATGTATATACTAATTTAGTATTAAGTTTTTCAATTGATTTTTATTGGTTTAAAATATATTTACTTTAACGGATAATGAGTCGGGTCATATAACCCATTAATATTAACAGGTCGAGTTCGGGTCAGATCATATTACCTATTTATTTTAACAGGTGTCATGCGAAACGACATGAACACGAGAAATAAGACACGAATGCCAGGTTTAATTTTTTATGTTGGTTTCTTCTACGAACTTGGAGAGGACGTCCTAAGATTTAATTCAAGTAGTTTTGGGCATGATTAATTTGGAGCCCTGATGATCCAGAAACGTGGCTAATTATCTGCTAGGCATATTTCCAATTAGATTTATATTGTGATTTTTAAGTTATCATTTGTTATTTTGTTTCCTAGTTTTTAGAAGACCGTTTCTAGAAAGAAAAAAATTATTTTGTAGTAGTATAAATAAGGCTAACTAGTCGTTAGGGTTCTTTATGCACTACTTTGGACAATTTGGCGTAGAGAGCTTTGACGATTAAACTTTATTTTGCAAGAGGTTTTCCATCCATGTTCTTAATAATATTTTGCTTTGTGCTAGGGTGAGGCCACAAACCTTAGTAAGAATATGTAGTTTCTTTTCAATTTGCTTATGATATATTATGCATGCAAGTTTTAAATTATTAAACACTTTGTTTGAAACTATCTAATTGTCGTAATGATTCGCGACCATTGGGATATTTAGGCAAGTAATTTGATGCAATTTATGTTGGAACATCACCTTGAAATTGAGGAGGACTTCTTGTGATTGATAAATGTAATTTCACTTAAGGCGAACATCACGCTCTTAAGATTGCATGGTTTTTCAAAGGGTTTCACAAAGCTTAATGAATCTTACATGTTCATATTGGATCTAAAAATCATAGACGGATTGCATGTTAGCTATACGCTTTGACTTGAAATTCATGAGGAGAATACGCATTAGAAAAATGCAAACTCAAAGTATGTATGTGGTAATTCATACGTAATTGATAGAACCACATATGATTGTTAATAGCTACGGCTAACCTTAGTCTTTTCCATAAGTGCTTTTCTTAAGAATTATTTAATTGTTTTAATTTATATTTTTACCGATTCCTTGGTTTTTAAAATTTAAAGTGTTTTGCTTTTGTTTTCATCTTTTAGTTTCAAAATCATAAATCTTTTCCTCAAAATCTGGTTTTAAATAGTAAGTAAGAATTAGTTTAACTACAAATTATACATTCAATTCTTGTGGAGAATAACCTTACTTGAGTCGTTTATACTACAATTACTTTGTTCTCTTGCAAGTATTTTTATCTCTACTTTTACAAGTGGTAAAAATCCTATCAATGGCCTTACAACAATAGAATATATTAAAAAATAGTTTATAGAGCTAAATCAGAAATCATGAGTGCAGAAAAAAAATGTAGAAAATCTCCAATGGATAGATGCAAAATAATGTTTACATGTCATTTTACAATCCAGAAGATGTAGAAGAAAGTTTTACTCCAATAGTTAAGATATAAATTTCATTGTTAAAACATCCAGAATATTTCATACTTCTTGGCACAGTAAAAAGCCGCATATAAAGGACCAAAAAAGTTTTCTACCAATCTCTCACTACTTGGGACTTAGGGGTAGTTTGGTACTGTTGTGATTATAAAAAAATAAAATAAAAAAAAACTGCTTATGTTATGTTGTGAGAATAAGTTGTTCAATAAAACAGTAGAGTGTTTGCCATATTTTTTGTAAAAGTGCTTTTAACCAAAGAGTTATAGTAGGCTTTGTCATTTGAGACTATCATGGCTACCATATTCGGGAACCAGGAGCTTATGTGAGCAGTGGCGGATCCAGGATTTTAGTATAGGGTGGTCCTAACTTCTCAAACCCGAATCAGACCATGATACCAAATCCACTATTTTTTTCCTCGTGCAACCATGGCAGCAAGGAGAGAAAGGTGGTGTGAGTCGCGACCTATAAGTGGGTAGGTGCAAACGTCCTTCCATGGCAAAGAGAGGGTTGGATTATGAGTGGACAAGGCTGGGTTCGATGGAAGATGTTTTGGCGGAGGGGAGGGCTTAGCGGAGGAGAGGTTTTTGCAGACGAGATTCGCGGCAGACAGCAACATAAGCTTAGGAGGAGAGGGCGGCTGTTTGGTTATGGGTGCAGTGTTAGAGTTGGTTGTTTGGTTATAGATTTAGAGAGAGTTTTGGTTGACATGTGTCTTTTATTTATTGGTGGTCAGTAAAACATTACAGTGACTAGTCAGTGTCTAAATATTGTCCTTTTTTAATGGTTTGGCTCAAAACGGTCTCGTTTTGGCCAAGTAATTTGAAAGAAAAAGTCATCTTCTTTCTCCTTCTGTTTTGCAGAAGGTGCTCGGCAGCCATGGCTGCTCTTCTCCTCCTCCACAACCCAGATTTGGGTGTTCCTTGAAGGTTTTTATAGCCACTTTTCTGAGCCTTTGGGTGGTCCTGGGACCACCTTGGTGCCTTAATAGATCCGCCACTGTATGTGAGAAGGTGTGGAAGGTGATTCTAAACTTGTCATTGACTCAATTGAAGGGAGGTCCAGAGTTCCGTGGAGGATCAAGAATATTATTGAGGATAGCAACCTCATTTCAAAGAGTTTCCTAGAATTATGTTTTTAGAGAGGCTAACTTCCTAGCTGATGCATCACTAGTGTTGAGTTTAGTAACTCAAATACACTCATGGAACCATGACTTGCTGAGTGATGATTTTCATTTTGTGGAAATAATTTCCACACAAGTCATTTTTGTTCATGCACACCCATATCTAAGATAACATGAGTGTTGATAGGAGCATATTTATGCGCCTTAGTTTAGCTTGTTCTTGTGCATTTATAGTGTTTTTCCTTAGTAAAGTAGTCTTTTAAGCTAGTTTTATGTGTTTTCAGGTTTTAAGGGCAAAGTATGCAAAAGGAAGCATTTTGGAGCCTTTTGGAGCAAATTAGAGCTTGGAATGAAGATCATATGCTTGGAGCCATGAGGATGGACGAAATTGAAGACTTAAAGATGATGATTCCTACTTGAACAAGGTTTCCTAGTTGAAGTAGGAAAGGGCTTAAATGAAGGATTCCTAAATAAAGAAGGATTCCTAATCAATGGAGGAGTCCTAGTTGAAGATGGATTCCTAGAAGAATGAAGATTCCTACTCAAACAAGGTTTCCTACTTGAAGAAGGAAAGTTAAAGCCAAAGAATCAGCTCAAGTGAGGAAATCTTATCCAAAACCTTATCTTAGCTTATCTTATCCAAACAAACCTTATCCTATCCTATCTTATCCTAATCCTAATCTACCTATATTTTGGCTGCAAGGGAGGTTTCCTAACTATATTAGGATGCTTAAAATCAGATTTCTAGAAGCCCTTATCCTCTCCTAGTTTGGTGCCACACCTTGTCCCTTGTTTTTCTAGGAATCAGCCACAAAACAACCTTTCTAGAAAGCCTTATCCCTTGTCCTACAAAAGTGACGCCCCAAACCTTTCTAGAACTTCTAGAAACCTGATTATTCCTTTCCCCCTTGGTTCCTAAAAGCCTTAGCCTTTTCCTTCAAGGATTGTGTGTTATTATCCTATACAAATTAGGCCTTTAAATCCTTTTCCTTTGCTACTTAGGGGCTACGAATTTCAGCCTATAAATACCATCCTTTGCTGCACCATTTAGTCACCACCCTCTACCATATTTTACTACATTCATACATCTCTCAATTACATTCATCCTCTAGTGCCGCAACTTGCAAGGAAGGAGAAAGAAGGAACAACCTTGTGCCGTGCCTTTGCCCAAGCCTTGGGAGTTTTGGAGCGTTTCTAGGTGTTTTCTATCTTTGATTTCAATGTTTAATTTAAGTTATCTTTGTGTAATTGCGATTATGAGGAACTAAACCCCCATTGGCTAGGGGGGGATTCAAAACCATGTTTATGCTTGCTATATGATTTGATTACTTCTAATTGTGTTTCATAAGTTGTGAATTCAATTTACTTATCTATATGAACAAAAACTGATTTGTGTATGTTGGTTAAGAGGGCCCGCTTAGTTTGCATGCATGAATTTGATGCTAGGATATAAGGGAATTTCACTTAATTGTTATGAACTTATATTCACAAGTAGTAAAGGTTGATGATCTCAATCGCGTTAAATAAATTCTTGGCATAAGTTTCATGCAATCATAGTAACAAGTGCTTCGTCAATGCTTATGGTTTTCATAGAACTTAATGATTCTTGCTTGTATCTCTATTATGCAATCATGTAGGGGACTTGTGGGGAATGCTTTGGGTTGTCGTATGCAATCATCCAATTCAATAACGTTAGGAAAATCTGAAGGTTAATTTAAGCGGACCTAATTAACTTGGGGCGTTGAGAATTCATGGTTTATTGAAAGGCAATTGGAAATCGTTTTGAATGCAAGTATAACATGTGTGGAGATGAACCCCTTAGCTAGCCATCCATCCATTCAAATCATCCAAATTCGTTTTAAAATCTGTTTTGTTTTACAAAGTTCTTGTTTTGTTTTCAAATTCGTCAAAACCAATTCCCCCTTTATTTTGAAGTGTCATATTAGTTAGAAATCAATTTAGTTTGTGTTTTCAAGAGTCTTGAGTCAAGTTAAAACCTATTTTCGTCCAAATTTGTGTTTAGTGTTCAAAACTGCTCAGATTGTGTTTTTAAGGCAGTTTTGAGTGTTTGTTTGCTGTTTTGAGTCTTTTGGTTTGTTTTGGTGTTTTAAAGTTTAGTTTTGCATTCTTTGAGTCTAATTTAGTGTTTTAAACTTGTTTTTACGTATTTGAGTCAGTTTTCAAGTGATTTAGCAATCCCTCCTAATCCCCGGTCTAGAACGATCCCTACTTACATACTTTGCTACAATTGATAAAAAGAGGGTTTAATTTGTGTGCTTATATATTTCGCATCAAGTGTGAAAAACAAAAATGCAGAATTATTTTCTCGGCAACATGTAAGAGCATCTCCAATAGATAGATGCATATTTGCCATGCAAAGACTATGTTTACAGTCCATTTTACAGTTTTGGGAGACATAGGTACGAGTTCTATTCCGATGAGAAATATGGAAATTTGAAGTGCAATTTAATTTTCTCTTTTTGATTTGCAGAACGATGTAAAAGGGTATCTATATTTAAATTTTTATTTATATTCTTCGGTCAAGATCTATATCTTACATCTCTCTATTGAAGAATTTTTAACCGCTAAAAAATGCAACATACACATTTCAAAGCATTTGCATCTTCGGTTAGAAATGTCCTAATAATATCTCCATATTATTGAGTATTGACTGTACTTTGACCATTTATTGACCTTAATATCGTACCTCACACCATAAAAGTAAAATGAGATGAGAGATGCCCCTTAAAAGCTTAGGGTGTGTGTGTGTGTGTGTGTGTGTCTCTCTCTCTCTCTCTCTCTCTCTCTCTCTCTCTCTCTATATATATATATATATATATATATATATGCCCCTTAAAAGCTTATTAGCCTTCATGCACGTGCTCACGCGCATGCAGAAGACATTTTTTGAATCACGGAGTGCTACCCGCGACTTACACGTTTTAAATATATTTATATGCGTAAATTGACAAAATGAAAGTCAAATATTTGAAGTAAATAAATAATCTTATATAATGATAGAAGAAACCTCTCATAAACCAATTAAAGCAGGTGAATTCACATAATTATAGAGAAAATAATATTTAATAAACAATTGATTGAGACCTAGTTTGGGAGTGAGGTGCTTAAAAAAAAAGCACCCATGAAAAAAAGCTGTGAGGGTTTTAGGTGTTTGGTAAACTGAAAAAAATGGCTTATTTTGGAAGCTGCTGTGAGAATAAGCTGAAATCAAAGGAAAAAGCTGAAGCTGCTATTTGCAGCTTTGGAAAACTGGCTTTTTTTCAAAGCACACGGAGCTACAGTGCTCCTTTAATGAAAAAACTCACTATCAAACTGGTTTTTTTTTCCAAAAGCACTTTTGCAAAAAAGTTTACAAACACTCTGCTGCTTTATTTCACAGCCGCTTATTCTCACAGCACAGCCGCTTATTCTCACAGCAGCTTTTTTTCAAAGCACAGCAATACCAAACCAGCCCTGAATCACATTATTGCTAGCCCATTGTGAGGCTAAGCACAACCTCTCCCCCTTATTGTAGATAATATCGTTTGTTAAAAGAAAAAGAAAAAACAATCATTTGACAACTAATTTAATCACATAATTATCCGCGTGTGAACGACTTTTTTTATAAGCATTACACGCCTCTTAAGATGTTTTGAACGTGTTTAAAAATAAAGAAAATAATATTTAATAAACAACCGATTGAATCATATTATTACTAGTCCATTACGAGGCTAAGCATATCCCCTCCCCCTTAGTGTAAATAATATTGTTTGTTAAAAAAAAAACAATCATTTGATAATTAATTTAATCACATTATTATCCACGTGCGAAAGACCTTTTTTATAACCGCCATTACAAGTCTCTTAAGATATTTTGTTCCTATATTTTGGTGATATGACCGTTCATACTTAATTCCTCCTAACTTTGTCAGATTGCCTACCCACTTGTTCTATGACAAAATTATTAAAAAGTAAATTTACAAAATTACCCTTGCATTATTTTATGCATTCTTCTTTGCTGCTTTTGATTTTTTTTGCTGAGGGGCATTTTGGTCCTAATCATTTTTGTCGAAGCCGTGATCCCATATAAAAGAAGATGGTGTGTGTGTCTATATATATATATATATATATATATATATCTCGTTGCATGAAATACCCAACCACCTGGCAAATTTACAGCCACACAACAAGATCACCAAAACCTAATGCGCATTAGTTAATGTAAGAATAATATATATAATCACAGTCAACATGTTTCTAGGATCACAGTTTCGACTATAATCACAAGGGTAGCAACTAGAAGAAAGATACAGACCTGACCAATTGGAGGCATGATAAGTGGAGTGTCTCAAGAGTATATTCTACCCTCTCCAATCAGTAATGTTCCAGCAAAAGAATGGGGATTGCTCGAGAATGGAACCGGAATCATTGTGAAAGCAGGGACACCTTTATTAATTATTATTGCAAATACAGTTCCTCCAATACTGTCTATCATAGTAATTGGAGGGATATAAACCAAATCACCATTTAATTTTGATGTTGTCCCATACTGGCATGTGCATTATATCTTACTGAATTAGGGTTTCAAAAGTCAACTTATGTTTCTTTGGTTCCTCATATCCTTGCCAATTAGTATTCAATTACAATGAAGGACAAATAACTTGCCATACAAGTTATTTGCCTTCTAAGCAATTTCCATTCAAAACATTGACATGTCACAGCCTGTCCCGAATTAAAGTTATCGATAACGTGAATTGACGAAATTGCCCTTGAACGGTTGGTGGTGGTGTGTGTAAATGGGCTAAGGTTTGGACTCAATAAATTTTTTAAAGTTTTAGTTGTTTGGTTGGTGACCCAATTTGGACCACACACACACAAAAGTACCTTTCTCTCTCTTCTCTCCCGTGCTCTCTCCCTCAGACTCACTCTCTCTCCTTTTCTCCCGTACGGATTAACAACAAACTAGTCAGAAGTTTGCAGATCGAGGGTTTAAAGGACACCATTGTGTTCTTGAGGTTCATACGAGTGAATGGTACAATTTTTAGGTAAGAACTTCTTCGAAAACTCGTGAAAACCCTTACCCGATTTATGTCACTATTCATGCAATCGTAAAATCCTGTGTTTTTGGAAATTTCAAGCTTACAGGTAGCTTAAGGAGGTCCTCACGAGGATCAGAGTGGTTCGTTGGAAGAATTTGGACGTCGGATTATCAAGAACGACGGGTTTTAAGATTTGCCGGAATATCGAGGCTTTTTCCGATGGGTTTCTGGGGTTTCAGGGCTCGACTCAGGTATGGTTTTGTTCGTCTTGGTGAGATCTTCAAATTGGTTCAAGTTTCATGGAATTTGGTTAAGAAATGAAGAAGATATAAGGTTTTGAAATAAATTCCAGAAACCGGCGAAGTCACCAGCGACTCGTCAAAGAAGACAAGGGCATATTCCGTCAGTTTGACGGAATATGCTAACGGCGTTAGATGATGCTGTTAATAATTAACGGTATATGCTTGCTTTTGGACGAAATATTCCTGACGGCGTTAACTGCCGCCCTTAGTGTGGCTGGCACATGCCCTCGCGTGGGCGGCGCGTCTGGTCGTGCCTTGGCTAGCGCGTCGGTGGTCGGAAATTTTTTCTAAAAATATGGGGATGTTCGTGAGGTTTTGTAGATCACGTTGGTATATTCAAACATCCCATTTGAGCAATGTATGAGAAGTTATTAGCTAGTATTGGTTATGTGCTTTAAATTAACGTTTTTATAGTTGTTTCGCATATAGGGGAGACTTCTCCCGAGGACAAGCGCAGTCAAGGGCGACTCGGGGGCTACGACCCTTCGATCGTGTTTACCATTGGGATTGTCGAGGTACTGCATAATGGGCTTTCTCCAATCATCTGGTATTGCCTCAACGGCACAAACGTCCACAAGGTCGTCTCGATCTAACAATGAAGGTAAGGACATGACTCTTGTACGTATCACGTTGTCGCGTTGGAGGACTTGTTGGTTAACCAAGGCCGGGTATAGCTGTCGCAACACGGGTATTTCTCGGCCTAGCTTGCCCCCCAAGAGTTGTGCGCCGGAGGCAATTTGAGCCAATTCCTCTACGTCGGTATTATGACTCCGGGAAATATGTTTAAATGTAATACCGTCGAAGGACTCGGCCAAATAGCTGGCGATCATGTGGTAAGGCGCCAGGGTACAACTTATGCAACGAAAAGAACCATTAAGTTGGTTAATCACAAGTTCGGAGTCGCCGAGGACAAGGGCGCGGGTCGCCTGCAGGTCATGAAGGATTCCAAGACCGATGATTAAAGCTTCGTATTCGGCCTGATTGTTGGTGCATTCAAAATCCAACTTAAGCGAAAAATACCAGCGATCGTGGTTTGGGGATTGAATGACAATTCCTACGCCCGCCGAGGATGACGTACTGGAGCCGTCAAAGTACATCGTCCAATGGTTGTCACGTGTCGCAACCATGCCGATTTCGACATCGGCGTCCCCAAAACCGTAGGGGGAAGGGTGTTGAGCAAGGAAGTCGGCCAACGCCTGGCCTTTGACAGCTTTCTGAGGCACGTATTGCAAGCTAAATTCAGACAACGCCATCGTCCACTTCCCAATTCGGCCTTTTACGATTGGTCGGGTAAGCATGTACCAGATAACGTCGGTCTGGGCAATGACTTGGGTGACCGACGGGAGCATGTAATGCCGAAGCTTGGATGCGGTGAAAAATACGGCCAGGCACAGCTTCTCGACGGCGGGATAATTGATCTCTGGGGGACTGAGATTGCGACTTAGATAAAAAATAGCCTGCTCTCGACCGGCGTCGTTGTCTTGGGCGAGGAGGTAGCCAATGGACTCTTCGGCCGCCGAGATATAAAGCTTAAAAGGTTTACCGCGCCGAGGAGGAACTAGGACAGGTGGTTTCGTGAGGGAGACCTTGATTTGCGTATACGAATTTATCTGAGTCATTGAGTTTCAAAAGCGTGGAGAACGCTTTCATTTTACCGGCCGAGTTAGCAATAAATCGGCGGAGGAAATTGATCTGACCGAGCAAGGACTGGAGTTGTTTCTTCGTCGTTGGAGGTGGGGCATTGATGATTGCGCGTGCCTTATTCGCATCGACTTCAATCCCACGGTGTTGCACGAGGAAACCAAGGAAATTTTCGGCCGACACGCCGAAGGCGCATTTGGCAGGATTCATCTTGAGGTTGTGCTGACGCATGCGGAGGAAAGCCTGTCGGAGGTCGTCCAGATGTGTCTGTCGGCGTTTAGATTTGATGACAACATCGTCGATGTAAACTTTGACGATGGTTCCAATTAAATCGTGGAAGATGGTATTCATCGCCCGTTGGTATGTGGCGCCGGCATTTTTAAGGCCGAATGGCATAACAACCCATTCGTAAGTGCCGAGTGCCCCCGGGCAACGGAAAGCAGTTTTGTGCACATCGGCTTCGGTAATGAATATTTGGTTGTACCCGGCATGTCCATCCATAAAGGATAAGATCGCATGATTCGCCGCGGCATCGATTAACAGATCTGAAATCGGCATTGTATACTCATCTTTGGGAGTTGCCAGATTCAGATTTCTGAAATCGATGCAGATGCGCAGTGCACCATTTTTCTTTAAAACAGGAACGATATTCGCCAACCATTCAACATATCGAGCTGTCCGAATGAACCCGGCTTTCAAAAGCCGAACCAGTTCGTCCTTGATGCTGAGTTGCACTTCGGTCGAGAATCGACGTGGTGGCTGACGGAAAGGTTTACATCCGGGCTTAATACGTAACTCATGCTTGACAAGAGTACGATCTAAGCAGGGCATTTCATGGTAGCTCCAAGCAAAACAATCTTTGAACTCCGTAAGCAAGACACGAAGCTCGTCTTTCATGTGTTGGGGAAGTAAAGCACTAATAAACAAAAGCCGTGGGTCATCGGCCGTCCCAACATTAATCTCTTCCAGGGGATCCTTAACTTGGGGCCGATGGTCTTCGAGCTCGGCCGGGGCGGCTTGAATTTTATCAATAGATAAGACAGGACCATTATCTCCTTCGGCTAGGAACTCAACGAGATTAACGCCCGAATTTGGTTGTTTAGATATAGTATACCAATGGGCCAGCAGTCGTTCCATAGTAGATGAAACCGCGGCCCTACGTGTTTCCCGATTGGTGTCAAACATCGGCTTCGGGGAGGAAGTTGGCTAATCCGAGTCTCGCCGAATCCTGGTAGACAGTCTCGGCGCCAACTTCGATAGCTTTCTGTACAGAGATCCAAGTCGGCCGTCCTTCATCATTGAAGCCTTGCAAAGTAATGTAGCCGACGTGGTCATCATAATACCGTGCTTGGATCATGTTAGCTTCGAATGGCTGATTATCGGCCGGGTGAACAGTGACCGATTTGCCGTCCCAAAACACAAGCACTTGATACAATGACGAAGGAATACAGCTGGTTTGATGAATCCAATCTCGACCGAGCAGTGCATTATACTCGGTTTTGGAATCAACCACGAAAAAGGCGGTCATGTGAGTGCGACCGGCAATATTTACAGTTAACGGAAGTACACCTTTGGTTTGGGATTTGTCGCCGACGAAACTACTCATTGTGATCCCTGACGGAATAAGTTCGTCATTCGAGCGACGTATGGCCTTCATGATGTTCAGAGGCATGATATTGACAGTAGCTCCACAGTCGACAAAAACCTTAGAAACTGGATATCCCTCGATGTGGGCCGTCACATACAATGGCTTTAAATGGTGAAATGCGGCCGATGATGAACGAGAGAACAATTCGGCCAAAGCGGCCTTTAGTTTATCATCTTTCGTTGTTGACCCATCTTCAACAGCAGATACAAAATCCACATGGCCGGCTTCTTCGGCGACTACATCACTATCGAGGAAATTCGGTTGAGCCGTGCTTGACTGAAAATCAGCGGGTAACACATGGACCATACTAATTTCCATGTTATCCAAGATCGACGGGCCCATCGGGTTAGAACCCTCCTCGCTAGCCTCATCTCTCATTTGATCGGCGACTGCGAACTCCGTTTGTGTCGGAGCTGGACAAAGAGATTCTTCTGTTCCTTCTTCAATGGTTTGATCTCGCGGTGCTGCTTCGGGTGAGGGTGAGGTCGACAGTGTGCTTGGGGTCAGGAGCCGAACCTGCTCTTGGTAATGTATCCGGGCATCCCTGGTATCGAGATAAGCATCCAAACGCGCAACACGTGCTATTTCATCGGTTGTAAGGCTGAAGAGAGAAACAGCCGAAAATACCTCGAAGTGATATCGTAAATACTGAAAGTCCTCTATTGAGAAAGGAAGCTCGGCTGAATCAATATCAGTGTATGGGTCGAATTCAAATCCAAGGACGCGGGCTTCTCGTATGTGCTGGAACCTTGCTTTCAATCCTGGGTCTGAGGTTTTCTGGATGATTCGCTCGGCATCATGACAAGTCAGGACTAGATCAATGGTATCCTGGCATGCCTTCGGCAAACCATACAGATCATTGGCCGAATGTTTCTTATGAAATTCTCGCATATACTCCAAAGCTTCCCCAAGGAACGGTGGATGCAAATTTCATCGAATTTTGATTAGAGGTTCTTGTATAGTCGGCGGGACTAATTTGCCTTCGGCCTCTTGCCTGAAATGTTCAAGGCGTGCCTTCATCTCCTCTGGTCGAAGAAGAAGTTTGATCCGTTTATCAGCCTCTTCGAACGTGGTTTCGACATCTTGGTCGACCAGCTGCTTCCCTTGAACTGACGCTGTCATAATAGCTGGAGGTGGTCGTTCATCATCAGTAGCAATTATGTCATTCGGCCGCCATTTAGGGACCGAAGTTTCTTGGGCTGCCCGTCGGCGGGCCATGCAATCTATCCTTTGGTGCCGACGTTTCTGGGATTTGGACAGTGCGGCGTAGACGCCTCTCGAAGAATGATATGTATACCAACGTTGATCTCTAGACTCGGGATGTTTGAAAGTTTTTTGGCTCCGCGATGATTCTGAACTGCTAGAATTACGTTTATAGTAGTCATTGTCATAAAATGAAGCATCAAAATCGAGGCACCGCCTGACTGAGGGTGTCTCTCCCATCCGTACTTTAGGACCGAGCCTATCAAAAACCCCTTGATGCTGGCCTACGTTGGCTACCTTTTGCTGGGTTGCGGCCGTAGGTCGTTCCGTTATAAGCAAAGAGGGCTTCTCATCTGGCTCACTGCCGACCTTTGTTCTACATTTACTGCACAAAACCGCCGTCCCACTGTCTTCATCGGTGCTATAATCCCTCATAGGTTTAACAATAGCGGGCCCCGTTAAAGCTGTAGGTGGTTTGTTTGAACAAAAATCGGCCAAGAAACGTGGGCGAGAATTCTGATTACGAAAACATTGTGGCTCAACAACTTCGGCCTTCCCTTTCCCTTTGTCTTTAGGTAGGCATGCATCGACCATATTTACCGTTGCCGTGGGGAACGGGTCAGTATCAACACTCATCTTCTTCTCTGGAAATTTCAATTTGCCATTATCCATCTAGCTTTGGACGTTATCGCGAAACACGACGCAATTGTTTGTCGTATGTTTGCTTGAATTGTGGTATTTGCAATACACCTTTCCTTTAAGCTCTTCGGCCTTGGGAATGTTGTGACCAGGCCGAAGTTTGATGGTTCTTGCTGATAACAGTTGGTCAAAAATTGCGTCAGCCTTTGTGATATCAAAAGTATAAACTTTTGACTGTTTCAATGTTCCTTCAGTGGCCGAACGGCTTTTGACTTCCCTAGAGTCAACTTGAGTAAATGCTTTGCAAACGTATGGCTTATCTATCACTATCTCGGCTGCATCCACGCTAACGCATTCATCCTCGGTCGATGCATAATTGACAGTAGGATTCTTGTAAATCGTCCCCCGAGATGGAGCTTTCGAAATCTTTTCTTCGCGGAGCAGATAATCATATTGTTCGACATTTTGGGCTAATTTGTACATATCCCGAAAGTTTGCCCCCAAGAATTTCTTTTTGTATTCGACGTCGAGGCCGTTCAAAGCAAGCCTGACAAATTCGACTTCGGGTAAAGGCACTCGGCACCAATTCCTGGATGATTTGAACCTGGTAAGATAATCCATTGGTGACTCATCAGATGCCTGAGCCATCCTTGCTAATGAAGAAACCGACACCTCCATCCCTGGCCGATAAAACTGCTCGTGGAATTTCTCGACCAACTCTTCCCAGTTTTAGACAGAATTAGGAGGGAGATTGATATACCAAGCAAATGCTGAGCCGGTCAATGAGAAGTTGAACAACCGTAACTTATGGAAATCACTATTAACATCTCCGCATTGCGTGGTGAAACGAGCCACGTGTTCCAACGAAGACAGGGACGATTCACCGGTAAAAAGGCTAAAATCTGGGATCTTGAAACCTTTCGGGTATCCGAACGTTTCCACGTAGGCCGGGTACGGATGGATAAACTTAGGAAACTTCGGCCCCTTCTTTATGGCCGAGTCGATCATCCGCTGAACTTCGGTCATATCAACAGGTGTTACTTCGACCCTCTGTGTTGGAAGTATGCCCACAAAGCCACTCATTTGATGTAATAGCTTTTTGGAATACTTAATATGTTAAACTTTTATATGTTTAATGGAGGGCAAGACTTATTGTTAATCACTATTTATTGTATCATGTGTTTAAGCAATAAGAGAATCCAAGGGATGTATTTGACATAAGAGATAAGTGATCTAATGAGTTAGATTAAGGAGACCTTTCTTTTATGTTCATTCCTAAAACGTTCATAGCCATAGGATTGCCAATTGGGCATTGACAATCCGCTAAGGTTAGTATGTGTTATGTTGACTCAAACGTGAGTATGAACTAGTCTCAAGTCATTTGGTGTTGGACACTAAGACAAACACATAGGTGCTCGAAAGAGTGATCGAGTACACTGAACTGCGATTAAAGAGAGTTCAAACATACATGTCATGTACGAACTCTAAGGTTACAATATGCAAATTAGTCCTTAGACCTGAGGCATCATAGATGTCTAATGGTTAGGTCCTTGATCTTTGATCATGACAAAGGCATTCCCTCGGATTGTCCACGGCATTGTTGGGGTCATGTGATCTAGTCATGTAGGCATATGAATGCACAACAAGGGATCTCTAACCTTCCATGGTGGAAGGAGAATACTCTAAAATATGATTCTAAAGTCTTTGGCCAAAGCAAATGAATATGACTAAGGAAGATGTTCCAAATCATATTCAAGGGAATCATATAAGAAAGTATCACATTGGATAGTAGACATGAAACAAACTATCACTTAAACAATGTGATTAAGAGTATTGTATTAGAGAAGGACCGTATTGCATTGTAATTGTAACTGGATAGGTTCTCCAACCAATTCTACTTAGCTTGGGTAACCATGACATACTGCTAGGTGTCACTCATGGTTTGTGGAAGCCCTATTGATTAGCAAACACTAATCATCAAAAAGGGAGAATTGAAATGTGGTTTCAATTCACAATCGATAGTTAAGAGTAACATCGCCCACTGCCTCGCTAATTGGAACCTAATGGATCGCACACCAAATAAGGATATATGTGAAGAAATTAGATGAAATGGATAAGCAATTAAATGGTATAATTGAAGAATGGTCAAGATTAATTAATTAGTTAATTAATTATACGAAATGTTCGTATTGGGCTTTTAAGTTGGTTTTGGGGCTTCGGGGCCCAAAAGTGTTTTGGTCCACAAGGCCCATTATGTTTAAGTTGTATGACAACTAAAACAAAATGGGCAATAAGCCCAATAACAATACATAGGCCGGCCATAAGGGTGAGGGTAGGCAAATTTGGATTAATTACAAGTTTGCCACTCACTTGAAATGAAGTATAAATTCATCTTTATAGCTTTGTTTTCAATTAGGGTTTTCTTGGCTACTTAGGGATAGTTATCTAGCAAATTTACTTCCCTAAGTGATCCATTTTCATCCTCACAAAATACATCCTTGGTGAAGAGACTTAGAGACATCAAACTTTTGGTGTTTTGGAGAACTAATCCTCAAATCCTCAAAGAAGCAAAGGAGCACTAAAAGGAGGAAAATCACAAGGAAGATCAAAGGAGCAAGGAGGTGACTTGAAGGCCCTCCACTTGGGTGAATCCCTTGTGTAATCAAGGATGAGCTTCAAGGGTAAAGAATCTCTAAATTCTTCATATTCTTTAATGTTGTTAAAGAGTCTTTTGATTCACCATATACTAGGCTTTGAAAGTCATGGGTTTCATGAATTGTTTTTTGGATGCATGCCTACTTTAAAGAGTTAATTGTTAGCATATGTATTCAAATGTTCATACATGTTCTTAGCTAGGACAAAATTTTTCCTTCAAGTGGTATCAAGAGCCTAGGTCTAGTGTATGGTGGATCCTTTTGGGTTTTGTGATTTTCATGTTTTATGATTTAAATGTTGTAAATGTTACAAGCTTTGTTCTTGCTTTGAATATAAATTTTGCTAGAAAATTTTGCATCTCAAATGTTGTAGATGTATTTCATTTAAGCATGAATATTGGAACTAAAATTTGGTGCCATGTATTTTGAGTTTTCATAAGTGTTCTTCAATGTTCTTGGAGTTCTTGCCAAGAACAAAAAGTTTTCAAGTTTTGATTCAAAAAGTTTTATGTTTTTACATAAAGTTTTGATTTAATTTTGGTGGGTGATAGTTAATGATTAAGTAATTTTAATGGGAGACAAACTTTGTTTTAAAGAATGACATAAATCATTTCTTACAAAATTTTATTTCGTCTTTACCTCACCTAACAAAACCCACTTACAAAACTTTGTATAAAATTTGAATTTTCATCACTAAAAACACTTATGGCCGGCCACCCTTTAAAATATGGTATTTTTGGGTGTTTTGAGCACTTACATAAAGTTTTGATACTTTTGTGTATTTGCATTTTGGCCCAAAAGTTTACGTTTTTACGTTAAGGTCCAAAAACTTTAAAGGACAAATTGTTTTGCTCCCTTAATGATGTTTTGACATTATTAAAAATGTTTGGGTTCTAAGTTGTAATTACATGAAGTTGTGGACTCTTGTGTTTTTACAAAGTGACCCCAAAAGTTTTTTGTTTTTAGAAAATGGCCCAAAAAGTTGTGGTCATTGTTTTTGGCCCAAATTAGATGAGAACAAAATTGTTTGTCTCTTTAAATGAGAATTGGATTTTCATTTTATTTAGTTCCATTTAAATCAATTCTATGGATCCGAAAACCAATTGTTTTAAAGTTGTTTTCTTAATTAAATGTGTTTGATTAAGAGAAGGGTGATTATGAACCAAATGCCTCGATAATTGAGCTATGTGATTGGCCGCTTTACATTATGAATGTTTGGGCTTGGTAGTGTAGATTTGAATGTAATTTGATTAGTTCAAGATTGTTGTAAATGGACATAAGTCCATCATTTGTGTTGTAAAAGGGCATAAGCCCTTATTATTATTTCATGTATTCCTTTTGTTTAAATGTATGCAAAATGGAATAGTTGGGTCCAACGCCCAATAGGAAATAACGGTTTAATTGGATTAAACGCGTAACTAAAATCAACAACAATCTACCTTAGACCCAAGGTCCAACACAAGGCTCGTGTTGGATCAAATCAAACGGTTCATAATCATCCTAAAACCTAATATGACTATATAGTCCATACGAGGATGCAAGGCATTCGTTAGTAGTTCCATATAGTCTCGCTTGTTTCAACGAAACAGTGGGAGTATTATATACTACTAATTCATATAAACTTGGACCAATGGTTGTGATAGGCCCAAGTTCTTTTAATGTGATTAAAATGTTTTGATGTAGCCCAAAACAATTCCCTCAACAAACGAATATTTAAGTTGATAAGCGAGAGATGTTTAGAATATCTCTTCGTAGGCCTTCCACCGTGGTGGGTTCCAAGCTTTTGTGACTCATGCACCGGCTTCACCCTATCATGGGGAAGTACAAAGCATGTGCTTATATCCAGGAGGAATCCATATACATATGATGAGGTGAGTGTAGGCAACGAGGATAGCCAACATCGTATCATCGTGAGGCTATTCTTGAACCCCTTCACGAACTAAGCATGGTGGGAATAACTTAAACTAAGTGCAATGGTGCCAACATCGTATCATCGTGAGGCAACATTCTCTAGAGGCCAAACGGATGGGTAATTACAAAAGGTTGTAAATGAATAATGTGTTATTCTCTCATCATTATTTTTGCTAGCCAACATCGTATCATCGTGAGGTGGGCTTGGTAATGGTGAGTCTCCCATAACCCACTAAGAGTTCAATATAACTCTCGAATTCTATTGAGGGATGTGGAATTTGCCAAAAATAGTGGGTGGTACTATTTGATTCAAAGACCCAATCAAAATAGTTTTAAACAACAATGCTAATTCGATTTCTGTTATGTTATGTAGTGAACGACATGCCTAAAATTATACCCACCATAATACTTGACAAAAAGGGCCTAAAGGGCCAACGTTTCCTTGCTTGGTATCGCCACATTGAGAATGTCTCAAAGGTGAAAGACATATTGTATGTGCTTAAGCAATCCCCTCCTCATGTACCTCCTACGAAACTAGCTTCAAAGGAGGAGTGTCAAAATTATGTTAGACACTATGAGGATGACTTACAAGCCAAATGCTTAATCCTCACTTCACTTAGTGAGGAGCTTATGAAGCTACATAAGCACATGGACACTTCTTGTGCCATGGTTGAAAGTTTGCATAAGATGCATGACATTGAGACTAGTAATGTACGATTCTCAAATATTTGTAATCTAATGAATGCCAAAATGGCAAAGGGGACATCGGTCCATAAGCATGGACAAAAGATGGAAAGGATCTTTCAAGATCTTCAAAGTTTAGGAACTTCCATCGATGGGAAAAAGGCCCAAGACTTTTTCCTTGCATCTCTCTCGGATGATTTCACTAAGTTTATCGTAAACTATAAAGTGAATAGATTCGATCATTCTTTGAAAGAGATGATTGACATGTGCTGTAAATTTGAAAAAGGTTTCAAAAAGGACAGTGGGAGTGAGAATGCAATGATAAGGAAAAGGTTACATAAGAAGAAGGCAAAGAAATCCAAAGGAACATGCTTTCATTGTGGAAAGGATGAACGTTGGAAGAAGAAATACAGGGTGCGCATTGCGAGCCTTATGACACGGACTTTTGAAGAGACTATTTCTGTCATAGAGAGTGCTTTTACAGTGAGCTCCAATTCCTGGATATTTGATTCAGGTGCTAGTCAACATATCTGTAATACGTTGCGGGGACTAACAGGGAGCAGGTCACTGCGCAATGAGGAGATGGTTGTGCGAGTTGGGAACGGCACTAAAATCTCTGCAAAAGCAATAGGCACCTATATGCTTAACCTACCCTCTGGGGAAGTCCTGGAACTTAAAAATTGTTTATATTTTCCTTCATGTATAAAGAATTTGATTTCCATCTCTAAGCTTTTACGAGATGGGCACTCAGTATTGTTTGACAAAATGAGTTGCACTTTATACTTGAACGGTCGTATTATCTCTCATGGTAATATGATAGAGGGACTTTTTCACCTAGAGACGAATAGTGGGATGCACTGTATTGAAAGCGGGAATACCTCAAAACCCAAAAGGGCTAGAGAAGAAGTTAACCAAGAAAAGATGTGGCATCTTAAACTTGGACATGTGAACCTTGATAAGACTCGCAAGATGTCGAAAGACGGATATTTCCGCCCATTAGGTAATGACCGGATGGGTACTTGTGAAAGTTGCTTGAAAGGGAAGATGACCAAATCTCCATTTACTGGAAAAGGAGAGCGTGCCACTGAAATTCTAGGGTTAATCCACACTGACGTATGTGGACCTATGTCTACTACATCGAGAGAAGGCTTCTCATACTATATCACATTCACCGACGATCACTCTCGGTTTGGCTATGTATATCTTATGAAGTACAAGTCAGAATCCTTTGAAAGGTTCAAAGAATTCAAGAATGAAGTTGAGAAGCAAACTGGGAAACAGATAAAGATCCTAAGATCAGATCGAGGGGGAGAATATCTGAGTAATGAGTTCCTAGATTATCTCAAAGAGTGTGGAATAATATCACAGTGGACTCCACCGGGAACTCCACAACTTAATGGAGTTTCTGAAAGGAGAAATCGAACCTTGATGAACATGGTTCGTTCTATGATGAGTTCCGCTGATCTACCAGTAACATTCTGGGGATACGCTCTATATACAGCAGCTTACTTGCTTAATAGAGTACCTTCCAAATCAGTTTCACAAACACCCTATGAGATATGGCATGGAAGAAAGCCAAGTCTTAATCATATTAAGATTTGGGGTTGTGAAGCATATGTCAAGAAGCTTGAGGCTACTAAGCTTGAAGCGAGATCAGTAAGATGCTATTTTGTGGGATATCCTAAAGAAACTATGGGATATGAGTTCTACCATCCTGACGACCAGAAAGTCTTTGTCGCCAGAACTGCTAAGTTTCTAGAGGACGAATTTGTTCTCAAAGGAACTATAAGCAAACAGATGGAAATTAATGAGATTAATAATGAACCACAAACAAGCACTCGACATATTGACAACCCTGTTCCTGAACCCCTAGCTCCACGTAGATCTGAACGGGTTAGTAAGCCACCTATGAGGTTTGGCTTAAATAATGACTTTGATGAATTGTACCTTCTAGGTGACAATGAAACAAAGGAGGACCCTAGGGACTACACTGAAGCAATGTCCGACATTGATTCAAAGAGATGGCAAGAGGCCATGAAATCCGAGATGGATTCCATGTATCAAAATCAGGTCTGGACTCTTGTAGACCCTCAAGAAGGTATTGTACCTGTTGGAAACAAATGGGTCTTCAAGAGGAAGATAGGCGTTGATGGGAACGTGGAGACTTATAAGGCTAGACTAGTAGCCAAGGGATACAGGCAAATAGAAGGGATTGACTATGAAGAAACCTTCTCTCCTGTAGCCATGATTAAGTCCATTCGGATTTTGCTTGCTATAGCTGCGTACCATGATTATGAAATCTGTCAAATGGACGTGAAGACGACCTTTCTGAACGGCTACCTACATGAAGAGCTCTATATGACTCAACCCGAAGGTTTCATGTCCGAGTCTGAAGAGACTAAGGTATGCAAGCTTCAAAGGTCCATTTATGGACTTAAGCAAGCCTCCAGGAGCTGGAACATTCGTTTCGATACTGAAATCAAAACGTTTGGTTTTACTCAAAACGAAGACGACAATTGTGTTTATCAAAAAGTCGTTGGGGATGCAGTAGTATTCCTAGTGTTATATGTAGATGACATATTACTATTCGGGAATGACACTGCAGTACTTTCTTCTGTAAAAGTGTGGTTGTCTAAAACCTTTGTCTTTAGGTAGGCATGCATCGACCATATTTACCGTTGCCGTGGGGAACGGGTCAGTATCAACACTCATCTTCTTCTCTGGAAATTTCAATTTGCCATTATCCATCTAGCTTTGGACGTTATCGCGAAACACGACGCAATTGTTTGTCGTATGTTTGCTTGAATTGTGGTATTTGCAATACACCTTTCCTTTAAGCTCTTCGGCCTTGGGAATGTTGTGACCAGGCCGAAGTTTGATGGTTCTTGCTGATAACAGTTGGTCAAAAATTGCGTCAGCCTTTGTGATATCAAAAGTATAAACTTTTGACTGTTTCAATGTTCCTTCAGTGGCCGAACGGCTTTTGACTTCCCTAGAGTCAACTTGAGTAAATGCTTTGCAAACGTATGGCTTATCTATCACTATCTCGGCTGCATCCACGCTAACGCATTCATCCTCGGTCGATGCATAATTGACAGTAGGATTCTTGTAAATCGTCCCCCGAGATGGAGCTTTCGAAATCTTTTCTTCGCGGAGCAGATAATCATATTGTTCGACATTTTGGGCTAATTTGTACATATCCCGAAAGTTTGCCCCCAAGAATTTCTTTTTGTATTCGACGTCGAGGCCGTTCAAAGCAAGCCTGACAAATTCGACTTCGGGTAAAGGCACTCGGCACCAATTCCTGGATGATTTGAACCTGGTAAGATAATCCATTGGTGACTCATCAGATGCCTGAGCCATCCTTGCTAATGAAGAAACCGACACCTCCATCCCTGGCCGATAAAACTGCTCGTGGAATTTCTCGACCAACTCTTCCCAGTTTTAGACAGAATTAGGAGGGAGATTGATATACCAAGCAAATGCTGAGCCGGTCAATGAGAAGTTGAACAACCGTAACTTATGGAAATCACTATTAACATCTCCGCATTGCGTGGTGAAACGAGCCACGTGTTCCAACGAAGACAGGGACGATTCACCGGTAAAAAGGCTAAAATCTGGGATCTTGAAACCTTTCGGGTATCCGAACGTTTCCACGTAGGCCGGGTACGGATGGATAAACTTAGGAAACTTCGGCCCCTTCTTTATGGCCGAGTCGATCATCCGCTGAACTTCGGTCATATCAACAGGTGTTACTTCGACCCTCTGTGTTGGAAGTATGCCCACAAAGCCACTCATTTGATGTAATAGCTTTTTGGAATACTTAATATGTTAAACTTTTATATGTTTAATGGAGGGCAAGACTTATTGTTAATCACTATTTATTGTATCATGTGTTTAAGCAATAAGAGAATCCAAGGGATGTATTTGACATAAGAGATAAGTGATCTAATGAGTTAGATTAAGGAGACCTTTCTCTTATGTTCATTCCTAAAACGTTCATAGCCATAGGATTGCCAATTGGGCATTGACAATCCGCTAAGGTTAGTATGTGTTATGTTGACTCAAACGTGAGTATGAACTAGTCTCAAGTCATTTGGTGTTGGACACTAAGACAAACACATAGGTGCTCGAAAGAGTGATCGAGTACACTGAACTGCGATTAAAGAGAGTTCAAACATACATGTCATGTACGAACTCTAAGGTTACAATATGCAAATTAGTCCTTAGACCTGAGGCATCATAGATGTCTAATGGTTAGGTCCTTGATCTTTGATCATGACAAAGGCATTCCCTCGGATTGTCCACGGCATTGTTGGGGTCATGTGATCTAGTCATGTAGGCATATGAATGCACAACAAGGGATCTCTAACCTTCCATGGTGGAAGGAGAATACTCTAAAATATGATTCTAAAGTCTTTGGCCAAAGCAAATGAATATGACTAAGGAAGATGTTCCAAATCATATTCAAGGGAATCATATAAGAAAGTATCACATTGGATAGTAGACATGAAACAAACTATCACTTAAACAATGTGATTAAGAGTATTGTATTAGAGAATGACCGTATTGCATTGTAATTGTAACTGGATAGGTTCTCCAACCAATTCTACTTAGCTTGGGTAACCATGACATACTGCTAGGTGTCACTCATGGTTTGTGGAAGCCCTATTGATTAGCAAACACTAATCATCAAAAAGGGAGAATTGAAATGTGGTTTCAATTCACAATCGATAGTTAAGAGTAACATCGCCCACTGCCTCGCTAATTGGAACCTAATGGATCGCACACCAAATAAGGATATATGTGAAGAAATTAGATGAAATGGATAAGCAATTAAATGGTATAATTGAAGAATGGTCAAGATTAATTAATTAGTTAATTAATTATACGAAATGTTCGTATTGGGCTTTTAAGTTGGTTTTGGGGCTTCGGGGCCCAAAAGTGTTTTGGTCCACAAGGCCTATTATGTTTAAGTTGTATGACAACTAAAACAAAATGGGCAATAAGCCCAATAACAATACATAGGCCGGCCATAAGGGTGAGGGTAGGCAAATTTGGATTAATTACAAGTTTGCCACTCACTTGAAATGAAGTATAAATTCATCTTTATAGCTTTGTTTTCAATTAGGGTTTTCTTGGCTACTTAGGGATAGTTATCTAGCAAATTTACTTCCCTAAGTGATCCATTTTCATCCTCACAAAATACATCCTTGGTGAAGAGACTTAGAGACATCAAACTTTTGGTGTTTTGGAGAACTAATCCTCAAATCCTCAAAGAAGCAAAGGAGCACTAAAAGGAGGAAAATCACAAGGAAGATCAAAGGAGCAAGGAGGTGACTTGAAGGCCCTCCACTTGGGTGAATCCCTTGTGTAATCAAGGATGAGCTTCAAGGGTAAAGAATCTCTAAATTCTTCATATTCTTTAATGTTGTTAAAGAGTCTTTTGATTCACCATATACTAGGCTTTGAAAGTCATGGGTTTCATGAATTGTTTTTTGGATGCATGCCTACTTTAAAGAGTTAATTGTTAGCATATGTATTCAAATGTTCATACATGTTCTTCGCTAGGACAAAATTTTTCCTTCACTCTGGTCGATTCCGTCTGACCTACTATTCGACCCTCCTCCTTCTTCCAAGTCAATTGGTTTGAGCCGAGCAGGAATTGGCTCGGCCTGTACAATTGGTAACAGATTATTTCTTGGTGGCAATCGCTGGAGAAGATCGAAGGGCCTGCTGTCACTGACTTTACTAACCAGCATTTCGAGCAATCTGGTTTGTTACTCATTGGAACTGAGTATCACGTCATGTATCTTGTCAATGCCTCGACTAAACGTCTGCTCGACTCAACGAGACTGCTCGTCGAGTCGCTTTCAAAGAAACGACCTTGTTGGTGGGTCAGATCCTTCACCGCCATCCTCGTCGCAATCCTCCACTATCCCTTCATTGATAACGCAGGTGTTCCTGTTAGGGATTTCTAGACTGCGGAGTTGACCGCCGAGATTAACTTCCCTCTCTCGGCGAGTCGCGCTTGTGGACTCAGGTGTCACGGCGCTAAGGGGATTCTGCGCCTGTGGCACTCTTTGTCCTATGTTCTGAATCGGCAAATCGGCTGTTGACTTTTCCATAGCCTTTTTCTTTTTTACCGATCGCGTTTCAATTGGCATGAACTTCGTAGTTTAGCACTAGGTCCCACTGGGCGTGCCAAAATGTTGACCCTAAAAACTACGAAGCCTACGTGGCGCGCAGGCTGGGTAATTAATAAGCTAACTACGTCATTCGGTTGTGTGCGGGGCGTGCCAACTCGTCGGCCGAGGAGTAAATTTGTTGATGTTGCGTTGGGTCGCGCTACTGACTTCTGCGTCTTGCGATTGCGGCCGAGAAAAGAACACATCTCGGCCTCTTGGATTCTCGAGCCTGAAGACAAGGCTGCTATTCTTACAAAGTTCACGAATCGAATTCGGCTTTCAATGTGCCGAATGTAATAACTGTAACACCTCACTTCGCCGAGAAGACTAATGAGATGACCTCGACCAATAAGGATTCGGAAATCCTTCTCGACCGAGACTTGGATAGGTAACCAACTGTTCTCGCCGCAGTGCTGTTGATGCCAACGGAAGATACTGCGAGATCGGCTGATTCTACGGTGACAGAGCTATCTATGCCGACTTAAGATATCACCGGTTGCTTCCACAGTGCTGTTGATGCCAACGGAAGATGTGTCAGCGAAAAAGAAAAAGGAAAAAGATCTCAAGTTGTTGAGAGTTTGCGCAGGGCAATTTTGTATTGATTTCCAGGGGCTTTTAATGATGCATAGCCTCCCCTATTTATAGCACTGGATCTCCTTGAATCCGAATTAAAACCCTACTCGGACTAGGACTTCCTCTCCGGATCAACACCAACTCGACCAATCCTATTTTCACTAGGATTGTGAACCTAGTCCTCTATTGAGCCGGATCCACTCCGGGTTATCAAACTTGCCGAGACTCCTTGTTGCACTAGCACTCGATTCGCAAATGTAGCATGACCTAGCCGGCCTAGTTTTAGAAGCCCACGTACTGAACGAACCGAGGCTTCCTTGTCGCCAGGCCTTCCAGGCCGAGAATGGTTCTATACTCTGCCCAAATTAATATTTTGGGCCCAAACAATTTTTTATTTAAAATTTAAAATAAACAGTACCTAACAAATGCTAGCTACACAATGTACTATGAACGGCTAAGATGAATTAATCCCTAGGATCCTCACAACAAGAATCCTCATCCCATTATCCTTGATCCCAATTCAAATAAGTAATATATCAACAACCCTTTCCACCTGTGTCAAGCTTAAATTCGAAAATAAATTCTTCAAGGCGATATGAATCAATGCTCCACTTATAGTTAAATTCACATATTAATTTAAATATATCTTTGTTTCAGAGACCAAAACTATAATTCGGAAAAAAATTATAAATCAATAGTGGGTATTTTAATGGGTCCACCGACCAGCCGGACCAACCTAATTATTACGTGTTGTGGTCTAAATAGAAAAAACTAATTTACGTGCAAAAATCCGACCACTTAAATGATAATAACTCTTAAACATATTGTTAAGCGCTCATGCCCGTTCGAATGGATCGGTGATGGTAACAAGACCCCTAGGAGCGATGGTAATGGTTCATGGTTCCGTAAATTCCACTCGATCATTCCTAAGATGATCAATAATGAGGATTTCGACCCCGAACAGAGTACGCCTAGCCTCGGCAAAGCCCTTCTTAGGCCTTATTCAATGCTTTAATGTGCAAGGCCGAAACTCAAGCCATGGCAAATAACCTTCTAACTGAGGCCAGGAGATATTTTATTTTTCAGATTTCAAGCTAGCTTCCAATCATGCCTTCCCAGATAAAGATGCATTATGTGTTGTTCTGGTCCGAAAGAAAAGGCTTGGATCAACAAGACTAACATCTGCACAATTTGCAAGTTAACAAATTAAAATACTAAAACCTTGGTGGGCTTAGGATATGGACTGCAATGAAATGGACTCAAAGATTAAGCGTTTCACCCTGCAAAACTGGGCTACATCCATTTTGTTGCCGGAGATTGTATTTATTCTAAGACAAAAATTCTCTCTCCTTTGAGTTGTCCAACCCTAATACAGGAGGTTCCCACCCTTTTATATAGGTCCTCAATGAAACCCCCATCATTGGGTTTTCCCAACTTGGCATTTAATGCGCCACCAATGTAAACTAGCATATTGACACCTTTTCACCTATCAACAAAACACTTGGCAGTGAGTGACATATACTCAGTCGAGATGGTGCGTCTATTTTTAGTGATGTGTGTTGGAACCAAATTTGCGCACTGTCGGGAGTGGTGGTTAAGTAAAAACTCGAGCAACTTGCAAAACAATGAAACAACAAGCCCCAGGCCTCTCCGACGGTCAAGTTAATGAATGATTTTAGATTCAAGCATTGGGCAAGAGAATTGAAATGTTTAGATTGCGTTGCCATAGATGAAACCCTAGATGGGTATATTTATACCGTAGGGAGAGAGAGCTTCTTAGGATTAAATCCTCATTCTAAGCTAGGTGAATCCTAGAGGATATCTAGGAGTAGATATTGCATCATTTTAGGAGTTATAATTACTTGCAATGCACACCAATTCCTAGATTGTAGGAACTCCAAGACTTATGAGATCGGATTATGTCTATATCCAGATCAGATCGCCTATCTTGCAGAACAAGTATAGTCATCCAGCGGAGTCACTAGGACTTCTCCTAGTGCCTTGGAGTAGAGCGATGGTGGCATCGCTACTCAGTCAAATACAGCTTTGGTCGGAGCTGGCAAGTCCATGATCGGACTTCTAAGGTAACTGTATTCAGATCAACCTTACTTCGGTCCTATAATATCATGGTTCCATAATTGCCCCTGGACATTCATCTGAGAGGCAGCCTATTCCCCTTGAGGATGAATTATTCTCCAAAAACCATGCTTTTTAGAGTAAGTTGGAATACGTATCTTTTAGTCTTCAACCCAAGGGGAACGGGTTGCCACTCAGACAGAAAGTTAGGGGCAATTGTGGGACCATGATTTCCAAGGCCGAAGTAAGGCTGATTAGAATACAGTTATGCGGCCATGGACTTACCAGCTCCAGGCGAAGCTATATCAGATAGAGTACTAGCGCCACCATCACTCTACTCCGAGACACTAGGCGGAGTTCTAGCACCTCTGCTAGATGACCATGCTTGTTTTGTAAGACACGCGATCTGATTCGGATATGGAGACAATCATATCCTACAAGTCTTAGAGTTCCTATAGTCTAGGAATTGGCCTGGACCACAAGTAATCATAATTCCTAAGAAGATGCAATATCTACTTCTTGATATCCTCTAGAATTCTCCCGGCTTAGAACGAGAATTCTATCCTAAAAAGGTTTCTCTCCCTACGGTATAAATACATCTATCTTGGGTTCACCTATGTAATGTGATCTACACTTTTTCAATCGATTCTATTAAAAAAACAAAATTTTGGATTTTTCAGTCCACTTCAAATAGGTTCATTGCTCTTGACTTGAATACGATTAATCTGGCATGGGCTACATGAGCCCCCAAGAAAAGAAGGTTCTAAAAGAAATAAGCTAGGTCAACTCATTTCTTGGTCACACTTAAATCCTCTTACCTACTACTTGAGTCTAAAATCATTCACTAACTTGACCGTAGGAGAGCCTTTGGCCAGCACACACTCTTAGACCCTAAGGCTTGTTCATGGTTATTTTACTATTTTGTAGGCTACTCAGATTTGTGCTTGACCACAGTTCACGGTGGTGCACAAATTTGGTTTTAACCAATGTTTCACCCTCTTCTTGGCTATGGATTTTCGTCAAAGGAAGGTTATAAGTAGAAACCTTAGTCGGCTTGGATTTCTTGCTTGAGGACGCTATGCGAAGACCTTCAAGAAAAGATAGGATTTTGAAATCGGTACGACAAAAGAATTAGGGCATTTTTAACAAAGGGATGATTTGAAGGATTTTGGTAAAGTAAAAGGGGAAAGATCCGAGGATATATATGCATCGAAAGATAGAGTCATCTAACTGTTGAATTCAGGCTGACTCGCCTACAAATCTTTCAATCTAGCGGTTGAAATTAATGAAGCATATTAGAGAAAATTTTTGTTTCTTGTACACATGCCACAAAGTGCAGTATCTTTTCATTGCGAACTTTTCGGCATGATACCTAAGACTACACGACTGGATCTGAAATGCCTCAACACGCCTCCACCTTAATACCAAGGGTTACACCTTTCACAAGAATTTGAAGACTAAATAGTACGTATTCTAACTTACTCTGAAAGACATGGTCTTTGGATAACAATCCATCCTCGAGGGGAACAAGTTGCCCCTCAGATGGATAGATAGGGGTAATTATGGGACCATGATTTTCTAGGGCCAGAGTAATGCTGATCCGAATAAGTTACCTCATAAGTCTGGTCATGGACTCACCAGCTCCGGCTAAAGCTGTATCAGATAGAGTACTGGTGCCACGATCACTCTACTTTGGGGTAATAGACGAAGTCCTAATGCCTTCACTAGATGACCACGCTTGCTCCGCAACACACATGATCTGATCTAGATATAAACACAACCATATCATATAAGTCTATGAGTTCCTACAATCTAAGAATTGGTGTGCACCGCAAGTAATCATAACTTATAAGAGGTTGCAATATCTACTTATATATATCCTCTAGGATTCTCTTGACTTAGAATGACGATTATATCCTTAAAATGTCCCTACAGTATGAATACACCCATCTAGGGTTCATCTATGGTAATGCAATCTAAACACCTAAATTCTTTTGCCCACTGCTTAAGTTTTAAATCTTTCATTAAATTGACCTTCAGAGAGCTTTTGGCCGGCACCCCCTTTCCCCCTTGTGCGAATTTGGTTCAACAACAACCATTAGTCGTTTCTCCATAAACTCAACCGCTAATTAAGGGTGCCACATCCAAAGGTCTTGGGGAGGAGGAAGAGGCCCCTCTTCGGAGAAAGAGGCGCACCACTCCTCCTGCTGCCCTAATTTCTAGGGTGTCTGCCCCATTATCTTTGGTGAGTAAATCGTCTGCTTCAACTTTTATTCCTTTAAGACCGGTATTGCCTCCGTCACTCGAGTTTCCTTCTTCTGTATCAGTCTCTATTTTGGTTCTTCCATCACAGATCCTCGCGGTTGTATTTCCTCATATTGAAGTCCATCTGCCAGTTGTTCCAACATGGTTCGAAGGAACAGTGCGTCCTCATCTCATGATCCTACCTTTGGTTGACCATATTGCCTTTTTAATTGATGATAATGGACGTCGAAATACTAACTTCGCTTGTGCTCTCCTTGAAGCTACAATTGCTCATGCTGACTCCAAAAAAGTTTGTACGTCTCTTGAAGATGTCCTGATTTGGTGTTATGAAAGTCGTTAAGAGGTGAGTTTCCTTTCTATATTTCCTTTTTTGCTTACATGTGCTATTGAGATTATCTTCTTTCATACTTTTTTTTTGTATACCAGGCTAATGTGTAGAAGAAGATTGCCCTATTTCGGCAAGTAGGATGAATCTGGGAACATGAACGAACATGTGGTCTGGAAATTGAGGCGAGATTGCTAGCAGAGCAGTGGATGTTGTCCAACTGGAGGAGCTCGATAACGTACGGTCCAAGCACCAGACCTTGAAGAACGCCCACAAAGTAGAGAAACTCCAGTATATTGATGTCGCTACGTCTGATGAGCTGAAGGCGAAGGACTATAAAAGACCTTTTATAGGCGAGGGAGGAGTTGAGGCTAAAACTTTAGATCCGAGTTGTAGCAGATCGGGCTTGGACCGTCTTGAAAAAGGAATCAGAGTGTACATTGGCTTCCGAGCACAGCGTTTGGGCGATAGAGCAAGTAGCTTTTCAATGGAGGGTTTGAGCATCTTCGCCAAGAGGTCGATCATAAGGAGAACGAGGGTATAGGTGACCTTCAACAACTTACTAATAGGCGTACCTAAAAAATGTTGATGCTTTAAGATGAGCATGGGAAATTGATTTACGAGGAAAACGAGGAAGCATATGACCTTCGATACCTTACTAGTTACACTCGGCGAAATCATGTTAAGGCTTGGATGTTTACAAGATCTATGAAGGGATTGCGCGTACGGACTTTGCTCATCCACAACTTTTTCTGGACGAGACCTCGGACTTGGAGGTAGAGCGAGAAGAGTTCATCCCCAAAGATAATATGGCCCTTGACTCTCTTGGAAAGTCTTCTGGCACATCTAAGGGGAAATGAGTCACATAAGAAAATTAGCTTTAAGGCCTTTCTGGCTAAGAATGGGGCATTTCCCTTCTCTGACTTCAAACTCTTTTTGTTGTAGTGTGAACTTTTCTTCGTTCTTCATTTGCTTCATGAGGAAATCTTAATCCGATAAACTTCTCTAAAGTAAACAAACTTTATATGAAAAATAAGTGGCAGAGTGGGATACGAGTAAGCTTGTGGACCTGGGACAAAACTCAAAATGCCCCCCTTAGCAATGTTGATTCAAGGAAACATTGTTTCCCAAACTTAGTATTCATAGGGTTTTCTCATCACGATATCCAGAATACTACCTTACTTCGATAACAGGAATTAAACATCAAACCCATGAGAAAACTTTTGCTTTTGCACTTATTGAAACACATTTATTGGATTAAGGAGCTTCAAATTGTACTTGAAGATGTCCTGTAAACAGATGTTGATTGCTTTGTACCTTGCCCCATTTCGTTGGAAACATGGTCATCAGCGTGTGGGTTAGAACCACCTTTCAAATCCTTTTGTCAGACCCTACGTGTCGGACCTTAGTGTCTCCGATCGAACAACCTTGGTTGTTTTAACTAAAGCAATTTTGTGTATCGAAGATCCGTTGGAATAAATTCCTCTTGGGGATTGCCTAGTCTGGATGCCCCATTCGAACCTGCTGACATACAATGTCACAGAACATACTTGGCTTAGTATGCTGGTTCAGATAGAAGTAGTCATACTTTGGGTTGGAGTTCAGAGCCACCCTCAGATGATTTCTGAATTGCCCTTTCGACTATTCCCTTGTATGGCGTAGAGCCTGGGTTTGAATGTTATAACCCACAACCTTGCTAGCTGTATAAACTTTCCGAAAGCCGAAGGCTAGATAGTGCATTGGACATCTGGTGAAGTGCCATGTGCCTTTGCCTGTAACCCGCTAATCATTATCGCGCTTGTTATGGTTCAAGTCTCCCAAGCTGCTAATCGATCAAGATGGATTGGGCTAAGAGAGGCTCATCTAACAATGTAACTTCGAACTTCTTTAGACTTGCATTCGTACTAAGTTTTCAAAGTTTGTACCCTGTTTGGAATGAGTAAGGTAATCTACTGCATCACAAGGAAAAGAAAGAACATGCATTTAAGACATATAACATTTATTTATTCATGATAGAAAGTAGGGGTGGAAAAAATTCCCAAAAATCCCGAACCAAACCGAAAAAATCCCGATCCCAAACCAAAAATGTCCCAAAACGAAATTCCCGAAATTTTTGGGATGCTATCCCGAACCGATCCTGAAATTTTGGTATGGGATTCGGGATTGGCTTCTCGATATTTCGGGAATCCCATACCGAACCGAAAATATATATTACTAATTATTATATATATATTTATACATATATATTATTCTTTTATAATTGATTGTGGACTTTATGGTTTGAACTTATTACAGAGAATGGAATATGTTATGAATTATGATATGACGTAAGCAATGTTATTTTATTTATGTCGAAACCAAGAATGTTGGATCAGCTAGTTACTATGCTTGAGTCTCTTTACTGTTTACACTAATAAATGGAGCTTGTTGGCATTGTAAATATGTATTTTACATATGCAGATTACTGGTAAATGGACAGCAAAGCAGCGTAAGGTAGCAATGCTTGTCAGTCAAGTTAAGAGCCTTCAAGCAAAGTTTATAGTTTGCAATCCAATGATTGTGCCCCGATATGAGATTATATTTGCATTTAAACTAGCAAGAGATGCAATAGATTCTCAGTCTCAGACTAACCAGCCTGCACAATCTATCACTTCCAAGAATGTGAATGAGACTTGCTTGATATGTTTGCACAATCTAACAATTCATTCAATGAGTTACATAAGCCTAATATGTCAAATTTTAGTCCAAAAGCCCAAAAGCCCAAAAGCCCAAAACCATTTCGGGATTCCCGATTTGTCCCGAAATCCCGAAACTATTTCAGGATTCCCGAAAATTTGGTTTGGGATCGGTATTCAAATTCGGATTCCCGAAAATTTGGTTTGGGAATCAGGACAAGGGTTTCGATATGGGATCCCATACCGAACCACCCCTAATAGAAAGTAGAATTAGATTGATAAAAATGTGTGATTGAATCTGAAAAAGATTGCCTACATATCTCCAGGATGGATAATCAAATCACTGGTGTAGTTTTAAGAAAAATATGATATGATGCAAAACATTACACCAGGTATCACTTTTGATACCAAGACTATGATGTGGTGTAAGGAGATGAGTTCTCCATGGACTTGTCTTCACGTAGACGACGACATTGCGATTGGATCACCTATATATCTCGGGAATGGAATCAAACTGCATGTAGTTTGTGTGGTGCCCGTCCTTGTTTAAGTTACTTGTCAGTTGTTGAAGACCTATGACGCGAGTGCTTTTTTTTGCTCGATCTCTTGGCGAAGATTTTCTACTTCTAATTGGAGGCCAGTCCATTCCACCTCTCAACCATTCTGTTTTAAAGACAACGCCCGCTCCAATTCAACTTCAAAACGTGCCAAGGCTTGATTCATCTCAACTTTGGCATGGTGCTTTAGTCTTAACTCTTCTTACACCTTCACAAGATCTTCCTGGTATTCTTTCACCTTAATCTCCTCAAAAGTACAACGTCAATGTACCTCCCTATCTCCTTCTCGTGAGCTTCCTTCATGGCTTATTGCTTCACCTGCATCCTACTGAGCTTTACCGTTTGAGCTTGCAACCATTTTCTAGTTACAACTTAGCCTATGATTCATGCAGAAAAGCCCGCTCAAGATCCCGGATCTGTTCCGCTTGGCGAAAAAGGGCTACATTCGTCCAAACATGGGCTTGGTTAACATAAGTAAGGAAAATGAAGGGCAAAAATTATTGGAATCGTTATTTAAGAAAAAGGATGAAGAACTACCTCATATCGATTTGCATGACACCGTATCATAGTGTCTTCAAAAGCTGTGCGAACCTCTTTGTAGTCCACTAGAGCAATTAAGGTACTAAGGAGGGCGCGAGCAAAGTTTGTATTCCGGATACCACTAGCGTCCACCAAAAGAGCAACGTGATTTATTAAAAGTCTGATCACAAGTGGAGATTGCACTTTCCAAGTTTGCTAGAAGCTGTTAGTAGAGGAATGTTAGCCTTAGAAGGCACCTCAACGGATTTAGGTGAATTTCTGGGCGGTGTAGGAATTGGGACTGAGGATGTAAAAGGTGCAAAGATCACAACTTCATGCGGATGTGGTAGATGACTCATTTGCTGTTGTGAAGACGAAGGCTTGAGTTTGGGCTTATATAGTTGATGTGGTGTTAGGAGTAGAAGATAAAGGGATTGTGGCCCACCAGTGGAAGGCAGTGAGGCATATGTCTTAGGGTTTGTGGTAATCGGAGTATCAAGAAGTCTCTTTTCCTCATCAGCGGAGTTCTTGCTCATTTTCAGGATTCTCGGGTGCCACATCCATTATTAACAACTGTGGTTAAGAAGGGGTAGCTAGTAATGTTGAAGAAATGCTATTAGACCGTTTTCATTTCTTCTTTGCTAGAGTAAAAAAAACTTTGGTTTTAGAGAGGAAGGTACCTTTATCAAGTTATGTCGCTTTGACCTATTTAGGGTACGAAATGGGAAACTTAGAGCAGTGATTAACAACTGTACTCTTTCCGCAATCTGAGAATCAAACTGGGAAAGTCGGCTAACTCCAATTAGGACGTTCGAAAGGGATCCACATAGTCTGGTTGATCATCTCTAATTGACATACACCTATATCCTCCAGGGCATTGTTGGGATGAAGATTAGGAGAGGAGGTGTTCCTAACTCTAACTCCATAGATGTTTCATTCCCAATCGTCGTCGACGTTCCAAAACATCTTTAAACCAATCCTTATCCTGCAAGGGGATATCTGATATGTATGGCCCTTGGATAAGGCTGGGTTTGGGTGTGAAGTAATAGTGACCATTAAAGTTTTTCTGCACGTTGAACATCATCCTAAACTCTTGAAGGTCGAGGTCGATTTGCTCTATATCATTGGTTGAGGAGTTTGAAGCACGTAATATGTCTGAAGGCGGTTGGCTATAAGTGACAAATAGCCATACCATAGCTAACTAAGATACCTTTTAAGAGATTAGATGGAGGAAACCTTAGGCCTAAGTCTGATAACCATGGATGGATTCTGGTGTAAGGCCATCGAGGATCAGATGGAATAGGAAGATCGACATAAACATCTGGCCTGGTTCCTACCAGACCTTGCATTGGCTTAAAAGGTCCATATGACTCTCAACGAAAGCCTGACCTCCTTCTCGGCTGCAAACCTTCGTTAGTGGAAGGTTGTACGACTAAACCTTAGGCAATTTTGAAGGCAATTTTGAAGTTCTACTCGAAGACGCCATTAAAAAAGTTGGAGAAGATTTGAGAGATTTTTTAATGAGTAAGTCAAGAAAGTTGAAACCTTTTTTCCTTGAATGATTTGGGGATTTTTTTAAAGATGAAGGAAAAATATACAAGGTTAAATAAATAGCGTAAAAGGAAGCCATCCAACCGTTGAACATAGGTAAAATTTTGTTGGGATCAATGAATCTAACGGTTAAAATCAGTAAAGAGTATCGCAAGTAATTTCTTATTTTTTGCGCACACGCAACGAAAGTAGATTTTATAATTACATTCTTGATGGCACGACTTTCAAGACACATGTCTGAATCTGAAACATCTCCACTACTTTGTAAAGAATCAGATCACCATATAGAAGACCAAACAACATGTATTCCAGCTTACTCTGAAATGTATGGTCTTTGGATAACTATCCATCCTTAAAGGGAATAAGTGCCTTTCAGATACATAGTTAGGAGCAATTGTGGGAACATGATTTTCTAGGGCAAGAATAAGTGGATCGGAATACAACTTCCTCAAAAGTCTAGTCATGGACTTGATAACTTTGTGCGGAGCTGGATTAGATGGAGCAGCGGTGCCACCATCACCCTGGTTCGGAGCAATGGGCAAAGTCTGAGCAATTTCGCTAGAATGATCAAGCATGCATTGAATCTACCAGATCTTGATATGTCTTGGAGTTCCTACAATTTAGGGTTTGGCTTGCGCCGTAAGTAATCACACCCGATCTTAGGCTTACTCATAGTTGGTCATATTCGAGTTAATAGTGATGACAGTGGGAACTGGAGATTGCCGGAGCGGCACCGGGGGCGGGGGGTGGATAGGGAGTTTGATAGTATTGGGTTCTTTTCTAACAATTAAATTGTAATTTTATCATTATTTAGTTTGATTCTATATGTTTTAATTTTTTTTTTTTATAATACAAGAATCTACATGCCACGTCAGCAAGCAAATGGTTTATGTGACGGAGTTTAGTGGAATAATAATGTGAGACACAAAGAATGTAAGTGGTAAAGTGGGATAAATTAGAGTATAGAGAATAAAGTGAAATTTTGTGAAAAGCACATATATCATAGATTGAAATTAAACTTATTAGTTACATATGTTTCTGAATTCAATTCGGCCCCACACAATATCATCATGGGAAATACAATGACTGATCAATTAGCACATTTTACTCTACCTAATTATTTGCCTTTGTTAGGTTGGACTGTTCATGCACAGGTGGAAACCCCACTATCAGCACCGGAACGGGACCTGGTGCTCCACTATATAAACCCCATCCCACTCGGAATATCGACATGCCATTTTCTCTCAAGTGAAATGAAAGAAATGAAGAACTTTGCCGTTTTTGGTAAAAAGCTAGAGAGCTTTTATAGAAATTCATGCATAGCTTTAAGTCGTTCACTATTTCGTGTCCTGCTCTTTCATTCAAACCCTTTCTGTTTCCAGCTTTTTTATTTCCTAACGGTCTCTCTTTTTGGTTATTTGGCTTTGAGGGTCACAAAGCCAAGAACAAGCACAAACACTTCTTTCAGGCCCAATGATTATGATATCTTCTTCACATCTGTGTCTGCCACAACAGTCTCAAGCATGTCAACAGTTGAAATGGAGGTCTTTTCAAATACCCAACTAATTATTTTGACGATTTTGATGTTATTGGGTGGGGAGGTTTTCACTTCCATGCTTGGACTTCAAATCGCAAAGTCCAAAATTTTTCCCAAATTTCTTAATCACAAAGACGACAACAGAGTTGATGTTGTTGTTGATAATACCAGACACCATCCCCCAGACTCTAATAACAATATTTCTTTTGAGCAAGTTGAGTTGGGGTGTGTCAATGATCGTTCACATTTAGAAAATGATGAGAAAAATAATATCAAGTACAAGTCCATTAGGATTTTGGGTTATGTAGTTTTGGGATATCTTTTAGTGGTTCATATAGGTGGTTCTATTTTAGTTTCCATGTACATAGCCCTTGTACCAAGTGCAAGACAAATACTTCAAAGCAAAGGCATCAAAATCCAAACATTTTCTATTTTCACCACTGTTTCTACCTTTGCAAATTGTGGTTATGTTCCAACAAATGAAAACATGATCGTTTTCAAGAAAAACTCAGGTCTTTTACTGCTTCTTCTCCCTCAACTCCTTATAGGGAACACATTGTATCCGTCGTGCCTTCGGTTTCTGATCTGGCTTTTGCAGAAAATCACGAAGAGAGCAGAATTCAGTTACATACTGAAGAATTATAAAGAATTGGGCTACTGTCATTTGCTATCTAGTCTTCACTCTTTTCTTCTGGCCCTTACTGTCTTGGGATTCATAGTAGCTCAGTTTATACTAGTTTGTGTCATGGAATGGAAATCAGAAGCCATGGATGGTCTAAGTGCGTATGAGAAATTTGTGGCCTCAATCTTTCAAGTGACGAATTCAAGACATACCGGTGAATCCGTTGTTGATCTCTCTGTTCTCTCTCCTGCAATCTTAGTGCTCTTTGTGGTGATGATGTGAGTCTCTCTTTCTGTCCCTAAAATATTTGGCCATTTTTTATTGTTTGAATCAGGATTCTTACTTTTCTCGTTATCTATTCCCTTTTAACTAACTGGGATACTGTTATTTATTCTTGCAATAATTATGTGAATGCTTAGAATAGTGCACTAGCTAGTGTGGAAAGAGAGTTTGGAACACTGATATAAATATGATCTTTCTAACATTATTTATAAAAAATTTATTTTTGAATACATGTCATTTCCCTCTAAGGATTCGTTGGGCAACACCTTCCCCTTTAGTTTTTAGTGTTCGTTTTTGTTAAATGTAAGGGAAGAAGTATAAAGAGAGACAGATTAGTTTACATTTTGGTTTTCATTTTACGTAACATTCCTTACATGTTTCGACCCTCATCCATCAATTCCCCTCTTTTTCCTTTCTTCGTCACTGTTTTCTCTCATCAATTTCTCCACTTTCTCACAAAGTCTCGAGACTCGCATGCAAAATTTGTATCTCAAAACCTCAACCAAAATAGATACCATAGTGATCGTGATTTACATTAATGTTTCACCTAGATTATTGATTGTCATGATTTAGACTGTTATTACAGCATGCTAGTTATAGGTTTGTTGTTTTCCTTTACTAGTCCCTGAATTAGTAGATATTAATTTACTGTAGATTGAAATTAACTTAAAAAACGAACAAGGGTGAAGATATAGATCGAGAAATTACGTGTCCCAAGCATAATACCTTTTTTTTTTTTTTGAATACATCGGTATTTTTACACTAAGGGAGGAGGAGTTCGGCTAAGCCACACAATGTGCAACCTAATTTGGTATCGAATTTGCCATCCACGAGATTCGAACCTAATACCTCTCATTTCCAAGTGAAGAGGAATACCACCAGACTGTAGTAATGAGTGGCTACATAATACCCTTCTTATGCTTCATATATCTTCCAAGAATATTCGAAAATCTATATGTACAAAAGTTGATTTTATACCACTTCACATTTTATACCACTTCACACTTAAGTGTATGCATTTTGTATTGACGAATTTTTCTTTTTTCAAACCACTTGCACACAGTCAATATCGTAGGGTTTTTTCTTTTCTTTTCAAATCTGATATCTTCATCCTGGAATTTACTCTACGATCTGCTTGTAAATAAAGAATTATATAAACAAAGTAAGCAATCATGACTTGTCACTATATGAAATGAAAGGGAGATTTTATTCGCGGTTTCTCATTCTCTCGGGATAAAATAATAAAGTCAATCAAACATATAGGGAGCGGAGCTGATCCTGATGCCCCTCTTTTCCTTTCCACCACATAATCACAACTTCACATTGGTCCTTCGCATCAATTCTCAAACCCTAAAACCCTCACCAACACACACATAAATACATGTATTGTGGCTGTAAATTTAATCGACTTTATTAATACAATTCAGGTATCTCCCACCATATACCACATTTTTTCCAACAACTAGCGATTGTCAAGAGACTGCTTCAGCAAATGGAAGTCGAATTCGAAATCCCATAAAGACTTTGGTGGATTCTCTAATATTCTCACAACTGTCTTATATAGCAATGTTCGTCATTCTCGTCTGTATCACAGAGAGAGATAAGATGAAGGACGACCCCCTCAACTTTAATGTGCTCAACATCACCATAGAAGTAATTAGGTAAGCATACACCTAATTCCATTTTTCTTTTCTTTTCGGTATATACTTATGTTGAACTATATTTAGTTCTCTGCACTTAACAAGTATAGAAGGTGGTTTCATAACAACTATAAGTTATCTTCTTTGTCAGACTAATAATTTGAGATGTTTATGGTCCTATACTGTTATTCCGGATCATATACATTCATGCAAGAACCAAAACAATAATTAACAGCTCAACTTTACAGTATGATAACATCTGTATTTTATTCTAGAAGTTTATGTGTATACTATTTAGAAAGAGAACATTTTTAACATTCTTGTTCTTTTAATCCTAGAATAACATGGATTCATAATCCATTCTCATCAAGCCTTTCTATCTAAATTTGAGACCAATAACCGATTCTCCATACTCAATACACATGCTCATATTCTTACAAGACCAATCATGTCTTGTTATTTATATAAAATAGTATGGATACCACATCGTACCATCTCTGACATAGGTATGTGGTATATTTCAGCGCTCTATTACGTATAACATGATTTTCATGCATTTTTAAACATTGAAATGAGATAGTTATTCCATTGATTTAGTACGATGTTTTATAATGAATGAATATGAGATTACAAAACAAGCACTACTTAACACTATCTTTAATCTGAACTGCGTTTTATGTGCAGTGGATACGGAAATGTTGGATTCTCCACCGGCTACAGTTGTAAACGTCTATTGAAACATGATAGTGCTTGCGAAGACGCTTGGTTCGGGTTTGCAGGAAGATGGAGTACCCAAGGAAAGTTCGTCCTCATTCTTGTCATGATCTTTGGGAGGCTCAAGAAATTCAGTATGAAGCAGGGTAAAGCTTGGAAGCTATCATGATTCTTAACTGATCGGACTCTATCTAGGTTTAATTTCATACATAAATCTTGTACGTAGGTAGCTAGTTGCATGTTGCATATAGATGTTGTGTTGCATATAGGTGTTGTGTACAATACAGTACGTGAAGACAAGTTAATTACAATCTTTTTGAGCTTCTTTAAAGGCTAGCATGAACCTGGTGGGCTGAATACAAGAATGAAAATAGAAAAAAATAGGTTGGTAAGCTCCGGCCTATGTAATAAAACCTTCGATACCAAAGGAAAAGGACCGCCTCTCAGTTACCACCAAAATCAACATCAAACAATGTCTACAGTATCTGCCATTAGCACGGGTCTAAGTCAAAGAGGTTCATCTTCAATCCACGATACAAAACGCTCAGTATTCATAAGCCTAGGGAGAAATCTCACGAGCAACCTTATTGCAGCTGCTCCGCTACTTCCGAAAACACTCAAAAAGCCAAAACTTCAAAACAATTCTTGAATATCGTCAATATGGCAGGTTCATGTCATTTCCATTGATTACATCTGCACCACCTTTGGTATCAACCTCCAACATCAATCTAGGGGTCCATATTGTATGTGTGTGGTCGCATAACCACTTAGTTCGATCAATATGGAACAATTTAACTAGATACTTAACCATTACCAGTCCTTTATTATAAATTCAAGAATTCTCATGTAGTTTTCAAATATACTAATAAGTTGAGAAATCTAATCGATGATTTATTAGAGCATGACCAATAGATTGCACAATTGACTAGATAAATTCATTTTTTTCTTGTCACAAATAAAATCCCCTAACATATGAGGCAACTAGCTAGGCAAAAAAGTTTACTGAATTTTGATAGGCAATTTGCCTTAACGGTACTTACGGATCCTCCATCTTTTCTACAACGGATTCAAGAAAACAATTGTGGACTAATCCAACCAAAATGTGGACCATATAAATATTTATGGTTTTAGTTGACGTATCAACACATTGAGGACATGTTTGTCCACACCTACCACTACTTTGCTAGACTCTTGACACCAATTATTAGGTTGCGGGCTCACCACCTCAATTATCCATAGAGTCCAGAAGACTAGATAATGCCCGACAGTTTACATCAATAAATTCGATGATTATTACATTTCCCTTGGGTACATGAGTTGAATATTTCGATTCCCTATGTTCACACCCAAACAGTCTCGCAGAAAGCAATAACCAAATGCCTTTAAATGATCGTACGAACACTTTGTAGTGAGCTCACCAAGCTTTCGGTTTTCTGCTTAAGGTTATGTAATATTGCATGCAATTATGTTGATCTGGCTGAGGCCCATTGCCACCCAATCCTATTTAGTGTTACAATTGGTAATTGGGTACAAATCTGAAGTTTTGTACTTACATGTTTTTGGTGTAAACTTTATGTGCCAATTGAGCCGCCGCAATGTACTACTGTGCGGCTTCACAAAAGAGGAGTTAATCAATATCGATTATGATTCTCCTATGCCCTTGGAAGTGATCTCTTTATCACTTAATTAGCAGATTGTCACTTCAATGAGAAAGTCTTCCCTCCGTTAGGGGGAGATAAAAACGTCAACGTTCCTAAAAATGGCGCGAACTATTGTGGATGTCTCCACTATGTCTCATCTCGATCCCTATTCTAAATCATCATAGTGTTACCAGACGTTTTCTGTAATCTACCAAATGTGACAATGTAACGCCCCACCTAAATATTTATTTTCGGGAAATAATTCCAATGATAGGCCCAATTCATTGATCTTGTTTAATTTACTACCATTACACATTATTCTTTAATTAAAATTCCTTAATTACTCACAAAAGTCTGCCACCAAAATTTACTTATTAAAAACATACATTTATATTTTTAATTTAACATCAATTTCTTTTCTTCACTCTAATTTCAAACAAGAGGTCAAAACTCGATTATTTAAGGCTGCATCTAATCTTGTTAGACTGCCTACGTACCCTTGAGCATGATCAAGCCTTTCGTAGTTCATAATTCTGTTTAAATCCATTCATATAGCCATTTCCGAAAATATTCTAGAATCGGAAATATTGAACATTAGCTTTCACAATCAAATCACATCAAATGGTTAGCAATTACGGATTTAAAATAACTAAATTTGCATAAAAAGGCAGCGCCGGCCCACTAATCACGCGCCGCTGCGTTTGGCGGTCGGGCGCCCTGACTTGCTGGAAAATTCAACTATTTAAAAAAATTACTAAATTTTACAAAAATACAGATCTCAATGAGTGGAGTAACTTTCATACCTGCGACCAACGCTAATTTGGCCTGGAAAAGCCTCAATTTGTCACAAACCCACCAGAACCCTAGAATTGGGTGTGATTCAATTCGACCTCTATACTCACTCTGACGTCTCCACCACTTCTTGGGCTTTGTTCCTGGTGTTAAGAGGAGCCTATTGGTGGTGGTTATTGGCTGAGTTAGCTTCACGATTTGCGGATCGCGGCCATACACCAACACGAACCACAGTTCCTTTTTCCCCAAAAATACCACCAAATTCCTGCTAATTTTGGGTGGAACTGGAAGAGAGAGTGGCAAGATGCTGATTGGGCATGATAAATTAGTCCAATTCGTTGGAAATCCGATGGAAAACCATCAGAAAATATGGAGGAATCGGTCGGGTCGCGCCGGTCAAAGGGAAACTCGGTTTTCCCCGTCCTTTCCCTCATTTCCCTTCTTCCCATTGTCCTAACCTCCTCCTCTCTCCTCCCTATTCGCCCCAATCTCCCCCCATTTCTCTCCCGAAACTCTCCTCTTCTCCCCTCTCTCTTCCTGCCATCTGGCAGGTTCTAAACTCATTTTTCTTCTTCTTTTTTATTTTTTATTTTTTTAAAGCCTCTAATTCCTTCGTTTCAACTCTGATTCACAAACGGTTTTCGCCCACACTTTCGTAGGGTCGAGCTCTATCCAATTATATCAAGAAATACGACAAAATATATGAGGATAAAATACGTCCTTGTATCATTATGTTAAGCTAGCTAGAGGCATTTTCGTCTGTTCTACTTAATGATAGATTTTTTACTACGTACATTATAATAATTTCCGGAACCAAAAATTTAAAAGTTCTCAGTTCAATTTTTTATAATCATAAATTGATTTATTTTCAATTTTTCTCCACATATTCATATATTTAAAATTTTCAGGGTATTACAGACAAGATTGCATATACCAGCGGCAAACAGCTTGCAAGGAAGGGACGTGGCTAACGGACATCCTTGTCCCAAGAGGGACGGGACACTGCTAGGTAGGTGGCTGCACCTAGTGGCTGATCCAGTACATAGGCAACTGGCCAATCAATTCGTCTTCCACCATAAGTGCAACAAATCACTCAGTTCGAAGGATCATCTCCTTGAAAGTGAAGGAGAATGGCACGAATGAATCATTCCTCGATCGTTGTCTCAATCATTTCCATCTCATGAGATTAAATCCGGATTACTCTTGAGACTCGAAGTTCTTGGTCCATTATACTAGTTTGGATGAGATACGAAATTGGAATGAGATTATCATCGATGATGTTTTCACTTATATGATAGCTACTAACACAAATGAAAAGCGACGATATTGAATCGTGTTCCGTTCATTAGTGAAAACATAGAACTAATTGGTCAATATGACAGAAATAATCCATGTTGAATGAGATGAATGAAATAGTTCAATATAATGCCGCCTTATGGAGCAAGGCTTCTCTCATACGCCCTGTAATTGATTGCAGCATTATAAACGTGGTTCATGATACGAAATATACATGGAAGTTTCCAAAGGACTTACATGTACTGATTCAAATAGTTCTAAACCACATAACACCCTCTTTGTTTAGATGAGGCTTTCACTTTATGGATTCGGAACAATCCGGATGGATGTGGTATACCCGTCTAAGTGAATATTTGATCAGTTAGGGATAATGCCCCTGCGTGTACAAAATTTGAAATTGCTAGAGTTGCAGTTTATGTCAATGACATAAATTTCACTAAGACTCTAGAAGAGCTTGAGAAAACTAACTCGCACTTGAAGTCGAAATTTGAGATGAATGATCTTAGGAAACTCGACACTACCTCGACTTGAAGTTTTGAGCATAGTTTTGAGGGTACTCTTGTCCACCAGTCGAACTACACCCAGAAGGTGTCAACTTCCGAGTATAACCCTGATCGTCTAAACGCTAGATGCAAATGAGACATTTGAGGAGGTTATGGAGATAATAATTCCATATCTAAGTACAGCTGGAATTTATTGTACTTAGCTCAAAGCACTAGATCAAACATCTTAAGTGTTGATAATCTTTTGGCATAAAGCAACACTGCGGCTACATGCAACCACCAAATTGGTGTTAAAGACGTTTTTCCATGACTACGTATTTGGGGTTACTCTATCATATGCATCTTAGGATGAATCACACCCCCTTGGTTCTCGAAAAGATGCCTACCTTGTGTGATACCCTAAATCAGACTACCTGTTTGACCCACACAAGGTAGGTTACCAAATGATTATGTCTTTACCATTAGGGAACACCACACTATCTTGGATGTCCACGATATAGACCTTAGTTGCGAAATCCTCGAGTTGTTCTAAGACTCACCATGCCTCACTACGCCACACGTCAGGGACAAGGTTGAAAGCTCCTGTTGAATTCGAAGTACCTGTGATTTTCATCCACCTTAAGTCCTAACAACGATCATTGAAGATAGCGCTGCATGTATTGACCAGATCATACCATGGTACCTATAAGAAGTTAATGACAAGCATATTGTGTCTACATCAGCATGAGAATCAGAAGATTGAAATCAAGGTATGTGATCCCAAACAACTTTTCCGACCTATACACGAAGTCACTGCCGAAGTCTACCTTTCAAAAGCTTGAGTATTTACACACTCAAGGGGGAGTGTTGTGATATACATTCTAATACATGTGCATTGTGTAATCCTAATTAGAAATAAATTAGGAATCCTTCGGGACCTAGAAGATCTTTCACGTTAAACTTTGTATTATTTGGAGAACAAGTTACTATCATCCTTATTACTATAAATAAAGGCATAAAGCATGGGGAATAACATACATAATTCCTCAAGCCTATTCTTCATCTTTATACCTCTTTGCCGTGTCCTCTCTTTCTTCCTTAGTTAAATATAGGCCACAATAAGGTTAGTATTTTTAGTATTAATGATGTATTATAGAGTTTACATTCTTAGTAACAAAATTCTTTAGTGTATTGTCTATTGTGTCCCATTACAAAGTAACAAAGATTTTTTTTTAATTTTTTTTAAAGTATTTGGTTTTAGTGTTTTTATCGTAAAGTGTCTTTGTTTTTTAAAGTCTAGTATGTGAAAAAAGTCCAAATACTCAATTGTGGACACGGCTTGAACGCGGAAGAATATAGGGATGAATTATATGTTCAAATTAATCTGAATTATTTGAGAAGACGGGTTCTTCTTTTAGAATAAACAGCTAATTATATGAGGAATGCAATCATTTAATTGTGGCTACATGGACTGACAGACAACATACCAGTAATTAACAAGACTTCACTAAATTTCCAAGATCTCTTATAAATATAAACTTCTTTAATCACTAATGTCATGTCAGCAATTATTGGTATTCTCCATTTTTCTATAAAAACTTGGATATATCATGTGATGTGGTTTTACAATTGTGCGCATTACTTAATACTCCATTGATGCACAAAGTTTGATTATATATTGGTTTTGCCCAAACAATAATGGACATTTGTTTACATATACGTCATATGACAACCATTCATGAGCCCATGACTATAATGCCATATTTATTGAGTTTTCCTAGTTACACCTCAACACACATCTAAGTTCACCTCGATGTGTGTATAAAACCACCACTAGAAGACAAACCCACATCTATCACGGTGAATGCCCGTGGTAAATTGCAATTCATCATAGACAATGTGCCTGTTAAGTATCTGGGCGTGATAAAAAGTCCTAACTTTTACCACGGGCAAAACGCGTTGTTAATTACATAATAATCATAGATAGTGCTTGTGATAGATTAGAGTTAAACACCACGCGCTACTACCATTGTAGATTACTAATTGACCACGGCCAATGCCTATTATAAAATGTTTTCTAAAATAAAAAATAATAATTAATTAAAAATACATAAAGAAACAACAAAATTGCACATTTACTATAATACAATATTTCATGAATGATCATATAGTCAAAATGTATTACAAGATGTACAAAGCTAATATTTATACTAAGAATACCAAATTGTATTACAAGATGTGCAAAGTTAACAACACCACCCATGATTTAAACTACACATGAATCACCAAATAGGCCTCTAATAACAAGGAAATTGTCACTTGAAAGACTTCACTTTTCTTTGGACACCTCCAAATGAAGTCATTTGAGAGTGAAATAACATGGATCAGAAAAAAAATTTAATTTATCTAATAAAAACGAAGCATAACAAAACTGATAGTTTTGAACAGTCCCATCCAATTACTGAAACATCAATAAATTTAATATCATAAAGTTTATTCATATATAAAGCTTCGAAAAAAAAAACTCATGTCTCAATAGCATCATATACAAATTCAATCTACAAACTCATCGATTTCACTAATATAAAAATAAAATAATAATTAAAAAACCCAAGTACATATCAATTATATATCCCATTAATTTTAGGGAACTTTAACGAAAAGCACCTAGTACTGTTCACTTTAACGAAAAACCACATTTTTATACTAAAAAGTCAATCATGGTACTATTCACTTTACCTTTTATTTTGTCCTTATCATTAAAACTCAAAGTTTTCAAGCCTTTTTCATTAGTTTTCCTTTAATTTTAATGGGAGCAAGCTTATTAAATGGAGAAAATCCACTAACTATTGAAACTGAGCAATACAAAATATATAAGAAAGCAAAGATAATTAATTAAAATAAAATAAAAGGACTGAAGAAAAAAAATTTACGCAAAAAAAATTCTACCAGATTCCTCCCACAAGAAGCAGCGCTACAATTTGGTCTCTGCGCCAGCCAACTCAATCGGATAAAGCATTATCAGCCAATACTTAACCTAGAAATTTAAAAGAATATATTGTAAACTACGAATCCTGAAGCATAAAAATCAAACCTAAATTATAGAGATTCATTTAACAAAGGAGGAGTGAATGGATGGAAGATTTGCTGATACAACCCAGCATACCTAAAAACAAAATATGAGATCGTTTGATTGTTAAATTCGAAAATAATTGACTAAAACTCCAAATTGCAAAGTAGATGGAAAATGAAAATAATAATTTTTTGTCAAAAACCAACCTTCCAGTGAAATCATAGATGGATTCACTCTTGGACTGGCCAGCCATTGTACAATTCTACCCCAACATCGATGAAACAAGAAATCTAGCTTTATCAAAACCCCTAATAAACAAAATAGAGAGTTAGAAATACAGTGAACCCAAAACAACAAAACAATTGCAAAATTTAGTACCAAATTTCTTCCTCCTTGTTCTTGGACAAAAGTGCACCTACAAAACAAATAACACATTTGGTCAAGGCCAACAGCCTCACGTGCCCACGATGAATTTGGGGGGGGGGGGTTTGCTTTGGTCGAAGAACCTCCAATGCCAAAGTTAGAATTCTGAGGGAAAAAAAATGTTTGGAGAATTTAGAGAATTTAGCAAGAGAATTCGAATTGAGTTTTGGAGAGAATGAGGGGGTTTATATAGGGGTGTGGCCGGCCACCTTGGGAGGAGATTAACCAGCCACTTTGATGGATTTGTGGGTCAAGTTCATGATTTGTGTTTAATTAGCAAATTAATTGAATAATTAATCAATTAATTGAATAATTAATCAATTAATTAGCTAATTAATATAATAAAAAAGGAATGATTTAGGGGTTACCTTGTGGAGAAGATATTATGAGGGATGGATGAAATAGGTTATAAATAAATACCTATTTGGACACTTTTGACTTGATTAAGGGATGATTGTCCACTGTTCGCACGTAGGAATTCTGGTGTGACTCGAGGGTAATTTAGTCCCTTTTTACCCAAAAATTCACGTGTCGCCTCTTGATTATTTTTGGCTCCACAAATGCCCCTAGGTGTAGAGAAGGGCAGCAGGTGTAGAGATCTTCTTGCTTTGGAAAACTTAGGATTGTTTCCTGTTTTGATGCATATTCCCTCCTTAATTGGAAATTAGATCCTTCTAGGAAAGAGAAATACATTTCTCGCAAAGCCTATTTAAGTCCACCTTAAGTGGATTATTAAATCAACTTTGGAGAGCGATTTATTCTACCCGACAAGAGAGAGAGAGAGAGAGAGAGCTTAGAGGATATTTGTTCCCCCTCCTCTAGCAATCTTCTACATCTTGCTTGTGCAAAAGATCGTCTTTCGTTGCTTGCTTCGTCTTCTCCGCACCGCACCGAGGTAAGAAAATTTTAATTTTCCTTGTCTTCTTCTTGGATAATGTTGTCACGGAGCAACTGTTGGGGTGGTGTGACACGTCAGCTGGTAGGGGCCAGGAGTCGGCTCGGCATGGGCCAATGAGGTGTTGTGGCAGGGACCACTGCTTGGGCTGCTCGGCTTGGCTAAAGCCAAGGGCAGCTTGTGCGGTTAGGGCCGCGAATTGTGGCGCTGGGGCGCAATGCTAGGCAAGCCGCATGGCTCATGTCTTTTGGGCTCTTGGACCTGACGCTGGCCAGGCCGGCGATTGAGAGAAATGAGGAGGTCGCGGGTCTCATAGGCTACTAGAATGCTGGGCATGCAGGCTTCCTGCCTGCTGGTCCGAGAGAAAAAAATGAGGGAAAAACCAGTATGGGTTGAGCTCCCATGCTGAGTACTGTGAATGGCGTTGGCTACTTAGTTTTCTTCACCGGGAGAAATGTGGGTTGCTCCCGAGAGAGAAGGTAAAGAGGATCAATACAGATGCCTTGGCTCGTCTGATCGCTGCTCGTGAGGGTCTGCCTGCTGCCGAGAGGCCTGTGATTGACATGACTTCTTCCAATGGGAAGAAAAATGAGGCTACTAGATCTGAGCATGTGGCTCCTGCCATGTTAAGAATGTCTAGTACGATTGCTTAGCATAGAGGTCCTATTATGCCCCCAGTGCGGAAGTCTGTACTAAGACGTCCATTGAGAGCTAAGTCTGGTTAACCTTTAGAGAGGCTTGCTATTATGAAAAGAGATAAGGTTGACTCTGCTGCTAAAGTGGAGCCAAGGCCCACTCATTTTGCAGAGACTGATTCGCTAGCTAGGAAGAATGAGACTACTCGCTTGGGCAGCTATGAGAAATCCACTAAGCCTGTTTTTGGGGAGGTTGTTGACATCTGTGCGCTTTTGAAACCAGATCTGCTTGAAGACATTGACGCTTGTGTCAAGTTTGTCGATGGCGTTAGAGGGATTGTTTGCCCAAGTTCCTTTGCAAAGCATATGACCGAGTATAGAAAGACTGCTCCACATGCAATGATGCAGAAGACGGTTATTCTGACAGCCGAGTCTATGCTTCTTGACCAAGAGGATACCAAGGCTGCTAAGGAGGTGGTAAAGGTTGTGGTAGTCAAACCTTATTCTTCTATCGAGAAGATCAAGAGGTTGGAATCTGAGCTCGTTGCTTTGAATGAGTCTAATATTTCTGCCCCCACTTCTCTGCAGCTTGAGACCGCTCACCAAGAGATTGTTGACTTGAAGACTAGGCTTGACGTGATCCAAGTTAAGTATGAAAGTGCATAAAATGAGATTGGATGTTACATGCCTCATATTTAAGATCTTGAGTTTGTAGTTTCTGAGTTTCGTTTTGCTACTTATGCAAAGGATGAAGAGTTGATTGCTGCTTATAATCAAATGATCCACTTTAAGAGAATCGTCGATAGGCTTGAACCCCAAGTGTTGGAACTTCAAGGTGTACTGAAGATCAACGAAAGTCTGAAGAAGGAAATGGATGAGCTGCAGCGTGTTTGTGTTGGTCTGCTGGAGGAGAACCAACAGCTGAAGGGTGAAAAGGCTGGGCTCGAGGTTTCTAGACCTTCTCTATTTCTCTGTAAGACTTGCTTGCTTTTACTTTTAAGGCTTCCATTGGTGAAGTAGTTGGAGAAGTTGGTGCCCAGACTGGGGTAGCCGGGGGTGAAGCCCTGGATGATGCTATTGCTAAGAGCGTCGCGGCTGCTGATGATGTGGCGATTGAGTGGTCATTGGATGTCGAAGTTACTAAAGTGTAGTCTTCTAGGTAACCTTTAGGATTTTCTTTGTTTTCCTTGTAGCTCTTGTTTTGCTTGAACTCCTTCGGCCTTTGCTAGTCGTTTATAGACATGCTTTATTTTCTTTTCTTCATCTTCGCTTCTTTTGTTCATGCCCTAATCTTTAGACTTTATAGACCAGTGGCAGGCATGCTACTTTTCTATAAGTAGACAGGCCCGCATAGGGTTGGCAACCGAATACCTTACTTACAGAAGCAGACAAGTCCGCATAACCACTAGGCTATTAACATTGGCTTTCTCCAATTTCGTAGGTTGCGTAGCAAGTATCACAACATTTTAGAACTTGGTGTAGGTTGTTCCGCACTTGGCAGAGGTGATGCTTATCGACTACGTAGCATGTCAGCAGTGGATAAAGCTTCGTATATGCACGCTAGCTTGTTTAACCTTTCATAAAAATGTGCGGGTTGTATAAGTCTAGCGCAGCTTTACTGCTTGAAAGGTAAGCCGTAGGCAGTCTTCCAGAAACTGTAGGCTACCTTAGTGCACTCGGTAGTAGCTTTAGGGTTCCAGGGCAGCCGTTCATAGGGCATACTGCGTAATGTGCCTCTTCCGTCTCTGAGGCCTGGTTCCCCATGGATTAGGCCAAGAGACCTAAAATCCTTCAGTTAGCTAAGCCTTGAAGAAGACCATTGTGGCTACTTCTAGGAATCTGGCGTAAGCCATCGTGCATCTAGTTATATCAGGGGGGCCTGGCTCATCCACATCTGGATATTCAGAGTGTAAAGTTTATTCTCCTGCCTTGGAGAGCAAACCCATGTGGGTGTCGTGGAATTGGTTTACCTTCTCGCACTGGAGAGCAATTAGTTTATCATCTTGTACTGGAGAGCAAGCCTAGTTGGGTGTCGGGGAATTGGTTTACCCTCTCTCACTTGAAAGCATGGTTGGTCCCTCGGGGAGGGGGGAGGGGAGGGGGCACAATTCCTGCGATGAGTCCCTAAGAAGGGCGTGATCTTCTTTTGAAGTGCATGAGTGATCAATTTTTGTAAGCATGCAGCTGAGCCAAGTTGTAGATTACTTCTGAATTCCTCATTGAAAAACGAGTGAAACGAGTGAGAACTTAACTGTAAAGTAGGAACTGCATAACAACTGGATAATCCTTGGCTTGCGAGGAGGTGCCCGTTGAGCTGTTTGAGTCTTCGGGCTTTGATGTAGTTGGAGATCACACATGGTACTTCCTCAGATTGTAGGCGTTCCACTGTTTTTCGATCTTTTTGTCATTCATGGTGGCGAGGGTGTAATTACCCTTACCGCCTACTCTGCTTATCTTGTATGGACCTTCCCATATGGGATCCATCTTTTTGGAGCCTTCTCTGTGGGCAGTGATGAAGGCTTTTCTTAGGATTAGATCTCCGGGTTGGAACTGTCGGATCTTGCCCCTTTTGTTGTAGTTGGAGAATAGGTGCTACCAGTAGGCTGCGATATGGGTGATGGTCTACTCGCGCTTCTCCTCTACCAGATATATGCTTGTGGCCATCTCCTTACTGTTTGGTTACTCGTCTTTTGGTGGTGTGATATGCCCATAGATATCCGAGGAGTTTGTCTGGCCATTTTCCCTTCTTGTCGGAGAGGGATTTCTTAAGGCAGTCGAGGATTGTCTTATTGGATGCTTTGGCCTGCCCATTGCCTAGAGGCGTGAATATGTGCTGCTTGATGCCATACTTTTGGAAGAACTTCGCCAGATCTTAGCCCATAAAATGCGGGCCGTTGTCGGTGACGATGGATTGAGGGATACTAAATCGGTAAATGACGTTCCTCCATATGTAGCACTCTATGTCCGTCTGTGACGTGGTTTTCATGGGCTCTGCTTCTACCCATTTGGTGAAGTAATTGGTTGTCACGATCATCGTGCATTTGTCCCCAATAGCGAGCCACATTGGCCATACCAAGTCAATTGCCCACTGCATGAACGACCAATGACTTGTCTGCAGGTGTAATTTGCTGCCAGGCAGTGCCGGTACTGGCTAGTTGCGTTGGCAGTGGTCGTACTTTTGTACTAACTCCTTAGCATCTTGGTGCATGGTAGTCCAGTAGTAGCTTGTGTTTAGAGCCTTCTGTGCTAAGGATTAACCTCCGGTGTGATTTCCACAAACGCCTTCGTGAATTGATCTTAGAACCTTTAGGTCGTCAGGAGGCGCTAGGCAGCGAAGATGTGGTCCAATGTAGGATCTTCGAATGAGAATGTCTTTCCACATGCAGTAGTGTGCTGCCCTTATTTGGAGCTTTCTAGACTCTAATCTTTCTATGAGGAGTGTGCCATTGACCAGGTAGTTTATAATGGAATCTTGCCAGTTTGGAGTTGTACTAACTTATGATACCTCGGTTGCTGGCTCCGCCTTTATGCTTGGCTTGTCTAGATACTCCACCGGAATAGAGCCTAGGTCGGCTAGTGCATCCATGTGAGCGTTGTCTGCCCACGGAACTTGAATGAGGGTGTAAGTCTGAAACGCCTCAAGTAGTCTGGCTAGTGATTAGCTGGGAATCAAAATGAATTGCGAGCTTTTTCACCGCCAAGCCTTTTGCCATTCGGATGCCTGTTAGTAGTGCCTCATACTCTGCTTCGTTGTTGGATGCTTTGAAGCCTAGTGTGATTGCCTGCCCGGGTATCAAACCGTCTGGGGTGACAAAGACCACGTCTGCTCCCGAACCTTTGTAGTTGGATGAGTCATCGATATGCAAATGCCAGAAGTCTCCATTGGGTGAAGCATGAGCAGCTAGGGCGTGCTCGGCTACCTCTTAGGCGTCGTTGGGCCACTCTGTTACGTTGCCTAGGCTCGGCGTGAAGGCGCATTAGGGAGCTGTAGAGCCGTGAAGCTGGGGCCATGAAGCTGGGGCCATGTTACACACATTAGAAGATGCTCAACTGCCGGTATTGGGCCACTCTAGAGTTGAATTATGGAGCAAGGGTCGGTTGGGGGTGACACGTAGCAGAAGGTGGTGTTCAACTGCCGGTACATTTTCTCCTATGTAGAATCTTTTGGGGCGACGAGGACAAAACTTGCTTTCAAGTGCGTCCTTATAATGTTCGTCTGCCCTTGGCATGCATTTTGGGCTGAATTGTTGCGTTTGTCAGAAAAATTTGCATCCGCCAATGTCTACGCCTTTATTGTCGCGAGTCTGAATTGAGAGGAATAGCCTTTATTGTCGCGCGTCTGAATTGAGCGGAATAGTGCGTCATGAGGATGACTGCGTGTGTCTGAAGGTAAAACTTGAGCTTCCGGGTTACAACAACTATCACCGAAGTTAGCTTTTGAATTTCTGGTAGCATTGAAGAGGGCTTCTGAACTGTGAAATATAGGTAGTCGGGCCCCCAACTCTTCTCGTATGATGGTAGAGCTTATTGCTGCTTCAGATGCGGCTGCTCGTCCAGTCAGACCTTCAATCTTCTTCAGAGTAGTGGGGGACTTCATATTCAAGATCACTTGGATTTGCCTTGAATTTGCATTGGCGAATCTCGTCCCAAAGTGTTTGCTTCTCTGCGATAGCGAAAGAGTTTGCCAGAGTTAGATCTTCTTTCATGATCAATTCTACGAACATCAGGTGGTCTGTTGGGAATCCTTTTTGGAAGGCTATTCTAGCTATCGAGTCATTGCATCCGACTATCTTTGCCTTCTCTGCTTTGAACCTCTTCAGAAAGTCGCAAAGCGACTCCTTTGGGTTCTTCTTGACATTGAACAAGTGGTAGGACTTTTTCTTGATTTGGCGATCAGATGAATAATCTTTGGTAAAAATCAAAGAAAATTCGTCGAAACTCTGGATGGATTGTGGCGGCAGGGTGTAGAACCAATCTTGCGCCTCGCCTTGTAGAGTGGTGGCAAATATCTTGAACAATAGATCGTCGTTGTTTCGATAGAGGATCATTGTGTTTCGATAATGCTTTAGGTGTCTTTCCAGGACTTTATCCCCTTTGAAGGATGTGAAATGTGGCATGCTGAACTTACATGGAGGCTTTGCCTACTTGAGCTCATCGCCTTTGTTGGGATAGCGGAACTCTCGGTTGTCCCCAATCATGACCTGCTGGTCTAGGCTGCTCTTACATTTGTTTGGCTCGTCTATGCCACGGTTGCGGTGCATGTGGTGCATTCCTAGCAAGCGAGCAAGTTCTTCGCAGGCTACTGGTTAAACTTGAGCCAGATTGATTGACTTATTCTCTCTATCCGTCGTGCTATCGACTCCAATGTAAGGTGGAGGATGCTCCTTGCAGGCCTAGCCGTGAATGAACACTTCGCCTGGAAGGTTGCTCATATTGATTATTGGAGTGTGACCCCAACCGTGAGTATATGATTATCGAAATGTGACCCCAACCATGAGTATATTCTCGTATGTGGGCTTGACCGAGAGTGCACGCTCATCCGCCAGCTAAGACGGGAGTATATGTTATCTTCAGGGCCCAATCGGGAGTGTACACTGCCTGACTGCTCGGTTCGTGGCTGGTCGAATGGCTGCTTGCCGGGACGCTACTGGAGAGGTTCTTCGCTTGCCCTTGTCTTACTTCGGGACTCCTTGTTGGGGTACGTTGCATCTTGGTGTGCTGCAAGAGCTGATTCACCAAGGCCGTCTGCTGTGCAAGGGCGCTCGTCAATTCTATGACTTGTTGAGACAAGTGTTGTTCTCTATCTAGATTGGAAGAGCTTGGAAGGAATGTGTCTCATTGAGCAGTGGAAGTGTGGTAGACTTTGTGCGCAAGATTTGAGTTGGAAAATGTCAAATCCGCAGAGAAATATGGTGAAAATGCCCCTAGTTCAATCGTAGGCCCATAAATTTGAAGTCGGGACGGTTGACCTAATCTTGGACCGATTTGGGCTGCTTGGAAGGCTACGGGAGTAGGTTGGGCCACATGAGCGGGCTGCTAGGTGTGTGGTGCACATGGGTGCGAGGCTAGGGCTTGGTTTGGCAACGCATTGGGCTCGCGTTGGATTTAGGCAGCACGGGCTGGCTCGGCTAGGGCTTGGGCCCTTGAAGGTTGAAATGGCATGGCTTGGGTTGTGGCTTTGTAGCCATGGATTTTGCCAAGGGTGGCTGCCGTGGTGGTTGCCATGGTGGTGCCTCATGGGGGCGCCACTCCACTCACTGCTATGTTGAGCCTTGTAGATTGTCGTGCTCCTATTCCTTGAATGTTGGAATTTCCATTTGTCGAGGTTTCCGAATCTTTTGCCATTGTACTTTTCTTTTACGTTTTATCAAAGAATTTTTAGAAATAAAAATTCCAAGAATAAGAACGTACAAAAAATCTACAAATAAGCAAAGAAACAAAAAAACTTAGATGCGAGAGTCTTCAACGAACGTGTGACTCAACTCTCAATGAAAGCACCAATTTGTGGATGCAAATTTCTTCCTCCTTGTTCTTGGACAAAATTGCACCTACAAAACAAATAACACCTTTGGTCAAGGCCAAGAGCCTTACGCGCCCACGATGCATGGAGGGGACTTTGGTGGAAGAACCTCCGATGCCAAAGTTAGAATTTTGAGGGAAAAGTGTTTGCAGAATTTAGAGAATTTAGCAAGAGAATTGGAATTGAGTTTTGGAGAGAATGAGGGGGTTTATATAGGGGTGTGGCCGGCCACCTTGGAAGGAGATGGAATGGCCACTTGGATGGATTTGTGGGTCAAGTTCATGATTTGTGTTTAATTACCAAATTAATTGAATAATTAATCAATTAATTAGCTAATTAATATAAGAAAAAATGAATGATTAGGGGTTACCTTATGGAGAAGATATGATGAGGGATGGATGAAATAGGTTATAAATAAATACCTATTTGGGAACTTTTGACTTGATTGAGGGATGATTGTCCACTACTCGAACGTAGGAATTCCGGTGTGCCTTGAGGGTAATTTTGTCCTTTTTTACTCAAAAATCCACTTGTCGCCTCTTGATTATTTTTGGCTCCACAACTACTATTTTACAACGGCTAAAATTTGTTTGTGGAAGAAAATTGTTATTTATTACGTGCTTCTTATGCCTGTGATAAATTTGTACTTTTTATAACGGACACATAAAGCCCGAGATAAAATTATCGTGGTAAATGAGCTGTTATTTTGTAGTGCAAATTTCTGTTTTAGATTCGATTTTTGACGGTGGTAAATCACACAATTATGGTCAAAGAGAAACTGAACTGCTTCTGTGAGTGACCTCTGAAATAATGGGCAACCCATCAACAGGTTTGTTTTTTAAAGGAAAAAAAAAAAAAAAAAAAACCTCTTCCCTTATCACCACGCTGATGATATCCCCCACCAATTGATGATTATCAAATTATGTAGTTCCTTTACCCCATATCATCGCATCTACCTATGTACAAATTTTGTTGGCGGATTGTTCATTTTTGAGTTATGCATGTGTATGGATGTGCATTTCATAATTTAATGAGGATTTTTTACTCCTATTCACAAATGTTTCTCACATCGTATGCTAATTTCAAAGTTTACCATTGTGAGGGGGGGGAGGAAGAAGGGCAGAGTGAGGGGTTCTTTAATTTGGCTTTTAAGTTGAAGGATGGGAGTTCGTTGGGAACGGAGAGAGGTGCTAGGGTCTATTGGCCCTGCGCGATTGTTTTATATTTTTCAAGGGTTTTGCTTTTTAATATTTTTAGTAACGGTAAAATTGGGTATAAAGATTAAAATAAAATAATAGGATGAACTTAGACAATAGAAGGTGTTTAAATAGAAAGGGTCTAGTTATTAACAATATTTGACCAAAAATAAATAAAAAGACTATAATGCCATAGTTATTGGTAACCTCAATCTGATTGTTTGTGAATATTAATTAAATATTGAAATGTAAAATATTGAACAAGAAATACATGTAAAAATGGGTACCCCATAAAACTTATGATATCGTGCTCTGATAGCGATGTTATAGTTTAATAGGATAATGAAAACTGAAAAATTAAAAATAAAAATTTAATGAAGAAAATATAGTGAATAATGTGATCGTTGGAGATGGAAATGATACCAAAAAGGAAAAGGATATGATACTTGATCAATATCATTTTGTCATCCTGATCTGTTCTAGAATGACTACTTACGATTAGAAATATTTTCAGGGAAACATATGTATGAACATTTGCGGACTGACTAGGTAGTTTAAGATTCAAGTTGAAACGAATTAATTATGGACGTTGACTTGTATTTTTTTATGCCACATACCATTCAATTAATCTTAATCAAAGGGCATAATCATTGATTACTTCAATGATCTCTCCAACCAACTATGTCGTAGCTAAACTAAAGCAGAGAAGATTCGCACAAATAACTGAAGAAATCCATAATACCCAAATTTATCATAACACCAAGATCCAGGTTCACACAGCCCAAAACAACCAAAACCCAAAATCGTAACTATCACTACGAATCGAATCTGTGCCACCACAGAAACCACCACATCTAGCCAGAAGAATTTGTAGAACAAAAGGACGATTTGAGAACGAGTCAATCTCCACTAATCCAGCTGCGCATAATAGCATAATAAAGTCGCATAATAGCGAGTCAGCGACTAGGAATTGTCATCAAACAAAGTTGGCAAAAAAATAAATGGGCAAATCACAACGAACTCCTTCAAAACGGGGCTAGAATTTTCCGTGAAATTAATTAAAGTTAGAGAAAACTGAAAATTTTTGAGAAAGTTTCCGTGAAGAAGGTTTGGAGACAGGAGTGGGGGATGAGCAAATAAGAGGTGATTGGGTACTAAACATTCAGCATAGCTATGACTGCATCAATAGACATTATTTGCTACTACGAAAATAAGAATCTGTGACCTCCTCTCTCTTAAGGCTGTGGTTTTTTCTTTAGGGTTTTCTCTAGAAGGGGAAGACTTTCAGGAATGACAATTCAATTTTTTTCCCTTTTAGGAATTTAACTTATTTATTTAGAAGATGTGATTAGTGTTGATAGATGAAACATGACATATTCAAGATGATATCTCTTGGTGTATACTGTTCGCTGATGATATAGTGCAGATAGATGAAGTGCAGAGGGAAGTAAATACGAAGCTTAACCTTTGGCAGGAAGTGTTGGAATTAATGGTATTCGCCTGTCAAGAAGTGTTGGAATTTAAAGGTATTCGCCTAAGTAGGTTAAAGACAGAGTATATGGATTACAAGTTTAGTGAAATGGGAGTCCAAATGAGATAGGGGTGAGGATTGGAGATCAAGAAGTACCAAAAAGAGAACATTTTTGTTATCTTGAATTTATCTTGCAAAATAACGGAGAATTAGATGGAGATCTCAACCATAGAAAACAAACTGGATGAATGAAGTGGAAGAGTGCATCAGATGTGTTGTGCGACCGTCATATGCTTTAAGCTCAATAGAATATTTTATAGGATGGCAATATGACATGCCCAACCTTGATATCCTCCAAACACCAGGGTAGGCACGTACTGGCCAATGCCCGAGGGTGACGAAGCCATATTAACATGCATGAGAGTTATGAAGAAAGAACGAACGTAAATAAAACATTTAAATTTAACTATAATGAATATGTAATTGTGGGAACGTGTTCAGAGCATACAACTAATCAAGAATACTATAGAAGCAATATTAAGCACAAGTACAAACAAAGGAATGGGTCATACATCGAGAGGACTCAAAGATACCAATGCAGGAGTGCCCTGACGCCAGGATTGTACGCCTCGATTCTAAGTCCTGAAGGGGGCGCAAAACAAAACATGAGTGGACCAAGTTTATATATAAGTAATACTAAAACAATTATTCTTCAATGTACTAACCCCCAGTTTTAGAAACTCAACATACTAACCCCTAGCATGCCATAAAACCTTCATAAAACATATATAATATATAAAGTGCTTAGTAGTGGTATCACAATCGCCTGAAGGCCCTACATCGCCCACCCGAAGGCATATATAGATCTTCCGCTTGAAGGCCTTACATCTCCCGCCCGAAGACATATATAAATTTTCCGCCCAAAGACCCTACATCCCCCGCCCGAAGATATATATTAATCTTCCGCCTAAAGGCCTTACATCGCCCACCCGAAGGCCCTACATCGCCCGCCCAAAGGCATATATAAATTATTCGCCCGAAGGCCCTACATTGCCCGCCCGAAGGCACATAGTATGAATATCCACCAAGTAAGCATAGAAAATCATGAACATAATCTTTCCAAAATATATCTCATTGGAGCTCAATAGCTCAAACATCATATCATAAATCCATGTTCCTAAATATCTCAGTAAACATAAATTCAATAAAACATGATATTTCATAAAGCGTAAATCCGATTTACTCATAAACGTTTCATAAAACGTAGTCATAAAATCATGCTTTTCATGTATGCATTTCTAATAATAAAATCATGCATTTTGGAAGGGGTCCACTCACAGTACTCTGTCGCCGAAGAGCCGTTCGAACTAGAGAGGACGGGGTCGCCACTAACAAACGCACCAATTTGGAGATGTGTTGTGGCTGGAGTTGGCTGGAAAATGGCCTAGAAGGCTCGGGTTCTCGCCGGAATTTGGGGAAGTCTCCCCGAGGTGTTTGCTGTCACAAAACATCATCAAAACATACCTATAGTCTTTAAATCAAACCAGGACTTTGAAAAGAAAGAAGGATCGATGGTATTCCGAGCCTTACCCAGTCGGAAAAGGTGGAACTCGTCGGTGTGGTGGGTGTGCTACGTTCAGTGTCTCTGTGCTTCACAGAGAAGGGGAGAGAAAGATAATGAGGCTCGAGAAGGAGATTTACACGAGGGAGAAAGAGAGAAGGATGATGGTGGTGATTTGTGGTGCTCGTCGGAGGGAATGGCGAGTTGGGGGGAGGTCTCGGGCCTCGGCTCGACAAAGAAGAAGAAGATGTTTGAGAGAGTAAAGGGGAAAAAGCGAGAGAGAGTTGGGGACCAAAAAGTAAGGGTGGCCCCACTGGCACACCAAACAAGTCCAAAAAGGCAAACATGAAAAATATCTCTCATACATGAAATCACCAATTTACCCTCGTTCCAAAATCTGTAAAAATTTGGGACGGGTTGTTACACAATAAGGCAAGCGATGCTTTATAAGACGGATTGTTGAGCAGTCAAAAAACAACACGTGCAAAAAATGAACGTAGCGGAGATGAAAATGCTTCGTTGGATGTGTGACACAAGAAAGTATAGGATTAAGAACGAGGAGATCCGAGGTAAAGTAAGAGTGGCCACAATAGAATCTAAGATGAGAGAAAATTGATTAAGATGGTTTGGACATGTGAACCGAAGACCTACATATGCTCCAGTTAGAAGATGAGACTATTAGACGGAGGCTCAAGACAAAATGGGTAGAGGAAAACCTAGGAAGATTTTGAAAGAAACTATAAGAAAAGATATAAAGTACTTAGAGCTAACTGAAGACTTAGCACAAAATCGAACGCACTGGCATTCTAGAATTTATACACCTCATAGGAAGAGATAAGGCTTGGTTATTGTTGATTTTGTTTCAAAATCTATTTGAACCTGGAAAAACTTGTTAGGAAATAAAAAATATTTAGTGCCGAAAATTATAGTACAACCGTTGTACTCATATATTGTTCGTTTATGATTTAGAAGTCAAAATAGCACATGATGACCGACTAATAATGTAGCTGAATTGCATAATTTCCTATATATGCATAATTTCATTAAATTAATTATAGTTAGCATTTGTAATAATTTGTGATGTGCCTATGTTATATTCATTGAATGATTTAGATAGTAAAATTATGTACCCAGCATGGAGACTAAATTTTATAACATTTGGGTCTGTTCTGTTTGGGTCACAGGTTGCTGTCCCCAACTTTGTCTCTATCGTTGTTGTTGTAATTTTTAATTTTTTTACTTTTCTTTATTTTTACAAATAATATTATTTTTTTAATATTAAAGAGGAGGGGATGGGCTCAGCCTCACAATGGGCTAGCAATAATGTGGTTCAAATTCGTCTTTTGTGAGAATTGAACCTAAGATTTCTCACTTATAAGTGAAAAGGAATATCACTAGACTATAGTACTAAGTGACAGTTAAAAACATTTCCAAAACACATTGCAACAAATTTTATAAGTTTATCAAAAATTAAAATAAACATTGCCATAGGTAGATAAAAATTAAAATAAAAAATTTGTGATGTAGGTAGATGATATTAGTTATCTATGATACATGTATACTATGAACAAAAACTTATCGTATAGATAGATAATACAAAATAATTTGTGATATATGTTGACTATGAACAAAAACCTATCATATGGGTAGATAACACAATTAATTTAAGATAGAAAATTTGTGATATATAGGTAGATAAAATAAAATTAATCTGTAATACAGGTTTATAAAGAAATATATAGTAGAGGTAGATAAATAAAGAAAGCAAATAAGTTTTCACTTAGAGAAAAGAAAAATATATATAATCAAAGTTCAAACTAGAAATTAGGAAGAAAATAATAGTGCATGCATGGTACTCATATTTTAATGGCAATGATCCCAATCAAAACGACCCAACTGGCGCAATTGTGGGAGGACCTGGTGAGGACGATGAGTACGAAGATTCAAAATTTGATGCTACAAAATCCGAACCAAACACGTACATCAACGCACATTTTGTTGGTGTATTGGCATACAATGGAATTATACGGCTGAATTACTTCTTATTATTCACAAGATTAAGAATATATACACACAATCCTTGTTTCACAAGGCAACATAAAAGGACACAAAATATATCCTTTCTAATAAAGAACTCCTAAAACATTTACATAAACTTTACATCCTTAATTAAGACTCACGTTAACACTCCCCCTCAAGTTGGTGCATAGATATCACACATGCCCAACTTGATGAGTGCGTCATCAAACTTCCTACTATACACACGACGAGTAAGAACATTCGCCAGATGCTCTTCAGAGTTCACAAATGGTATTGATACAATCTTCTTCTAAAGTTTCTCTTTAATAAAATGCCTATCAACCTCCACATGCTTTGTCCTATCATGTTGCACTGGATTGTCTGCTATATCCCTTGCAGACTTGTTATCACAATCTAGTTTCATAGTCTCCTTCTGTTTGAACCCAAGTCCCCAAAGAAGCTTACGTAACCGCAAAATCTCACATATTCCTTGTGCCATACCTCCGTACTCAGCCTCAGCTAATGACCGTGATACCACTTTATGTTTCTTACTGCGCCATATTACTAAATTCCCTCCAACAAAAGTGAAATAGCTGGATCCACATCAGTTACATTGCCTATCGGTTACATTATATGAAAAAGTTAACAATGTTAGCTTCAGAGTTAAATTGAACATATGTCAAAAAATTAGAAAGGAGACACGAAAGAGACATGGATCAGAGACAACAGACCCACAACCGGCTCTATGTGAATGGATAGAAACACCCAAATAATGGAAAAATCTATTATCCATTATAACAATAAGGTAATAGAGAGCTCGCTAATACCACGGTCTAGTGATTCTTTTATATTGTACTTAGTGTCAAGATACTTTCTTGTTTTGAGTAGAGTTATAGTGTTTGTAGGTTAAATAGTTAGTTGTTAAGGGAAGCATAATCGGTAGGATCGAACCCACATCATGATGCGTAGACATGATTACTTCCAACATTGCGGTAAAACACATTTTGCCTAAGTACTTTCTTATTTGGTTTGATTTTTTTTATTCATTGTAATTAATATTATGAATCACGATTGTAATTATCTCATTCAGATTGCATAGTTTTTTCGACCATAAAAAAAAAGGTTACATAGTTTAGGGTGCATATTTGGCTAATAGCAGAATTTAGGATCTGTGATATTATATTCTTATCACTTCGTCCACCTTATAAGGACCCTTTGTACGATTCTGTAAACTATCAATAAATATCATAATTCATATCAAATTCTATATGGTAATCAGAGCTCGTCCAGGACCTTCACCAAACCACGACTAACGTAGTCAACCATGACTGGCACCAGCACCAACAACGACACTGACAGAGAAGATGCAGTGATGAGTTGCATAGCTCACACCAAAATTAATAAGAGCGAGAAACTTACTTCAAGCATGGATTCATCCAACCCCAATCATCCATTCTACATTCATCACTCTGACAATCCTGGTTTGCTTTTTGCCACCACAAGATTAGACACTGAACATTATGGAACTTGGAGTTGTTCAATGCGAATAGCCTTAAGTGCCAAGAGCAAAACCAGTTTTAACGATGGATCAATCAAACGGCCATCCCCAACAGCCAAACATTCGAGCAAGATCTCGCGAGTAGTGTCTTTTCACAAATCTTGCACACGAAATCTTGCCCAATTTGGAGGAAAGATTTGCGTAGAGCAACGCACTCAAAAAGTTCAGATTGGAAGAGAAATCTCCACACTCACGCAAGATCATATGTCCGTTTGTGCATACTACTCTAAGCTAAAAGGCTATAGGGATGAATTGTCCTCCCTCAATACTCTAGATGCATGCTCTTTGGTGCGTTGAAACCTATCTTTGCTGAGAAGAGAAACAACACTTGATACAGCTTTTCATGGGGTTCCATCAGTCCATTGCAATGATTCGAGGGCACATACTGCTCAAGTCACCTTAACCCACCGTTGGTTCAAAGTATTCATAACCCCGAAAATGGAAAACCATGGCACATCGGAATCCTTTCATCTTAACTCATTTGTTCCAACACATAAAGTTATTTTAGATTATAGTAATGTCCTGGAAAAGACAAATCCATCTCCCGAGAATCAAGATTGTGGAGCCAAAAATAATCAAGAAAATTATGGAGGCGGCACGTAGACTTTTTGGGTAAAAAGGACAAAATTACCTTGGAGGCACACCGGAATTCCCACGCGCATGCAATGGACAATAACGGCTCAATCAAGGTTAAAGGTGATCAACGCTGCGGTATCCCCAAGGCAATGGGCAGGCCAAAGCATCCAACAAGATGATTCTTGACTGCCTCAAGAAATCCCTATCCAACAAGAAGGGAAAATGGCCAGACGAACTCCCCAGATGTCTATGGGCATATCGCACCACCAAATGACAAGCAACCGGTGAGACTCCTTTCTCTTTGGCATTTGGTTCAGAAGCATTCATTCCTACCAATGTCATCGTACCAAATATCAACACTCTACTGCCAAGCATCGAGCAGAATGAAAAAGAGATAACCACACACTTAGATCTGGCAGAGTAGAAATGCAAGAAAGTCATTACCCGTATTGTAGCCTACCAGCAGTAGCTTCTCTCGAGCTACAACAAAAGGGCCCAGATTCGACAGTTCTAGCCTGGAGATCTAGTCCTAAGAAAAGCCTTGATCACTGCCAGTAGAGAAGGCTCCAAAAAGATGGATCCTATATGGGAAGGTCTGTACAAGATCAGCAGAGTAGGTGGCAAGGGTAGTTACACCCTCGCCACCATGAACGACAAAGAAGATCGAAAAGCAGTGGAACTCCTACAATCTGAAGAAGTACTATGTGTGACCTCCCTCTACATCAAAGCCTGAAGACTCAAGCAGATCGACAAGCACCACCTCTTAAGCCGATGACTATCCAGTTGTTATGCAGTTCCTACCTTACAACTAAGTTTCCGTTCGTTTCACTAATTTTTCAATGATGAATTCAGAAGTAATTTACAACTTGGCTCGGCTACATGCTTACAACAACTGATCACTCCTGCACTTCAAAAGAAGATCGTGCCCTTCTTAGGGACTCATTGCAGGAATTTCACCCCCTGGGGACCAACCATGCTCTCCAGTGCAAAAGGGTAAACCAATTCCCCGACACCCACATGGGTTTGCTCTCCAATGCGGGAGGATAAACTTTACACTCCGAATATCCAGACGTGGATGAGTCGGGCTGTCTTGGTGTAATTAGGTGCACGATGGCTTACGCCGGGATTCCTAGAAGTAGCCATAATGGTCTTTTTCAAGGCTTAGCTAACTGAAGGATTGTTGGGTCTCTTAGCCTAATCCGCAGGGAACTGGCCTCAGAGACGGAGGAGGCACATTATGCAGTATGCCCTATGGACGGCTGCCCTAGAACCCTAAAGCTACTGCCGAGTGCACTAAGGTAGCCTACGGTTTCTGAAAGACTGCCTATTGCTTGCCCTTCGAGCAGTAAAATCGCGCTAGACTTATACAACTGCACATTCTTGTGAAAGGTTAAACAAGCTAGCTTGCATATACTAAGCTTTATCCACTGCCGACATGCTACGCAGTTGACAAGCTTCACCTCTGCCAAGCGCAAAATGATCATTTAGATCTACACTAATTCCTAAAGTGTTGTGATACTTGCTACACAACCCATGGAATTCGTTACATAAATAGCAAAGAGTTCTCTCGAACCTTTGCTTACAAAATTCCATACAACCGTGTACTTTTGATATGAAACGTTAGCGAATTTCATGATCCAAAGATCTTTAGTATGCTGTGATGTAGGCTACACAACTCAAAGAATTGAAGAAAGCCAAGGTTAACAGCATAGTGGTCATGCAGACTCATCTGCTTCTGTAAGTAAGGCGTTCGGCTACCGACCCTATGGCTAACAACCTTCCAAAAGTTCTACATCAACACCCACGGCTGCATAGGCTACGCGGACCTGTCTGCTTATAGAAAAGTAGCACACCTGCTGCTGGCCTAAAAGTCAAAGGTTGGGCGTAAACAAAAGAAGCGAAAATGAAGAAAAGCGAAGGAAGCAAGTTTATTAAATTTTCTAGCAAAATTGATAAACAAATAACAAAGGCCGAAGAAGTTCAAGCAAAACAAAAGAAACAAGGAAAACAAAGAAAATCCTAAAGGCTACCTAGAAGACTACCATTCAGTAGCTTAGACATCTCACGACTACTCGACCGCCACACCTTCAGCAGCCACAACACTCCTAGTAATAGCATCATCTGGCACTTCACCCCTGGCTGCTCCAGCTTGGGCAAAAACTTCTCCGACTACTTCACCAATGGAGGCCTCAAAAGTAAAGGCAAATAAGTTTTCTGGAGAAATAGAGAAGGTCTTGAAGTTTTTCCCAACAAACTCAAAGTTAGACGACCTACCAAATGGATGATCTACATAACCTAGCTTGTAGAAGTCGGCCTAACTCTGAACAAGCGAAGCCTCGAGGCCAGCCTTCTCACCTTTCAACTGCTCATTCTCCTTGAGCAAACCAACACGGACGCGTTGCAGCTCATCTACTTCTTTCTTCCAACTTTCGTTGATCTTCAACGCACCTTGGTGTTCAAACATTTAGGGCTCAAACCTATGAATGACCTTCTTGAAGTGGATCACTTGGTTATAAGCAGCAATCAACTCATCATCCTTTGCATAAGCAGTGGAACAAAGTTAAAAAAAGGCACGCTCAAGTTCCTGAATCTAAAGTATGTAACATCTGATCTCCTTCTATGCACCTTCATACTTAAGTTGGATCGCGTTAAGCCTAGTCTTCAAGTCAGTAATCTCTTGGCGAGTGGTCTCAAGCTGCAGAGAAATGGCGGCAGATATATTAGTTTCTTGATCTTCTCGGCAGAGGAATAATCTTCAAAGCGGCGAACTCATACTCCAACTTCTTGATCTTCTCGGCAGAGGAATAATCTTCAGCTATCATAGCTTTTGCCACCTCCTTGGCAGCCTTGGTATCCTCTTGGTCAAGGAGCATAGACTCGGCTGCCAGAATAGCTATCTTCTGCATCATAACAAGCAGAGCAGTCCTTCTATACTTGGTTGTATACTTCACAAAGGAACTTGGGCAAATAACCCCTCTAACGCCATCGACAAACTTGGCACAAACGTCCATGTCTTTAAGCAGATCTGGTTTAAAAAATGCACAGATCTCAGTAGTCTCCCTAGAAACAAGCTTACTGGATTTCTCACAGCTGCCCACGTGAGCAGTCTCTTCCTTCCCAGCAGGCGAATCAGTCTCAGCAGCAGAGGGAGTAGGCTTTGGCATCACTTTAGCAGCATAGTCCACCTTATCGCTCTTCATAGTAGTAAGCATTTCTAAAGGTGAACTAAACTTAGCTCCCAACAGACGTCTTGGCACTGGTTTTGGCACTGGGGGCACGACAAAACTTCTACGCTGAGCAATCCTATCGGCAATCAAACTAGCCATCTTTGGCATGGCAGGCGTCACTAGCTCAGATCTAGCAGCCTCATCTTTCATCCCCTTGGAAGAAGTCAAGTCAATCCCTAGCCTAGGGCCAGCAGGCGAACTCTCGCGAGCAATGGAATAAGTCTTCAGATTTTTCTTAGCCGGCATCTCTTGAGCAGGCAGGGGTGATCTCTTTTTTCCACCTTTATTCACGGTGGGCTCCACAACAGCGATCAGACAAGCTAATGCCTCCGCCTTGATCCACTTTATCTCTTATTTTGGGGGCAGCCCACGTTTCTCCAAGCGAAGAGGATTGAGCAGCCAACGCCATTCACAGTACTCAGCAGGGATACCAAAAGCAATATGCACCTTCTTCATATCTAGAGAAATCTTAGGAGTTGGCCCGAATTTTGAATTTACATAAGCAAATGAAGACAATCAACTAATTAGAGAGCAGCTTAGCAAAAGCACAAAGCAGTTTACTTACCAGAGATGAAAGTTGTTAGAACACTTAGCTCAGGGGAAGAATCACACTCCCACTCTCACCTTATCTCCAAAGTCTCCTTAGCCCAGTTATAATTTCCCTTGCTCGAATGATCGAAGAACATATGGCGGGATCGCAACTACCCAACTTCCTTGATATGGCCTATGTCAAAGAAGTACCATAATTCGTTGACAGTTAGATCCAAGTTAAAGAATTGGCTTAGAATGAGGAACCCCACCATCACACGGACCGCATTTGAAGCAAAGCACCTCTTGGAAGAAACGCGGCATGGGAAAAGTAAATACCAAGACAAAGTAGTGAAGGTGAAATTTGATGGCTTTTCAAGCCCCACTACATAGCTCATGGCTACTACCTTCCTTGACACGCTTCACATGCACCCCCGACGGAATGGCATGCCTATATGCCTCAAGAAAGTCTCTAAATGAATCATCAGAGTTAATCTTGAAGTGAGCAGCCTTCAAGTAGCTTACCTTACTCAAAGACCTGCCTTGACCATACAATGGTGGCACACCATCGTCACTCTTATGGCTTGAGGAAGACATGCTTGAAGAAATTCTACAAAGAAACGAGGAAAATTTGTTAGGCAGCAACACAAAAAAAAAGAATAAAAAAAAAAAACAACTCGTTGCCCAAGCAGCAAGAGCCTAGCTACCACGCCAAGCTCCATGGCCTAGCCTGGCCCATAGGCCTCACGACCCAAATCGACTAGATGAGGGTTGGTGCCCCCGTGCCTCTCTCTCTCTCACTCTCTCGCATAGGTCGAAGCCCAAGTCTATCTCACCAGCCTGGCCCCTGCCAGGTCTAGCCCAGCTCCAATCAGTTCGGCCTGAGCCAAGCCGCATATGGCCTAGCCAGCCACCACCTCACCAAGCCAACGACAACCATGTCATGGCCCTCTCCAACCAATTTTTCACACATCGTCGACCCTTGTTAAGCCAAATTTCAAGCCCCGAGGCTCCCAAAAATTACGAAGACGAGGAAAAATAAATTTTTTCTTACCTTGGTGCGGCGTGAAGACGAAGAAAGCAACAAAATAAGGTCCTTTGCACGGGCAAGTGTAGAAGATTTCTAGGGGATGTGGAACAAATATCCTTTACCTTTCTCTCTCTTGTAGGGTAGAATAAATTGCTCTCTGAAGTTGATTTAATAATCTACTTAAGGTAAACTTAAATAGACTTTAGAAGTAATTTATTTTGGTTTCCTAGAATGATCTAATTTCCAATTAATGTGGGAATCTACATCAAAATATAAAACAATATCATTTTCCTAAAGTAAGGGAAGATCTCTACACCTGCTGCCATTTCCTACGAGCATCCCAATAGGTCTGGGGACATTTGTGGACTAAAAAATAATCAAGAAAATTATGGAGGCGACACATGGACTTTTTGGGTAAAAAGGACAAAATTACCGTCGAGGCACATCGGAATTCCCATGCGCATGCAACGGACAATAACAGCTCAATCAAGGTCAAATGTGATCAAAATGGTATTTATTCAAAACCCTCTTATCACTCCTCATCAAATACTCACCCACAAGGTAACTCCCAATTATTCTTTTCAAATTGGGATTAATTACCAAGTTAATTGATTAATTACCAAATTAATTGCAAGATATTATTTGACATAGTATCTTGCAATTATATTCAAAATACCACACCCCAATAATGGCCTCATTTCTTCACCAAAATCCTAAGTTCATTTTCTCTCCTAAAAATTCCTAAACACATTTTGTCTCAAATTATAACTTTGGCATCGGAGATTCTTTAGCAAAAGCGCCCCCCCCACCAATTCATCGTGGGCGCTTGCGGTTTTTGGCCATTGCATATGTAATAGCTACGGGTATTATGATAAGTGATGACATCAAATCTTGTTTCGTTGATGAACGTCAATGTAGAACTGATTGGTCAATTGATTCCTTAGCAAAACCCAAAGTGTTTGGGCATTGTAGTACCAACACCTCCAATGTGAAGCCCATTGGTTGCAAGTGCGTTTTCGTAAGGAAACTTATGAGAAGAATGAAATAGAGCTATATAAGGCATGCCTCGTGGCTCATGTGTTTCATCAACGCCATTGGATTGATTTCAAGGAAACTTATTCCCCTGTAATAGACGTCATAACGTTCCGATACCATATCAGTTTGTATTTTTCGAAAAAAAACTGAACATGCAACTTATGGACTTCATAATTGCGTATCTCTATGGGGTTCTTAATACAAAAATCTACATGAAAGTTCTTGAAAGACATACATTGATTGGTTCAACTGGTTCTAGACCACATAACACTCTATCTATTAGATTAAACGGTTCACTCTGCATATTGAAATAATATGTGCGGCTACAATATAATTGTTTGAGTATAATTTGATCTGTCAGGGATACGTTAATAATGAAATATGCCACTATATATTTATCAAGAAATCACATTCTGGATTTGCTATTGTTGCAGTCTATTTCCATGACATGACTCTCATTGGGACTTCTGAAGAGCTTGAGAAAATTGTCGCTCACATGAATCAAATTTGAGATGAACGACCTTGGGAAAACTCGATATTATCTCAGCCTAGAGCTCAAGCATTGTTCTGGTGGTATTCTGGTCCACCAATCGAACTACACTAGAAGGTGTTGCATTACTTTAATGAGGATAGAGCAAAACCTTCGAGTACACCTATGGTCGTTCGAACGCTATATGAAAAATTACCCTTTCCATTCTAAAGATGATGAGAAAAAGGTTTTGGGGCATGATTTTCCATATATGAGTCCAATTGATACTTTATTGTACTTATTTTAATACACTAGACCAGACATCTCTTTCACCGTTAATCTTTTGGCAAGATATAGTAATGCGCCAACACACTGATAGTGGAAAGACGTTGAAGACATCCTTCGTTACCTGAAGGGTACTAGGGACTTGGGCTTATTCAATTTCTATGCATCTTATAATAGATCTATTTGGACCAGATTTTACACTATCGGCCCATTGCATTGAAACCATTAGATGACTCCAAAACTAAACAGATTTTTCTTGATATTACTATTAATTTTAATCATGGTAATTATCTTGAGAGAGATCTTTAGAGTTTGAGGAGATCGGGATGGATTAAATGGGATTAACATGGTGTGAGAGTTGTGAAAGTCTACAAAGTCATGCCTTTTTTGCTTGGATAAGGGATTGAACTAATCATATCTAATTTGAGAAGCATGTAGCACGTGATGATTGGATTGATTCACAATCAAATTGAGTTGGTTTGTGATTTTTCATTTGAATTAATGAAAATTGCATGGAGATAGGCATGCATGCAACATCTAAGGTAGAGACAAGCCCACGTGGCTCCTTGTTATCAACCTAGAGTTCCATTTGAGATAGAATACATCTCATCCAGCAAGCATGTGGCCTCATCATGAAATATTATGCATGCATTGAAGGAGATGAGCGACCATATGATGAGTTGAGGGAAGAATTATAATTGAATTGCAATTCTTTACAAAATTGCATAGATCCGTCTGTGCATACAACTCGGGAGATAGAGTTTTGGTTGGAAAAAGCACGTCATCCGATGGGTTTACAGCTACTATAAATACAGAGTCGCTAGCAACATTGAAAAACCCTTCAACTTAACACACAAACTGCCATGTGCAAACTCTCGCTCTACGCGAAACCTTTCAACAACCTTGAGATTTTTCTTTTCTTTTTCTTGCCGACAAATCTTCAGTTTAGATAAACAACACTGTGAAGGCAACATCTTCAAATTGGATAAACAACACTGTAGCCTTATAATTAGCCGATCAATGAGCACCTTTAGTTTAGATAAATAGCACTGCTTCTCGGCCGACTGATTACCTATGCAAGTCTCGGTCGAGAAGGAATTCGAATCCTTATTGGCAGATGTCATCTCACTAGCCTTCTCGGCGAAGTGAGGTGTTACAGATTACTGAGCTCAGCGCATTGAACGCCAAGTTGTTTTATGATTAGATATTCATAAGTAAGTTTTAGATTTCAGCATTCTAACGGCCGAACCACATTCACCATCAAGACATCCATCTCTTTTGAGTACTTGTGTCCGTATAGTTTGGTGCCAATTCGGTGTGCTTATACTCTTATGAATATAATCACCGTGACCGAACCTGGCGCCGACGGTTTATGAACTTTGCAAGACTTGCAGCTTTGTCTTCAGGGTCTAGAACCCAAAGGCCGAGACGTGTTCCTTCCTCGGCCGTAGTCGCAAGATCGAGAAGTCAGCAGCGCGCTCAACGCAACATCAACGCATTTTACTCCCTGATCGAGCTCGGCCGACGAGTTGGCACGCCCCACACACAACCGAATGACGTAGTTAGCTTATTAATTACTCGGCCTGCGCGCCACGTAGACTTGGTAGTTTTTAAGGCCAACATTTTGGCACGCCCAGTGGGACCCAGTGCTAAAACTACGAAGTTCACATGATATATCAAGATCTCAATGAGGGTAAGATTTGGGGCCTATACAAGGAAAGTGTTGAGAGGCAAGGAAAAGTCCTTGATCGGATCATTGAAGGACATGAAGAAAGGCAAAAATGTTTCTCTCAAATGATAAAGGTCAAGGTTCATCATAGCTTACAATATCAATGGTTAAAAGAAGATAGAGCTCGATTTGATGAGTGGCTCGATAAGAAAATGCCTTTTTTGTCCTAGGTTCAAATCAATTCCATTTGAAGAATGGTTGGATCAAAAGACGGGGGGGGGGGGGCAATTTTTCGCTCCGGCCACAATCAAAATTCGGCCTAAAAAAATTGCCAAGATGGCCGAAGAAACACCTAGGCCACCTGTTGTTTCGGTTGAGACTGAAAGTGTGGTAGGCCTAGAGGAAAAAACTCAAGTTTCTGAGCCAAAAATTGACTCAGAAAATGATTCGTCAGAGGAGTGTTCCAATGACGAACAAGACCGATACACGGCTTCAGACCATAAAACCACATCAATTGATATGGTAATTGGAGACATGGTCTTAGACACCAAAACTACGCCAATTGATATGATCATTGGTGATAAAGCCGATATGGAGAAATCTCGTTTGGCTAAGTTATTTGAGTTAAAAGTCGAAATTACTGAAGTAATTATGCTTGGGGGGCATAATAATTGTTCAACACATTCGGCGGCCGATAAAAAATCTTTCGTCAAGCCAAACATATTTGGAGATGTAATTCTATTCGGCTTTGGAAAAACTCAAAGTGGAAAATTTGATATAAAAAGATCTCGGCTTGGAATAAAGCATCGTTTGCCTCCTCTCGTTTATGGTTCGGCCACTTTCGTTGTCTTTTGTTAAAAATAAAAATAAAAATAAAAAATAAATTATTTTCTTAATCATCTGGCTAATTAAGCCGGTGCATAAGAAAATAAGGGGGGCAACAAGATGATGCGGCAATCCAGAAGATGGTGTGATCGGTTTAAAAGTTGTTTTTAGCCGAGCTCGGCAAACAAGCCGACCCGAGAAAAAGTTGTTTGTAGCCGAGCCGAGAAAATTTTGGACTTTATTCGCTGCTGTCGATGGTGCCATGCTATGGTCAAAATGTGGGAACAAGTTCCAAAACATTTAATCATCAAGATGTTAGTGAGCCGTGGTGTTTTTTGAGATGTCAGTTGGAATCCCCACAATGGAGGTTTGGTTGAATAAAAAAAAATTGAGGCCAGCTTTGGAGTCCATGCCCTTGAAAGCCTGCTTGAAAATGGAGGGAACATATTCTCTTTCAAGAATTATTAGGCTATGGCAGAAAAAAAAAAAAAGGGCTATTATTTAGGCCGAGCTCAGTGATCATAGTCTTTGATGCACGGCCACAAGAAAGAGCATAAATTATTTTCTTAAGTTTATAGCCACTTTGCTTCCTCGACAGGCGGCCTACTCCGCAAGATGCTTCAGTACACTCGGTGGACAGTGCATGGAGTGAATATGGGCATTCGGTCAAAGGTAGTGTATATGAGGTGGATTGGCCAAATTCGGCAGAGGCATAAAAGTTTGACCAAAATCATTGGTTGAACTGTTTGTATACAAATACGCTATCAAGGCATGAATGCAGCTTTGGTGATTCTTAATGGATACACCACGGGGGGTGAATTCAGAGCAACTTTCTGCCGAGTGAATTTTTATTTGGCGGTGGATGCTTATTTTTTTCTCAACCATATATTTTTCGGTATCACTCGAAGGTGCTCAGCGGTTAGGGAACGTTAGATTTCTGGGTTTAGTTTTTCAAACTGACGGTGGTTGAGTGCACAGGAAAGCCCTCACGAGCATCCTCGTTATGGGGTCGATGCAGCGACGTGTATTTGCGTGTGGCTTCTGCCGAGAAGGTGCGGTTACCAAAAACTTTCGGCTATTCAGGCCGAGAGTTAGGAAGCAATTCAGAGGAATCTCAAGAGCCTACGGATGGGTTGGTATTTAAATATTGCAGACTGTTTATTGTGTTGTATCTTTGCTCAGTCCAGAAACCTGGAGACTCTCGACATTGGATATTGTGAGGTGATCCACCATGGGAATTTGCATTCGGCGGGTTTCAAAATCACATGGTGACTTTTTTTCCAACACAGCCATCCGGTAGCATATCGGCCGTTAAAATTATATTTTTAACCTCGCCGAAAGTGAGTTATATAAAGAGCTGCTTGGTGAAACATGATACTCGGTGCGGAAGAGAATTGTTGTTTGCTTGGTTGAAATCCTCTATGAAACATCCGGTGCAAAAGTCAAGGATGAAAGAGCTACTAACCTATATCTATTTCTTGTGGGTTCGAAGCCAACACAGATGTCACAAAAAACAAAAGGACACATTATTAATCACAACTCTTTGACTGGTGTATTCGGCTGGAGTATAGTCACTCGACTGGTGTATTCTGTAGAGATATGATGAAGGAAGACCGAGTCTACAGCTCTTTGACTTCGAAAGTACTTGAGTTATGGCATGTTTAGTGACTGGTTGGAGGCAAAAAGGGCTAAGGGTTGGTTTGGTATTGCTGTGCTTTGAAAAAAAATGGCTTCTGCTGTGCTGTGAGAATAAGCGGCTGTGAAATAAAGCAGCAGAGTGTTTAGTAAACTTTTTTGTAAAAGTGCTTTTGGAAAAAAAAACAGCATGATCATGTTTGGTAAACTTTTATGTAAAACAGCTGTGACTGTGTAAAATGATCAAAAAGGGTATAATACTATATGTGCTATTAATTTAATTTTCTTAACAAATAAAAGTGAATTACTAAATATACATTATTTTTAAAAGAAAAATATTTATAAACTTTATCTTAAATATTAATTAGTATGACAAACTACTTCAATTGAAATACATTTGTATTTCTCACAACTCAGAGTGCGAGTGAACGGAATTTGTAGTGTATTTTGGTTAAAAAACTTTTAAACCATAACATACAAAACAACTCTAGATATTGGTTTTGCTTGGTGGGTGACCAATTGAACAAACTTTCATGCCTTTAATCTAATAAAAACTTTGAACAAAATCCATCACCAACATACAATCTAAAGAATGACATTATTCAATACTTCTTCCTAATCTCTCTCTCTCTCTATCCACCTCTTTCATTGTTTGTACAAGCTAGAGTGGAAATTAAGCAGAGATATGTTATTTACAGTAGCAGACCTGAAATCCAAAGGATCATTCCATTGCCTTAACGAATCATCGGACCATCTCATATTAACATTGTCAATCACCAAGCCATTGATGTGTTCCATGATGATCCTGGCCGTGATGTGTTTAACAAGTCCCTGGCATCCCGGTATGTAGTCTACCAACCCACCAACATTGTTGGTCCATCAATGAGAAGCCCGCCTTTATAACCTGATAAGAATACTCCATTCTCGGAAGTTGAGGTGATATTAACGAAGAGTAGGTTAGAGATTGAACCCTCCTTTGACTTTGAGTGTCGAGGACATGTGGTCACGTAGATTGGCTCCGCTCTTCCCCACCAGGATTGATCATAGTATCTTGTGCTCATATGTATGTTTGAGAAGGTAATGTCACTCACATTTCCTGCACAGGTGAATAATTAGTAATCATGTTGTCATACTGAGAGAGCTATGATAAAAAACATTGATCAGCCTTTATTTCATCAAAACATATGCATGTAAAGGCAGAATAACAATAATGAAGAATCAAAACCCTCCCATTAAACTAGAATTATTCAGCAATGACAAGGTGGCTACTACAAAATGCCATGACTGATGGTAACAGAAAACCATTCATACGATGATAAGGTGATTCCAATGCTAAACAAATGCACCGTACTCCCAGCCATCCACATCATGAAACCCATCATCATCAAATTCTTGAATGGGGCATGTGCAACTTCCCATGCTTTCTGCTCAAACACAAAGACACCATGAAATCCTGTTTGGGCCCAAAATGTTAATTTGGGCCGAGTATAGAACCATTCTCGGCCCGGAAGGCCTGGCAACAAGGGAGCCTCGGGTCGTTCAGATCGTGGGCTTCTAAAACTAGGCCGGCTAGGTCATTTGCAAGACGAGTCCTAGTACAACAAGGAGTCTCGGCAAGTTTAATAGTCCGGAAGGGATCCGACTCAATAAGGGATTAGGTTTTGTTTGGACCCGAATTTACACCATCGGCCCGGGTAATCGAGGCCGTAGAGTAAACATAATTCTCAACCGTCGGATGGAAAAGTGAAGATATTTTTGTTAAAAGATAATATTATGGTTTTTATCATAATTATCTTTTAATTTGAATTATCTTAGCATATTCTTAAACGGGATGGATAGGATGCAAATTATATCCTCAAGTAAGAGGTACAGTTCAAATTAATTTGGATGTTTAGCAATGAACGTGCAGATTGAAAAAAACTTGGGGATTTGATGATTTTAAAGTCATGGTCTTGGATAATGATGGGATAAGGAACCTAGGTAGACTAGGTCTTTCTACATGGTGATGGATGTCAGATGGGTTTAAAAGCTATTAATGGAGTTTTGATGATAAGAAGTCTAGGTGGGCTAGGTTTTTTATGAGATATGATAAAGCCTAACTTTTATTAGGTTTGAAAAGTCACAAAAGCTGGAGGATAATCTTTGGCATTTCACACGGATTAATTTTAAAGGAGTCAGAGTTGCAGTTCGTGCCAAGCAAGTACAAAATACTATAAATACAAGATATTCTGCGACAGAAAAGTGACCTCCAATTCAACACACAAAACTGCCCTGCGCAAACTCTCTCAACAACTTTGAGATTTTTATTTTCTCTTTTCGCTGACACATCTTCCGTTGGCATCAACAGCACTGTGAAAGCAACCGGTGATATCTTAAGTCGGCATAGATAGCTCTGTCACCGTAGAATTGGCCGAACTCGCAGTACCTTCCGTTGGCATCAACAGCACTGCGGCGGGCACGGTCGGTTATCTATCCAAGTCTTGGTCGAGACGGACGTCCGAGTCCTTATCGATTGAGGTCATTTCATCAGCCTTCTCGGCGAAGTGAAGTGTTACCATTTACCGAGCTCGGCGCATTTCACGCCGAGTTGTTTTATGATTGGATACTCTCAAGTGGGATTTAGAGTTCGGCATTCAGACGGCCGAACTACGTTCACTATAAAGACTTATATTTGCTTTGAGTATTTGTGTCCTTACACTTTGGTGTCGATTCGGCGTGAGTTTACTCTGACGAATACCATCATTGTGACCGAATCCGATGACAGTGATTCGTGAACTTCGTAATAATAGTAACCTTGTCTTCAGGTTTGAGAATCCAAGAGGCCGAGACGTGTTCCTTTCTCGGCCGCAATCGCAAGACGCAGAAGTCAGTAGCGCGACCCAACGCAACATCAACAAATTTACTCCTCGGCCGAGCTCGGCCGACGAGTTGGCACGCCCGCATTCACCGAAGGACGTAGTTAGCTCATAGATTACTCGGCCTGCGCGCCACGTAGGCTTTGTAGTTTCTGGGGTCAACAGGTTCACAATCCTAATCAAGATAGGACTGGTCGAGATGATGATGATCCGGAGAAGAAAAAACCTAGTTCGAGTAGGATTTTGACTCAAGGTCCAGTGCTATAAATAGGGGAAGCTGTGCGTCAGTAAAGAGACCTCCAATTCAACACACAATTGCCCTGCGCAAACTCTCTCAACAACTTTGAGATTTTTTTATTTTCTCTTTTCGCTGACACATCTTCCGTTGGCATCAACAGCACTGTGGAAGCAACCGGTGATATCTTAAGTCGGCATAGATAGCTCTGTCACCGTAGAATTGGCGGAACTCGCAGTACCTTCCGTTGGCATCAACAGCACTGCGGTGGGCACGGTCGGTTATCTATCCAAGTCTTAGTCGAGAAGGACGTCCGAGTCCTTATCGATTGAGGTCATTTCATCAGCCTTCTCGGCGAAGTGAACTGTTACCATTTACTGAGCTCGGCGCATTGCACGCCGAGTTGTTTTATGATTGGATACTCTCAAGTGGGATTTAGAGTTCGGCATTCAGACGGCCGAACTACGTTCACCATAAAGACTTATATTTGCTTTGAGTATTTGTGTCCTTACACTTTGGTGTCGATTCGGCGTGAGTTTACTCTGACGAATACCATCACTGTGACCTAGTCCGACGACAGCGATTCGTGAACTTCGTAATAATAGTAACCTTGTCTTCAGGTTTGAGAATCCAAGAGGCCGAGACGTGTTCCCTTCTCGGCCGCAATCGCAAGACGCAGAAGTCAGTAGCGCGACCCAACGCAACATCAACAAATTTACTCCTCGGTCGAGCTCGGCCGACGAGTTGGCACGCCCGCATTCACCGAAGGACGTAGTTAGCTTTTAGATTACTCGGCCTGCGCGCCACGTAGGCTTTGTAGTTTCTAGGGTCAACATTTTGGCACGCCCGGTGGGACCTAGTGCTAAACTACGAAGTTCATGCCAATTGAAACGCGATCGGTAAAAAAGAAAACAGCTATGGGAAAATCAACAGCCGATTTTCCGATTCAGAACATAGGACAGAGTGTGCCCCAGGCGCAGAATCCCCTTTGCGCTGTGACACCCGAGTCCACAAGCGCGACTCGCCGAGAGAGGGAAATTAATCTCGGCAGTCAACTCCGCGGTCTAGAAATCCCTAACAGGAACACCTGCGTTCTCAATGAAGGGATAGTGGAAGATTGAGACGAGGATGGCGGTGAAGGATCCGACCCACCAACAAGGTCGTTTCTTCGAAAGCGACTCGACGAGCAGTCTCGGTCAGTCGAGCAGACGTTTAGTCAAGGTATTGACAAGCTACATGACGTGATACTCAGTTCCAATGAGCAACAGACCAGGTTGCTCGAAATGCTGGTTAATAAAGTCAGTGACGGCAGACCTTTCGATTTTCCCCAACGCTTGCCACCAAGAAATAATCCGTTACCAATTGTACAGGCCGAGCCAATTCCTGCTCAGCTCAAGCCAATTGACTTGGAAAAAGGAGGAGGGTCGAATAGTAGGTCAGACGAAATCGACCAGAGGGTCGAAGCAACACCTGTTGATATGACCGAAGTTCAGCGGATGATCGACTCGGCCATGAAGAAGGGGCCGAAGTTTCCTAAGTTTATCCATCCGTACCCGGCCTACGTAGAAACGTTCGGATACCCGAAAGGTTTCAAGATTCCAGATTTTAGCCTCTTTGCCGGTGAATCGTCTCTGTCTTCGTTGGAGCATGTGGCTCGATTCACCGCGCAATGCGGAGATGTTAATAGTGATTTCCATAAGCTACGGCTGTTCAACTTCTCATTGACCGGCTCGGCATTTGCTTGGTATATCAATCTTCCTCCTAATTCCGTCCAAAACTGGGAGGAGTTGGTCGAGAAATTCCACGAGCAGTTTTATCGGCCAGGGATGGAGGTGTCGGTTTCTTCATTAGCAAGGATGGCTCAGGCATCTGATGAGTCACCAATGGATTATCTTACCAGGTTCAGGCATCTGATGAGTCACCAATGGCTCAGGCATCTGATGAGGGCCCATTATGCAATACCTTGACAATCCCAATAATAAACACGATCGCAAGACAAGAGTTCATGCCACGAACTATGTCATGTATCAGAACGAGTTATACCGAAAAGGCGAAGATGGATTATTATTGCTATGTCTCGGCCCCCAAGAGAGTGCTTGGGCGATTACAGAAGTCCATGAAGGGATATGCGGAGCTCATCAATCCGGACGGAAAATGCGATGGCTACTTCAACGGCACGGCTATTTTTGGCCGAGGATACTAAAGGATTGTATCGAGTTTGCGCGAGGATGTGTACAGTGCCAAATCCACGGACCTATACAAAGGGTCCCGGCCAAATCATTGCATTCGGTCATAAAGCCATGGCCGTTTAGAGGATGGACCATAGACGTGATCGGCAAAATCACGCCATCTTCTGGAGCCGCTAAGCATGCATGGATAATAGTCGCAACCGACTACTTTACTAAGTGGGTCGAAGCGAAATCATATGCCGAACTAACATCTAAAGAGGTTTGTGACTTCGTGGAGGAACACATCGTGACTAGATTTGGCGTACCAGAAACGATCATAACTGACAATGGAACCATCTTCACAGCCGAGAGGTTTAAAGAGTATACGGCGAATTTGAGCATTCGGCTCGAACAGTCTACACCGTATTATCCACAGGTGAATGGGCAGGCCGAGGCAAGTAATAAAGTGTTGATCGGCATCCTCGAAAAAATAATAAAAGAAAGGCCCGGCATGTGGCATTTGAAGTTGAACGAGGCATTATGGGCATATCGAACATCGCCCCGATCAGCAACTGCGACAACCCCGTATGCATTAACCTACGGACACGATGCAATGTTACCAGTCGAGTTAAGTGTAAATTCGTTGCGATTAATCGAACAAAGTAGTTTGTTTAGCGCCGAATATAATCAGTCCATGAGACAGGAACTAGAAGATTTGGTAGAAGCGCGACTTGACGCTTATAACTTACTGGTGGCACAAAAATGGATTGCCGAGCGAGCCTATAATCAAAAGGTGCGACAAAAAACATTCGGCGATGGTGAGTTGGCGTGGCAAACGGTGTTGCCCGTTGGACTAAAAGATCCTAGGTTCGGCCAGTGGTCGCCGAATTGGGAAGGGCCGTTCGTTGTGCATAAAGTATACGGCAAAAGAGCATATCATCTTAAAGACCGGACTGGTGTAGTCCACAGGTTACCAATCAATGGGAAGTTTTTAAAAAAATATTATCCAGTCACATGGGAAATGCGAGAATAAGAAAACCAGTCCATTAGAATTAATAGGCATTTACAAAATCAGTAGGTCGACCGGTTTACATTCAGATACATTCAAGGTGAAGGGGGTAGAAGAGTGCCGAGCAGGGCCTTCAGCTCCAACCACCGTACTTCGCCTATGATGACCTGGGCCTGCCAGTTCTTCTTTTCCAGCTTCAACTGCTCGACCCGTGTTGCATTCGTCGCATATTCGGTCAAGCAAGCCTTGCCGCCCTACTCGAAATCCTTAGCAAGATCGGAAGCAATGGCCGATCTTCGTTTCAACAATTCGGCCATCTGACGGTCGAGGTCGGCCAAGACCTCCCCTTTAGTCTTCAGCGTATCGACCTTCGGGCGGAGAGCATCTTGAACGGCCATGGCAGCCTGCAGGTCTTGTTCAACCCTCAGAGCATTCTCGGAAGCATTGAATGTTTCTCGAACCCGCTCCAAGGCAGTTGAGGCCTGAACAACAGCTTCGCCGCTCAGTTGACCGTCGGCTCCGAGGTCGTTTAGACATTCGCCCAGCAGATCAAGACCTTTGCGCTCACGGACTTGCGACGCCGAGAGCGACAAGACTTCTTGCAGCCGGGTCAGAGCAGTTAAATCAGCAGTTTCGGTTGCGGCGGCCTAAGGACCAGCCCCTCCAGTGGTGCTGGATAAAAGAGCTTTGAATTCGACCTCCCATGAAGCCTGCACACACAAATCAGATTAAGCTCCAAAGAAGTTACAAAAAGAGCAAGAAAAGTTTCGTTTCTTTTAACCTGCCGAGAGGAGACCTCGGCCATGTCTCCAGGATCGTTGCTCGAACCTAAAGAACTCAATGGCCGAGCCTAGTGTCTCAGATTGCTTCTCAGTTCCCTCGGCCGATGGAGGTTATCTACGTTCGATGGCCACTGAGGCGGCCAAGAAATATAGATAACGCCCTTCGGCGTATAGAATTTTTGATGAAAAGAGTGTATAGGCACCTGACATTTAGTTTTTTCCTCGTTTAGAATTCTAAAGCAGAAAAGTAATTAAGGAAAGACGATAGAGGGTACTTACGAAGGCCGAAGTAGCTTCCTGCGAAGGAATGCGGAGGTCCTGGTCTTGAGGATGAACGGGCGTCTCCGCCGTTGCCTCTGGCTCATCGGCCGGTCGTTTGCCGCGATCGGCTGCGGAGAGGCTGACCAAGACAGCCGCTTCGGACGAAAGGGGAACGTCCTGGTCCTGGGGAGAAGTGAAAGGTTCGGCCACCATGGCCGGTTCCTCGACCGGACGTTTGCCACGATCAGCCATGGAGGGATTTGCTTGAACAACCCTCTCTGATATTAGAGGGGGTTGTCGGCGAGTATGAGGGCGAGTTGCCAGCGGGGCCTCGTCGCTCCCTTCGCTCTCATCCAGAACGAAGACCGAGGGCTTTGGATTTACGGAGGAAGATCCCTCGGTCGCAGAAACCGCCTTTTCCAGGGTCGGTGCAGCCTCGACAGAAGGAGGTACAACTGGTATACCGGCCCCGGAAACAGGCCGCGTTTGAACTATCTCTACGGCCGGAGCTGGTCGTTCCTCGACCAAGGGTTGGCCGACGGCAGGTGGAGGGGAAACACTGGAGGTCGTCGCCCCTATAGTATGACTGGAGATGACGTGGATCTCCCGTGCGCCCTTATTTGCCAGTTTCTTTACCCGCTTGGCAGGCGGCTGAGGTTTGACAGCCGGCCCGGCCTCTTGGCGAGGCCGTTTGGTCAGCACGGCCCGACCAGCAGTTTTAGTGCACAGTGTAGGAATCAGGAGAAGGAGAAAGGAGAAAGGAGAAAGGAGGGGGCAATATTGACAAATTGTGGTACTGTAGCTCCGTGTTTTGGATAATAAGTAGCTTCCACTTTTTGGCTTTTTTTCATGTGAAACTTTGAAATAAAGCTGTTTTGGGATGTTTACCAAACACCAAAACCCCTACCAGCTTTTTTTCATCCCAGCTTTTTTTTTAATCACCTCAATCTTAAACTGCACCTAAATCCATTTGGCTGCACAAGCCGATGAAATAAGGTGATTTGCTGGCTTCGATAATTCAATTAATAAAGAAATGTGCATAATTGCTAAGTTGTGATTAATTGGGGTATTGTTGACCCTAAAAACTACCAAGCGTACGTGGCGCGCATGCCGAGTAATCTATAAGCTAACTACGTCCTTCGGTGAATGCGGGGCGTGCCAACTCGTCGGCCGAGCTCGGCCGAGGAGTAAATTTGTTGATGTTGCATTGGGCACGCAGCTGACTTCTACGTCTTGCGATTGCGGCCGAGGAAGGAACGCGTCTCGGCCTATTGGGTTATCGAACCTGAAGACAAGGCTACTATTCTTACGAAGTTCACGAATCGCCGTCGTCGGATTTAGTCACAGTGATGGTATTCGTCTGAGTAAACTCACGCCGAATCGACACCAAAGTGTAAGGGCACAAATACTCAAAACGAATATAAGTCTTAATAGTGAACGTGGTTCGGCCGTCTGAATGCCGAACTTTAAATCCCACATGAGAGTATCCAATCATAACACAACTCGGCGTGTAATGCGCCGAGCTCAGTAAACTGTAACACCTCACTTCGCCGAGAAGGCTGATGAGATGACCTCAATCAATAAGGATTCGGAAATCCTTCTTGACCGAGACTTGGATAGGTAACCGACCGTCCTCGCCGCAGTGCTGTTGATGCCAACGGAAGATACTGCGAGTTCGGCCAATTATACGTTGACAGAGCTATCTATGCCAACTTAAGATATCACCGGTTGCTTTCACAGTGCTGTTGATGCCAACGGAAGATGTGTCAGCGAAAAGAGAAAATAAAAAATCTCAAGGTTGTTGAGAGAGTTTGCGCAGGGCAGTTGTGTGTTGAATTTGAGGTCCTTTGAATGATGCACAGCCTCCTTTATTTATAGCACTGGATACCTTTGAAGTCGAGTCAAAACCCTACTCGGACTAGGTCTTCTTCTCCTGATCAAATACTCACTCGACCAGTCCTATTTTCACTAGGATTGTGCACCTAGTCCTTTATTGAGCCGGATTCACCTCCGGGTTATTAATCTTGCCGAGACTCCTTATCGCTTTAGGACTCGACTAGTAAATGTAATACGACCTCGCCGGCCTAGGTTTAGAAGCCCACGTACTAAACGATCTAAGGCTTCCTTGTCGCCAGGCCTTCCGGGCCTAGAATGGTTCTATACTCGGCCCAAATTGATATTTTGGGCCCAAACATTGCCCCCTCGCTTCTGAGGTCCTCAACCTGAATTCTTTGGTCGAGTTTCGACCTTGAAGAAGCGAATCTAATGCTCAGAACCCAAGTACTCTATTTCCAAGGCGCATTTATTGAGCATGATTGCACGATCTTGATCCTGCTAACCGCCTCGCCACGTGGCATTTTCTAACACGGCCAATCCCTAATAATGACGTCTAAGGCGTGCGGTTATCTAAATCGTCATGTCATCATGACCTTATGGCTAAACATAGCCACTCTACCTCAATCCGTGAGCCACTTCTCATCGTGCAGACGCCGAAACGTCTTTCGTCATTAATCTCGCCGTCACACGCAATCGTGCGCCCCCAAAACCTGAGACCCTCGGTCTTCTCAACTGCATTTCCTGAATGTTCATCATGATCAGCGATTTCTCCGGTCGATTTTACCCTTTATTTTGAATTTCGAACGATTGCACTTCCTTCCACAACTCTATAAATACCGAAATTCTCTCATTTGCACTTTACGCTCTCAAAATTTTTCTGAAATTTCTTGCTATTGCTCTCTAGCGCCTTTCTTTTCTCCGGGTCTTTGTCTTCAAATCTCCTAACCTAGAAAACCTTTTACACCGTACCTTTTACCTTCCTACAATGGTCTCCTTCATCTCTAAGCTTTCTAGGGAGTACCATCCACCATTACTGAACTTCTCCAGGAGCATTGCCTATCACCCTTGTTCCAAGGGTTTGAATGGTTGAGATGGGATGCAGCAAGGCCTCAAGGCTCCTCGCCCTCGACCACTACGACCTGGGCAGCCTGGGTTGTACGAATGGAAAAGCTCTTCGGCGAGCAATGGAAAGCCTTCGGCATCTACGACGCCATTCTCCTCTCGTCTATGGATGTCGTTCTTGACAAGGAGCTCCTCCTAGCAGCCCTATGCTTCTGGTGTTCGGCCACCAACACCATGGTCCTCCCTCTTGGTCCCATTGGCCCCACCATTCTCGATATCACCGCCATTTTGGGAACTTCGGCATCTGGAATCCTCATCGATATTGCCCTCTCTGGGTACCTGTCGAACCTTGACCTGAAGACTCTTTTCGACAAGTGGGCCTTTGAGACGTTGAGCAGTGGGGGTCAAATTCCCTCGAAAGAAGACATTCAAAAACTTCACAAGAACTTCTTCAACTACAACACCCTCTATCTCCATTTTGCCGGCCGGGGAGGAGAGGCTCTGCGAGAAGGGGAACATGAGGCTTTCCTCTTCTATTGGTACAACAAGTACATTTGTTGTACTAAATCAAACAAATGCTTGGTCGAGAACATGCCGGTGGCCGAAGCCCTGGCTAGTGGTCACGCCCTGTCACTTAGCTCCAACATTCTTGCCCATCTCTTCCATTGTTTGGCCGAGGCGACCCTTCACAAGATCGACCCACACCAGAATGGTCCCCTCTGGGTCTTTCAATTCTGGCTGCAAGTTTACTTCGCCTCCCTTCGGCCGGCAATCGTCGATTTCTCGCCAACGGAAGCGCTTGGACCTCAGCTGGCTTCTCGACCAACACCCCCTCACCAAGCCGAAGAGGTATTTAGATACTTTTTCGCCCTTGATGACCTTTCCAACGACGAATTCTTAATATGTCGTCGTCGAGAATATCCTTCCTCCATCAAGCTACCTGCATCAATGTGGGGCGCGGACGAAGATGCCGACCTTCGTCAGCCTTGGGGGTCGTTTGTGCTTACTCGCGACCTTCCTCTTGGTTGTGATGGGAAACGAGCGGGCTGGGAAGTGTACCATCCTAACTTCCTTGCTCGACAACTCGGCTACCTCCAAGGTTGCCCGTTTCCCCTCCTCTCCTCACGAACCGTCCTAAGCCGTGGACGTGAACCTGGTTCCTCGGAGCAGGAATGCAATACCGCCAAGAGGGAGTTCCAAGGGCAATGCCAGAAATTCCGCCTTCGCCGGCCACTCCAGAAGCACTTAGTACCGATACTTTCGGCGAGTGGTGGGAAAAGTACACCAATGAGTTCTTTGGTGCTCCGGTCGAAGACGTTTTGAACAAACTCTTCGGTGGTCGACCTAGGAAGGCCTCTGCCCCCCAAGCCCAAGGTAACTGTTTATTTCAATCGTAAACTTATTGATTTGCTTTGCTGATTTGCTTTTCCTTTCTCAGGTAGCCGGCCGTTGAAAAAGGTGGAGGTGGTTGCTGCAGCTGCGGCCGATAAAAAATCAGTCGTTTCTAAGAAGGCCAAGACCGCCGTGTCCGCTGCGCTGAGCAAACGGCCTCGTCGAGAGGCCGAGCCAGCCATCGAATCTCCGCTGCCTGCCAAGCGGGTCAAAAAGCTGGCGAAGAAAGGAGCACGGGATATCCACATCATCTCCAGTCAAACTACGGGGGCGACGACTCCCAATGTTTCTCTTTCTCCCATCGTCGGCCAAGCCTTGCGCGAGAGACAACCAACTCCGACCGCAGAACCAGTCCAAGGACAGCCTGTTTCTGAGGTCGTTACATCAGTCGTAGCTCCATCGGTCGAGGTTGCGCCTGTCCTAGAAAAAGCAGTCCCTGCGACCGAGAGGACTTCTCCCGCACATCCAAAACCTTTGATCTTCATTATGGAAGAGAGCGAGGGGAGCGACGAAGTTCCATTGGTGAATCGCCCTCATCCCCGCCGTCAACCTCCTCTTGTGTCCGAGGTGGCTGTTCCAGTCGGCCCTTTCACGGCCGACCGTGGCATATGACCTGTCGGAGAACCAGCAGCGGTGGCCGAAACGGCCTCTCCTCCACAGGACCAGGAAGTCCATCTTGCGTCCGAAGTGGCTGTCAGGTGCCTGCGTACTCTTTTCATCGAAGCTTCTATGCGCCGAAGGGTGTTATCTAATTTTCTTGGCCGCCTCAGTGGCCATCGAACGTAGATAACCTCCATCGGCCGTGTGAACTGAGAAGCAGTCTAAGACACTGGGCTCAGCCATTGAGTTCTTTAGGTTCGAGCAACGATCCTGAAGACATGGCCAAGGTATCCTCTTGGAAGGTTAAAAGAACGAAACCTTCTTGCTATCTGTTTCACGACTTCTTTTGAGATTAACCTGATTTCTGTGTGCAGGTTTCGTGGGAGGTCGAATTCAAAGCTGAAGCTGCTGATTCAACTGCTCTGACTCGGCTGCAAGAAGTCTTGTCGCTTTCGGCATCGCAAGTCCTTGAGCGCAAAGGTCTTGATTTGTTGGGTGAATGTCTAAACGACCTTGGAGCCGACGGTCAGCTGAGCGGCGAGGCTGTCGTTCAGGCGTCAGCCGCCTTGGAGCGGGTTCGAGAAACTTTCAGTATTTCTGAGAATTCTCTGAGGGCCGAACAAGACCTGCAGGCTGCCATGGCCGTTCAAGATACTCTCCGTCCAAAGATTCACGCTTTAAAGGCTAAAGGAGAGGCATTAGCCGACCTCGACCGTCAAATGGCCGAATTGTCGAAACGGAGGTCGGCCATTGCTTCCGAGCTTGCTAAGGACTTCGAGACGGGCGGTAAAGCTTGCTTAACCGAGTACGCAGTGAACGCAAAACGGGTCGAACAGTTGAAGCTGGAGAAGAAGAACTGGCAGGCCCAGGTCATCATGGGCGAGGTGCGGTAGTTAGAGTTGAAGGCCCTGCTCGGCACTCTTCTACCTTCTTCGCCTTGAATTTATTTTGACTTCTATATAAACCGGTCGACCAGCTCACTTTGTACTCTGTCGATTTTAATGAAATGAATGTTTTACTCCCGCATTTCCCAAGTGACCGGATAGTACTTCTTCAGAAACTTCCCATTGATTGGTAATTTATGAACCAAACCGGACCGGTCTCTAAGATGATATGCCCCTTTGCCGTATACTTTATGTACAATAAACGGCCCTTCCCAATTCGGCGACCGTTTGCCAAACCAATTCACCCTCGTCGAATGTTTTCTGTCGTACCTTTTGATTATATGATCGCTCGGCAATCCGTTTTTGTGCCACCAGCAAATTATAAGCGTCAAGTCGTGCTTCTTCCAAATCTTCTAACTCCTGTCTCATGGACTGATTATATTCGGCGCTAAACAAACTACTTTGTTCAATTAATCGCAACGAATTTATGCTTAACTCGACTGGTAACATTGCATCGTGTCCGTAGGTTAATGCATACGGGGTTGTCGCAGTCGCTGATCGGGGCGATGTTCGATATGCCCATAATGCCTCGTTCAACCTCAAATGCCACATGCCAGGCCTTTGTTTTATTATTTTTTCGAGAATGCCGATCAACACTTTATTACTTGCTTCGGCCTGCCCATTTGCTTGTGGATAATACGGTGTAGACTGTTCGAGCTAAATTTTCAAATTTGCCGTATATTCTTTAAACCTCTCGGCTGTGAAGATTATGCCATTTTCAGTTATGATCGTTTCTGGTACGCCAAATCTGGTCACAATGTGTTCCTCCACGATGTCGCAAACTTCTTTAGATGTCAACTCGGCATATGATTTCGCTTCGACCCACTTAGTAAAGTAATCGGTTGCTACTATTATCCATGCATGCTTGGCGGCCCCAGAAGATGGAGTGATTTTGCCGATTACGTCCATGACCCATCCTCTAAACGACCATGGTTTAATGACCGAATGCAACGATTCGGCCGGGACCCTTTGTATAGGCCCGTGAATCTGGCATTGTATGCATCCTCGTGCAAACTCGATACAATCCTTTAATATCCTTGGCCAAAAATAGCCGTGTCGTCGAAGTAGCCATCACATTTTTCGTCCGGATTGATGAGCTCCGCAAACCCCTTCATGGACTTCTGTGATTGCCCGAGCACCCTCTTGGGGGCCGAGGCATAGTAGTAATAAACCATCCTCGCCTTTTCGGTATAACTCGTTTTGATACATGACATAGTTCGTGGCGTGAACTCTTCTCTTGCGATCGTGTTTACCATTGGGGTTGTCAAGATACTGTATAATGGGATTTCTCCAATCATCCGGTATTGCCTCGACGGCACACACATCTATAGGGTCGTCTCGATCTAACAACGAAGGTAAGGACATCATTCTTGTACGTATCACATTGTCGCGCTGAAGGACTTGTTGGTTAACCAGGGCCGGGTATAGCTGTCGTAATACGGGTATTTCTCGGCCTAATTTCCCCCCCAGGAGTTGCGCGCCGGAGGCGATTTGAGCTAATTCGTCTGCGTCGGTATTATGAGTCCGGGAGATATGTTGAAATGTAATATCGCCGAAGGATTTGGCCAAATAGCTGGCGAACATGTGGTAAGGTGCCAGGGTGCAACTCATGCAGCGAAAAGAACCAGTAAGTTGGTTAATCACAAGTTCGGAGTCGCCGAGGACGAGGGCGCGGGTCGCCCGTAGGTCATGAAGGATTCCAAGGCCGATGATAAGGGCTTCGTATTCGGCCTGATTGTTAGTGCACTCGAAATCCAACTTAAGCGAAAAATACCAGCGATCAAGGTTTGGGGATTGAATGACAATCCCCACGCCAGCCGAGGATGACGTACTCGAGCCGTCAAAGTACATCGTCCAGTAGTTGTCGCGCGTTTGAACCATGCTGATTTCGACATCGTTGCCCCCAAACCCATATGGGGAAGGGTGTTGAGCAAGGAAATCAGCCAGTGCCTGGCCTTTGACAGCTTTCTGGGCCACGTATTGAAAGCTAAATTCGGACAACGCCATCGTCCATTTCCCGATGCGGCCTTTGACGATTGGTCAGGTCAGCATGTAGTGGATAACGTCGGTCTGAGCGATGACTTGGGTGACCGATGGGAGCATATAATGCCGAAGCTTGGAAGCGGCAAAAAACAAAGCTAGACACAGCTTCTCGACGACGGGATAGTTGATCTCTGGTTGATTGAGATTCCGGCTTAGATAAAACATAGCCTGCTCTCGGCCAGCATTGTTGTCTTGCGCGAGGAGGCAGCCGATGGACTCTTCGGCCGCCGGGATATAGAGCTTCAGAGGTTTACCGCGCAAAGGGGGAACGAGGACAGGTGGTTTCGTGAGGGAGACTTTGATTTGCGTAAACGCCGCCTGATGCTCGTCGTTCCACACGAATTTATATGAGTCCTTGAGTTTCAAAACCGTGGAGAACGCTTTCATTTTACCTGCCGAGTTAGCGATAAATTTATCTGACCGAGTAAGGACTGGAATTGTTTCTTCGTCGTTGGAGGTGGGGCATGGATGATTCTGCGTGCCTTATTCTCGTCGACTTCAATCCCACGGTGATGCACGAGGAAACCAAGAAAATTTTCGGCTGACACGCCGAATGCACATTTGGCAGGATTCATTTTGAGGTTGTGCTGACGCATGCAGAGGAAAGCCTGTCGGAGATCGTCCAGATGTGTATGTCGGCGTTTAGATTTGATGACAACATCGTCGATGTAAACTTCGACGATGGTTCCAATTAAATCATGAAAGATGGTGTTCATTGCTCGTTGGTACGTAGCACCGGCGTTCTTGAGGCCGAATGGCATGACAACCCATTCATATGTGCCGAGTGCCCCCGGGCATCGAAATGTAGTCTTGTGGATATCGGCTTCGGCAATAAAAATTTGATTGTATCCGGCATGTCCATCCATAAAAGATAAGATCGCATGATTTACCGCAGCATCAATTAATAGATCCGAAATCGGCATTGGATACTCATCTTTGGGAGTTGCCAAATTCAGGTTGCGGAAGTGGATGCAAATGCGCAATGCACCATTTTTCTTTAAGACAGGAATGATATTTGCCAACCATTCAACATATCGAGCGGTACGAATGAATCCTGCTCCATTTTCCTTGATGCCGAGTTGTACTTCGGTCGAGAATCGTCGAGGCGGTTGACGGAAAGGTTTACACTCAGGTTTAATGCGTAACTCATGCTCGACGAGAGTGCGATCTAAGCCGGGCATCTCGTGATAGCTCCAAGCAAAACAATCTTTGAACTCCTCAAGCAGAACACGAAGTTCGGCTTTCATAGGTTGGGGGAGCAAAGCACTAATAAATAAAGGTCTTGGGTCATCGGCCGTCTCGACGTTAATTTATTCCAATGGGTCCTTGACTTGGGGCCGAGTGTCTTCCAGCTCGGCCGGGGCAGCTTGAACTTTGTCAAGAGATAAAACGGGACCGTTTTCTCCTTCGGCGAGGAATTCTACGAGGTTAATGCCTGAATTGGGTTGTTTAGAGATGGTATGCCAATGGGCTAGCAGTCGTTCCATAGTAGATGAAACCGCGGCCCGACGTTTTTCCCGATCGGTGTTAGACATCGGGGTCGGAGATAAGGTCCGCTAATCCGAGTCTCGCCGAATCCTGGTGGACAGTTTCGGCGCCAACCTCGGTAGCTTTCTGAACAGAAATCTGAGTCGGCCGTCCTTCATCATTGAAACCTTGTAGGGTAATGTAGCCGACGTGGTCATCATAATACCGTGCCTGGATCATAATAGTCACGAACGGTTGAGAATCGGTCGGGTGAACAGTGACTGATTTACCGTCCCAAAAGACGAGCACTTGATATAATGACGAAGGAATACAACATGTTTAATGAATCCAGTCTCGACCGAGCAGTGCATTATACTCGGTTTTGCAGTCGACGATGAAAAAGGCGGTCATATGATTATGACCGGCAATGTTGACCGCTAAAGGAAGCACTCCTTTGGTCTGATACAGGCATGATGTTGACTGTTGCTCCGCAATCGACGAAAATCTTGGAGATTGGGTAACCTTCAATATGGGCCGTGACATACAACGGTTTTAAATGTTGAAGGTTGGCCGATGAGGAACGGGGAAACAAGATGTCTAAGGCCGTTTTAAGCTTATGATCATCGTTAGTGGGTACATCGTCAGGGGTGACGAAATCAACTTGTGTTGCTTATTCGGTGACCACATCGCCGTCCAAGAAACTTGGTTGGTGCGCGGTCTGCTGAAATTCGGCAGGCAAAACATGGACCATGCTGATTTCCATATTTTCAAGGACTGAAAGGCCCATTGGATCCTGGTCGTCTTCCTTCGGAGCAGAGATGATTATATCGTTGTGTGCCGGAGCATTTGCGACCAGCTCGCTGTGTGTCTCAACATAGTCAGATGTTTGAGTCACACAATCCGACGATGTGTTTTGGTGACTGTTCTCTTCGGAATTGCATCCCTCTGGCGTCGGGTTCTGCTCTTGCTGCGTATGGCGAGCTCGTTCCTCATAGGCGATCCGGGTGTTCCTGGTGTCCAAGTAAGCGTCCAATTGTTCCACTCGTTTTATCTCATCGGCCGTCAATCCGAACAATGAAACGGCCGAAAAGACTTCGAAATGATATCGAAGGTGTTGAAGATCCTCAAGAGAGAATGGAAGCTCGGCTGTGTCAATGTCTGTGTAGGGGTCGACCTCGAAGCCGAGAACTTTAGCCTCTCGAATGTGCTGGAATCTAGCTTTCATTGCCGGATCGGTGGTTTTCTGGATGATCTGCTCGGCATCGGGGCAAGTTAATGCCAAGTCGAGAGCTTCTTGGCAAGCCTTGGGCAATCCATATAAATCATTAGCAGAATACTTCTTGTGAAACTCTTTCATATATTCCAACGATTCGCCGAAGAATGGAGGATGCAGGTTTCGTCGCACTTTGACGATGGGTTCTCTTGGCGGCAATGGGGGCAGTTGGCTTTCGGCCTCTTTCTTAAATTGCTCGAAACGAGCCTTCATTTCACCAGGCCGAAGAAGAAGTTTGATCCGCTTCTCGGCCGCTTCAATGGTAGTTTCGAAGTCTCGATTGGTTTCCTTCCGCCTTTGTAATTCAGCCGTGATTGTCGGCGTTGGCCGATCATCTCCACTCCCTGCCGTTCATTTCGGCTGCCATTTAATGGCCGAAATAGGCTGGGCCACTTGACGTCGAGCCAAGCAATCTATTCGCTGACGTCGACGTTTCTGAGACTTGGACAACGCGGTGTACATGCCAGTAGGAGAATTATAGCTATACCACCGTTGATCACGTGGCTCAGGCGGCTTGAAGCTTTTTGGATTCGCTGATGAACTTGAGCTATTGGAGTTTCGTGAATAACACTCCTCGTTATAAAATGGTGCGTCGAACTCAAGACGCCGCCTGACCAAGGTAGACTCATCCGTCTGTTGTTTAGGGTCGAGTCTTTCGAATACTTTGACGCGCTGGCCTTCACTTGGTTTCTTCGAAGATGTTTCTGAGATCGCCGACTGTTGCCGAGGCGTCGGCGTCTGAGGCAGCTTTTTCTTGGGCTCGACTAAGATAACACGTGATTTACAATTACTACACAAGACCACCGGCCCGCCACTTTCTTCATCGCTGGAGTCCGACATGGATTGGATTATGGCCGGTCCTGAGAACTTGGTAGGTTTCGTATTGGAAGAGAGATCAATCTTAAGTCGGGGTCGAGAGTTTTTCTTGAGCACGTGTTGCACTGGTGCAAGCTCGATCTTCTCTTTCCCTTTACTTTTAGGCAAACGGGTGTCTACCATGCCAACTGTTGCCGAAGGGAATGGGTCTGTATCGACCGTCATGCGCTTTTCAGGAAATTTTAACTTGCCTTTGTCGATCCAGCTTTGGATATCATCACGGAAAACGACACAATTGTTTGTGGCATGCTTGGTCGAGTTATGATATTTACAATACGTCTTTCCTTTAAGTTCCTCGACCGTGGGAATGTTATGCCCTGGCCGAAGTTTGATGATCTTTGCTAATAGCAACTGATCAAAAATTGTTTCGGCCTTTGTAATATCAAAGGTGTAGACTTTTGAAGTTTTCGTTGTCCCTTCTATCACCGAGCGAATTTTGGCATCTTTGGAATTGATTTGAGTCAACGCCTTACAGATGTATGGTTTATCTATGACTATCTCGGCCGCGTCCACGCTGACGTACTGAGACTCTTCACCTTCATTCGATGCATAACTGACCGTGGGATTTTTGTAAATCGTCCCCCGGGACGGGGATTTCGAGATCTTCTCCTCTCTGAGCAAATAGTCATATTGCTCGACATGCTGGTCTAATTCATACATATCTCGAAAGTTTACCCCCAAAAATTTCTTTTTGTATTCCACATCGAGGCCGTTCAAAGCAAGCCGGACAAATTCGACTTCGAGTAAAGGCACTCGGCACCAATTCCTGGCTGATTTGAATCTGGTAAGATAATCCATTGGTGACTCGTCAGATGCCTGAGCCATCCTTGCTAACGAAGAAACTGACATCTTCATCCCTAGCCGATAAAACTGCTCGTGGAATTTCTCGACCAACTCCTCCCAGTTTTGGACAGAATTAGGAGGGAGGTTGATATACCAGGCAAATGTTGAGCCGGTCAATCAGAAGTTGAACAGCCGTAACTTATGAAAATCACTATTAACATCTCCGCATTGCGCGGTGAAACAGGCCACATGCTCCAACGAAGATAGGGACGATTCACCGGCAAAAAGGCTAAAATCAGGGATTTTGAAACCTTTCGGGTATTCGAACGTTTCCACGTAGGCGGGGTACGGATGGATAAACTTAGGGAACTTCAGCCTTTTTTTCATGGCCGAGTCGATCATCCGCTGAACTTCGGTCGTATCAACGGGTGTTGCTTCGACTCTCTGGTTGGATCCGTCTGACCTACTATTCGACCCTACTCCTTTTTCCAATTCAATTGGTTTGAGCCGAGCAGGGATTGGCTCGGCCTGTACAATTGATAACGGATTATTTCTTGGTGGCAAGTGTTGGGAAAGATCGAAAGACCTGCCGTCACTGACCTTACTAACCAGTATTTCGAGCAATCTGGTTTGTTGTTAATTGGAACTGCGTATTACGTCATGCAGTTTATCAATTCCTCGACTAAACGTCTGCTCGACTGACCGAAACTGCTCGTCAAGTCGTTTTCGAAGAAACGACCTTGTTGGTGGGTCAGATCCCTCACCACCATCATTTTCGCAATCCTCCACTATCCCTTCATTGAGAACGCAGGTGTTTCTGTTAGGGATTTCTAGACTGCGGAGCTTACCGTCGAGATTAACTTCCCTTTCTCGGCGAGTCGTGCTTGTGGACTCAGGTGTCCCGGCGCTAAGGGGATTTTGCGCCTGTGGCACACTTTGTCCTATGTTCTGAATTGGCAAATCGGCTGTTGATTTTCCCATAGCTGTTTTCTTTTTTACCGATCGCGTTTCAATTGGCATGAACTTCGTAGTTTAGCACTGGGTCCCACTGGGTGTGCCAAAATGTTGACCCTAAAAACTACCAAGCCTACGTGGCCGAGTAATCTATAAGCTAACTACGTCATTCGGTGAATGCGGGGTGTGCCAACTCGTCGGCCGAGCTCGGCTGAGGAGTAAATTTGTTGATGTTGCGTTGGGCGCGCGGCTGACTTCTGCGTCTTGCGATTGCGGCCGAGGAAGGAACGCGTCTCGGCCTCTTGGGTTCTCGAACCTGAAGACAAGGCTACTATTCTTACGAAGGTCACGAATCGCCGTCGTCGAATTTAGTCACAGTGATGGTATTCGTCAGAGTAAACTCACGCCGAATCGACACCTAAGTGTAAGGGCACAAATACTCAAAAGGAATATAAGTCTTAATAGTGAACGTGGTTCGGCTGTCTGAATGCCGAACTCTAAATCCCACTTGAGAGTATCCAATCATAAAACAACTCGGCGTGCAATGCGCCGAGCTCAGTAAACTGTAACACCTCACTTCGCCGAGAAGGCTGATGAGATGACCTCAATCAATAAGGATTCGGAAATCCTTCTTGACCGAGACTTGGATAGGTAACCGACCGTCCTCGCCGCAGTGCTGTTGATTGTAACGGAAGATACTGCGAGTTCGGCCAATTCTACGGTGACAGAGCTATCTATGCCGACTTAAGTTATCACCGGTTGCTTTCACAGTGCTGTTGATGCCAACAGAAGATGTGTCAGCGAAAAGAGAAAATAAAAAATCTCAAGGTTGTTGAGAGAGTTTGCGCAGGGCAGTTGTGTGTTGAATTGGAGGTCCTTTGAATGATGCACATCCTCCTTTATTTATAGCACTGGATACCTTTGAAGTCGAGTCAAAACCCTACTCGGACTAGGTCTTCTTCTCCTGATCAAATACTCACTCGACCAGTCCTATTTTCACTAGGATTGTGCACCTAGTCCTTTATTGAGCCGGATTCACCTTCGGGTTATTAATCCAGCCGAGACTCCTTATCGCGTTAGGACTCGACTCATAAATGTAATACGACCTAGCCGGCCTAGGTTTAGAAGCCCACGTACTAAACGATCCGAGGCTTCCTTGTCGCCAGGCCTTTCGGGTCGAGAATGGTTCTATACTCGGCCCAAATTGATATTTTGGGCCCAAACATGTATGTACCAGTTTATTCAACTAAGTAGACTTCAGTGGAGAAGCCTTCAGCCAGGCCAGCTGTTGTCTTTCGGCCGAGGCCCTTGTCGTCAAACTATTTTATGCAAAGATTTAGTGATGGAATTCATTTGGTATTTGTATAGGCGGAGAGAACTATGGTGCTATTTGGTCGTGATTTGATTATTGCCGGGATAGATTTTTTATTTTTTTTTCGATGATACAACGACGTTTTGCTGGGCACATAATGGTTGAAAACTGCAACCAAAGTTGTTAATGCCATAAAAGCTTGGTGGACAGTTGATGCCATTTGGTGGAGAAAGTTTATCTTTGAATTTGCCATTTGGAAGGGATTGAAAGTTTGACCGAGATTTTCTTTGGTTAAAATATTTGCATACAAATACCAGAGCATGTATGAGCCTTGGTGATAGATTTTGGACAAGTCTACACAATCATGGAGCTAGACGACAGCTCTCGAGGATGATTCATGGAGTTTTATATGCATAGTTAATTCTCCAATTTAAAGTTGTGGTCATGGGGTGTTGTCTTTCGGCAAATATTGATTTGGCCAAGGTGATAGGCCGCCCATTGTGGTAGGCCGTCACATGCCACTCTTCGATGAAATCTCGGTGATGAGCAGCATTTATAATCCATCATGGCGATTGGGGTAAGACAGAATGAGATGTTTTCCCAAAATTGTCAGTGTGGGTTTGTCAAAGAAGGGAAACTCTTAAGCATCTGGTTTCTCGACCTCCTAGTGTTCGGTGCCGATGCTCTCAGCAATTATTTAACCCTAGGCTTAATTTCCTTAACCATTTGGCTTTCGGGCATAAGCTCAAGGAAACTAGGGGGCAATGTTTGGACCCGATTTTACACTATCGGCCCATTGCATTGAAACCATTAGATGACTCCAAAACTAAGCAGATTCTTCTTGATATTACTATTAATTTTAATCATGGTAATTATCTTGAGAGAGATCTTTTGAGTTTGAGGAGATCGGGATGGATTAAATGGGATTAACATGGTGCGAGAGTTGTGAAAGTCTACAAAGTCATGCCTTTTTTTGCTTAGATAAGGGATTGAACTAATCATATCTGATTTGAGAAGCATGCATCACGTGATGATTGGATTGATTCACAATCAAACTTAGTTGGTTTGTGATTTTCCATTTAAATTAATGAAAATTGCATGGAGATAGGCATACATGCAACATCTGAGGCAGAGACAAACCCACGCGGCTCCTTGTTATCAACCTAGAGTTCCATTTGAGATAGAATACATCTCATCAAGCAAGCACGTGGCCTCATCATGAAATATTATGCGTGCGTTGGATGAGATGAGTGACCAAATGATGGGTTGAGGGAAGAATTGTAATTGAATTGCAATTCTTTACATAATTGCATGGATGTGTCTGCACATAGAACTCGGGAGACGGAGTTTTGGTTGGAAAAAGCACGTCATCTGATGGGTTTACAGCCACTATAAATACAGAGTCATAGGCAACATTGTAAAACCCCTTCAACTCAACACACAAACTGCCTTGCGCAAACTCTTGCTCTACACGAAACCTCTCAACAACCTTGAGATTTTTATTTACTTTTTCACAAACTGCCCTGCGCAAACTCTCGCTCTACGCGAAACCTCTCAACAACCTTGAGATTTTTATTTTCTTTTTCTCGCCGACACATCTTCAGTTTGGATAAACAACATTGTGAAGGCAACCGGCGACATCTTCAGTTTGGATAAACAACACTGGAGCCGTAGAATCAGTCGATCTAGGAGCACTTTTAGTTTGGATAAACAACACTGCTTCTCACCCAACTGATTACCTATCCAAGTCTCGGTCGAGAAGGATTTTTGAATCCTTATTGGCAGAGGTCATCTCACTAACCTTCCCGGCTAAGTGAGGTGTTACAGATTACTGAGCTTAGCACATTGAACGCCGAGTTGTTTTATGATTGGATATTCATAAGTAAGTTTTAGAGTTCGGCATTCTGACGGTCGAACCACATTCACCATTAAGACATACATCTCTTTTGAGTACTTGTGTCCGTATAGTTTGGCGCCAGTTCAATGTTCTTATACTCTTACGAATATAATCACCGTGACCGAACTCGGCACTGACGGTCCGTGAACTTCGCAAGACTAACAGCCTTGTCTTCAGGCTCTATAACCCAAATGCCAAGACGTGTTCCTTCCTCGGCCGCAGTCGCAAGATCGAGAAGTCAGCAGTGCGCTCAACTCAACATCAACACATTTTACTCCCTGACCGAGCACGGCCGACGAGTTGGCACACCCCGCACACAACCGAATGACGTAGTTAGCTTATTAATTACTTGGCCTGCGCGCCACGTATGCTTGGTAGTTTTTGGGGTCAACAAGATCACACGCCCTTGGTCTTTGAAATGATACTTGTTTTGTTGGTTATGCTGGTGCAAGTTATTTATCTGACTTGTACAAGACACATTCTGAAATAGGTTATGTCTTTACCATTAGGAATACCGCAATATCTTGGAGGTTCACTAAACAAACCCTAGTTGTGACTTCTGCGAACTATGCTAAAGTTCTTTGCGAGGCCACATGTGAATGTTTCTGGTTGAGACTTACCGATGAGTATATTTGAAGAAATTACAGAATTTCTTTCGTCGTTGATGTCACGACGATGATCTATAAGGACAACTTTGTGTGTATTGAGTAGATCAATAAATGATACATCAAAGGAGACACCACCAAGCATATTGCACTGAAGTTCTTGCATAACAACAAGAGCTTTAGAAGATTGAAGTCAGCTAAGTACATTTCCAAGACAACTTTGCCGACCTCTTCACCAAATGTCAAAGTCAACTTTCCAAAAGCTTGTTCAATGCATTGGTATGCGTGATTGTCTAATTTGCACCGCTTGTAGTTCTCAGTGGAAGTTTTGTCAAACTGAGGGAGAATCTTCTGAAGTATAGTTATTTGACCTTAATGTATTTTTTTCCCTTAGTACATGAATATTTTTCCATTTAGGATTCTTTTTTCCTAACAAGGTTTTAATGAGGCACTTACTCTGGGATGGTCATACCCTTGTGTGCGTTTTACTCAAGTTTTGTGAGACTTGCTTCTGTATGCAATTCCATAAGTGAGACTCGCGTGTTCTCTATCAATGCATATGAGACAACTTCATCAATTGCTTCTACTTCAGCCTTAAGATCTGATTCAAATATTACTTGAGTATTTACGCACTTAAGTGATAGAATTAAGTTAGGAATCCTTTGTGATTTACAATACCTTTCCTATTAATCTTTGTATTCCTTTTTTTTAATACATACAATATTATCTACACTAAGGGGTGTAGAAGTAAGCTAAGCCTAACAATGGGATAACCATAATAATTTGGTTTGAATTCGTTTTTGGTGAGAATCAAATTTGAGACTTCTCACTTACAAATAAGAAGAATACCACTAGAACATAGTACTAAGTGGCATTGGACTTTGTATTCTTGGTGAGAAAGTTTCTCTCACCCTATTGTTTACTCAACATAAAGGCATTGACAGGGGAAACATACACAAGTCTCCCTAACCTTCTCTCTCTCTCTCTCTCTCTCTCTCTCTCTCTCTCTCTTTTTGTCACACCTCTCTGTCAATTCAATATAGGCCACAACACAATTATATTTGTTGGTTTCATTTTCACAAAACAGTTTTTTTTTTTTTTTTAAATTGTTTACAGTTTTGTTCAAAATTTAAAATGAGTAAAGAATGCATAAATGAAGGGGTTTAGATATATTTTCATCCTTGAACTTAACTAGCAAATTGGGCATAAAAGGTGTTCATTGGATCTAATTGATAAGAAAAAAAAATAATGAGACTCAATTCAAGAGCAGCCTAGCTTCTGGACCTAGTCTAAAAGATGATGAAAGAAGATTTCATGTATGTTTGATGACGTACTCCACGTGAATCTCTATCATTTAATCATCCAAATTTTATACCCCCGAGTTAAAATTGACTTCCTCAACTATTTTTTATACTCCCTGAACTATTACCTTAGTTGAAATTGACCACTTTAGCTATTTGTTTGGTAAATTGACCCTCTAAACTTTTTAAATTTAGTAATTTGACCCCTTTCCGTTAGATTTGGTCCAATTTGTCATTAACATGCTGAACAACATGCACCAATAAAATTACGCCATGTGGTAATAAAATAAAATAAACTTGTAAAATAAAAAAAAAATAAAAGTATAATTATTTATGAAAATAAAAGCAAAATGAAAGAAAAAAAAAAAAAAAAAAACCACCGTTTAGCAACCTCACTTCTCCACACGGCTACAACCCAATCCCACCATCGACAACCCATATCCTCAAACCTCCATCCCGAATGCCCATGCCCAATTTTTACCCAATACAATTTCTTCCCCTCCCACAGTCACAGCCACAAACAACCCACACAAGCCCCAACCCAGCCCAACTTTTCGATTGTTCGAAACCTCCCTCACACAGAGTCACAAATCCCCGTTCTTGCATGGATGATTCACATGAACTCCTTGATCTTGGGCGCGTGAGAGAGAGAGATGAAGAAAGAGAAGAGGGTGGTGGTTATGGAGATCGTGGCAGGTGGGGGGTGGGCTTTCTTTTGTTTAGTTTAATTTGGTTTTTTGTTTTTCTAAATTGGTTTTTAGTTTACTTTTCTAAATACAAACTTGCTGATATATTAGAACAGATATGAAAAGACTAATGTGCCATTCAATTTAATAGAAAAATTAGTTGATGGGGTCAATTTCAATTAAGGTGGAACTTCAGGGGGTCAAATGATAATTTACCCTCATACTCTTTTCTCACATGCAAATATTTAGGAGTGGGTTCGGTACGGTTACCGTACCAAAACCCTCGTACCAATTATCCCGTACTAAACTTTTGGTTTGACAAAATCTATTACTATTACCATACCAAACTTTCTGTATACCAAAGTTCGGTATTGCCAAATAGTTCGGTTGACATGGTATGACAATGGTAATTGCCACTTTGTTTTGGAACAAAATCTATTTTTGTTTTTTTTAACCCAATTCAAGGGCAAAACTTTTTTTTTGTACCTTTATCACATACATTGTAGCCTAAATTAATCTATTATTCATCATTCACAATTCACACACACAATAATTCAAATGATGCATCAAGATTCATGATGAAAATTAAGCTTACAATCCAAATAGAAGTTACGAACCAAAACAAATAGAAGTTAACAATCCAAATAAAAGTTAAAGTTTCAAACCAAATGAAAATTAGAACTAAACTTCAAAAAGTAAAATTCATTGATCAATTCTTCAAGCTTCAGATGTCGAAGCTTTTGGAGGAGGCATTGAACTTGTAGAAGATTGAGCTTGTGTCAAGCCTACATTACAAACAAAGAAAACATATTAGTAGCAAGAAGAATTAAAGTTGAAAACCATTTAATAACAAATTTACTAAAAAAATTAAAACATATCTTACTTGTTTCCACTTCTTCCATTTCCTTGGAAAATTGAAGCATATCTTCCGTTGGTTCCTTGTAGCAGTTTACTTCATCCGCCCTAAAGCCAATCACTAGTACACACTAGTGCCACTACCATTTTAGGAGTCAATGATGCCCTAAAAGGGTCCACAACCTTCCTCCCTAAGCTAAATGTGTTTTCACTGGCAACGGTAGAAGTGGGGATTGCAAAGACATCCTTCGCTATTTGTGAAAGAATTGAGAACTCTTTTGTGCTTGCTTTCCACCAATCAAGAGATCAAAGTCACCAACAACAATGCTAATATAAGTAGGGCTTTATTTTCAAATTATTGGAATATTATAAATATGTGTTATATAATTATATATTATATTATATTTTTGGTACGGTACTGTAATATCGTGGTCATATTTTTCTTCATACTTTTTGCAGGGATTTTGAGATGTTTTCCTTTGATCGCAAAAGTGACGAATACCCTCCACCTTTGTACCGTCAAGGTGGTTCTTCTGGCAAGGTGGGCTACTTCAAGGTTGCACATGTCAAGATCAATTCCAATGACCTATTTTGGGATTTTCTTGAGACGTACAAGCATGAGATTCCATAAGGGGTTCGCATCAAACAGGTGAAGGATGATAACAACCATGAATTGTGCGGTGAGGGTGCCACTGCTAGGAAGAGGGCTATTAAATTCCATCTGTATTACTTCGTGTTGGGATTTACTTTTCCCATTCCGCATCTTTTTCAGGAGGTGATCTGCTCCATGAAATGCATGCCTACTCAGTGCTCCCCGAATGTAGTTCATGCGAGGGTAGGGTTCTCGAACTTGAGCAGGTTCTTTGATCTTGACTTGCCATAAACGAGTTATGGTACTTCTTTGAAATAGGCCATAAGGAATGCGTGGGGCAGCTGAGGTCTTGCCATAGGCTGCTTGATGCCTCCTTCAAAGTTGATCATAAGTGGGCGAAAGATACCTTGGAGGTGATCGGAGAGTGGGAGTCTAACTCCTATCTTGAGCTGCGTGTTCCGACTGTCTTTATCAGTGGTAAGTGAACTACTTCATTCCTGACCTGCTTGAATTTTTGTTGAGCTACTCCATGACTTTAGTTTGTTGATTGTCTTTCTTACAATGTGTAGATTCAGAATTTGGCTCAACTCCAAGAACTTTAGCAGATATGAAGAAAATGCACATAGCCTTGGGCATTCCTGCTGAGTACCGTGAGTGGTGCTGGCTGCTCAATCCTCTTTGTCGGGAGAAAGGCGGGTTACCTCCGAAGGAAGAGATAAAGTGGATAAAGGATGAGGCGCTTCTAACCCGATCACTGCTTGTTGTAGAGCTTGCTGTTAATAAGGGTGGAAAGAACAGATCTTCCTCACCTGCTTATGAGCCTACGACTGTGAAGAAGCCAATGACTTCTTCTGTTGCTCGCGAGGGTTCATCTGTTACTGGGAAGCCTGTCACCAATCTGATTTCTCCCGAAGGGCCGAAAAAGACCATTGAGTCTGAGATTGTGAAACCTACTGCTCTGAAGGTAGCCACGACCATTGCTAAAAGGATTGCCCAGCAAAAAGGTTTAGTGGTAGCCCTAGTGTCTGGGTTTGTGTCGAAGCACACGTTGGGAGCTAAGTCTGGTTCGGCTTCTGAGAGGCTTGCCACTATGAAGAGCGGCAAAGTGGATTCTGCTGCTAAGGTGGCGCCTGGGCCTATTTCTCCTTTTGCTGCGACTGATTCGTCTGTTGAGAAAGGGAAGTCTGCTTGCATGGGTAGTTATGAGAGATCCACTGAGTCTATGCACTGATAAAGGCTGAGCTGCTTAAGGACGTCAATGCAGATGCTAAGTTTGTTAATAGTGTTAGGAAAGTTGTCGTCATCTCAAACTCTTTTGTGAAGCGTTCTGCCTACTGGAGGAAGTCTTCCTTACTTGCTATAATGCATAAGACTTTGATCCTGGCAGCTGAGTCTATTCACATTGATTAGGATGATGTTGAGTGTGCTAAGGAGACCGAAGTGGCATTGACGACTTAGCTTCACTTAGCTGCTGAAAAGATCGAGAAGTTTGAATTTGAACTCACCGTTTTGAAGGGGTCTGATGTCTTTGCCCCTACTTCTATGCAGCTGGATACCGTTCATTAGGAGGCCGTTCATTAGTGCTACTTAGGCGATGTTTGAAGCTGTAGAGAAGGAAGTCAATGTGCTGCACCGGTGGTCAAGAACCTTGAACATGTTAATTCAAAGCTACGATCTGCTTGTTTCACCAAGGATGAAGAGCTTGTCTTCATGCATGCTGAAGTATCTCGTCTCAAGGATGTTGCCAGTAATCTTGAGTCCAATGAAGTGGATTTGCAAGGTACGATGTCTGCTAACAAGAACTTGAAAAAGGAACTGGGTCAGTCACAAAGTTGCGCTTGATTCTTGTCGAGCCGATTTCTACAAGCTTGGCTATGTAGACCATCTTCAGGGTAGGCCGTCAGATCATGAGTTTTCCGATATGGTTTTCTAGACTTTCTCCATTTCTCCAGTTTATATGTTTGACTTCTCGTTTGAGGATGACTTTGGTGGAACAATTGAGGGTCAGGTCGTCCAGATAAGGGCTGCTGAGGATGAGTTGATGGAAGTTTATGCAGCTGAGAGCGGTGTGGTTACTGAAGGCGTGCAGTTGAGGGACCAGTGGTTGCACAAGCTGCCAATAAGTAGCCTTTTTGCTTAGACTTAGGAATTTTCTTCTTTTCCTTTTCGTTTTACTTTATTTGATCTTTGTTGGCCTTCGAGCCGGTTTATCAATTTGCTAGAAATTTAATAAACAGTTTTCCTTATTTTGCTTCATCCTTTTATTTCGCCATGCCTTTTGCAAAACTTTACTATAGGACGGGCGGCTGGGTGAGCTACTTCAATGAAGCAGTTGATCCCACGTCATCACTTAGGTTTTAGTTTCGGCTTTGATGCTCAATGAGCTTTACCTGTGCGAGGAAAAAATTTAAGATTTCTAATTTATAGAGCCAGCAACTGAACTCGTAGCCTCCATAAGAAGCAGAGGAGTCCGCGTAGCTACTATAGTCGTGAATCTCGGCTTTAGCAGCTGCACGAGCCTTAGCCCTCCAAGGGCGTATTTCGAAATTTTAAACTTATAAAGTCGACGACCAGAGACGTACTTCTTGTAGAAAGTAGAGGAGTCCACGTAAGCTACTATAGTCGTGCATTTCGGCTATAGCTCTTGCAAGACTTAAATCGTAGACCGTCGGCCGGATGCGCTACTTTTAGATAAGCAGACAGGTCCGTGTAGTCATAACATGTGAAAGTCTCAGCCTACAGATTGCCTAAGGCTGCCATCCGTTAGGTCGTCGGCTGGGCGTCTTACTTAGAGAACCAGACAACCCGCATAACCACTTTACGAGTCGTCCCTGGCTCCTAAAGGTATTTTAAGCTTAAGGTGTAGGTGAAATCACGCCTCAGAGGCTATATCCTTTCGAGCTACTGGTCCCTTGATCTTCTAAGCTGTACACAACTCGATACGAATCTCTTGGGCAACAATTTTAATTGATTCCGCAAGTTGCTTAACTAGTATTGCAACACTTTATAGTCAAGTTATGTTTACGAAGAATTACATGTCGAGGATGGACCATCTAGGCATGCGAATTCTTTCATGGGAAATGATCCTACACTTAGCGTCTCTTCCAGTTAAAGACCCGGGCTCCCGTGGAATTAAATCCTTCAGTCGGCTCAGTCTTTTAGGAAAAAGTCTATTGTGGCCAATTTTAGGAGTAGTTCAGCGCAGGTAGTCGATGCATTCAGGGGAAACTGAGCAATTGTTAAACCCATCCACGTTTGGATATCTCGGATCGGTTTACCCTCTCATGATGGGAGATCACACGCCATGTCTGCAAAGGCAGAAGCGTCTTATGCTTTGGCAGAGGTGGTCAGTTTATTTATGCATTCGGCCTAGGCTTGTGAATATTTCCTTCAATCTTCATTGAAAGTAGAGAAATGTATTAACTTTTCTTGTAGGCAGTAATAGCATAACAGCTGATAGTCCTCGACATGCGAGGTCATGTTCGCTGAGCTGCTTGAGTATTCAAACTTTATTTATCTTGAACAGGGTTCAAGGAATGGTGGGAGGTCGCACATTGTACTTTCTCAGGTTGTAGGCATTCCACTGCTTTTCGATTTCTTTGTCACTTATAGTGGTAAAGGTGTAGCTGCCATTTTTGCCTACTCAGCTGCTTTTGTATGAACCTTCCCAGATGAGAGCCATCTTTTTGGAGCCTCCTCGGCGGGCGGTTATGAAGGCTTTTATGAGGACTACGTCTTCTCGCTGGAATTGCTTGATCTTCACCTTTTTATTGTAGATGGATAATAGCAGCTGCTGATAGGCCACAATGTGGGCGATAACCTTCTCATGCTTTTCCTATGCCAAGTCTAAGCTTATGGCCATCTCTTTCTCATTCTGCAAAGTGATGATGCTTGGCACCATGACGTTGGGAGAGATGATCGCCTCAGAACCAAACGTCAGGGAGAATTGAGTTTCGCCGGTTGCTTGTCTCTTGGTGGTGCGATACGCCTCTAGAACACTGGGGAGATTGTCTAGCCACTTGCCCTTCTTGTCTAAGAGGGACTTCTTGAGGCAGTTGAGAATGGTCTTGTTGGGCACCTTGGCTTGCCCATTGCCCTGCGGATACTAGGGTGTGGACATATGTTGCTTAATACCATATTTTTTAAAGAACTTCACTAAGTCTTTGCCCACGAACTGCGGACCATTGTCTGAGACGATAGAGTGAGGGAAGCCGAAGTGGCAGATGATGTTCTTCCATATGAAGCGCTCTATGTTCGTTTAGGTAATTGTAGTCATGGCTTCGGCTTCAACCTATTTTGTGAAGTAGTAGGTTGTTACAATCATAATACTATGTCCCCAAGTGGCAAGAGGCATTGGTCCTACCAGGTTAATCGCCAACTACATGAATGGCCAAGAGATTGTCTGCGGGTAAAGTTCCCTGACAGGTGGTGCGGGCACGGGCTTGAAGCGCTGGTAACTGTCGCACCTTTGTATATACTTATTGGCGTCTTAATGCATGGTTCACCTGTATTAGCTTGCATTAAGAGTTTTTTGTGCCAGGAAGCGACCTTCAGAGTGGTTTCCATAAACACCTTTGTGGATTGAGCTAAGAATCTTCAGGTTGTTAGGAGGCGATAGGCAGCGAAGATATGATCTTAAGAAGGAACTACGAACAAGCATGATGTTCCATATGTAATAACGTGCTACCGTTATCTGGAGCTTCCTGGACTCCAGTTTATTTACGGGGAACGTTTCGTTGACTATGTAGTCGATGATGGGATCCTGCCAACTTAGAGTTGTGTTAATCTACACCACCTCTACTGCTTGTTCCTTATCTATGGTCGACTTTTCTAAGTACTCGACTAGGATGGAGCGCTTGAGTTGATGGTCTAAGGCAGAGCCTAGGCCTGCTAGTGTGTCTACGTAGGCATTTTCTGCTTGTGGAACCTAGTGAGTGTGTACGCCTGGAACATCGCTAGCTTCTCCCATACTACTCAAGGTATCAGGCCATCCTTGGATGTTTTGCTGCATACTCCCCTGAGGTTTGGTTGGTGATCAGCTGGGAATCAGAATAAATCGCCAATCGAAGACCTGCTAGTAGGGCTTCATACTCTACTTCGTTGTTTGACTCCTTAATGCTTAGAGTGATCGCCTACTCGAGCATCGTACCTGTATGGGGGTAATGAGAACTAGGTTTGCTCCTGATCCCTAGTAGTTGGATGATCCATCGACGTGCATAAGCCAGAAATCTCTTGTAGGTGAGGCTAGTATGACTACGACATGCTCGACTGCCTCAGAGGCTTTTTTAGGCTGAGTTACTGCATCATTCAGGCTTGGGGTGAATTCTGCTATGAAGTCTGCCAATGCTTGGGCCTTTATCGCCGTGCGAGGTTGGTATGCTAAACATTATTGGCCAAGTTCCAATGCCTACTTCCTAACTCGTTGAGAAGAATATGGACTATGTAAAACTAATCACCAGTAGATAATGGGTAATGACGATGACTGGATGTCCTTGAAAATAGGGTCTGAGCTTCCAAGCTGCAACAACTAGTGCCAAAATTAGCTTTTCGATCTTTGGGTATCTAGTTTCCGCATCGATGAGAGCTTCAGATGTATAGAATACAGACAGTTGGGCCCCAAACTCTTCTCGTATGAGGGCAGAGCTCACTGCTACCTCTGATATCACCAGATAGATGTACAGGTTCTCCGTTGCTTCCGGCTTGGATAGTAGTAGAGGTGAGGTCAGGTACTGCTTTAGATCCTGAAATGCTTTCTCATACTCGTCGTCCCACTTATCTCTCCGCACCCTCTTGATTGCCTTGAAAAATGGCTTGCATCAATCGGTGGATCGCGAGAGGAAATGATTGAGTGCAACTGCTTCTCCGGTCAGACTTTGGATCTCCTTCAGAGTTGTGGGTGACTTCATGTCCAGGATTGCTCTAATTTTCCTTGGATGAGCTTCAATTCCTTGTTGGCTTACCCTAAGAATCGACCTGAGGAGATGCCGAAAGTGCACTCGGCTAGGTTTAGCTTCATTTTGTACTCTCGGAGGATGTCAAAAGTCTCTGCTAAGTTGCCAACATGGTCTGACCGCTGCTTGCCTTTGACCATGATATTGTCAACTTAAACCTCCACAGTTACTCCGATTTGCTTCTTGAACATCGTGTTTACAAGTTATTGGTAGGTTGCTCATGCATTCTTAAGGCCAAAAGACATGACCTTGTAGTAGTATGTGCCTCGCTTGATCACGAATGTGGTTTTCTCCTTGTCAGGCTCATACATGATAATCTGATTGTAGCCTGAGTATGAGTCCAAGAAGCTAAGCAATTGAGTCAACAAGCAGATCGATTCGGAGAACCGAGTACTTATCTTTAGGGCACGCCTTGTTGAGGTCTGTGTAATCCACTCATACCCTTCATTTGCCCTTTTTTTTCATCACCATCACCACGTTGGCCAACCATGTTGAGTGTGCCACTTCCTCAATGAACCCGGCCTCTAGTAACTTGTCGATCTCCGCCTCAATAATCGCTACTCGCTCAGGTGCAAAATGTCGCCTTTTTTGGATCACAGGTTTAGCTGTAGGGTCGACGTGCAGCTTGTGACAAGCTATTGTTGGATCAATACCGGGCATGTGTGAAAGCATCATAATTTTCCCTAAGGAAAACCATAAGTTCCTCCTTCTCTGTCGGGCTCAGATGTGAGCCAATACTAGGCATCTTCTTCAGCTGATGAGGGTCAAGAATGATGTGCTCGGCATCCTCTTTGGGTTTCCGTCCTGATTCATCTTCCAAGGCATTGTCGGCCTTGATGCCATCTTCCTGACCCGCCTGCTGTGATTGCTATTTGGTTGAAGTAGAATTGTCTTTCTGCATTTCAGCTACTACTACTGAGGCGAAAAACTTTTTCGACTCCTTGAGAACTTGTACAGTGCATTGCCAAGACATGGCCTGGTCACCTTTGATTTCTCCAACTGCTCCTCCCGAGATGCAAAATCAGATTTTCTGATACTCGATCAAGGTCACAACTCCAATCTTCACTAGCCAAAGTCGGCCCAATATCCTCTTATGGGGAGATAGGTCGCTGATGATCATAAAGGTCTACGATGAGACAATTGGAGGGCTGGTTACGTTGAGCATGATTGTGCCAATAGCAGTTGAGGTAAGTCCGTTGAATCCAGTTAAGACCTCTACTTTACGTTTGATCGTGTTTTCCAAGCCCATCTTTTGGATGACTAACAGTTGTAGGATATTGATTAAGACGTCGTTGTCCACCATAATTCTGGCAACGATGGCGTGGGCTTGTTGAGCAGAAATCACCAAGGTGTCGTCGTGGGGAAAGTTTACTCCCTCAACGTCCTGCTCGGTGAAGCAAATGATTGGTCCAGGTACAACACCTATTGCTTAAACCTGAAAGGCCAATCTCGTCTGCTGGATCTTCCTCATCTAGGAACTGTTGGTGGCCCCCAGATGCTCGGATTAAGCAAAGATGTCGTTGATTTGGATCATCTTGGCTAGAAGCTCAGCATCAGCATTTGCTTCTCGCCTTAGCTGGGCAGCTGGCCTGTCGACATATTGGTCGCACTTGCCTTCCTTTAAAAGTTTCTCAAGGTACTTCGTCCATGTGATGCAGTTGTTGGTTGCGTGCCCCGGACCTTTGTGGAATGTACAGTACTTCATCTAGTCCATCTTGGAGGTGTCTCCCCTCATAGGTTGCAGCATTTTGAACCACGGCTTGTCCTTAAGGTTGTGAAGGATCTGGTTGATCAGGACTGAAAACTTGGTGTACGTCTTAGGCGTTGAGTCTCCCTTTGCCGGGGATCGGTCCATGCGTCTGCATCCTGGCTTGTTTTTGTCATTGAGCAGTTTATCGCCCGCCTTCTTCTGAGTTGGCTCTCGTATTTGCATGGCTGCTCAGGCAGTTTCTATGAGTGCTTGGCCTCATTCCAGAGGAAGTTCTTTTCTGCAAAAGCATAAAAATCTGCCAAGGTCAAGTTCTAGCCCATGATCAGCTCTTCGAAAAGTGGATGATCTGGTGGGAGCCTTTTCTGGTAGGCTAAGCTTGCAATGCTGTCATTACATCTGACGATCTTCGCCTTCTCTACCTTGGACCGCTTAGCGTATGTGTAGAGTGACTCATTCGGGTCATTCTTCATGTTGAAGAGGTGGTCAGAATCCTTAGTGAAAACTAAGGAAAGTTCGCTGAAGTTTCAGATTAAATGTGGTGGCAGGGTGTGGAACCAGTCTTGCACCTCACCTTGGAGTGTCATGGCAAAGATTTTGCGCATGAAAGCGTCATTGTTGTAGTAAAGGGTCATAGCGCTTCGATAGTGCATCAAGTGTCTGTCCATATCTTAATCTCCTTTGAACAAGGTGAAATATGGCGGGCTAAACTTTCACGATGGCTCCGTCTGCTTGATCTCGTATGTAAACGGTGACCTGCTCATGTTGGCCACGTCTCTACGAGGGGCATCGTCAGTAATCTCAATGCACTGGAATCCACGTAGCTACTCTACTACGAGGCTTTCTACTTCCTCCTGGATTTACACCTGGTGGGGCAGCGAAGCCTTTGGTTGCCCTCGATGTTGACCTGCTGGTATACGTTGCTCTTCAGCATATCCTGCTCACTTGTGCCTCGGTCGCGGTGCACGTGTGGTTCATTATGTGTTGCTCGCCATCACGCTTGACGGAGGCTGCCAGTGGAACTTGAGTTGGACTGCTCTCACGCTCTCCTCGATCCGTCATATGGCTGCCTACTCTAGTGCCTCGCCTGAGGATCTCCTTGTAAGCCTAGCCTTATGTGGACATTTCACCTGCAATGTCCTGAGTGCTCATCGGAGTGTGTGCCCAACCTCGAATGCACACTAACTCGTGAGCCAAGTTGGGAATGAACGTTTCTCTACGCACTGAGGTGAGAGAAGATGTTTTCCTGAGGGCCTAAATGAGAATGCACACTATTCAAAAACATGGTTCGTGGTAGGCTAAGCAACTCTTTGCCAGGGCGTTGCTGGAATGAGTGACGTTTTTCTGGCCTTGTTCTGCTTTGAGACACCTCGTATGGGGGGCGCTGCATCTCGATGTGCTCAAAGATCTGGTTCACCAAGGTGGTCTATTGCGTGAGGGCGCTTGTCAAATTGGCAACCTGCTAGGGCGGCTGGTGCTCATCATTTGGATTAGAAGAGTCTGGATAATGGACGTCTCTACGTGTGGTGGAAGTGTAGTGGATTGCAGGTACAAAGCTTAAGCCCAGAGCGGGCATTCTTGTAGCAAAGTGGGGTGAAAATAACCATAGGTCGCTTGTGGGACCGATGGCCTAAATCTGGATTGCCGGAGGTGGCCTCGGATTAGATTGGCTCGTGGGCCGGGTCGCGAGGCGGGCCAACCTGGCTGGGTGGTCGGAGTGTGCATGGTGACGCGTCGAGCTCGCGCATGTGGCAGATGGCCTTGGGCCGACGCTGACTCATCGCGGGCTTGGGTTCACCTGATAATGGACTGGGCTCGGCTAGCAGCGAGCTGGGCTTGGGCCACCTATCTGTGGGCTACTCCTACTGGTTGGGCTAGCTCTGTTGGGTTCCATTGGGCCTGGGCTCACTGGATAGCAGCTAGGGTTATTGTAGTGGGTTGGGCTTCTTGCCCTGGGCCTGTTGTGGCAGCTGTCACGTCATGGGCCTCCTCTCCTTAGGTCGTGGGCTCTTGTGCAGAGCGGCGGTGGGGCTTCTCCCACAGTCACATTGAGTCTTGAGGACCGTCGTTGTGGGGTTATGTCCTCGTCTCCTTTCTCCGGTCCAAATCATTGTACGTAAGGGGTTCTGTTGATTGTGGTTTCTTAATTTCCTACCATTGTATCCTTTCTCCAGGGATTGATCAATAAACTTTTCTAGGAAAAATTAATTGATATAACATGTGAGAATTCAACGTAACAGAAAATTCAACAAACCAATTGCAAGAGGCTTCTTCGAGTATTTGAATCAGCTCTCAATGAAAGCACCAATTTTGTAATATCTCGAAATTTTTTAAGTGGGGATTATGAGTTTTTCACTTGTGGTCTTTTTTAGCAAAAAATGATTTGCCTTATTTGAGGTTAGATCAATTGGCCTTTGGCCATTAAAAGTTCTAAAAAAAAAAGGGTAAAGTTGACGTTTAGGATATAAAAAAAAAAAGGGATGGGTTCTAGAAACCCCCATTTAGCTGATTTCCCTTCCTGCTTTCCCTCCAGCCGAAGGTAATGAAAGGGGTTTACCCCTTTTAGCTCTTCACTTGTCAAAAAGAAAATCTAAGGAAGAAAGAGGAGTTTAGTTTTCTTTGCTTGTGAAGATTAGAACAAGTGAGGATCTTTCCTTTGTCTCCATTTAAGGTATCTATTTCTTACCTTTGGAATCTATTTGATTTTTGGTTTGTTAACCCATGAATTAGTTTGGGTGGGAGTAGGAAGCATGAAGGTATGATAGTTCATGTTATAGTTTTAGAGTTGAGCACCAAGTGTTTGATTAAAGTCCCCAATTAACCTTGAATTAGGGTATGTTGTTTAATATTTGTATAAGTGGTGTGTGATGATTTTTCTTGCGTATAGATAAGGAAGAGAAGGACAAGGGGACGACGGCACAAGTCGACGAACACCCTGGAAGTTGAATGTCAAGAAATTTAGTTTGAGGTAAGGGAACTTTAACCATAAAAATATTTTCATTTTTCATTTTTACTTGATCAAGGATTATTGGCATTTGAGCACTATTTCAAGCTTATTTGAAATGTTTTTCCATTTTCGATTATGTGAAAGAAGTGAAGCAAATATTTCTCTTGCGATTGATTTTAATATTTCGAAATTCGTTGCTATAACTTTGGTGAGTTTAAAGTGATTGAAATGATTTTTCAAGATTTTGGTTTGATGTGCATGCCTCTCATTTAACTCAATATCAAATTCTGAAGCATCTCAATACGAATGTTCAAATTGTGAAAGTAGATGGAAAGTGGTGTAATACTTGTGCAGTTGAGAATGTTGAGAAATGTATGAATGGGCATAATGACCCGTGAAGTTGTTTGATTATGGGCACAATGACCCAAGGTTCCCCGGGGAAAGCTCCATGTGTGGGGGCTGTGAGAATGAGTAAAGAAAGTGATAACTACATGTGATATGTATATTGGCCAGGTATATTACGGTTCTTTCCAATCTGTTTGTCACTTGTTTGGGATAAAAGAAGATCTTTGTGATTTGTTGTGCTAGTGATTCTTTAAATGATAATGGCTTTGTTATCCTTGTGACAAAAGAAGTGATTTTGAACTTGTGTGTTGTACCGTTGTTATCAAACTACTAATGCTCCGAAATCTTTGGTTTTTGTCATATGTTACTTTCCAGAAATTTTTGAGCATATTTCATATTTGTTGGATTTCATAGTAGTGAATATAAACGGTTTTGAATTACTCTTATTACTTTCTGGCATGCACCATAAATTTTAAATGAATACGGACTTACCCCTACTGGACATTTTATGCTCACCCCATTTTTCCTAAACATGTACTTTCAGGTGTGTAGAGTCAACTAGTTGAGTTTCAAGTGGCAGCTCTAGTGTGGGTTAGTTGAAGGGAGTCAGGCGTACACGTCTTTTGGGTGAGCCACCAAAGTGTTGTATAGTTGGTCTCTGTCTGTAATCGATCATTTTGTTGTGTAGTAGCCTAAGTTGTTGTAGACCTTAGAGGGTTAGAGTCTCTACTTACCTGGGCCATGAGAACCATGTATATATAACTACTCGTCTTTTGCTCATGTACATTTTCCTCAAATGGCCTGAAAATGTTTTCTTGTTAGAAGCCATAAAGGTCTTTTGTGAACTTATTTTAATCTGTAAGGTTTTATGAATGGCTCTTGAAGAACCACTATGAACTTGGTTATGTTTAAAACTGTGGGTGTGTATCTATTACCTAAGTGGTATGTTGAAAAATTCAGATTTTTGTTCTTTGGAATATAGATAGTTTTATTTGCAAAGTAATTTGGTTGTGCTAAAATTATTTTTATCAGTAAAACAGCAGCATGCCTATTTTAGATTTAAAATTTCTTATACTTCCCTAACTCAAAAATCAATGAAATTTTAACACAACCCAGTTTCATGTGTCTACTTTGGATTTGGAAATTTTCACTCATTTTGGTTGAACGAGCTATTTTCGGTGAATTTTACGGTTCCGGTCGCTTTTGTAGTTTGTATTACCATGAGATCTTTAACTCTATTTCTTTAGATTGACTTTTGTTGTTTAACTTTAAGGGAATTGGGGGATTTAAATTTCCGTTGACATAATCTTGAGATGAGATTTTTTTTGCATCATTAAACAACGACTTTGTTCTATTTATTTTACTTAATCTCACACCTCAAGTTTTGGGGTGTGACAAATTTGTTGATGCAAATTTCCACCGTCTCTAGCTTTGACGAAAATGCACCTGCAAAACAATCAACACATTTGATCAAGGACCTAAGCCTCACGTGCCCACGAGGTGAGGGGTTAGTCCAATGGATGTTAAACCCCACCCCCGAATTTATATGTAATTTTATAAATTCCCAAAGTTTTATTGAAATTAAACATTTTTATTTTCTCCTCCACTCCATATCTGCCACTTGGCAGCACCCTAACTCCCCCTTCTTTTCTTCCCTTTTCCCCCACCTTGTGACCCCCTCTGTTCTCTCTTCCAGCTCTCCCCTTTCAAACTATCTCTCTTGTATCTCTCTCTCGTTCTCAGATCCACACACACACACACCCATCACCAGACTCCCGTACCCACTCACTCCTCGACATCGTCATCATCGTCTCGTTGTCCATCTCTCTCTCTCTCTTTCTCTAAACACTCTATTTTACCTCTCCGGCGCCGAGAAAGAAACCACCATCACCCAAGCCATTTTCAACCAAACCAAAACCCAAAAATCTGAACCTCAAACCTTTGGGACATGTGGAATCCACCTGCAGCCTTGCATGTGTCATCAAAGCACCTCTATGTGCTCTGCCATTAACGCAGAGAGCTTGAGCTCTCTCGAACTCCATCTCAGGTATGGTTTAATCCCTTTCTTGATTAGTGTGGGTTATAATCTGGTCTGTGATGCGTGTTTATGTCGAAAATCTAAGGGTTTAAACCTTGTTTTGAATATGTGCATCCATGCCACCCCTAGCGAAGAATTCCGGCGAATGCTGTTGAGTTTGAAGCAAGGTGGCGACTGCCTTGTTTGGTTTTAGCTCAATTTTGGCTTTTGTTGTGTGCTTGGGCTAACCTAAGCTTGAAATTGTGGGACTAACTCTCTGCATGCACCCATACTCCCTGTCTCATTCTCCGATGGTGAAACCCGAGCGTTTTTCAACGAGTTCGAAGGTGTGGGCACTCGAACTCCTTTGAATACTATCCCAGGTAATTAATTACCTGGTTGTTTGTTGGACAGTGTCATATGTGCGTGTGCAGTACAGTGTATGTGTGGTGTGGGCTGCGATGTGTGTCTGTGTTAACTGTGTGTGTGGGTGTGTTCGTGTGAATGTGTGAGTGTATGTGGTTTGTGTGTGTGGCGCACGTGTGTGGTGTGTTGCGTGTGTGTGTGTTGTGCCGTGTGAGTGTGTGTGTGTTTAGTGCGTGTGTATGTGTATATGATGTGAGTGTATATGTGTATTGTACTGTGTGCGTGTACTGTGTGTGCGTATGTGAATGCATGTGTGTTATGCATGTGTGCATGTGTGATGTGCATGCATGTTTGTGTGCTGGTTGTGTGGGTTTGGGCTCAAGCCCAAACCACCCCTTTGTTCCTAAAGTATCCAAACCCAAAACTCAATAGGTCCTAACCCTATTTAACCTAAACCTAAACCCTAATTCGGATCCAAACCCAAGACCCATTCCATTTCTTGAAATTCTATAGTTGGGTAGTTTGATAAATTGTACATTTTTTATGTGCTTAGGTGAAGTTTCTAGTTAGGACCTCCCTAATCCTTTTCCGCACAATTCTGCTGCTACAGAGTATCTGTGAGTGGACCCCTTCTAAAATTTGCATAATTTTATAGTTTATTTGCATAAATGAAATGCATGCCTTACGAGTTTATGCATGTTTAGTGAAATGTTGATTATCGTCTCGTTATTTTGTAAGGAATTAATTGTTGGCCTATATTGAGCTATATTTTAATATATCGTATTTTGTATAAAAACCATGAACTGGTAGACTATCTGATGGATGACGATAGGATGCTAGAACATGTCTTCAAAACCCCTCTTTATAGTATAGACGATGGATGACTTTATACTATGAAGTGGTTATATTTGAGAGGCATAACTATTTGTGCGTACCTAGTGGACACTATGCCGCCTGGGGCGAGGATCTGGTGTTGGCAGTTAGGCCGGGAGAAATAATCCCTAGCTATGGGCTGAGGGACACGGAGTAGGCATTGGGCCGGGAGTTGGAAATCTCTGGCTACGGGCGCAGAGACCACGGTGCTGGCATAGGGCCGGGAGTTATATTTATTCAGTGATCTTACTGGAAGCACACCGCGCTTACGAGACGATATGTGAGACGATTGATATTTTGATTTCCGCGATGTTTTTCCGTGATATGTCTTCTGAGATGTTTTTGGCATGTTAGGGTTTTCAGTAAACCTATCACTTATTATGCTAGTAGTTTTCTTTATATAAACCTGGGGGTTAGTATGTTGATAACTATTTTATTTTATATGTATACACATATATATATCAACTTGGTCCACTCACCTTTGTTTTGCGCCCCCTTCAGGACTTAAAATCAAGGCATAAAATCCCGACGTCCAGGCACTTCCACATCAGCATCTTCGAGTCCTCTCGGTGTAGGACCCACTCCTTTGTTAACTCAATTTTTATATTATTTCTTTTAGTGTTCTAGTTAGTTGTATACTCTGAACACGTTCCTTAAATGCACATTCTTTATTCTTTTATATTTATAAGTCTTATCTATCCATTGTTTTCAGCATTTGCACTCAATAAATGGCTTTCGTCACCCTCGGGTGTCGGCCAGCACGTGCCTATCCTGGTATTTGGGGAATATCGAGATCGGGGCATGTCAATGGATCTCTGATGCCTAAGTTAGTTTCTCAAAGAAGAGTAAAGTGTTTAGGGCTTTTAGGGGTAGCAAAAGCGTACTGAAATTTGGTAGAATATGAGGTATATATAAGGGAGTGGCCGGCCATGGTGTTAGGGTTTTAACCTACACATGGCGGCATCCTATTGGCCAAGGTTTTGTGGAGAAATATTCTCAAGATATTAAATAGGAAATAATATCTTGAGATAATGGAGTAATTATCCCTAATTGATTTAAATAGGGATTACTTACTTGAATGGAGTCAATCTTCAATTGGGAATGTATTAAAGATAGGATTTGGGTAATTAATCCTTATCTTTAATCCTTTGACTTTTCCTTGCCAATGGCAGGTGAGCTGTGGGCAGTCGTATTCAGCCACTAGGACCTTCAGGGGTGTGAGATGCGCATGGGAGTATTTGAGAAGCCTGCCCATTTAATGAGGGTAATCTTGTCTTTCTTGAGCAAAAGTTTACGTGTCGCCTCTAGAATTTTTGGGATTATTTTAGGCTCCACATATATAGCAAAAACTATAAAATAATATTTACTACCATAATAGTAAAATCTCATCAATTACTACAATCGAAAACATTCAATTCAAGTTCAAAAATCATACCTTAACTCAATCAATCATCCTAGTGTCCACTAGCATAATTATACCAAGCAGGAAATACTAGTGTCCACTGCCACATGTGCTGCCACGGGCCACTGCGGTGATGCCACATGTCGTCACGCTCCAGAAAACACGCTCAACCTTGGGCTGCCGTCCTCGACAAACGGGCCATCATACTCGTCGTTGTGGTTCGACGAGTAAACGTCACACTCGCCGGTGTAGTGAGGGTTTGAATAGGTTAACAGAATATACATGCACCGTTAGTAGATTTAGTTAAAGTTAACAAAATCTGAGTCCCTGCCGTCAAAGTTAACGATAACCGTAGTTGGTCACCGGAAGCTGTAGGAAAAATCCCAGAACACGATCAGGGCTTTCCCAAGCTTGATTTCATTGATTTGTCACTCCAAAACCAACTTAAAACATGAATTAAGGCCTATGGAATTACCAAAACCCAAATTTGGATCAATGGAGCTTGAATCCATCTCAAATTCGAAGGAAGTTGGGTGGAGTTCCTTGTCAGATTCTGAAAATGGGAAAAACAGGATGTATGCATGTCAATCTCGGTGATTCTCAACTAAAATCCACATGCAATAAGGTATTTAATTACATGAGTTCTATTCCAAAAGGGTTTGTACCCTAACAGCCACGAACTCGCCAGAGTTCATCCGTTCACACTCGTCGAGAACTGGAAAAGTGAGATTGAGGTGCAAGCAGGGGTTACGACTTGAATAAGTAGTTCAAAACCTTATCCCAATTATCACAAAGACAAAAGGGAAGATATTTGATGTACTAGAACACCCACCAACTTCGAACTTGACGACATTTCCTAGAAGTTTGTCGTCAGAGTTAGGTTCGAAGCACAGAGAAAAGCAGAGGTCAAAACCCTCAAGTTTCAATATAAACCCAACTTCACATAGTGTAGTGTTGGAAATGTGCCCTAAAGCCATTCATATGATGATACTTTACGGATATTTCACATGTTAAACTAATCTAGTTTACATATAAAAGGCAAACATTATTGTTTGAGACGTCTCATATAAATGTTATATGCTTAAACGATAAAGTCCAAGGAATATGTGATTGGGAGAATGCAATCTAATGAAGTTAGATTAATGAGACCATTCTTTCGTAGACACATCCTAAACGTTCTTGATCATAGGATTGCCAATTGGGCATTGACAGTCCGATAAGATCAGTACGTGCTATGTCTTCTCTCAGGGAGAGTGACTAGTCTCGAGTCATTGGTGTGTGTGACATCAAGACAAGTACGTAGGTGCTCAATAGAGAATGAGTTCACTGAACACGATCAACGAGGAGTTCTCATACTCATGTCACATGAGAACTCATGTTTGGGATAATGCAAATTAGTCCTTTGACCTGAGGCATCACAGTTGTTGTCTTGTGGTTAAGTCCTTGATCTTTGATTATGTCAAAGTCACCCCATCGGGGTGTCCACGGCATCATTGGGGTTAAGCCACTTAATTATGGAGACAAGTGAATGTGCAACAAGGGATCTCTAACCTTCAATTGGCTTGAGGGAGAATACTCTATGATATGATTAAAATCTCTGGCCAGAGTATGAATGAGATTAGGGAATGCGTTCCAAATCACATTCAAGGTAATCATAAAATGCAAATGATTCACATTGGATAGTAGACATGAATAAATAAACTATCAAACCAAACAATGTGGTCAAGAGTATTAGATTAGAGAAATACCGTATTGCATTTGTAATCCTAAACTGAATAGGTTCTCTACCTCTTCTGATTAGCTTGGGTAGCCATGATATGCTGCTAGGGGTCACTCATGGTTTGTGGAAGCCCTAAACGTGTGTAATCACTAAAGGGAGAATTGAAAGTAAGTTTCAATTCACAATCGATGTAAAATGGTTTTAATCGCCCACTGCCTCGCTAAAAGGAACCTAATGTGTCGTACACCAAATAAGGTGGAGATTGAAGAAACAAAGGAGATGAATTAAATGGTTTAATTATTTATGGCAAGGATTAATTAATATGTTAATTAATCAAACGAATAAGTTCGTTAAAGACCTCGGGATAGTTTTGGACCTTAAGGCCCAATGGGCTTCGAACGTCAAAGCCCATTGACTTAAGTTGTATGACAACTTAATGAATAAAGATTCACAAAGGCCCAAAAGCCCAAATCCATTAGAGTGGCCATTTAGTGATGAATTAGGGTTTTTTGGTTCTTTAGGTCATTTAAAGAAGTGACTATATAAAGAACTTTATAACCTAAAATTCATAAGTTGTTGATTTTAGAGAAAATTGGTGAGAACACAAAGCTTCCATTTCTCTCTAAGAGGCCAACCACCTTGGGGGATATTGGCTAGCAATTCTATTTCCTCAAGGTCACTCATTTCCTCTCAAATCCAACCTTGGTGTAGAATCTTTAGAGGTTCTCAATTTTGGGAACTTGGAGAACCTATTCTTCTAACCAAATCCATGGAGCTAAGAAGCAAGGAATGAAGGCCCTATCTCTTGGGTGATTATCCTTTGCATATGCAAAGAGGAATCTACAAAGGTAAATATTTCTCAACTAACAAATTGTTGTTTTTTAAGTTGAGTTAAGGTTCACCAATCTACTAGGCTTTGAATTTCATGGTAGATGTTTTGTTTTTGAATGCATGAAAGCATGATTCCGCCTTTAATTGTTAATTGCATGCTATATGATGTTATTCAAATGAACATATTTTTCTAAAAATTTCCTTCAAGTGGTATCAAGAGCCTAGGTCTAGTAGTTGGTGAATCATTTTGGGTTTTGTAGTTCATAGTTTTTTGATTTAAAAGTTGTAATATGTTACAAGCTTTATTCTTGTTTCTTTGAATGTAAATTTTGTTAGAAAATTTGCCATCTCAAATGTTGTAGATGTAGTTCATATGAGCATGAATTTTGGAGCTAAAATTTGGTGCCATGTTTTTTGGGAAATTCGGCCAAATCCAAGGGGTGATTTTTTGGGTTCATGTTTGTCTTGTTAAAATGGTTTTAAAGTGACTTTTGGAACCCCTAAGTACCCTAGGATGTTAACCCTCTTTTGAGTGATGAAAATTTGAGTTTTGGTGAGTGAAAACATTCATGGAGCTATTATGAGTTTTCATGAGTGTTCTTCAATGTTCTTGAAGTTCTTGCCAAGAACAAAAAGTTTTGAAGTTTTGATTCAAAATGTTTTATGTTTTTACATAAAGTTTTGGTTTAATTTTAGTGGGTGATTTTAGTGGGTGATGATTATTTGTAAAGTATTATTAATGGTTTTAATGGTAGACAAACGTTTTTAAAAGTTTGACATAAATTCAATTAATGGCTATAATGGTAGACAAACTTTTTAAAAGGTTTAACATAAATTCAAAATATTTCATCTTTACCTCACCTAATAAAACCCACTTACAAAAACTTTGTAAAAATCATATTTTTTCTATCATGGCCGGCCACCCTAATTAAATAGGGTATTTTTGGGTCTTTTATTCAATTACATAAAGTTTTGATACTTTTGTGTATTTGCACTTTGGCCCAAAAGTTTACGTTTTTACGTTAAGGCCCAAAAACGTTAAAGGACAAATTGTTTTGCTCCTTTAATGAAGTTTTTTGTATTTGTTGAAATTTTTGGGTTCTAGTTGTAATTACATGAAGTAGTGGACTTTTGTTTTTTTACAAAGTGACCCCAAAAGTTTGTGTTTCGCAATATAGCCCAAAAAGTTGTGGTTATTGCATGATGGCCCAAATTAAGTAGGAAACAAAAATTGTTTTGTCTCTTTAAATGAGAATTGGATTTTCATTTTATTTAGCTCCATTTAAATCAATTTTATGGATACAAAAACCAAATGAAAATGTTGCATTCAATTTAATTAGTTAAAATGTTAATTAATTAAAGGGTGATTATGAACCTAAGCCTACGATAATTGAGCTATGTGAAAGGCCGTTTCAAATTTGTTTGAACCATGGGAATGTGTAGATTAATTTTGGTTGTAATTTGATTTGATCAAATGTTGTAAAAGAGCATAAGCTCTTCTTTACTTTAAAGTAATTTTAATTATGCAAATGTTGTAATGAGCATAAGCTCACCTTTACTTTGAAGTACTTCTTTCTTGCTTTATTTGATATGCATGAAAATGAAGTAGTTGGGTCCAACGCCCCTAAGACAACACGCCTTAATGTGATTAAACGCGTAATTAAAATCAATCTCCATCCCTAGTCCGAGATTCAACACTAGGCTCGTGTTGAATCTAAACAAAGGTTCATAGTCATCCTAAGGCCCTAAGGCAACTATATAGTCCATCAAATGAATGCAAACCTTATGTTAGTAGTATCATATACTCTTGCTTTAAAAACCGTTTTATAAATATAGTGGGAGTATTATATACAACTAAATTGAATCAAATGGACCAATAGTTGTAATAGGACCAAAATTGTTTTAATGTAGATTAAAATGAATACTTATATGTGATGAGACCTAAAACCCTCAACCAAACCATTATTAAGTTGAAAAGCGTGAGAGTGCTTAGAATTCTCTTTCGTGGCCTTCCACCGTGGTAGGCTCCAATCGTTTATGACTTGTACACCGGCTTCACCCTATCATGGGGGAGTACAAAGTGCATGCTTATACTCAGGAGGAGTCTATATACATACTTGATGAGGTGAGTGTAGGCAACGAGGATGGCCGACATCGTATCATCGTGAGGCTATTCTTGAACCCCTTCACGCACTAAGCATGGTGGGAATGACTTAACTAAGTGCAATGGCGCCAATATCATATCATTGTGAGGCATCATTCTCTAGAGGCCAAATTGATGGGTACTTGCATTAGTTGCAAATGAGTAAGTGTACTCTCTCATTATTATTAATGCTAACCAATATCATATCATTGTGAGGTGGGCTTGGTAATAGTGAGTCTCCCATAACCTACTAAGAGTTTTCTCCAAAAAACTCTCGAATTCCAATGAGGGATATGGAATTTGCCAAAAATAGTGGGTGGTGCTATTTGATTTAAAGACCCGAATCAAATGGCTTAAAATCAATCAATTTATATTCGTTATGTATTTGTTTACCAATATATTTGCCAACGCTATCCAAAACTTGACAAAGAAAATACGAATGTTTTAGTTTCCGGACTTGGTAACACAATCCCAAAGATTGTCTTAAATGGATTGTGCATGTACCTAAGAAGTCTCATCCTCACAATCTTCCTATTGATAATGTATCATTGGAAGAACATGTTAGAAATGTCTATCATGAAGAGGACAACACAAACAACCAATGCTTATTCCTTCGTTATATGAACAAAGGAACTTACGAAGATTAGCATAAAGACAAGGACACTTTTAGTGCCATGATTCTTCACTTACAAATTGTTGTATGAAGAAATGAGAGTTGCCTTGAACAACTCTTGAAAGTTTGTAATTATGTTTAGAACATAATGGTTGGTTGACAAAAATAGTTCATCAACATGGACTTATGATGATTTTGAATCATTGAGTGTTGAAGTGATAAACCACTTAACGAGACGGAAACTAAGCTAGGACTTCACCTTTATGTCCCTATCCTAATGGTTCACTAAGTTTATTGTAAACTATGTAGTGAACAATAACCACACACTCTCCAAAATGTTTGATGTGTATAACACAATTGAAAAAAGGTTTCAAGAGAGATAGTGGGAGTTTAGGGACCATGACTATTGTAGTCAAAGGAGAAGTCAAATGAAGAAGATAAAACTAACTCCAAGGGAACAAACTTTCTTTATGAAAGGATGGACATTGGAAGGGGTATTTGCAAGAAATGTCTTGCAAATGTCAAGAACACACCTTTCGAAGGTGTTGTAAATTGTTCTTGAATAGTTCAAAACAGTTGGTTCTTCTACTTGAATGCTTGATTCTGTATTAGTAACTATGTTTTACAATCGTTGTAAAAGTATGGCTAATAAGAAGTAGAAGATTAATGAGAGAAGAGAAAGTACTTCACATTCGGAACGTGAATAAAATATAGATTTCTGCGAAAGCAGATGGTACTAACTTCCTCATATGAACTACCAAAGAAATTGGAAAAACCAAAGATTGTCTTTACATTCCAATTTTAAGGAACTTAATTCCGTCACTATAGTAGAGATGGATGAATGTTTTATTTGACAAAACATTGTTCTTTATTAATCACTGATTGGATTATAGTAATCTAATTGATTGTCTCTATAGTAGAGATGATATGGTAGCGTTAACTGTTTAGAATATAATGATGCTTAAAACCCAAAAGGTTGCAAGATAGTGGCAATTGTCCACAACATAATACTACTCATGTTGTATGACATTCACCGAAGATCACTCTCGGTTGGACTATAGTTTATTATGAATAAACACAAGTCTGAATACTTTGCAAAAGGTTTCAAAGAATTCAAGAAATGTAAGTTGATGAGTAAGACGTCTAAAGTACTTACCTCCTTAGATTTGATCCAAGGAAAGGTAACACTTTAGATGAGTTTCCTTGAAAGATATCAAGGAAATTAGCATCATAAGATAATGATTTTCTCCATTAGGAGAAGAACGAACTTGAATAAGATTTAGTTCGTTGGATATTATCAATTACCCATATATAGGATATATATGCTTCTAAAACAATATGATTGTCAATTAGGAGATCTTCCAAATTTTCATAACTCCATAGGATGTAGTTGGAAAGAAAGACAAATCTTAATCATGTTAAGATTTGGGGTTGTGTGCTAATGAGCAATATTTGTTTAAAAATTATCTTGTGGATATCCTTAAATTAACCTTTGGATATCACATCTATAAACCAACCAACAAATGTTGTTTGTTGAGTAGTTCATTGTAATCCTACAATGTGATTTGCCTTAGAGCAAATGAACTAGGAATAGAACTCAAAAGAATGGGTTCTTTGAGAGACAAGATGATAATCAACAAATATAACAACCTAGTTCCTATACCACAAGCTCCAAGGTAGTCAAGAAGGATTTTTTAAACCGTCTCAGTTGAATGGTTTGAACTTTATGACTACATTGAGTGTATATACGATATATACTCAAGGAAATGGTAAAGTACCATTTGACCCGAAATAATGAAACCTTCATAGCTAATTGGTAGCTTAAGGTGACTACAATCAAAGAGAATGGTTGACTTTGAAGGAACCATCTTTGACGTAGTCTTAGTTTCAATTAATTCGAAGATTGCTAGCTACAACTAAATGGTGATTCAATGTTTGGACATGATATAGGTTTCCGAAACCATTATTAAGATAGTCTTGATAATTTATGTCTAAAACTATGAATCACAAGACATGTAAGTTGTAGAGATCCAACCATCATGGATCTTAGCAAGCTAGTGGGAGCCATAAGCGTCTTATGAGAGAAAGATCAAATTGTTTGATTTCTCATAAAGATGTAAATGAATCTTTTGTTTACTAGGTTTACAAAAGATTAGTGGGAGTTAATCATGTTCCTAAAATTTAGAATATATATATGATATATTAATTTTGGAAATGAAAAGAATACTTCTTAGTTAAAGTTATGACTTTAAACTTTCTATAACGATAGAATGTATATGGGAGACATAGTCTATTTACATGGGATGGAAATCTATAATGATAGATTTTAGGATATAATTGGATTATATCATGCCCTAATAATAGACAAAAGGATGCTAGGAAGTTTCTCATATGATGATAAACTTCAATAAGAAGAACAACTCTAGTGAGACTAGGAGGTAGCTCTTCTCAAAGGGAACGTACCCTTTGACTCCCAAAGAAATAATGCGTAAATCGAATGCTTTATACATACGCAGAAAGGTGATTTATGTATTTCATATTGTATGAAAAACATTGATATGAGTTGTACCTAGAAAGGTACAAGGCGATATCAGTGCAAGCCCAGGATCAGAACCATGGCAACTGTCAAGTGAATCCTTAAGTATTTAAGAAATACTAAAGGATAGGTTCCTCGAAGAATGAGGAAGAATTAGAGTAACGTAAAGGAAGCGTAAATGTGTTAGATTATGAATCTAATCCATCGTTGAATGTTTCTTCATTATGAATGAAGAGATTAACAGATACCTCTTTATTATGACTAAAGAGATATTTGGATGGAAACATTAAAGTAATGACTTTAGTGTGTTCCATTGTGAATGCAAAATATATTGCCATATATAGAAGTTTACAACAATGTTGTTTGGATGGGAAAGTTCATTTATGAACTCTCTATTCGGTTCCAACCAGAAAGTGTATCTAGTGTACTGACACTACGACACTAATGGGGCGATAGCTCAAGCCTGGGAATCAAGGTCTCATCAAGATCCGAACTCATATGAGAGACTGAACCACATGATTGGGAATCATGTATAATGGTGACGTCGATATTCTCAAGGTTGCTTCTATGGATAACATATAGATATCCATTTCCTAGGCCTACTACTCAGCCATTTAGGAAATGACTACAGAAGAGGAATCATAACAGATGACCAAGCTGATTGGCTCTAGTGCAAGTGGGAGATTGTTGGAAATGTGCCCTAAAGCCATTCATATGATGATACTTTACGGATATTTCACATGTTAAACTAATCTAGTTTACATATAAAAGGCAAACATTATTGTTTGAGACGTCTCATATAAATGTTATATGCTTAAACGATAAAGTCCAAGGAATATGTGATTGGGAGAATGCAATCTAATGAAGTTAGATTAATGAGACCATTCTTTGGTAGACACATCCTAAACGTTCCTGATCATAGGATTGCCAATTAGGCATTGACAGTCCGATAAGATCAGTACGTGCTATGTCTTCTCTCAGGGAGAGTGAATAGTCTCGAGTCATTGGTGTGTGTGACATCAAGACAAGTACGTAGGTGCTCAATAGAGAATGAGTTCACTGAACACGATCAACGAGGAGTTCTCATACTCATGTCACATGAGAACTCATGTTTGGGATAATGCAAATTAGTCCTTTGACCTGAGGCATCACAGTTGTTGTCTTGTGGTTAAGTCCTTGATCTTTGATTATGTCAAAGTCACCCCATCGGGGTGTCCACGGCATCATTGGGGTTAAGCCACTTAATTATGGAGACAAGTGAATGTGCAACAAGGGATCTCTAACCTTCAATTGGCTTGAGGGAGAATACTCTATGATATGATTAAAATCTCTGGCCAGAGTATGAATGAGATTAGGGAATGCGTTCCAAATCACATTCAAGGTAATCATAAAATGCAAATGATTCACATTGGATAATAGACATGAATAAATAAACTATCAAACCAAACAATGTGGTCAAGAGTATTAGATTAGAGAAAGACCGTATTGCATTTGTAATCCTAAACTGAATAGGTTCTCTACCTCTTCTGATTAGCTTGGGTAGCCATGATATGCTGCTAGGGGTCACTCATGGTTTGTGGAAGCCCTAAACGTGTGTAATCACTAAAGGGAGAATTGAAAGTAAGTTTCAATTCACAATGGATGTAAAATGGTTTTAATCGCCCACTGCCTCGCTAAAAGGAACCTAATGTGTCGTACACCAAATAAGGTGGAGATTGAAGAAACAAAGGAGATGAATTAAATGGTTTAATTATTTATGGCAAGGATTAATTAATATGTTAATTAATCAAACGAATAAGTTCGTTAAAGACCTCGGGATAGTTTTGGACCTTAAGGCCCAATGGGCTTCGAACGTCAAAGCCCATTGACTTAAGTTGTATGACAACTTAATGAATAAAGATTCACAAAGGCCCAAAAGCCCAAATCCATTAGAGTGGCCATTTAGTGATGAATTAGGGTTTTTTGGTTCTTTAGGTCATTTAAAGAAGTGACTATATAAAGAACTTTATAACCTAAAATTCATAAGTTGTTGATTTTAGAGAAAATTGGTGAGAACACAAAGCTTCCATTTCTCTCTAAGAGGCCAACCACCTTGGGGGATATTGGCTAGCAATTCTATTTCCTCAAGGTCACTCATTTCCTCTCAAATCCAACCTTGGTGTAGAATCTTTAGAGGTTCTCAATTTTGGGAACTTGGAGAACCTATTCTTCTAACCAAATCCATGGAGCTAAGAAGCAAGGAATGAAGGCCCTATCTCTTGGGTGATTATCCTTTGCATATGCAAAGAGGAATCTACAAAGGTAAATATTTCTCAACTAACAAATTGTTGTTTTTTAAGTTGAGTCAAGGTTCACCAATCTACTAGGCTTTGAATTTCATGGTAGATGTTTTGTTTTTGAATGCATGAAAGCATGATTCCGCCTTTAATTGTTAATTGCATGCTATATGATGTTATTCAAATGAACATATTTTTCTAAAAATTTCCTTCATGTAGAACAACATGATTAACTAAGAAATTCAAAGAAGAAACACGAGTCTAACCTGGGTTTGAGTTTGAGAGCTTGAAGTTCTCGGCTTCAATGGTGCCGAGGTCCACACTACACCGATCTCACATGCAAGACCACCATTGTGATCCTTGCATCCAACAAACTTTGAATATGTAGAAATAAGTTTTGATTTGTGAAGGTAAGTGGGAGAGTGAGAGCTTTCTTCTCTCAGTGCTAGAGGGAGAGTGAGTTCGAGAGAGAGAAAGAGATAGACCAGAGTAGGTTAATCCCAGTTAACCTGAGTTAGGTGAAATTACAAAGTTACCTTCTCCACTTTCATTTAATTACAAATAGACCATCGGGGTCTTGATTCGTAATTCGATTTTGACGTTAAACTAATGTACGAAAAATAAATTATGAAACTTAACAAAGTACGAGGTTTAAACTATCGAATCGAGGCTCAATAGATTATCATTCGAGGGCATAATAGTCATTTCACACGTCTCGGGCATAAAATACAATATTTGAACGTATGGGTTGTAACAATTCTTGCCAAAGGAGAATTTGAACCACATTATTGCTAGCCCATTGTGAGGCTAAACCCACCCCCATTGTGAGGCAAAACCATAGTTATGGTGGTAAGCAAAAATATTCCCATACCCGTATATATTTGTGTAACAAATTTAGATGACCTATCTCATTGTTTATGGTAGTCTTAAAACTCCATAAATAATTAAATGTCCATTTGGTCTAGCAATGTTCACATTTTAAAAGAAGTCATTTATTTTTATTTTTATACAAGTGATAGTGGGAGAATTAAGATTCAAACTCGGGACCCTAAGTGTAATGTAAGGGCTCGTTTGTTTGACCTCCTTGGCTAGGATTGGACTAGCTAAGACTAATAACCCACATTTGGCATTAGACCCAGCAGTTTCTTACACGACACGAAAAGAACAGGTTTCAGGTCAACACGATAACTAATCGGGTCATTATCAGGTGACCCGTTAAGAACCTGTTAATAACAAGTTCTTAACAAGTATACACGCGGGTAACACGTGAGTAACCCGTTTCGACCCGTTAAGAAAAATAAATTATAATTTTAAAGTTTAATTACTAAAAAAATTATTATAAAATACAATAGCCATATTGTATATGTTGGTATATTCTATATTAAATATATATTTTTGTATTATTATTCTATATAAGTTAAAAAAATTAAGTTTTATTCATTTATTTATTTTTATTATGAGAATTTCTTATTATCATTAATATGATAAATTTTACTTAACATGTTGTTGTCCAAAATTAAAATCAACCAGTATAGTATTAGTATAGGCAATAAGACATCCCTACAAGTATGAAAAATGTGAAAGAATATATAAACACTCGTGATTCATCATTCCTCCACGAGTAGACAATGGTTACACTTACATTATCGTTTAGATTTTTAAAGCCCTCCAAACCACCATGAATAGTGTTTTTTATGTTAGTGTAAAAGTAATAAAATTAATAATAATTATTGTAGAAGTGTAAGAAATGCTTAAAAAAAAAATTACAATCACTCGTAGTGACAAGCTTTACAACTTTCGTGAAGGGGTCAACTTCGAAATCTGACGCTATAATCCATAAACCTTAAATTTTTATTTAACCGTCGATTGTCGTTTAGGCTTTATTCTTTATATTGAATTTCACTTTTTAAATTTTCTTTTTTGAAAACATGATCTTCTGGGGGATGTAGGTAGATGAACGGTTCAGATCTTTGATATCACGTCCCAATATTTACAGTTAATTGAAATATGAGTCGATGTTATGTAGTTTGTACAGACTTTATAAACACCAAGCAATATTTTCACTAACGGTAAAACTCTGAACATAATATCAATGATCCGAACCGTTCATCTTCATGTATCCTCTAATAGATCATCTGAAGAAAAAAAACAAAATTTGGTGAGAAAAATGAAGCATAAATGTAAACAACAATTGACGGTTAAATTTTGATTTATGATTTATATGATTATAGTGGCACATTTCAAGTTAAGCCCTTCACGAAAGTTGTAAAGCTTGTCATTACGAGCGTTTATATATTTTTTTCTATATTTTTTCACACTTCTACATTAATTAAAAAACTATTAAAGACTTTACTTAAACAATAGCCATAGGATAAATGAGAAGAGAGTGCTAATGTAGAAAGCCTCACTGAAAAAACAACAATATAACTCTTGAAGAAAATATATCAAGCCAAAGTTCCACTACCGTTTCTCAACGTGACTGATGAAAATTAAAGAGTGTGATTGTGTTGACCCTAAAAACTACCAAGCCTACGTGGCGCGCAAACCGAGTAATCTATAAGCTAACTACGTCCTTCGGTGAATGAGGGGCGTGCCAACTCGTCGGCCGAGCTCGGCCGAGGAGTAAATTTGTTGATGTTGCGTTGGGTGCGCGGCTGACTTCTACGTCTTGCGATTGTGGCCGAGGAAGGAACACGTCTTGGCCTCTTGGGTTCTCGAACCTGAAGACAAGGCTACTATTCTTACGAAGTTCAATATCAAATTCGGCTTTCAATGTGCCGAATGTAGTCACTCGTAACACCTCACTGGCTGACCACTCATTTATCCTATGCATAATCATAATAAATAAAACTATGACCACTTTATCTTTAATGCACCTACAGTCACTCCCTAGACCTTATCACATCAATCAAAGCTTAATCCTATCAAAATAACCACCATTATATATATATATATAACTATATAGTCTGGGAGATGGATGCAGACTATACAACCTACATATATGTATAACTTGTAGCTTTCCACACGGCATGCAAGTCTTCCATCATCTGACAACATCCTAGCCCACTTAGGTCATATCCACCATTATCTTCGGCTTGCAGATCCATGTTAGGCCAAGTGAAAAGTCCAAGAATCCCTATAATTTATTTTGTACAAGAAAACTAAGATAATTTATTAAAAGATAATTATGATAAAAACCATAATATCATCCTTTAACAAAAATATCTTCACTTTTTCATCCGACGGTTGAGAACTATGTTTACTCAACGGCCTTGATTACACGGGCCGATGGTGTAAATTTGGGTCCAAACATTGCCCCCCAGTTTCCTTGAGCTTCGGCTCGTAAGCCGAATGGTTAAGGAAATTAACTGGTTCATAGCCAACAACATCTCGTCGTATTGCCGAAACAAATTTTGTTCCTCAGCATTAAAGTCACCTATGTTCTAGCACTATCATAAAGCAGGGTCGAGGCTGAGAGTAATTGGGCCCGAGGTCAATAAAAATCTCCAGGCCTGCCTATATATACATGTAAACCAGATTGCCTGATGTAACCTGCCAACCATGCAACTGGCATATACATATATAAACGGTATCCTGGCCGAGCACACATTTATAAAATGAACCTCTGTCGAACATCAGTCGTCGAGCTCGGCATGTGTGATATAGGTAGAAAAGTACTGGGATCGAGCTTGGCATATGTTGGAAGTATGCCCACAAAGCCACTCATTTGATGTAATAGCTTTTGGAATACTTAATGTATTAAACTATTATATGTTTAATGCAGGGCAAAGCTTATTGTTAATCACTATTTATTGTATCATGTGTTTAAGCAATAAGGGAATCCAAGGAATATATTTGATCTAAGAGAGAAGTGATTTAAGTAAGTTAGATTAACGAGACCTTTCTCTTATGTTCATTCCTAAAACGTTCCTAGCCATAGGATTGCCAATTGGGCATTGACAATCCGCTAAGGTTAGTATGTGTTATGTCGACTCAAGCGTGAGTATGACTAGTCTCAAGTCATTTGGTGTTGGACACTAAGACAAACACATAGGTGCTCGAAAGAGTAATCGAGTACATTGAACTACGATCAAAACAGAGTTCGAACATACATGTCATGTAAGAACTCGATAGTTGCAATATGCAAAGTAGTCCTTTGACCTGAGGCATCATAAATGTCTAATGGTTAGGTCCTTGACCTTTGATCATGTCAAAGGCATTCCATTGGAGTGTCCACGGCATTGTTGGGGTCAAGCTATCTAGTCATGTAGGCATATGAATGCATAACAAGGGATCTCTAACCTTCCATGGTGGAAGGAGAATACTCTAAGATATGATTCGAAAGTCTTTGGCCAAAGCATATGAATATGACTTAGGAAGTTTGTTCCAAATGTTATTCAATAGAATCATATGAAGAAGTATCACATTGGATAGTAGACATGAAACAAACTATCACTTAAACAATGTGATTAAGAGTATTGTATTAGAGAATGACCGTATTGCATTGTAGTTGTAATTGGATAGGTTCTCCAACCAATTCTACTTAGCTTGGGTAACCATGACATACTGCTAGGTGTCACTCATGGTTTGTGGAAGCCCTAATGATTAGCAAACACTAATCTTCAACAAAGGGAGAATTGAAATGTTGTTTCAATTCACAATCGATCGTTAAGAGTAACAATCGCCCACTGCCTCACTAATTGAAACCTAATGGATCGTACACCGAGTAAGGATGAAAGTGAAGAAATATAAATGATATGGATAAGCAATTAAATGGTTTAATTGATATATGGTCAAGATTAATTAATTAGTTAATTAATTTTACGAAACGTTCGTATTGGGCTTATAAGTTGGTTTTGGGTTTCGGGGCCCAAAAGCGTTTTGGTCCACAAGGCCCATTATGTTTAAGTTGTATGACAACTAAAACAAAATGGGCAATTAGCCCAATAACAAAGGTAAGGCCGGCCATAAGGATGATGGTTGCAAACTTGGATTAATTACAAGTTTGCCTCTCACTTGAAATGAAGTATAAATTCAACTTTATAGCTTTATTTCTCATTAGGGTTTTCTTGATGAAAAGAGGTGAAACCTATTCTCTCTTTTTCTCTAAAGAGGCCAGCCACTTAGAGAAGTTTTAGCTAGCAATCTATTCTTCTCTAAGTCATCCATTTCATCTTCACAATACATCCTTGGTGAAGAGACTTAGAGACATCAAGCTTTTGGTGTTTTGGAGAACATATCATCAAATCCTCAAAGAAGCAAAGGAGCACTAAAAGGAAGAAAATCACAAGGAAGATCCAAGGAGCAAGGAGGTGACTTGAAGGCCCTCCACTTGGGTGAATCCCTTGTGTAATCAAGGATGAGCTTCAAGGATAAAGAATCTCTAAATCCTTTATTCTCTTTAATGTTGTTTAAGAGTTTGTTGGTTCACCATTCACTAGGCTTTGAAAGTCATGGGTTTTAGAATTGTTTTTGAATGCATGCCTACTTTAATGTGTTAATAGTTTGCATATGTGTTCAAATATTCTCATATGTTCTTAGCTAGGACAAAATTTTTCCTTTAGCATATATGTATCGATGCCATTTTTTTTTTCTTCTCGGTGGTGGCACCATATAAGACCAACACTTAAGACTTATAGCCTTTAAACTTCGGTAAGAACATCCTGACATATATATAAAATACCCCACCTGCCACCGCACATTTTTCCTTTCTTCTTGATAGTGACATCTTGATGTAAGCTATATATATATATATATATATAGCCATCTGCCATGCTGCCATCACATCTGACAACATCCTAGCCCACTTAGGTCCTATCCACCATTATCTTCGGCTTGCAGATCCATGTTAGGCCAAGTGAAGAGTCCAAGAATCCCTATAATTTATTTTGTACAAGAAAACTAAGATAATTTATTAAAAGATAATTATGATAAAAACCATAATATCATCCTTTAACAAAAATATCTTCACTTTTTCATCCGACGGTTGAGAACTATGTTTACTCAACGGCCTTGATTACACGGGCCGATGGTGTAAATTTGGGTCCAAACAGATTGTAAGAAAATGTGCAAGATTCCAAACCTTGAAACATAACTCCCTTAATTTTGCAAATCTTTTGAACATTTGATATTTCGTAATGTTCTAATGTTTTTTTTTATTATTATTTTGTGTATGTAAATATGTAATACTTGAAAGACAAATGCGTTTTTATGTTTTGAATGTGATAATATGATATATATATATACTTATTTAGTATTATGTTTTTCATTTGATTATTTATTGGTTTAAAATATATTTTTCTTAACGGGTAACAGGTCGGGTCATATTACCTGTTAATATTATCGGGTATGACACAAAAACGACACGAACATGGGAAACACGACACGAATGCCAGGTCTATTTGGCATGGATATGGAATAAGTTAAATGGGACTAACTCGGACTCGCATGGACTACCGGCCTTGTTAAGTCGTCCTAATTAGTCCAACCCAAAAGCATGTGATTGCTAAGAACCTCAATACACTGCTTCCCTCGCCGTCTCCTTCACGTGAATTGGTGGGAGCGAACCGTTGTTCTTCGTCAAAGTTATTGATCCTCCGATGAGCTTCCAGAACAAGTCTCATCCCTCTCTTGGATCGATATGGGAATTGGGGGATGAACTTGGTAATTAGAGATGCTCATGAACTTGGTCAATTTGCCTTAAAAATTGATAATTATTTCTCATGAATTGAAGAAGAACCATCTGGCTGTCCCTTTTTTCCATGCTGATGTTGTGCCCATTGGATGCTGTCAAGAAATTACGATAAAAATTTTCAAAGCTCTTGTTGAAGCTCTGCCATGGTAGCTTGACAACTGTGTCCTATTTTTGATGGGTGAGTGGGTCGGCGCAAGGGAAGGTTGAAAAAGCACTGCCCATATGAAGATTGAAGACGATGGAACAAATTGTCAAATTTCGGTTTCGTCAATTTTGGAGGAGACAGAGGATAAAACGGAAGTGTTCTACTGGATTTGATGGATTTGATATTTTATTATTTATTTTTTATTAGTTTTTAGTTTTTCTTTTGTAAAGCAAGTGTGGATTAAAATTGAAAAAAAAAAAAAAACGATTTGAGTTCTTAAATATTTTAGTCTATAGTTTAGTCTAGCCCTGTATCAAACAGTGAACTATTCTTATCCTACTTAGTCCAAACCAAGCCAGTCCAGGTTAGTCCAGTCCGAGATAGTCCGGTGTAACAAACGCATCCTAAATGTTCATAACCAAGAAGTGATTGCAGCACAAGGACTTCAATGTTTTAATGAAATTTTACATGTGAGTTATTATGATCACATTATTTACTTAAAAGAGGCCATGTGGTCAAATTTCATGGATTATAATTGTTGATTAATAAATAAGGAATTATTATGGGCACTTCAAATATCTATTGTGCACTCCTCATGAGAATATTTTACTTTTTTTAAATATAGAAAATTTAGAGTACACAACTAGATTTTTAAAGTGTCAATAAATAAATAGCAACCACGGGTTGGAGCACTCCTCATATATAAATATCCCCACCCTAAACGCAAAACCACGCCATACAAACATTTTCCTCATAAAAAAGGCAACCATGAATAACTTTGCTTATTTTGGTAAGAAAGTGCAACAGCTCTGTAGTTGTTCATTTCTCAAACTAGCACATCTTAGCAAATCCATAGGCTTTCTACTTCTATGTTACTACCGTTGCTTCCTCCAAAGGGCAAAGCCATTTTGGATGGAACTAGTCTATTTTGTCACCCTTTATGTTCTTGGTTTTGAGGTTCTCAAGGCTTTGAAGCCAAGAACCGATCATTCTTTTAGGCCTAGGAACTTAGATTTGTTATTCACCTCGGTTTCTGCAACAACTGTTTCCAGCATGTCTACTGTTGAAATGGAGATCTTCTCCATGGTCAACTCATTATTTTAACCATTTTAATGTTCATGGGTGGGGAGGTCTTCACGTCCATGTCTGGACTTCAATTGAAGAAGTTCAAACTCATGCTATTAGCCAAACACAAAGTTGTTTCGATTAGTAGTGATGTTAGTTCTTCGTCAAGTACCACAAATCTTGTAATCGATCAAATCGAAATGGGCTTGGCAACCAAGCGTCAAGATTTGGATTTAGGGATGGACATTGATCATGGCCAAATTGATAAACCATTAGATGGTGAATCTTTGAAGTTTCATGCAGTCGGGTTTTTGGGTTATGTGGTTTTAGGTTATCTTCTAGTAGTTCATAGTCTTGGGGTCACAAGAAATGTACTAAAAACTAAGGGGTTAAACCTTCATACACTCTCGCTTTTCACCACAGTTTCAACTTTCTCAAGTTGTGGTTTTGTTCCAACCAATGAAAACATGATAGCTTTCAGCAAAAACTCAGGTCTCCTCCTCATACTTATTCCTCAATTCCTTTTTGGCAACACACTGCTGCCCTCATGCTTGAGATTTTCGATTTGGGTTTTAGGAACACTTTTCACAAAGAAAAAACAATTGTGCAATTACGTGTTGAAGAACACGGGAGATTGGGTTCCTACATTTGCTACCAAACCTCCACTCATCACTTTTGGTTGTCACAGTTTTTGGGTTGATTGTGGTACAATGGGTACCACTTTTATCCTTGGAGTGGAGTTCAGACAGCTTAAGTGGACTAAAACCTTACCAGAAAATCATTGGCGCTTTGTTCCAAAGTGTGAATTCAAGACATACAGGGGAAACTATCCTGACCTCTCGATCACTTACCCCGCCATTTTGGTATTATTCGTCGTGATGATGTGAGTTTTCTTTCTCTTTCCATCCTTGAATCTATTCATCTATGCATAAAAATTCTAGGGTGATAACATTTTTCTACCACTGTAGTTTATTGATAGGAGCATATTTATGCGACTTAGTTAGCTTGTTCTTGTGCATTTATGTTGTTATGTCTTAGTTAATTATGTATTTTAAGCTATTTTCGTGTGTTTGTAGGTCCTAATAACAAAGTTGGCAAGAAAGTGCATTATGGAGCATTTTGAAGCATTTTTGGGCCAAGATTGGATTGCATGCACATGGAGACATGAGGATGGACGTTTTTGAAGATTAGAAGGCTAGAAATCAGCATGTGTGTGTGCAAATGTGTTTATTTTGGGCTGAAATGGTGAAGAGCATGTGTGTGCAAATGCAAAGAGGAACACACACATGCAAAGACACTCATTACCACAACATTCATCCACTACACCCATTACATCCATTCATTACCACAACATCCATCCACTACACCCATTACATCCACTCATTACCACAACACTCATCCACTACACCCATTACATCCACTCATTACCACAACATTCACCCACTACACCCATTACATCCACTCACCCACTACACCCATTACATCCACTCATTACCACAACATTCACCCACTAAACCCATTACATCCACTCATTACCACAACACTCACCCACTACACCCATTACATCCACTCATTACCACAACTCCATACACTCCTCTCCCTAGCCTATAAATACATCCACCTTTCACCATAACTAAAAAGATCCGTCAGAAGACACATTATGCCGCAAGGCAGAGTCTTTTCTCCTTAACCATTCATTCACCCATTCACGCCTAAAATAGATTCCCACTTTTTACCGCACCCTTCCTTCACCATTCTCCATAGTTTATGACCTTAATCAACCCTTGTCGCACCATACATCCATCCTAACTATAATCACATCCTTCTACACCATCCATAATCCCCAAAACCCACCACCAAACCTTGTGCCGCAATCAAGGAAGGGAAGGAAAGTTCTTGGACGTGCTTGCTGTTCAGTTTGGATCGCTGGAGCGTTTAGGTGTTTTCTTTCTTTTGTTTTCAATGTATAAACTTGTTATTCTTTGCTTTCGATTATGAGGAACTAAACCCTTTTTGGCTAGGGAGAGATTCAAAGCCATGAACGTACTTGCAATATGAATTGATTACCTTCAGTTGTGATTTCATAAGTTGTGAATTCAATTTGTTTAACTGCTTGATTGATAACTTATTCATGTATGTTTATTAAGAGTGCACACTTAGTTTGCATGCATGAATATGATGCTAGAGTATAAGGGAGTTTCACCTAATAGTTACAAACTTATATTCACAAGTAGTGGAGGTCGCTTATAAACGATCGCGTTAAATGAATTCTTGGTAGGAGTTTCATGCTCATCGTAGTAACGAATGCCTCGTCAATACTTATAGTTTTCATGATGCTTAATGATCTTTGATTGTATCTTTATTGTGTTGTTCACGTAAAGGACTTTTGAAGAATGCTTTGAATTGTTGTATGCACTTTCCCATCCAATTCAATAACTTAAGGAGAACTTGAAGGTTAATTTAAGCGGACCTAATTAACCTGGGGTGTTGAGTTTCACGATTTATCGAAAGAACAACTGAAAATTGGTTTATGTGCAAGTGTATCATGTGTGGAGAAGAACCCTCTAGCTAGCCCATCATCCATAGTTTACCCAAATTCGTCCAAAATCTGTTTTAGTTTACAATCTATTTGTTTTGTTTTTCAAATTCGTCAAAATCAAATCCCCCTTTACTTTAAAGTGTTTTATTAGTCAAAATCTGTTTTGATTTGTGTTTTTAAGTGTCTCGAGTCAAGTTAGAACCTAATTTCTTCCAAAACCATCCCTAGAGTCGGTTTAGAGTCTAATTCATTGTTTTAAGCTGTTTTGAGTCTTTTAAACTAGTTTTGAGTCTTTTTAGTTTGTATTGCATCTTTTGAGTCTAGTTTGGTGTTTTAAACTTAATTTTACTTTTTTAAGTCAGTTTCAAGTGTTTTAGCAATCCCTCCTAATCCCCGGCCTAGAACGATCCCTACTTACATTCTTTACTACAATTGACAACAAGAGGGTTTAATTTGTGTGTTAAGTTAATTTTCGCATCATTTATCATTTAATGTGACAAGTGATATGTACATGACACACCAATTAATGATTTTTATAATTGGTTGTTGATTATTGCATAATTTGCCACATAATATAATATACTGATGTTGTGTAAATACGTTATCTCCCTAGCATTACTCTATATGTAGTCATATCTATGTAGACAAATGTTTGTTCGACAAGCAGGCATGTTAATCAAAACCATATGCTTACATTAAGAAGTAAGGACAATAATCAAAACCACTAGTTAAATAGATTAATCGTGTCAACATACAGAGATCAATATTTTAATTAACAATAATAGAACAACATAATACTCTCTGATAAAATAATGCTTATATTACTTTATAACATATTTATTGATTATACACTTCAAAATATAGAACTTAATCAATAGAAATACTAGATTAGTAACCAAGACAATATATCTTGGATCTAGTTAGCCAATTAGCCGGGGAAGAAAACAATGCATGAACAAAATAAACCTAGTACGCATCGCCAGCCAAAAAAAAGAAAAAGGCAAGCAAACTGAAACTAATTATAAGCATACGCCAGACGGTGGATTTCCTCACTTACAGGCACCAACTCAGCCTAGGACTAGGGAGGGAGTACATAAGGCCACATGCATTTCTACAGATTAAACAAGAGAGATGACCCTTTTGGTATAGTTTTTGGGGATCCTAGTTTTTGTTGGTTTCGTGAAGTCGTCATCACGTAGCCACACTAAAGTAAAAAATATGACATTATTTCTCGCCTGGAATTGCATGCTTGTTTTCTCTCAATGGTTTTCTTCTTTTTATTTCTATTTTGAAAACTTTGGTTTCGATTCCGGTTGATCAATATCTTGAACATATACATATACATATTCGCAACTCAATGACATAACTAAAACATATATATATTCGCAACTCAATTGTCATCGGAACTAGATGAATTCATTCCTCTGTTGAATTAAGGCTCCCTACGTCCATGAAACATTGAAACCGGACGGCCCATCAATAATAATGCTTCTTAAAAATGCTTTTCTTCTCAATCACAATGATAAGAATTAAATAATACCATTATTTTGCAGTGGTTGCAATTTTCTTAATTATTTCATAAAATATTATTACTATGTTCCTAGGTTTGAAGGCCAGCTATGCACACATATATTCTTAATTAGGTATCGATATAGTGCCTCATACATCATTATCCAATGTCAAAGTCAGAATACACATAATTAAATATACCACTGATCAAACACACCGCGTTATGCATCGAAACATAATCAACAACATTTTTTAATATGAACTAATTTAATCATAAGCATGCAGAGCATGACTGACCCATTATATTATAATGGCAATTTTTGTTAAATGCTGTGATTGGATAGTTTTTCATTTCTTCACAAGGCTATATAGTCAGTATTAATTCATGAGCTTATTTATTTTTCTTTTAAGTGTGGAAAATGACATACAATACAACAAAGCTTTTTACAATGTGGCTTTCGTAATATTTTGTTAAAGGTACCTTCCTCCTTACACTTCCTTCCTCCCTAAAGAAGATGACGATCATCCTCTGCAACCTCAGGAAAGGAAGAAAAAGAGAAGGGGAAAGGTTGTGGAGACTGTTGGATATAAGTCAACAATCTGTGATATAATTATATATGCTAATAAATAATAAATGCAAATAGAAAAATTAACAGAGTATGAACAACACAAAAATATAAAACAGACAACTTGAAGATCGAGGCTTGCGTACCGCAATGTCCTTGAAACAGAAATTTCGTCTCTACTCAGTGCTTGTAGTTCTACAGACGTCTGCTTCACCAGGATTAAACGATCAAGTTAGAATTCCAGCACCGGAAAACTTAACTTTTGGCGAATTTCTGTGTGGTTCTCTCACTGAGAAGGTTTAGGAATGTAGAAGAAGAATTTGATATTTTTTGTGTTCTAAATGCCATGCAGATAGATGTATATATAATATAATTATGTCTGTTCGCAACAGGTATGAGGAAGTGATGCATCTGTTCGGAGACATCTTCTCAGATGGGTGTTTTCTTTCTGCGTTCTTTCACACTTCAGACTTCATCTGAAATGATGAGTCTGTTGATAAAATAATAAATAAAAAATTAATTAATTAAATTCGAAATTAATTTATTAAAGTATTTAATTATTAGAGCCCAAGCCCAAGACCCATCTTAATTATAATTATCAATTAATTAGCACACCCCAAAGCCCAACCCCAAAGGTGAGCCCAATTTTATTCTCCAATGTCCATCACTCAAATCACTTTCTATAAGGGACAAAGCCTTATAAAGTGAGGAAACCTTGTGGTGGTGAGCAATCTCAAAATTTCCAACAAAGACTCTCATATTCTCGCAGCTGCCGTATCTGGCCATCTTTATCATCTTCGTATGCATAATTGAGCAGAAAAAGATAAAGCAAGATCCCATCAATTTCAATGTTTTGAATATCGTAATTGAAGTCATCAGGTGAGATAAGACAATGTTTCGAACCTTAAATAACTTTTTAATCGAATTTTATTTGTCATCCATGATAATTCTCGGGGATCCTGTCCTATGCGACCCACTTCATGCCAGCGAGTTGATAAAATGTTGAGAACAACCTTGAGTTATGTAGCAATGTTAATTACGGAGTAAACTTGTTTGTTAACTATATTTTGTTAATTATGGACTCTTGAGTCTTGACTTCATCCTATTATGTCTATTAATTAATAAAATCCTCTTTGTCAACCAAAAGAATGTAATTTTACATGTCCAAATTTTACTGTTTTTTATTGAAGCCTCACCTACCGGTGATGTTAAAATATCTATAATATTTAAAAATAAATTAAAATAAATTAAAAAAACCAAAAATAAAAACCTCCCACTCCCCCCATGCTCTCTCTCTCTCTCCCTCTCTCCTTCTCATTTTCTAAAAGAATGTGTTCATACACACAGTGTGTAGGCAAATGCTAGTGTGTAGGCAAATGAAGTCATAAACTTGATACGGGTTGGGGGGTTCTACAACCCGCACTGGATTATAGAATTCTAGCAAATTGCTTTGGGTGTTTACTCTCTGAGAATTTTGTACAAAAGAAAAGGAGGAAGAAATGATGATTTTCAATGGAACTGAGGACTCCAGTTATATAGGCTCTTCATACCTCTTCAAATACATTTTGGATGTATCTGAAGCTATACAACTCTTTCCAAAGAGTTGTATCTATTAATCAAAACGTTTTTAATTAATTTTAATTAAAAACTTAATTCGAAAATTAAAAATAATTGATCAGATTAATTTTAATTCTTAGGCCCCAAGTGCCCCAAGGCCCAAGGCCCTTGTCTTGATTAATTAATATTAATTTATATTAATATTATGATATAATCATCAAGCCTAATCCACACAATTAGTGGCCCAAACCTCAATCCCCATTCCAAATGGTCAAACACCTAATCACTAGTAGAAAGGACTAGACCTAAGGCCTTTGAAAAACTGTTGTTTCCCGATGTGGGACAATAGGAGTCTCAAAACTCCTACAATACCCCACATTTTGAGACGATTATTTGGTCCTCGAGAAACTAAGACATGAGAGTAAACAATAGATGTGACATACATCAGGAGAGGTGTCTTTTGGACTTGAACCTACCTTAGTATATACTTAGCGGATTTACTAGATGACGCAGTGAATATAAAATCTTAAACTGTTCATCTCCGCAGTAAACCAAGACAATAAGCAAAACATATGCCACACCAACTCATCACAAATTCATAAGTTTGTGTTCTTTTTGGTCCTGAACAAATCCTGGATTCATGAGAGCTTTAGAGAATGTAGCCATATAATTCTCATAAATGCGACCCTACATTTACTCTCATATAGATGATATTGATTAAGAATAAGCTGCTACTATTCCACTTGATTTACAAGTATCAAAATCATTAAAGTAATGTATCCTACACCCATCAGTAGTCATCACACTTCTTCCATCATAGGAATAGGTATGTAAGTGTGTTTCTTCTTTGAAACTAGCCAAACCAATTTGCCTATTGAACCTAGACTATGGGATCTCCAATTAGCTAGGTTATGTTTCTGTTTGGCAGTTTCATTTTACTCTATTGGCTTTAATCCCATTCCCCTCGATGTATGCTTAACTTGCTCTCTAGATAAACCTTTAGGAAGCTGTTGACCTTAAAAACTACCAAGCCTACGTGGCGCGCAGGCCGAGTAATCTAAAAGCTAACTATGTCCTTCGGTGAATGCGGGGCGTGCCAACTCGTCGGCCGAGCTCGGTCGAGGAGTAAATTTATTGATGTTGCGTTGGATGCGCGGCTGACTTTTACGTCCTGCGATTGCGGCCGAGGAGGGAACACGTCTCGGCCTCTTGGGTTCTCGAACCTGAAGACAAGGCTACTATTCTTACGAAGTTCAATATCAAATTCGACTTTCAATGTGCCGAATGTAGTTACTCGTAACACCTCACTTCGCCGAGAAGGCTGATGAGATGACCTCGACCAATAAGGATTTGGCAATCCTTCTCGACCGAGACTTGGATAGGTAACCAACCGTCCTCGCCGTAGTGTTGTTGATGCCAACGGAAGATGCTGTGAGATCGGTTGATTCTACGGTGACAGAGCTATCTATGCCGACTTAAGATATCACCGGTTGCTTTCACAGTGCTGTTGATGCCAACGGAAGATGTGTCAGCGAAAAGAGAAAATAAAAATCTCAAGTTGTTGAGAGGTTTTGCGCAGGGCAGTTGTGTGTTGAATTGAAGGGCTTTGAATGATGCACAACCTCCTCTATTTATAGCACTGGATACCTTTGAAGTCGAGTCAAAACCCTACTCGAACTAGGTCTTCTTCTCCGGATCAAACACCCACTCGACCAGTCCTATTTTTACTAGGATTGTGAAACTAGTCCTTTATTGAGCCGGATTCACTTCCGGGTTATTATTCTTGCCGAGACTCCTTATCGCGTTAGGACTCGACTCGTAAATGTAATATGACCTAGCCGACCTAGGTTTAGAAGCCCACGTACTAAACGATCCAAGGCTCCCTTGTCACCAAGCCTCCCGGGTCGAGAATGGTCCTATACTCGACCCAAAATGTTATTTTGGGCCCAAACATTGCCCCCCTCGCTTGTGAGGTCCTCGACCATAATTCTTTGGTCGAGTTTCGACCTTGAAGAAGCGAATCTAATTCTCAGAACCCAAGTACCCTATTTCCAAAGCGCATTTATTGAACACGATTGCACGATCTTGATCTTGCTAACCGACACACCACGTGGCAGCCTTTAACTCGGCCAATTCCCAATAATGACGTCTAAGGCGTGCGGCTACCTGAACCGTCCTGTTATCATGACCTTATGGCTGAACATAGCCACTCTACCTCAATCCGTGAGCCACTTGTCATCGTGCAGACGCCGAAGCGTCTTTCGCCATTAATCTGGCCGTCACACGCAATCGTGCGCCCCCAAAACCTGAGACCCTCGGTCTTCTCAACTGTATTTCCTGAATGTTCATCATGATCCGTGATTTCTTCGGTCAATTTTACCCTTTATTTTGAATTTCGAACGATTGCACTTCCTTCCACAACTCTATAAATACCGAAATTCTCTGATTTGCACTTTACGCTTTCAAAATTTTCTGAAATTTCTTGCTATTGTTCTCCAGCGTATTTCTTTTTCCCAGGTCTTCTTCTTCAAATCTCCAACCCAGAAAAAAAAACCTTTTCACATTTTACTTTTTAACCCTCCTACAATGGCCTCCTTCATCTCTAAGCTTTCCAGGGAATGTGATCAGTGTCAGAAAATTCTTGATCGAAGCTCAATAAAAACCATACGGTTTGAAAGTGACATGAGCACTTCTCACCAAATCTTGGGTCCTCTTTTCAAAGCGGCAGTACCATCATCCATTACTGGACTTCTCCAGGAGCATTGTCTATCACCCTTGTTTCAAGGGTTTGAATGGTCGAGATGGGATGCGGCAAGACCTCAAGGCTCTTGGCCTTCGACCACTACAACCTGGGCGGTCTGGGTTGTGCGAATGGAAAACCTCTTCGGCGAGCAATGGAAAGCCCTCGGCATCTACGACGCCATTCTCCTCTCATCTATGGATGTCGTTCTCGACAGGGAGCTCCTCCTAGCAGCCCTATGCTTCTGGTGCTCGGCCACCAACACCATGGTCCTCCCTCTTGGTCCCATTGGCCCCACCATTCTTGATATCACCGCCATTTTGGGAACTTCGGCATCTGGAATCCCCATCGATGTTGCCCTCTCTGGGTTCCCGTCGAACCTTGACCTGAAGACGTTTTTCGACAGACGGGTCTTTGAGACGTTGAGCAGTGAGGGTCAAACACCCTCGAAAGAAGACGTTCAAAAACTTCATAAGAACTTCTTCAACTACAACACCCTTTATCTCCATTTTGCTGGCCGAGGCGAAGAGGCTCTGCGAGAAGGGGAACATGAGGTTTTCCTCTTTTATTGGTACAACAAGTACATTTGTTGTACTAAATCTAACAGATGCTTGGTCGAGAACATGCTGGTGGCCGAAGCCCTGGCTAGTGGTAACGTCCTGTCGCTTAGCTCCGACATTCTTGCCCATCTTTTCCGTTGTCTGGCCGAGACGACCATTCACAAGATCGACCCACACCAGAATGGTCATCTCTGGGTCTTTCAACTCTGGCTGCAAGTTTACTTCGCCTCCCTTTGGCCGACAATCGTCGATTTCTCGCCAACGGAAGCGCTTGGTCTTCAGCTGGCCTCTCGACCAACACCCCATCGCCAAGCCGAAGAGGTATTTATATACTTTTTCGCCCTTGATGACCTTTCCAACGATGAATTCTTGATATGTCGTCGTCGAGAATATCCTTCCTCCATCAAGTTACCTTCATCAATGTGGGGCATGGACGAAGATGCTGACCTTCGTCGGTCCTGGGGGTCGTTCGTGTTCACTCGCGATCTTCATCTCGGCTGTGATGGGAAACGAGCGGGCTGGGAAGTGTACCATCCTAACTTCCTTGCTCGACAATTTGGCTACCTCCAAGGCTGCCCGGTCCCCTTTCTCTCATCCCGAACCGTCATAAACCGTGGACGCGAACCCGGCTCCTCATAGAAGGAATGCAATACCACCAAGAGGGAGTTCCAAGAACAATGCCAAAATTTCCGCCTTCGACCGGCCACCCTAGAAACCCTTTGCACTGACACATTCGGTGACTGGTGGGAAAAGTATACCCAGGCGTTCTTTGGTGTTCCGGTCGAAGCTGTGTTGAACAGACTCTTTGGTGATCGACCTAAGAAGGCCTCTGCCCCCGAAGCTCAAGGTAACTGTTTATTTCTCCCATTTTCCTTCAATTTTGCACTTATTGATTTGCATTGCTGATTTGCTTTTACTCTCTCAGGTAGTCGGCCGTTGAGAAAGGTGGAGGTGGTCTCTGCGGCTGCGGCCGAGAAAAAATCGGCCGTTGCTAAGAGGGCCAAGACCGCTGTGTGCGCTGTGCTGAGCAAACGGCCTCGTCGAGAGGCCGAGCCGGTCATCGAACCTCCGCCGCCTGCTAAGCGGGTCAAAAAGCTGGCAAAGACAGGAGCACGGGAGATCCACGTCATCTCCAGTCAAACTACGGAGGCGACGACTCCCAGTGTTTCTCCTTCTCCCGCCGTCGGCCAAGCCTTGGTCGAGAAACAACCAACTCCGGCCGCAGAAACAGTCCAAGCACTACCTGTTTCTAGGGCCGGTACACCAGTTGTAGCCCCATCGGTCGAGGCTTCACCTGTCCTGGAAAAGGCGGTCTCTGCGACCGAGAAAACTTCCCCTGCAAATCCAAAGCCCTCGATCTTCGTTCTAGAAGAGAGCGAGGGGAGCGACGAGGCTCCACTGGCAAATCGCCCTCATTCTCGTCGTCGACCTCCTCCAGTGTCCGAGGTGGCTGTTCATGTCGGCCCTTCCACGGTCGACCGTGGAAAACGACCGGTCGATGAACCAACAGCGGTGGTCGAAACGCCCGCTCCTCCACAGGACCAGGACGTCCATCCTGCGTCCGAAGCGGATGTCCCAGTCGGCCCCTCCACAGCCGACCGTGGCAAACGACCGACCGAGGAGCCAGAGGCAACGGCGGAAACGCCCGTTCATCCTCAAGACCAAGACCTCCACATTCCTCCGCAGGAAGCTACTTCGGCCTTCGTAAGTACCCTCTACCGTCTTTCCTTGATTATTTTCCTGCCATAAAACTCTAAACCAGAAAAATACTGTCACGTGCCTGCGTACTCTTTTCATCGAAACTTCTATGCGCCGAAGGGTGTTATATATATTTCTTGGCCGCCTCAGTGGCCATCGAAAGTAGATAACCTCAATCGGCTGCGTGAACTGAGAAGCAGTCTAAGACACTGGGCTCGGCCATTGAGTTCTTTAGGTTCGAGTAACGATCATGAAGACATGGCCGAGGTATCCTCTCGGCAGGTTAAAAGAAACGAAACCTTCTTGCTATCTTTTTCGCGACTTCTTTTGAGATTAACCTGATTTCTGTGTGCAGGTTTCGTGGGAGGTCGAATTCAAAGCTCTCTTGTCCAGTACTACTGGAGGGGCTGGTCTTTCGGCCGCCACAACTGAAACTGCTGATTCAACTGCACTAACTCGGCTGCAAGAGGTCTTGTTGCTTTCGGTGTCGCAAGTCCTCGAGCGCAAAGGTCTTGATTTGCTGGGTGAATGTCTAAACGACCTTGGAGCCGACGGTTAGTTGAGCGGCGAGGCTGTCATTCAGGCGTCAGCCGCCTTGGAGCGGGTTCGAGAAACTTTCAGTATTTCCGAGAACGCTCTGAGGGCCGAACAAGACCTGCAGGCTGCCACGGCCGTTCAAGATACTCTCCGTCCAAAGATTGACGCTTTAAAGGCTAAATGATAGGCCTCGGCCGACCTCGACCGTCAAATGGCCGAATTGTCGAAACGAAGGTTGGCCATTGCTTCTGAGCTTGCCAAGAACTTCAAGTCGGGCGGCAAGGCTTGCTTAACCGAGTATGTGGTGAACACAAAACGGGTCGCACAGTTGAAGCTGGAGAAGAAGAACCGGCAGGCCCAGGTCATCATGGGTGAGGTGCGGTGGTTAGAGCTGAAGGCCCTGCTCGGCACTCTTCTACCTTCTTCGCCCTGAATTTATTTTGACTTTTATGTAAACCGGTCGACCAGCTCACTTTGTACTCTGTCGATTTTAATGAAATGAATGTTTTACTCCCGCATTTCCCAAGTGACCGGATAGTACTTCTTCAGAAACTGCCCATTGATTGGTAATTTATGAACTAAACCGGACCGGTCTCTAAGGCGATATGCCCATTTGCCGTATACTTTATGTGCAATAAACGGCACTGCCCAATTTGGCGACCACTTGCCGAACCCAGGGTCTTTTAATCCTACGGGCAACACCGTTTGCCAAACCAATTCACCCTTGCCGAATGTTTTTTGTCCTACCTTTTTATTATAGGCTCGCTCGGCAATTTTTTTTTGTGCCACCAGCAAATTATAAGCGTCAAGTCGTGCTTCTTCCAAATCTTCTAACTCCTGTCTCATGGACTGATTATATTCGGCGCTAAACAAACTACTTTGTTCAATTAATCGCAACGAATTTATCCTTAACTCGACTGGTAACATTGCATCGTGTCCATAGGTTAATGCATACGAGGTTGTCGCAGTCGCCGATCGGGGCGATGTTCGATATGCCCATAATGCCTCGTTCAACCTCAAATGCCACATGCCAGGCCTTTCTTTTATTATTTTTTCGAGAATGCCGATCAACACTTTATTACTTGCCTCGGCCTGCCTATTTGCTTATGGATAATACGGTGTAGACTGTTCGAGCCGAATTTTCAAATTTGCCGTATATTCTTTAAACCTCTCGGCTGTGAAGATTGTGCCATTGTCAGTTATGATCGTTTCTGGTACACCAAATCTGGTCACAATGTGTTCCTCCACGAAGTCGCAAACTTCTTTAGCTGTCAGCTCGGCATATGATTTCGCTTCGACCCACTTAGTAAAGTAATCGGTTGCTACTATTATCCATGCATGCTTGGCGGCCCCAGAAGATGGCGTGATTTTTCCTATTACGTCCATGGCCCATCCTCTAAACGGCCATGGTTTAATGACCGAATGCAACGATTCGGCCGGGACCCTTTGTATAGGCCCGTGAATTTGGCATTGTATGCATCCTCGTGCAAACTCGATACAATCCTTTAATATCCTTGGCCAAAAATAGCCGTGTCGTCGAAGTAGCCATCGCATTTTTCGTCCGGATTGATGAGCTCCGCAAACCCCTTCATGGACCTCTGTGATTGCCCGAGCACCCTCTTGGGAGCCGAGGCATAGCAGTAATAAACCATCCTCGCCTTTTCGGTATAACTCGTTTTTATACATGACATAGTTCGTGGCGTGAACTCTTGTCTTGCGATCGTGTTTACCATTGGGGTTGTCAAGATACTGTATAATGGGCTTTCTCCAATCATCTGGTATTGCCTCGATGGCGCACACATATATAGGGTCGTCTCGACCTAACAACGAAGGTAAGGACATGATTCTTGTACGTATCACGTTGTTGCGCTGAAGGACTTGTTGGTTAACCAGGGTCGGGTATAGTTGTCGTAATACGGGTATTTCTCTGCCTAATTTGCCCCCCAGGAGTTGCGCGCAGGAGGCGATTTGAGCCAATTCATCTGCGTCGGTATTATGAGTCCGGGAGATATGTTGAAATGTAATACCGTCGAAGGATTCGGCTAAATAGCTGGCGACCATGTGGTAAGGTGCCAGGGTGCAACTCATGCAGCGAAAAGAACCAGTAAGTTGGTTAATCACAAGTTCGGAGTCGCCGAGGACGAGGGCGCGGGTCGCCCGTAGGTCATGAAGGATTCCAAGGCCGATGATAAGGGCTTCGTATTCGGCCTGATTGTTGGTGCACTCGAAATCCAACTTAAGAGAAAAATACCAGCTATCATGGTTTGGGGATTGAATGACAATCCCAATGCCAGCCGAGGATGACGTACTCGAGCCGGCAAAGTACATCGTCCAATGGTTGTCGCGCGTTTGAACCATGCCGATTTCGACATCGTTGCCCCCAAACCCATATGGGGAAGGGTGTTGAGCAAGGAAATCAGCCAGTGCCTGGCCTTTGACAGCTTTCTGGGCCACGTATTGCAAGCTAAATTCGGACAACGCCATCGTATATTTCCCAATGCGGCCTTTGACGATTGGTCGGGTGAGCATGTAGCGAATGACGTCGGTCTGAGCAATGACTTGGGTGACCGATGGGAGCATATAATGCCTAAGCTTGGAAGCGGCAAAAAATACGGCTAGACACAGCTTCTCTACGGTGGGATAATTGATCTCTGGTTGATTGAGATTTCGGCTTAGATAAAATATAGCCTGCTCTCGGCCGGCGTCGTTGTCTTGCGCGAGGAGGCAGCCGACGTACTCTTCGGCCGCCGAGATATAGAGCTTAAGAGGTTTACCGCGCCTGATGCTCGTCGTTCCACACGAATTTATCTGAGTCCTTGAGTTTCAAAAGCGTGGAGAACGCTTTCATTTTACCTGCTGAGTTAGCGATAAATCGACGGAGGAAATTTATCTGACCGAGTAAGGACTGAAGTTGTTTCTTCATCGTTGGGGGTGGGCATTGATGATTGCGCGTGCCTTATTCTCGTCGACTTCAATCCCACGGTGATGCACGAGGAAACCAAGAAAATTTTCGGCTGACACGCCGAAGGCACATTTGGCAGGATTCATTTTGAGGTTGTGCTGACGCATGCGGAGGAAAGCCTGTCGGAGATCGTCCAGATGTGTCTGTCGGCGTTTAGATTTGATGACAACATCATCGATGTAAACTTCGACGATGGTTCCAATTAAATCATGAAAGATGGTGTTCATTGCTCGTTGGTACGTGGCACCAGCGTTCTTAAGGCCGAATGGCATGACAATCCATTCATATGTGCCGAGTGCCCCCGGGGATCGAAATGCAGTCTTGTGGACATCGGCTTCGGTAATAAAAATTTGATTGTATCCGGCATGTCCATCCATAAAAGATAAGATCGCATGATTGGCCGCAGCATCAATTAATAGATCCGAAATCGGCATTGGATACTCATCTTTGGGAGTTGCCAGATTCAGGTTGCGGAAGTCGATGCAGATGCGCAATGCACCACTTTTCTTTAAGACAGGAACGATATTTGCCAACCATTCAACATATTGAGCGGTCCGAATGAATCCTGCTTTCAAGAGCCGAACGAGTTCATCCTTGATGCCGAGTTGTACTTCGGTCGAGAATCGTCGAGGCGGTTGACGGAAAGGTTTACACTCAGGTTTAATGCGTAACTCATGCTCGACGAGAGTGCGATCTAAGCCGGGCATCTCGTGATAGCTCCAAGCAAAACAATCTTTGAACTCCTCAAGCAGAACACGAAGTTCGGCTTTCATAGGTTGGGGGAGCAAAGCACTAATAAATAAAGGCCGTGGGTCATTGGCCCTCCCAACGTTAATTTCTTCTAATGGGTCCTTGACTTGGGGCCGAGTGTCTTCCAGCTCGGCCGGGGCAGCTTGAATTTTGTCAAGAGATAAAACGGGACCTTTTCTCCTTCGGCGAGGAACTCGACGAGGTTAACACCTGAATTGGGCTGTTTAGAGATGGTATGCCAATGGGCCAGCAGTCGTTCCATAGTAGATGAAACCGCGGCCCGACGTTTTTCCCGATCGGTGTCAGACATTGGGGTCGGAGATAAAGTCCGCTAGTCCGAGTCTCGCCGAATCCTGGTGGACAGTTGCGGCGCCAACCTCGATAGCTTTCTGAACAGAAATCCGAGTCGGCCGTCCTTCATCATTGAAACCTTGTAGGGTGATGTAGCCGACGTGGTCATCATAATACCGTGCTTGGATCATATTAGTCTCGAACGGTTGAGAATCGGCCAGGTGAACAGTGACCGATTTACCATCCCAAAAGATGAGCACTTGATATAATGACGAAGGAATACAGCTGGTTTGATGAATCCAGTCTCGACCGAGCAGTGCATTATACTCGGTCTTGCAATCGACGATGAAAAAAGTCGTCATATGGTTACGGCCGGCGATGTTTACCGCTAAAGGAAGCACTCATTTGGTCTGAGACTTGTCACCGACAAAACTACTCATGGTTAGTCCTGAAGGAATGAGTTCGTCGGTGGATCGTCGTAAAGCTTTCATTACCGAAACAGGCATGATGTTGACTGTGGCTCCACAATCAACGAAGATCTTGGAGATCGGGTAACCTTCAATATGGGTCGTGACCTACAATGGTTTTAAATGTTGAAGGTTAGCCGAGGAGGAACGGGGAAACAAGATGTCCAAGGCTGTTTTAAGCTTATGATCATCTGTAGTGGGCTCATCGTTAGGATTGACGAAATCAACTTGTGTTGCTTCTTCGGTGAGCACATCGCCGTCCAACAAACTTGGTTGGTGCGCGGTCTGCTGAAATTCGACAGGCAAAACATGGACCATGCTGATTTCCATATTTTCAAGAACTGAAGGGCCTATTGGATCCTGGTCGTCTTCCTCCGGAGTGGAGAAGACTATATCGTTGTGCGCTGGAACATTTGCGACCAATTCGTTGTGTGTCTCAACATGGTCAGATGTTTGAGTCACACAATCCGACGCTGTATTTTGGTGACTGTTGTCTTCGGATTTGCATGCATCTGGCCTCGGGTTCTGATCCTGCCGTGTCTGACGAGCTCGTTCCTCATAGGCGATCCGAGCGTTCCTGGTGTCCAAGTAAGCGTCCAATCGTTCCACCAGTTGTATCTCATCGGCCGTCAATCCGAACAAGGAAACGGCCGAAAAGACTTCGAAATGATATCGAAGATGTTGAAGGTCCTCAAAAGAGAAAGGGAGCTCGGCTGTGTCAATGTATGTGTAGGGATCGACCTCGAAGCCGAGAACTTTAGCTTCTCGAATGTGCTGGAATCTAGCTTTCATCGCCGGATCGGTGGTTTTCTGGATGATCTGCTCGGCATCGGGGCAAGTTAATGCCAGGTCTAGAGCTTCTTGGCAAGCCTTGGGTAACCCATATAAATCATTGGCAGAATACCTCTTGTGAAACTCTTTCATATATTCCAATGATTCACCGAGGAATGGAGGATGCAGGTTTCGCCGTACTTTGACGATGGGTTCTCTTGGCGGCAACGGGGCCAGTTGTCTTTCGGCCTCTTTCAATTGCTCGAAACGAGCTTTCATTTCGCCAGGCCGAAGAAGAAGTTTGATCCGCTTCTCGGCTGCTTCAATGGTAGTTTCGAAGTCTCGATTGGTTTCTTTTTTCCCTTGTAATTCAGCCATGATTGTCGGGGTTGGTCGATCATCTCCATCCCTGCCGTCCCTTTTGGCTGCCATTTGGTAACCGAAACAGGCTGGGCCACTTGACGTCGAGCCAAGCAATATATGCGCTGACGTCGACATTAATGAGACTTGGACAACGCGGTGTACATGCCCGTAGGAGAATTATAGCTATACCACCGTTGATCACGTGGCTCAGGCGGCTTGAAGCTTTTCAGATTCGCTGATGAACTTGAGCTACTGGAGTTACGTGAATAATACTCCTCGTTATAAAATGGTGCGTCGAACTCAAGACGCCGTGTAACCGAGGTAGAATCATCCGCCTGTTGCTTAGGGCCGAGTCTTTCGAATACTCTGACGCGTTGGCCTTCACTTGGTTTCTTCGAAGATGTTTCTGAGATCGCCGACTGTTGCCGAGGCGTCGGCGTTTGAGGCAGCTTTTTCTTGGGCTCGACTAAGATAACACATGCTTTACAATTACTGCACAAGACTACCGGCCCACCATTTTCTTCGTCACTGGATTGTGATATGGATTGAACTATTGCCAGTCCTGAGAATTCAGTAGGGAGTGCATTGGAAGATAGATCAATCCTGAGAATTTTTCTTGAGGATGTGTTGCATTGGGGCAAGCTCGATCTTTTCTTTCCCTTTGTTTTTGGGTAAACGGGCGTCTACCATGCCGACTGTTGCCGAAGGGAATGGGTCCGTATCGACCGTCATGCGCTTTTCAGGAAATGTTAACTTGCCTTTGTCGATCCAGCTTTGGATATCATCACGGAAAACGCACAATTGTTTGTGGCATGCTTGGTCGAGTTATGATATTTACAATATGTCTTTCCTTTAAGCTCTTCGGCCGTGGGAATATTATGCCCTGGCCGAAGTTTGATGATCTTCACTGATAGCAACTGATCAAAAATTGCTTCGGCTTTTGTAATATCAAAGGTATAGACTTTTGAAGTTTTCGTTGTCCCTTCTGTCGCCGAGCGAGCTTTGGCATCCTTGGAATTGATTTGAGCTAACGCCTTGCAGATATATGGTTTATCTATGACTATCTCGGCCACGTCCACGCTGACGTACTGAGACTCTTCACCTTCGGTCGAAGCATAACTGACCGTGGGATTTTTGTAGATCGTCCATCGGGACGGAATTTTCGAGATCTTCTCCTCTCGGAGCAAATAGTCATTTTGCTCGACATGCTGGGCTAACTCATACATATCTCGAAAGTTTGCTCCTAAAAATTTCTTTTTGTATTCCACATCGAGGCTGTTCAAAGCAAGCCTGACAAATTCGACTTCGGGTAAAGGCACCCGGCACTAATTCCTGGCTGATTTGAATCTGGCAAGATAATCCATTGGTGACTCATCAGATGCCTGAGCCATTCTTGCTAATGAAGAGACTGACATCTCCATCCCTGGTCGATAAAACTGCTCGTGGAATTTCTCGACCAACTCCTCCCAGTTTTGGACGGAATTAGGAAGGAGGTTGATATACCAGGCAAATGCCGAGCCAGTCAATGAGAAGTTGAACAGCCGTAACTTATGAAAATCACTATTAACATCTCTGCATTGCGCGGTGAAACGAGCCACATGCTCCAACGAAGATAGGGACGATTCACTGGTAAAAAGGCTAAAATCAGGGATTTTGAAACCTTTCGGGTATCCGAACGTTTCCACGTAGGCTGGGTACGGATGGATAAACTTAGGGAACTTCGGCCCTTTTTTCATGGCCGAGTTGATCATCCGCTGAACTTCGGTCATATCAACGGGTGTTGCTTCGACTCTCTGGTCGGATCCGTCTGACCTACTATTCGACCCTCCGCCTTTTTCCAATTCAATTGGTTTGAGCCGAGCAGGGATTGGCTCGGCCTGCACAATTGATAACGGATTATTTCTTGGTGGCAAGTGTTGGGAAATATCGAAAGACCTTCCGTTACTGACCTTACTAACCAGTATTTCGAGCAATCTGGTTTGATGTTCATTAGAACTGCGTATTACGTCATGCAGTTTATCAATTCCTCGACTAAACGTCTGCTCGACTGACCGAGATTGCTCGTCAAGTCGTTTTCGAATAAACGACCTTGTTGGTGGGTCAGATCCCTCATCACCATCTTCGTCGCAATCCTCCACCATCCCTTCATTGAGAACGCAGGTGTTTCTGTTAGGGATTTCTAGACTGCGGAGCTGACCCCCGAGATTGACTTCCCTTTCTCGGCGAGTCGCGCTTGTGGACTCAAGTATCCCGGCGCTAAGGGGATTCTGCGCCTGTGGCACACTTTGTCCTATGTTCTGAACTGGCAAATCGGCTGTTGATTTTCCCATGGCTGTTTTCTTTTTTACCGATCGCGTTTCAATTGGCATGAACTTCGTAGTTTAGCATTGGGTCCCACCGGGTGTGCCAAAATGTTGACCCTAAAAACTACCAAGCCTACGTGGCGCGCATGCCAAGTAATCTAAAAGCTAACTACGTCCTTCGGTGAATGCGGGGCGTGCCAACACGTCGGCCGAGCTCGGCCGAGCAGTAAATTTATTGATGTTGTGTTGGATGCGCGGCTGACTTCTGCATCTTGCGATTGCGGCCGAAGATGGAACACGTCTCAGCCTCTTGGGTTCTCGAACCTGAAGACAAGGCTACTATTCTTACGAAGTTCAATATCAAATTCGGCTTTCAATGTGCCGAATGTAGTTACTCGTAACACCTCACTTCGCCGAGAAGGCTGATGAGATGACCTCGACCAATAAGGATTTGGCAATCCTTCTCTACCGAGACTTGGATAGGTAACCAACCGTCCTCGCCGTAGTGCTGTTGATGCCAACGGAAGATGCTGTGAGATTGGTTGATTCTATGGTGACAGAACTATCTATGCCGACTTAAGATATCACCGGTTGCTTTCACAGTGATGTTGATGCCAAAGGGAAGATGTGTCAGCGAAAAGAGAAAATAAAAATCTCAAGTTGTTGAGAGGTTTTGCGCAGGGCAGTTGTGTGTTGAATTGAAGAGCTTTGAATGATGCACAGCCTCCTCTATTTATAGCACTGGATACCTTTGAAGTCGAGTCAAAACCCTACTCGAACTAGGTCTTCTTCTCCGGATCAAACACCCACTCGACCGGTCCTATTTTTACTAGGATTGTGAACCTAGTCCTTTATTGAGCCAGATTCACTTCCGGGTTATTATTCTTGCCGAGACTCCTTATCGCGTTAGGACTCGACTCGTAAATGTAATATGACCTAGCCGACCTAGGTTTAGAAGCCCACGTACTAAACGATCCAAGGCTCCCTTGTCGCAAGCCTCCCGGGCCGAGAATGATCCTATACTCTGCCCAAAATGTTATTTTGGGCCCAAACAGAAGCGGATCCGCAATATTATCTTTTAACTTGACATAGTCTAGAAATTACACCACTAGATAGTCATTGCTTTATTGTATTATGCCTTCGTCTAATTTGTCTAAACTTCCCATTGTATACACTATTTTTAGCTCGATATTGTGCAGCTAAACTATCACAGTGTATACATATTGCAGTTACAGGTTTAGGCCATATGGGAACATCTTCTAAAAAATCTCTTACCACTCAGCTTCCAGCTTTATTGAGAGCTATAAATTCGAATTCCATCGTTGATCGGGCTATGCATGTTTGTTTGGAAGATTTCCAAGATATTGTTTCTCCTCCCAAAGTAAATACATACCCACTCGTGGATTTCGTATCAGTACTATCGGATATCCAATTCGCATTAGTAAATCCTTCAAGCACATTAGGATATCTCGTATAATGCAATCCATAATTCATTGTATGCTTTATGTATCTCAATACTCGAACTCAAGCTTCCCAATGATCATGTCCAGGATTGCATGTATATCTACTCAGTCTACTCACTGAGTAAGCTATATCAGGCCTTGTACAATTCACAATGTACATAAGGCTTCCAATGACTTGTGAATATTCAACTTGAGATATAACATCACCACTATTTTTCTTTAGTTTTCTATTGGCATCAAAAGGAGTAATTGCATCTTTACTTTCCAAATGACCATACTTTCTTAGTGTAGCTTCTATATAATGGGATTGTGTAAGAATATAACCTTCTTGGTTTCTTTTGATGTTTATACCAAGAATCACATCATCTAGACCAAGATTTTTCATATCGAAACTTGATTTCAATATCTCCTTGGTCCAATTTATTATGTCTTTGTTAGTTCCCATTATAAGCATATCATATATCAACACAACATAACGCAAGCATTATTTTGAGTTTTTGTGTAGACATACTTATCACACTCATTTATCTTAAAACCATGTGTGATCATAATATGGTCAAAAATTTTATGCCATTGCTTTGGAGCTTGTTTAAGCCCATATAGCGATTTCACAAGTTTACAAACTTTGTGTTCTTGACCTTTAACCACAAACCCCTCGGGTTGTTCCATATATATTTCCTCATCTAAGTCTCCATTTAAGAACGCTGTCTTTACATCCATTTGATGTATTTCCATGTTATGGAGTGCAGCTATAGCAATCAATAGTCTTATTGAAGTAATTCTCGTTACAGGTGAATATGTATCAAAGAAATCCAAACCATGTTTTTGACGGTATCCTTTAGCTACCAAACGAGCCTTATATTTGTCAATTGTACCATCAGATTTTAATTTCTTCTTAAAGATCCATTTGTACCCAATTGGCTTATTGCCAGGGGGCAAATCGACTAATTCCCGTGTATGATTTTGCATAATGGAATCTATCTCACTTTTAACTGCATCTTCCCAAAATAGAGCTTCAGGAGTGGACATGGCCTCCTTGAATGATTGAGGTTTGGTTTCAGTTAATAAGGTCACAAAATTAGGCCCAAAGTTCTTTCGAATTTTTGTCCTTTTACTCCTTCTAGGTTCAAGTTCTTCTTCTTCTTCTTGAACTCTAGACGAGGATGAACCATCACCATGTTCACTAGGTTCATCATTAACATCAGATACATCATCATGTAATCTCTTTTTCAAGAGATTAGACTTGCCCATTTTATATGGAAATATATCCTCAAAAAATGTTGCATTTATAGATTCTATAATAGTATTGACATGTATATCACTTACTTCGGAATGGAAAACTAAGAATCTATAAGCTGAACTATTAGATGCAAAACCAATAAAAACACAATCTATAGTTTTAGGCCCTAATTTTGTTCTCTTTGTCAAGGGGACTTGTACTTTTGCAAGGCAACCCCACACTTTAAGCAATTTAAACGTTGGTGTTCTTCCTTTCCATAATTCATATGGTGACTCCTTTATCGTTTTAGGTGGAATTCGATTCAAAATTTTATTTGCAGTAAGTAAAGTTTCACCCTATGTGGAAGCCCAGAGCTATTCAACATAGAATTGATCATGTCTTTAAAAGTCCTATTTTTCCGTTCGGCAACATCGTTTTGTTGCGGCGTATAGGGGGCTGTTGTTTGATGAATTATGTCATGTGTGGCACAAAACTTAGCATAGGCATGAGACTCATATTCTCCTCCCCTATCGAACCTTAAGACTTTAATCTTCTTGTGAAGTTGATTTTCAACTTCTGCCTTATATGTCTTAAACATATCCAAGGTCTCATTTTTACTATGAAGTAAATAAACATAACAATACTTACTGAAATCATCTATAAATGTTACATAATAGTTCTTTCCACCACGAGTTGGATATGATCTAAAATCACACAAGTCACTATGAATTAAATCTAACAAATCATTGGATTTTTCATGCACTGATTTAAAGCTTTGACTTGCAAATTTCGATTTTGTACAAGTTTCACATTTAACATTATCTAGATAATCAATTTTGGGACCTAAATTATGCATTCTAAAAAGAGAACGAAAATTTACATGTCCTAACCAAGAGTGCCATAAATTAGACGAATCAACAATATAAGCAGAAGCATTATTTATTTCATTCATAGCATTAGCAAGTACATTTAGTTTGAATAATCCATCAGCAAGGTAACCCTTCCCTACAAACATTCCCCCTTTAGTTAGTACAAACTTATTGGACTCAATAACTAGTTTGAATCCCTTATTACTAAGGATAGGAACCGAAACAAGATTCTTCCTTATATCGGGAACATGCAGCACATCAAGAAGGGTTAATTCCTTTCCAGAAGTGAATTTCAGAACACATTTCCCTATTCCATCCACAACAGATGCATATGCATTTCCCATAAACAGTTGCTCATTTCCCTCGATTTTCTGGTACGAAGAGAACATATTTCTATCACCACATACATAGCGAGTTGCACCGGTATCTATCGACCAATCAGCGTGGTCACAAGGTTGATTTCAGAAATCATTGCAGCCAGGGCATCCACATTGTTTTCAATCAGGTTTGCGCGATTGTTGTTGCCTTGATTTCCAAGACCTTGATCCCTTCGATGGCGACATTCTTGAGCCCTATGGCCTTGCTTTCCACAAACCCAGCAACTTCCCTTAATTTTTTTGAAGTTCTTGCCGTTCACACCAAGGGCATAGTTCTTTTCCTTCTTCTTAGTTTTCTGGAATTTCGGCCTTTACTTTGATGAACTTCCTTCAACAACATTCGCCTTGGCTTCCATACTCGAAACCAGGACCTTCTCATTCTTTCTGTTATCTTCCTTAATTATCATCCTTACAATGAGATCTTCAAGGGTCATCTCCTTACGTTTGTGCTTGAGATAATTCTTGAACTCTTTCCAAGAAGGTAGCAGTTTTTCTATATAGGACGCCGCTTGGAAAGACTCATTGATCACCATCCCTTCAACATGAATGTCATGGATAATTTTCTAGAGATCTTCAGTTTGAGAGACAACGGACTTGGAATCCACCATTTTGTAGTCCAAAAATTTGCCCACGACAAATTTCTTTGAACCAGCATCCTCGGTTTTATAGTTTTTCTCAAGTGATTCCCAAAGTTCCTTGGTTGTTTTGCATACCACATAAACATCATACAACGAATCATCTAATGCATTGAGAATATAGTTTCTGCAGAGGAAATCATTATGATTCCAGGCATCTATAGCCGTTAAAGTTTCTGCAGAAAAAATATTTTCTCCATCTGCAATAGGTACAGTGTCGCGTAGAACATTAGCCAAATTCAAGGTTGTAAAATAAAACAGCATTTTCTGCTGCCATCTTTTGAAGTCTCCGCCCTTAAATTTCTCAGGCTTTTCAGAATAAGGTTTAGTTTCTGATTGTTCCATATTGTTTGAAGATTGTTGGAGAACAATTTAGAAACAACAAAATAACAGAAATACAGAATTGAAATACTTATACTTTATTATTAAAAAATACTTACAATACAGAATGAAATTACAAAATAAATACATAAATTAAAAACATACTAACATGAAGAATCAAAGGTAGAGGCTAGCGCAAAAGCTATGTCCTTCAAACAGTATTTTCGTCCCACTCTTATGCTTGTGGTTCTTCAACGTCTGCTCGACCAGGATACAACTACCTAATTCTACAACCTGCACTAGATTATAGAATTCTAGCGATGCTTTGTTTGTTTACTCTTTGAGAATTTTGTACGGAAGAAAAGGAGGAAGAAAGGATTATTTTCAATAGAACAGAGGACTCCAGTTATATAGGCTCTTTCATACCTCTTCAAATACCTTTTGGATGTATTTGAAGCTATACAACTCTTTCCAAAGAGTTGTGTCTATTAATCAAAGCGTTTTTAATTAATTTTAATTAAAAACTTAATTAAAAAATTAAAACTAATTGATCAGATTAATTTTAATTCTTAGGCCCCAAGTGCCACAAGGCCCAAGGCCTTTGTCTTGATTAATTAATATTAATTTATATTAATATTATGGTATAATCATCAAGCCTAATCCACACAATTAGTGGCCCAAACCTCAATCCCCATTCCAAATGGTCCAACACCTAATCACTAGTAGAAAGGACTAGACCTATATAAAGGCCTTTGAAAAACTGTTGTTGTTTCCTGATGTGGGACAATAAGAGTCTCAAAACTCCTACACAGAGTCCTAGTTCTAATATGAGTGGGCAAAGGTTGTGCATGGATTAGGCCTATCTGATAAGGGAATGGATTAGGAGACGCCGAGGAGTTACAGTCCGGGTAGGATTCTACTTCGGCGTTAGTGATCAACATAAATCCACCCCAATAAATAGAAGTGGCTTTGCAACATTTAAAGGACCTTCAACATAGCACACAAATGTCCTGCGCAAATTCTTGCTCATTGCGAAACCCTCTCAAACCTTTGAGAAAACACTAACTTCCCTAACTTCGTCAACATACTTTCAGTTTGGATTAATAGCACGGTAATAACAACCCGCGACATCTTCGTCTGGATTAACAACATTGGTGCCGTAGAATCTTGCAATCGAGGAGCATTTTCAGTGTGGGGTAACAACACTGCTTCGAATTCGGCTAGTTATCTATCAAGTCTCCGTCAGTGGGGAGTCTTCGGTTTTCTTATTGAAATAGGTCATTTCATTATCCTTCTCGGCGAAGTGAGGTGTTACTAGGTTACTCAGTGTTCACATTGAAAGTTAACCCTATTTGAACTTCATAGTAACTAGCAGCCTTGTCTTCATGCTCTAAAACCCAGAGGCCGCGATGTGTTTCTTCCTCGCTCGGTGATTGCTCAGATAGAGAAGTCAGAAGCGCATTCGACACCACCACCACCACATTCATCCTACTTGCCAACTGAGCTTGATGGAGAGTTGGCACACCTGTATTTATCATAACAACATAGTTAGCTTATTAGCTATCGGATTGCATGCCACATAGGCTAAGTAGTTTTTAAGATCAACAGTAATCCAACCTCATTATCAGGTATAGGAGTCATCTAATGAAATATCCTCAGGTATTGATTTGCGAATTCCTTAAAATATCTCTGAAAAATTTGGAACATGATTTAATTTTAGACGTACAATTTTAGCCTTCACAGTTTCATTGGTTCAATTCTAATTCTTCCCAATATATGTTATCTCGGATGAATCAATCTCTAAAATTTTGACAACCCGGCTGCAATTGGAAAATTAGCTTAAAAGATAGTCGTGGTGAGTTTCTTTTACTAATTACTTTAATTCTATAAGATGAAATCATAAATGAAAGAAATTAAACAAATGCACATTCTAAATTACTTGAATAAATAATGTCCTCAAAAACATGACAAGGTTTCCTTAAAAAAAAGTCAGTGTCAGAAAATAATGACGGTCAAACGCATAGAGGCAATGATGGAACTAGAAATTCATATTAGCATAGGCACCTTAAACTACACAGAAGAAATATACAAGATAACAAAATGAAGCAATACTATATAAAAAATAATAATAATAATAATAATAATAAAACCATAAAATGAAGGTTTTTGCCCCTCCATTTGGGCACATTATTATATTTTTCTTTTGATTTCATAGGATTGCAAACAAAGAGAAGTAATAGATGCAAATATTGTAATAACTTCATAGTAAAACAGATAGTAATAACTTCACGTTGTACAAACGGTGCTATGAAAATCTTCTATAGGATGAGAAAAAATTCTACATATATATATGTTGAGAAAGTCAACAATCATACAAGATATTTGCCTAGATTAAAATACAATCAACGTTGATTTGAGCAAATATGTTGGAATTATTACGTTCTTACTTAGTGTTGGTTGTATCAATTAGCCAGATATTTACTTTCCTGCTTTATATCAATTGTATCAATCATAGGAATCAATTATAAGGTTCCTTCTTATAAATACTTGTATATTGTAACTTTGGAAATTATCATTCAGCCATATTAAATTTAATTATATAATCGGAAATAAAATAGTAATGTTATTTAGACATATAAAACTAACACAGTTAGTAATACGTACGTTGTCTAATACAAGAAAGTTCGACGTACAATGGTTGGACAAAGGGCTCGTAGTACCCCTTTTCTTGATCCAATATTATGTGTACGGATAATATTATTGTTATAGATTATAGGACAACTAATAAACTTTAAATTATATATAAGAAACTAGATTAGAGGACACGTGCAAAAAATGGTTCTTCAGAAATCTGGTATAAGATGAGATAAGATTTATACAAGAAACGAAATATTCATAAAGTAACAAACAATTTTGAAATCTAACATAAAATTTCCCTTATAAATAGAACAACAAAAATGTTAAAGGCTAAATTTCATGATAATGTCATTTTGACAGATCGAAATGACCCTACCTTCTAGCCCTTTGCCCTCCCTATTAGATATTCTCTTATGGGTAATGCTAGGGAGACTAAATGTGTAGACTAAATTTTGAAAACTAAATAACATAGAAGTTGATGATTGGATTATTGCTTAAGTGTTGATTTATTTCTTATTGATGACACATCATTTAATTTGCAAATTTAATCTATAATAGTCTACTAGCATTACTCCCCTATGTAACAGAAAAAAAGTAACTCCTCATCGCGGGTTTAAGTTTTGGGTGTGTTTGTTTCACCTTCTTAAGTGAGACTGCACTGGCTAGGATTTATGTCCCATGTTTGGTAAGCTTGGGGACTAACTTAAATGAGACTAGCCCGGACTCGTGTGTACTATCTCCCTCGCTAGGTCGTCTTAGCGAAGCTCCACGAAAACCACGGGACTGCTAAGACTTGCTTCGCCTCCTTTGCGCCTGGCGTCCTCCCTCTGCAAAGACCTTGCTTCGTCTGGGTTGCGTCCTCTCTCCAACGAGATCACAACACCACATCAAGACGATTCCCTCATTTCAAATCTGAGAGAACTACAACGATATTCTCGGTGGCCCGACCAAATTGCAAGTCAAATCCGAGATAACTACAGCGATATTCTCGGTGACCCGACCAAATTGCACCCTTTGCCGTCTGCAACTCCAATCCCTACCCATGCCCATACCCAGCCCCACCCACCCGTGCCATCTGCAACTTCAATCCTCACCCATGGAAGAACAAGTGAAGTTGGACGGGAAAAGAGGCAAAGGGAAGAGAGAGAGGGATTTGAACGGAAAAACAAAGGGAAAAGATAGAGGAAGCTGAACAGGAAAGCTCACCATGGCTGCCATTAAATTGGCGATGCTAAGCTTGAGAGGGAGGGGTTGGGGTTTTTTGGGGAAGACGGTGGTACTGAGAAAAAGAGGGAGAAAAGGCAGAAAAAAGGAGAGGGGAATGAGTCAATGGGCGGAGATAAAAATGATGGAAGAAGATGATTCTAGCGAAAAGGCAAATGATAAAATAATAATAAAAAAAATTAGTAGATTAGATTAAATTAATGATAAAATATTGTATATATAGATTTAATAATATAATATTAGAGTCCTGTTTCTTAATCTGGCACTGCATCAAACGCTTCACTAAGCCATTCTAGCGTAGTCTAGTCTAAGCTAGTTCAGCTTAGTCATTGACGCTAGTCCAGTTCGAGATAGTCCGGTGCAACAAACGCACCCTTAGAGTACTCTCAGGGCAGAGGCACTCAAGGCCACCATAGGCCTAGGCCTTAGAGTACAAGGATGCAACTGGCAGGCAAGGACCCATGGCGTTAAGCTTCCCAATCCCACAGCATGCAGCTTTAACCTCTGTAAATCCTAAAATCGAATGTGAAATTTTGGTTTGTCAGTCGAGTTAACTTAAAATTCTTCCTCTAGTTTCTTACAAGGGCGGCAAAATATCTTATCATGATCGATATGATTAAAATTGATGGTTTAACTACACAACATGCTTGACAGAATTGTACATAGATTATTTCTGCTTATGAAGAAGGAAAAGAACATATGAGTACCGTAAGAAGCTGCGTTTTGCGCGATGTTAGTCAAGACAGTGTAAGTGTCGAAGGGGGTGTAGTTTATGCCCAACGCTAGTTTCAATTGCTGCAACATGGACTTAAGGGCTTCATTGTACAAGACAGACAGTGATTTTGCGCCATCATTACACTTTTCTGTATTTGAATCCCTCTGCGCCGCACAACATCCAACCGGCCCAGTCCCGACAACTACAAATTTTTGGGCGCCGAGAGCATGTATTCTCTGCAGAACAACGAAGAAAGAAACACATTAAGAATTGAAGTGCAACTGAAGTTTCACTATGCAAACATGGAGCTAAGCCAATGTGTTCTTGTTACCTGTAATTGTTCCTTAAGATTCATCGCCATCAAATCCGCATTGCGGCGTGTGTTCATTTTGAAGCTTGGATTTTTTTCATGTAGTCTACTAGCATTACTCCCCTACGTAACAAAAAAAAAAAAAGTAACTCCTCTTGTTGGGTTTAAGTTTAGAGTACTCTCAGGGGCGGAGGCACTGCCACCATAGGCCAAGGCCTACCCTCACTAAGGATCCCCCAACTAACCTCTCTAAATAATTATGTATTATATTTGGATAAACTTAACATTATACTACTTTTAGTTTACACAAAACTCTTAATTGCTATTCACTAATAGTTAAAATAAGAAGTTTCTTTTTCTTTTCAATCCAAACAACACTCGTCCTAAAAATAAATTTACAATCTTATTTTATAAACAAATCAATAGCTCTTAAAAATAAAATCTAAAGTCTAGTTTAGTTTTATCAAAAAAATATTCTTTTACATTGCCAACTGAAGAATAATAAACTTTGAGTTTCTCCTTCTCCGCTTCTTGAAATTTTACATATTTTATCTCTATTCTCTTTAACTTTTTACTAAATTTTTTAAATTTCATATATTTTGTTCATCAAATTCCCAATCCATAATTCTCAATTTTTGTTCGGAAATTCCCAATCTATTCTATATTGACTTGGAGTGATGCTATAGATAGCTTCTACTTGAGCCATATTTTGTGACCACATGATTATATAGTAGTTAATGGTTGGACTACTTTAAATCACCAAAGAAGGAATCCAATCATCAACGGGGTCACATTATGTGGTCTCTAAAATATGGTCTAAAAACATAGTATCCCTAGCATTTTTCATTGACTTGATAATGAAAGCCTAATGTCTCTTAATCCTCTTTAATTTTTTATTAATTACTTTCTATATTGACTTTAGAATGGAAGGTTAACTTCGACATAGAAAAAACATTTAGAGCCTCAAAAATAATTAGCTCACAACTCCAAGCATGTATTATTTAATTTTTTTAACATTTATGTGAGGCCCCTCCTCACCTAAAATCCTAGCTCCACCACTTAGTACTGTTCGAGTTGTCTCTTTTTCAAACTTAATTTGTTTGGCTTTGAGCTCCGGTATTTCCCCTACCCACCCACACCCAACCAAAAGAGGGGCTGATATTCAATAAAAAAAATGAGCAAGATTATCTTCCCTTCAAATTCTCTCCCCTCTAGTCCCCTCTCTCTTTTCTCTTTCTCTCTCTATAAAGAAGTTAATAACACACCCAGACCCAGAAAGTCCACTTGGACTCAGAATCGAGTTGTGCTGGCCGACACCTGGAAGGTGACGAAGCCATAAAATGTGATAGTGTGTAAAATGTGAATAAATTTGAATCTCAAAATGTCTAAATACCAGAGTGCGCTGTGAGCGGGAGCGAATCCATTTCACACGCGATGTCAGAGCATAAGTAAAGTACAGTAGTGTGGGTAAGAATCATACCCTCAGAGGTGGCCACCAATACTAAGATTCACCACAGATCCTCGTCGATACGAACTTAGTAGCTAAAACCTGGAGGGGCACAAAACAGAGAGTGTGAGTGAGCAATAACCCCTCACTGTAAAACTCATATCGTTTTCCATAAGACAATATGGATATATATATATATATATATATATATCCAAACCATACTCAAGAATGGCCAAATCCACGGGCATGTCATGTCCATCAACTCAACAATGCATTACCAAGTAGGCCAAATGAACTTAATCAATAAAAAAATAATATATGAGCCGGAGTCACCTAATGTGACCTGTACGACTATACTCATATCTCATCAATCATTGCTAGCAAATAAGTTGAAGTCACCTCTAGTGACCTGTACGACTGTACTCATATCTCATCAATCATGCTAGCACATAAGTCGGAGTCACCTATAGGGACCTGTACGACTATCCATATCTCATCACATATGCTAGCTCATCATATATTTCTCATCATATATGCTAGCTCATCATATATCTCATCACATATGCTAGCTCATCATATTTCTCATCACATATGCTAGCTCATCATATATTTCATCACATATGCTAGCTCATCATATATCTCATCACATATGCTAGCTCATTATATTTCTCATCACATATGCTAGCTCATTATATATCTCATCACATATGCTAGCTCATCATATATTTCATCACATATGCTAGCTCATCATATTTCTCATCACATATGCTAGCTCATCATATATCCCATTATATATGCTAGCTCATTATATTTCTCATCACATATGCTAGCTCATTATATATCTCATCACATATGCTAGCTCATCATATATCTCATCACATACGCTAGCTCATTATATTTCTCGTCACATATGCTAGCTCATTATATATCTCATCACATATGCTAGCTCATTATATTTCTCATCACATATGCTAGCTCATTATATATCCCTGCACACGAGTCGGAACCACTTATAGTGGTCTGTATGACAGGATTGGGTGTAAATAAGTACGCTCAAGTGCTACGATCACGTGAAGACTGTGCGAATAATCGCGGGTCACCTACGAGTCGGAACCACCTATAGTGGTTTGTACGAAAGGATTGTGCACCTACCTTGGATCCAAGGTGAGCGTAAGGTGCGGGAGGTGAACATCACGTGAAGGACTGTGCCCTAGCCAATGGCGGGAGCACTAACACCGGGTTGCATGTTTATGAGCTCTAAATACATCTCATATGGCATATACAACTCATAGGCAACCCGTACGACAATGTCGAAGTTGCCTAAAACATAATATAGTCATGCCATCACTCGATCATTTCAACTAATACCATAAACTTACCTGAACTTACATGGGTGTCCTGCGTTCGTCCTTGCACTTCAAAGCATTTACAATGATTATGTGCAGGTAATATACATATAGATAAACCATAATGCAAATCGAAAACTCAACCATATCATAGTATTTTTCCAATATATACATATATATATACAATGTGGCGTAAAATGCACAATCTATAAAGCTTTACTCCCGAATTATTTATTTTCGGAAATAATTATCAGGGATAAGTCCAACTAAACACTACTTTGATTAACTATCATTACTTACGTTTCCTTATTTCAATTTCTTAATTCTTTCCACATAGATTTATGACCAACATCCAATCACTAAAAACATAAGGTTAAATCTCATATTTTCACCAATTTCCTTCACATTGCTCAATTCCCAAACAAGGTTTTTATTTCAATATTGTATGGCTGCATCTAACGTCTCGTTAAACTGCCTACGTACCCTAAACAGGGATCAAGCCATTCGTAGTTCACATTAGTACTTCAAAGCATTCACAGTAATTATATGCAATAATCAATTTATAACCGTTTGTGGAATTATCAATCATATATATATATATACACGATAGAAAGGAAAAGACCCGCTTACCTGAGGTCCGCGCCACAACTACCTAGTACAAATATCAAGACATCATGAACCATTTTCACCTAGAACAATTATCAAATCACGTCTCAGAGTTTATAACGATAGAACACATAATTTACGTAAAAGACATCCCTACGTAATTCGATCCGGAATGTCCGCATCTCAGATTTCCGATCCATTACTTCCAAAGACCCACATTATGTTTCTAGAACAATGTCCTAAAGTTTCATTATGATCCAACGGTCGGATCTCCGCCAATTGCCCAAAACCAAGTGGCAGTTAACATTTATTTTATAAACTTACAAATTCAATTCGGGAAGATCCGTATGTTGGATTCCTGATCCGTAAGTTCCTATGATCATCAAATATTATGCATTATAATATATCCAAATTTAGTGACGATCCAACGGTCGGATCGTCGATTCATATTTTTACCAAATAACGTATCGTAATGAATCTAACTTCAAATAATCAAATTACGGCATACGGACATCAATTATGAATTCAGGGCCTCTAATTGAACTTAGGAAGACACCTTCGGCCCACTGGCCACGCGCCACCGCACTCGCCGCCGTGGGTGGCGGTCGGCCGCCCCGACTTGCCGGAAAATCCAACTATTTTAAAAAATTACCAAATTTCACAGAAATGGAGATCTCAGTGAGTGGAACAACTTTCATACTTGTGTCCAAGGCCAATTTGGCCGGGAAACACCTCAATTTCATGAAAATCCGCCGGAAATTCTATAAAGGGTGTGCTTTGATTCTTCCTCCTCGACATTCCGCCACCCCTAAAACCTATTGGGCTTTGTTCAGGAGTTCAAGGGAAGTCTATTGGTAGTGATAATTGAATGAAATTGTTTCAGGTTTGGTGGACCTCGAGCAACCTTTCCCGCGGCACCCATGGTGGTTTTTCCACCAAACCTCAACCAAATTCCTTCTAATTTTGGGTGGAAATGGAAGAGGGGAGGTTATGAAAGAGGTTAAAGGTAATGGATGGGTGAATTTCGCCTGAAAATATGGTGGAAGTGGCCGGAATTTCACATCGGTTCGAAATCGGGTCTTGTCGCGGGTGTCCTCCACGGGAAGAGAATGTTGGAAGCTTCTCTTTTATTGGTCCAATGCCTAATTGGCCCACCAACAACAAAAAAATCTGATTGGTTTCCATTCTCACATGGTGGGAGCTCAAATTAATTTAAAATTCTATAGTTTAGTAAAACGACTTCAAATGCCCGTAACTATACCGTTATGATCCGGACCCGCAACCGGCTTTCGCCTATGCATTCGTACCAACAAACACTACACCAATACGCTAAAAGAATAAGTCTTACGTTTCTCTAGACGATGGTCAATGAAAATCAAAGTCCTCGCCTCCAGGGCATTTTCGTCAATTCACGCTTTTAAAATTTATAAACTTGTAAAATTTGGGACGGGTTGTCACAGTTAACACAAGATGTTGACATGGTTTTAGTGTGACCTTTAAATATGAGAGGACTGCAGGGGAAGAGAATTTGGAGATAAGAGAATCTTACTAAACAAAGGTATGTTAGTTCAATGCGTGCGTTAAATGGTATTAAAAAAACAAAAAAACAAAAATTCAGGTTTGTGAACTTAACCTAATAAAGCGAGGAAATAGCCCTCTTTAAAAAGTCAAAACAACCAAAAAGGTTTGCTTTACTATGTTAGAGAAGATTACGTAGCCAAAACTTGAGAGACATTCTAAACATATTGATCACATATTTCTGGATAGTTTTCCGTTTGGTGCTTCTAAAAATGGATAAACAGGGACTATTTTTAGAAAGAGAGAAACAAGATAAACAACATGGAAAAGTTTTTAGAGAGGCATGCATGCCCATAGTTGAAAAGGATTTTAGAAATAAAATCCCTACATAGAAGGACTTGGGAGTTCTTCCTGGAGGTCCTTCTATGCGACTCTGAGAGAGGCTTCCCCATAATATGGCCATTGCAGGAACAAGATCATCTGATACGATGGGCCTGAAGGGTGGTGTTATTCTTCTCGGCTTTGTTGCCTTTGCTTTGTTTTCTTGTGTGGCCGATGGTTTATCCGGTGCCGACCGTCTCTTGGGGGAGGGGCAGGGTGTCCGTCGTAGCCTGGCCGAGAACGACACTGCCTGGGTGAGCAGTAGAGATGCTACATGTTTCAAAACAAGTATTTAATTTTTTGGATTCCATTAACATGATGATGTTATATATATTATACTAGAATGGCGTTTACCATATGATTAATTTGATGACTGAAATTTAAAAAATATCAGGGTCAAAATGTCATAAGTTGCATTCCTTATTCCTTGCACATTTCGAGAGTGTCTATGATCTTAGCATCTTGTTGGCCGCAAACTCTACAAAATGAAAGAAAATTTAGATAAAAAATGTTATTTTTATTATCTATTTATACAATTTTTTTAATAGTGATGAAACTCACATATGTTAATGGGCTCTATCTTTATTAGAGATGATACAAATGATGGTACGAATAGATCGTAAGTGTAACACTACTCAATTTAAATTAGAATTCGATCGCCTCATTATAATATATGATGCCAAAGTTACAAAACCAAAATATAATAAACCAAACATATTATAGTAAAAAATTATGGAATAGTATTTGAACATATTGATTCCTCAAAACTTCATTTTACAATATCGACAGAAATTATAAAACAAGTTTTTAATTTGTAGTTTATTGTTAGTGGTGGATTGTCTTATTGATTAGGGTCCTTTTCTTTAACTCACTTAACCACCGTGATGTGGGACATTTATTTTTAAATCTACAATCCAAGTTCCAAGAAAGAAAAAAATCGAAGTTGCACACAGATGAATGGAATATGAAGAAGAACAAGGAAAATGGAAAGAAATTCTACAACTTGGCATACACCACAAAGTGCAGAAAATAGTAACCATAGAAGCAAGCATCTCCAACAGAATCCACAAAACTAAATTTGAAGTTCCATGTAAGACTTTTGTGCTCAAACAAAATTCTTAAATGATTTTTCAAATTAAAAAAAAAATGATACTCTCAAGATTTAGACTCTTTACCACACTATTCAAACATTCATTTTATTATAATAATGTGTCTTTGTCATACACTCTAAATTTTTTGTACTCCAACTAAGTTGGTTTACCTAGTATTACTATTAAAAAAGATTAAGATTTGTGAACCTTTTGGAGCAAAACTGTGAATCAATAAAGTTTAGTTTTTAAATTGCCATACAGGCCAATAAACTTGTATTAAGGATCATATTTATAGAAATTGTTGGAGATGCTAGTAAAAAAAAAAAAAACTATTCAACTGAAAAAGTTTTCCCTTTCTTTTTTGACAGGGACTGTTCACAAGAAATGGATCCCCACATCAACTATTCACAAATATCTATACTGAAAGTAGCCACAAATATCTAACAAAAACTATGCACAAATACAAAAATAGTTTTAAGCTCTTGTTTGATAATTATTCTAGTTTTTAATTTTCATTTCTCTTTTTGTAAAACCTTGTTTAAAAACTGTCTTTAATGTTTAGTTTTCCGAAATGATAACTGAAAACAGAATTCAAGCAATTTTTTTTTTTGGTATCGAATTTACCATCCACAAGATTCGAACCTAAACCCTCTCACTTTCAAGTGAAGAGGAATACCACCAAACCGTGTACTGAATAGCTCTCAAGCAAAATATTAAAAAAATACAAAATAATAGCTTCTAATTCTCAATTTAATTATAAAAAATAAAAATGAAAATGAAAAAAATTATCAAACAACTCCTACAAAACCCCATTCTTATTGAAAAAAAAAAGAAGAAGTCATATTTAAACTACCTATGTCAATCACATTAGAAATTAACTTTATATAAAACTATTCTTGCCGGCGACAATGGTAAGTGTTAAACCAATCCAGTTATGAAATGTCATGCATGTGTGTCATGCACATAGTTTGATATGACAATTTTATGAAAGGTTTTCTCTGCATTATGTGACAAGGAATGTGTTAATTACTAACTAGGCGTTGTATAATTCGCGTGACATATACGTAGACTCCACATGTGCCACATAATCTAGCTAATATAGTTTTAAAACCCAAAAAAAAGGGGTAAAAGAAGATTAAAATGTGTATAATTTGGTGAGAGGCGTGAACAACACTCCAAAAACATATCACGAGTCATTACAAGACAGCCAACCTGTTTCTTCCTCCCCCATTTCTCTCCTCCTAGTAGAGACAACAGCCTACCTTCTGCCTTCTGCTAATTATTTCCACACCTCTCACTTTCTATGCAAAACCAAGCCCTCCAAAGTTGACCAAACAAAAAGGCCTCCAACTTAAGTGCTTTCTGTGCTGAAGTGCTTTTTCCAACCATGGCTTTTAACAAGTCACTGAAGTTTGTTCTTGCCCTCTCTTTTCTTGTCCTGTATTTTAATTCCATTAATTTGCATGCCCTTAACATTGGTGTCCAAGCCACAGATGCCTCCATTGTTCTGGTTTGCTCCTTAATTACCATCTTCTTCTTTCATCATCTAATTACTTTTAATATTTTTTGGGTTCCCAGTTGCTTTCAAATCATAACTTGTTCTCTCTTCCCATGAATTCTCAAAATTTGCAGAGTAAAGATTGCAGCAGAGAATGTGAGTCAGAGTTCTGTACAGGTACTACATATAATTTAAGTAAATTTTTGGTTTAGTATAATGAGCTGATCAAATTAAACATCCCATTTTTTTGGTCCTATTATAAGGAAATTAAATTGCATTTTTTTAAAATTTAATTTTGACAGTGCCTCCATTTTTGAAATATGGGAAGTATTGTGGCCTTTTATACAGTGGATGCCCAGGGGAGCAACCCTGTGATGGCCTTGATGCATGTTGTATGACGCATGATAACTGCGTTCAATCCAAAAACAGTATGTTACTATCTTTACTGTGCTGCTCTCACATTATTATTTTTCATTTTTATTTCGGGTTGAAATATTTTTGGACTGAGGCTAAATTTTAATATATATATTCTACTCCAAATTATCTGAGTTCGTGTAGGAAGATTTAAATAGTGGCATGAAAATACAAACAAGAGTTGTTAAAGTAGATATTTATATGGAATAGTCATATCTATGTTATAAAATGCGTGAAAGAGACACTTTGATGAGCTTTTTCAATTGTCGGTGAGGTGATGATGTTTCGGGTGTTGATAATGTTTTAATTAAGTGTTTCGTATTTGAAAAAACAATCCCAAAGTTTGTTTGGAGTTCTTTGTGTAAAAGATCTATACCAAACGCTAGCATCTGTCTTTTAGAACGAGAACACATGAATGAGGATCCTCTCCGGATACTCTTTGTAAGGATCATGGGATCCTCAAATTATCTCCCTTCATTGTATATCATGCGGTCAAAAAACATTTTAAATACTTTTATTTAAAATTAAATATAAATAGTACCAAACAAAAATTGACCGCACGATGTACGATGAACGAACACGATTTGAGGATCCTCACATAGAGGATCCGGAGAGGATCCTCATATAGAACACATGACCTCATATGCACTTAATTATTTGAGCTACAAAAAATTTGTTGCTCTTGTTTATTTCAGTTTTTTGTTTGTTTGCAAGAACAACTTGGATGCAATGGGTTATTATCATGTAACGACTTGATCCAATAACATAGTATCACAATGTCATGTGAAGAAATACTTATACATGATTACATATAATTTGAAAAAGCCACAAAACTAATGAATCTGTTCCATTGAAGTCTCGTTGCTCTTAGTTATTTTCAATTTTTTGTTTGTTTGTAAGAACAACTTGCATCTCACATCTTGCATGCAACAGGTTTATTGTCACATAGCGACTTGATCCAATAAGAACTAAGAACAGTATAATTTAAACGGTGGTATATTGTTATGTTTGTGGTGTAGATGACTATCTAAGCTCAGAGTGCAGCCAAACGTTCCTAAATTGCATGGCAGAGTTCAAAAACAAAAGAGGGAAAACGTTTAAGGGGAACAAATGCCATGTTGAGGATGTTGTGGAAGTTATAACCCTTGTCATGGAGGCTGCTTTAGTTGCTGGAAGATATCTCCATAAGCCTTAACACCGCAGCAGCTACCCTCTAGTCATTCCTAATTGTTTCACAACTTCGTTTTCTTCTTCTTTTTTCCTTCTTTTTACGTGTTCTTTCTTCATGCATTTTACTTAAATCGAAAAAAAAAACAAATTTAATTCTGAATTCTCACAACAAATGCAACAAATTTTCATAGAAAGATGTGAAGAATGTAAATTTATGCTTAAATTTTGCAGATGCCAAGGTTGAGATGGTGTTGTTATCCATTTCTCCTTCTCTGAGTCTAATATTGCACAATGCACACCATGAAAGACACTAATTCCAATAACTAATCAAACCTCAGAATTATAACTTGGTTGGCAGTCCCACATCGGTGGGGGAGGTCAACAAGGGTGGTTTTAAATATGATTACCCTACTCTAACTAATACTGAGGCCGTTTATGGTAAAACCCCACACCTAACGGATTAGGCAGGTGGTAAAGTTGGAAACAATATCAGTGTCGTTAGAGTGGGGCCCCTCGGGCCCGTCGATTTAAAAAAATTCAACATGGTATCAGAGCCCACGGTTACGGGCCCGTGCAAGCCAAAGGCTTGTCACAAGGAAGTGTGGGCATGGAAACAAGCTTGAACTCTTAACATAGAGCTGGCCTCTGAGTTCTTAAGAGGCACTTCCTAAAAAGATTGAAAACAAGTTTGGACTCCATAGGAGCTGACCTCTGAGTTTCAATTGCCGATGTGTGGGTCTCCACGTGTGAACCACTAAATGGAGTTACACGTGAGGGGGCGTGTTGGCAGTCCCACAACTCTAACTAATATCGAGGCCTTTTGTGGTAAAACCCCACACCTGACGTATTGGGCAGGTGGTAAAGTTGGAGACAGTATCAGTGTTCGTTAAAGTGGGGGCCCCCAAGGCCCGTCGATCTAAAAAATTTCAATATAACTCAAAAGTGATTACTGCATATATATGTATTACCAAATACAACAACAACAATAAAACCTTATCTCACTATGTGGGGTCAACTATCATAAAGATTCGACGTAAGAATGGAGTGCCGACTATCGACTACCTGACATTCTCCCCCTCCTTCTTTATCTGGGCTTGGGACTGGCAGTGCAAGATAAAGTTGCCCAAGTGGAGTTATATATATGTATTACCAAATAAGGAATAAAAATATATTTGGCAAAATGTTTGATTTGAGATATCTAATGTTGTGCAAACCTCTCAGTAATTACCTATCTTTTAAGTCTATGAGTGACATAATTGAAATATTGAGCTCATGATTCCATTTTTAATATAGGGAAATGTAAACCACACGCTATTTTTCTGCTTTTACGCACCTCTTCATTTTTGGACATTAAATTGAATAAATCAAATGAAAACAACCAACAAGATCAAATGGTTGTGTAGGGGGAGACAAAAAAGGTGTGGTTACCATAATCCTAGCAAATGTTTTTGGGAAATAGACAAAAATGACCTATTTTCTTAATCTTGGGACATAAATAGGACACACCGGCCATGCACAAGCCATGAACACTATGGACAAAATGGAAATTACTGAAATACCCACATATAAATACTAAAAACCCTCAGCTCATTGCATCATTTTTCTCATTTGGAAGAGAGGGATGTCGAGAGAGCTTTGTGAGCTATGAGTTTTTGGGTTGAGCTCAGATCTCGGATTTTGAAGAGAAGGAAGCCGAGAGTGAAGCTTCGAAGTGAGGGTTTCTAGTTTGCATCAGTGTTCAATCCTTAAAGATATAACATTTGTACCAGATTTTCCGTTTTGGTCTTGAAGTTCCATTTTTTTCAGCGAGTGAAGCTTCGACAGCCATATTTCCACAGCCATATGGTTATTCTCTCTCTCATCTATTTCTCTCTCTAACTCGATCATCATCTCCATTTCTGCATCTAATTACTTATTTTTTCAATTGGTTTTTTGGATTTGCAGAGATGGGAAGTCGAAGAAAAAAGGGATAGAGAAGAGAGGGCTTAGAATGTGTTTTGGAAATTTTCATTTGTTTGTGGGTTTTGTTATTTTAGTTCCAATTTTCTACATCAAGGATTTATGAAATAAATGGGTTGGTTGTAAGATGAATTAATACTTAGAAGTTAAATTAGTGTTTCTGTTTCATGTTGAGGCCTATGAATTTTGGAATAAACTTTACTTTTTGACGCGCTACAAAACTGGGATTGAACAATTTCTGGTTCAAGTGTTCAATTGCAGAAATTTGTGAAATTTTTTCCGTATTGTGCATGTGGTGTGCATATGGTGTGCATGGCTACAACTTAATATGAGAAGCAGGAATGTTCACTAGTTATAATGCACGTATGTTGGGCCCCGAAATTTAGCAAGTATGACCACAACCTAGTTAGCCTCAGCAAAAAACAAAATTAAGAAAAATCTTGGAGGACGTTAAGGGTCAATCTTGTCCATGAAATCACAACAACGAGCTAGTATCATGTTTTCCATGTGCACGGTTAAGCGGTCATTGATATACATAACAAGACTTTTCAAACTACCACTGTAACCTTATTTATGTAACAATTGTGTGTTAATTGTATCCACAATACTAATAGGTTGCCATTAATATTTCTTATTAATGCGAAAAGCAGCTCGTTGCTCGATCTCCAGTTCTGTGCATATCATGTGCAAATAATGTACATATGGTGTGCATATAATGTATATGATGGTGACGTCACATGTGATGATGTCATTTTTCTGAATTTGAAGGGAGCTGTGAGCTCTGGATTTTTGGGTTGCTCTGATCTGTGATGCGAAATATATAAGCACACAAATTAAACCCTCTTTTTATCAATTGTAGCAAAGTATGTAAGTAGGGATCGTTCTAGGCCGGGGATTAGGAGGGATTGCCAAATCACTTGAAACTGACTCAAAACGTAAAAACAAAGTTTAAAACGCTAAACTAGACTCAAAGAATGCAAAACTAAACTATAAAACACCAAAACAAACCAAAAGACTCAAAACAGCAAATAAACACTCAAAACTGCCTTAAAAACACTTTCTGGGCAGTTTTGAACACCTAACACTAAATTGGACGAAATTGGGTTATGACTTGACTCAAGACACTTAAAAACACAAACTAAATTGATTTCTAACTAATCTAACACTTCAAAATAAATGGGGATTGAGTTTTGACGAAAATTGAAAACAAGAACAAACTTTGTAAATTGAACAGATTCTAAAACGAATTTGATAAAAGTGAATGGATGGAAAGCTAGCTAAGGGGTTCTTCTCCACACATGTCACACTTGCATACAAAACGATTTCCAATTGCTTCTCAATAAACCATGAATTCCCAACGCCCCAAATTAACCGTGAATTGCACTAATTAACCCTCAGATTTTCCTAAAGTTATCGAATTGGATGAATTGCATACGACAACCCAAAGCATTCCTCACAAGTTCCGTGCATGAATTGCATAACAAAGATACAAGCAAAGATCATTAAGTTCTATGAAAATCATAAGCATTGGCGAGGCACTCGTTACTATGAATTGCATGAAACTTATGCCAAGAATTTACTTAACACGATTGTGATCAACAACCTTTACTACTTTTGAATATAAGTTCATAACGATTAGGTGAAATTCCCTTATATCCTAGCATTAAACTTATGTATGAAAATTAAGCGTGCACTCTCAACCAACACACACAAATCAGTTTTAATTCATGTAGATAAGTAAATTGAATTCACAACTTATGAAACGCAATTGAAAGTAATCAAATCATATAGCAAGCATAAACATGGTTTCGAATTCCCCCCTAGCTAAGGGGGGTTTAGTTTCTCATACTTACAAAGCAAAGATAAACAAATTTAGACATTAAAAATAAAAGAAAGAAAACACCTAAACGCTCCAACGATCCAAGTTGGACAACAAGCACATCCAAGCACTTTCCTTCCCTTCCTTTGCTACGGCACAAGGTGTTGGTGAGTGTTGAAGGTTTGTTTGTATGGAGGAATGGATGTGAGGATGAATGGTGTGGCTGATTGTGTTTTTGGTGTAGTGTAATCTCCCTAGTTATGGTGAAGGGTGGATGTATTTATAGGCTAGGGAGAGGAGTGTATGGAGTTGTAATGAGTGGATGTAATGGGTGTAGTGGGTGAGTGTTATGGTAATGAGTGGATGTAATGGGTGTAGTGGGTGGATGTTTGGTAATGAGTGGATGTAATGGGTGTAGTGGATGAGTGTTTGGTAATGAGTGGATGTAATGGGTGTAGTGGATGGATGTTTGTAGTTGTAAGTCAACACACTTGCACACACACATGCTGATTTCTAGCCATCTAATCTTCAAAAACGTCCATCCTCATGTCTCCATGCTTGCATTATCCAATCTTGGCCCAAAAATGCTCCAAAATGCTCCAAAATGCACTTTCTTGCCAACTTTGTTATTATGACCTACAAACACACGAAAATAGCTTAAAATACATAATTAACTAAGAAATAACAACACAAATGCACAAGAACAAGCTAACTAAGTCGCATAAATATGCTCCTATCAATCTGTGAGCATGTCGTGTGCATGTCATTGGAAAAAGATGATTTTTAATGGGATTTCTTGAATCTAGGTTCAAGTCAAAGATTTGTAAACTACATATCTTTAAGGAATTTCCATAATCTAGATCCTACATATCCCCCAACGCCGTTAATTGCACGATGCACGTCCACAACAAAACCAACGTCCTTGCATGTATTGATACAAATAAGAAATTTGGGATTTTCTTTGAACTTAGAAGGAGAAGGCGTTCATCGGCGGAGGAGAGAGAGAGATTGCAACAGAAAAAATGGTGTCTTTAGTTTTTCATAATGGATTTCCTTTGACATCTGAAATTTTTTGGTATTGTAGATTGGATTTGACCCATATGGGTTTTGAATGAGATTTCAAATTTGGGGAAGAATATGATGATTTAAGGAAGAAATCCCCAATCTGCAATATGCAACTGCCAGCACATAAATGTGTTCATTTCCCAGAAGTGTCAATAAGTAAACAGGAACAATCTCCAAATAAATCAAAATTTTCAACTGAGTTTTTCATTATCTTTCACTAATCCAAGAACAACCAATAAATATCAATTTTAGAGAGAGAGAGAGAGAGAGAGAGAGAGAGAGAGAAAGAGAGAGAGAGAGAGAGAGAGAGAGAGAGAGAGAAAGTAGAGAGAGAAATCAGAAAATGGGAGGAAATAACCCATTTATATACGGGGGCAATTTGGTTATTTCAAGGAGTAGGAAAAATCTTATTTTTGTCCGATTGTTGCGAATGGCATGTGCATGCCGTGTGCATATTCAAAAAATCCTATTTTTGTACAAAGATTAAGAAAATGGGTCATTTTTGTCTATTTCCCAAAAATTTATAAGGCATCATATAACTCAATATACTAGACAGTAAGCAACTGTAAATTCAGAAGTAGCATAATATCAAGTCAGTAATACGTCACCTAAACTGTTTATGTTATATAATTTCCGAATAAGAAGGTTTCAATTATTGGATGCCATATAGATTTTGAAACTTTTTATGACATGCTATTAATTCACATGAAGTTCGTATGGATCCCCACACGAGTAGAGTACACCGATCATATATAACATAAATCAAGTTCCTCTAGAAATAACATCTAAAGAATTTAAAGAGAATTGTTATCGGGACTCCAGTGTAGTTTCACCTTTGTATTTTAAAAACCATGAGCGCATGATGACAACTTTGGAGTGTTAGTGGTAGCTTCTATTTGGAAATATAGGAGTTACCTAGATGATCAAGCAAACCCTGACCATGAATGAAAGACGTTGTAACTTTCATGCCCAATATAATATTGGGAAATAGACAAAAATAGGCCATTTTCTTAATCTTGGGACAAAAATAGGACAAATCGGCCATGCATAAGCCATGCATGCCATGCACAAAACTGAAATTACTAAAATACCCACATATAAATACTGAAAATCCTCAGCTCATTTCATCATTTTTGTCATTTGGAAGAGAGGCATGCCGAGAAAGCTCTGTAAGCCCTAGGTTTCTAGGTTGAGCTCAAATCTCTAAGCTCCGATTTCGAAGAGAGAGAAGCCAATAGTGAAGCTTCGAAGTGAAGGTTTTTGGTTTGCTTCAGTGTTTGATCCTTAAAGATATGACTTTTGTACCATATTTTTTTTTTTGGTCTGAAAGTTCCAATTTTTCTGGCGAGTGAAACTTCAGCCATATTTCCACAGCCATCCGGTTCATCTCTCTCTTCCTTTCATCTCATTCTCTCTAACTCAGTCATGGTCTCCATTTCTGCAACTAATTACTTGTTTTTTCAATTAGGTTTTTTTGGATTTGCATGTTTTGTTATTTTTGTGTTTGTAGGTTTTGTTATTTTAGATTCTGAGTTTCAACTTTTGAGTTTCAATCTTAGAGTATTGCGTTATAATTTTTGTTTAGGGTATTGAAGATTCATGGAGTTGTGTTGGTGGATTTGGCTTTGTGGGTTTGTTATAGAATGCTTAATATTTGTTAATTTTGTTATGAACTTGCATATGTTTGTGAATTCAATCTAGAATCGGTATTTGTTTGAAACTGTTGTGAATTAAAAGTCTTTGTTCAATATGAAAGAAATTGTACACGATATAAAAATAACATGCACATGTAACAACCCGTCCTTAATTTTACAGCTTTATTAATTTAAAAAGAGTGAATTGACGACAACATGATGTAGGGGTGTGAGATTTGATAGCACACTAACCTTTATGTTGGAAATGAAGTAATAAAATTTGGAAGAATCATTCAAGTTGGGGGACAAAAAGGTAGTGGTTGGGATTCTTACAACTTTTGAAGGTCACATGCATCACATCCTCACCACATAAACACCTTCAACACAATTCCTCTTTTACCCAACGGATTTCATCATCATCATGGTAGACTTGTGTATAAATACGATTCTCACACATAGTTGCAATAACCATTAACCCCATAAAAAATTACACTTCTCAGATGGTCAAAACAATTCACAACACAAACATGTCCAAATTCCCACATGAAACTAAGGGCTTTAACGCCGAGTTCCACATGTGATACAACATGGAACCTCCTCCACTTCTAGGGTCACCAAATGCCTATCCTACGTCATCGTTTAGTTATGTGGACTCAAAGACGCCGTTGAAAAATATAGATCAAGTTCGTGGGAAACTTGACTATGAGACGAGTGTCGTTGAGTATTGGAACCACAAGCTAATGAAGGTAGAAAAGGAGCTTGTGGACCTCAACGGTAAAGCCAATGAAGCGCTCTACCATGCAAGCAAGTAGAAAGTGAAGGGTGACACGTCTAGAGAAAGGATCACATCCCTAAATTTTGAATTGTGGCAGAAGCATCAATGCCATATTGAGTCGTATGAGCGTTCCTGGGAAGGAAAGGCAGAACTAGAGAAGGAACACAACAAGGGCTTCAAGGATTCTCATCGATTAATGAAGTGAAAGGAACCGCGTCAACCATAATGGGATTATATGACATTTTATTGTTGTGCAATGTATTTGCTAACTATTATATGATAATAAACATGCGTACTATGTATCCTTGTTATATACACATACCATGTACATTACATGCATATCCCATGCACACCTTATGTATACCATATGCACAAAATATGCCATGCGCATCAAAAGCACAATGTATGCACATCGTATGCACACATCGAGAAAATTTTGTGAAATTTCTGCAATTGAACTGAAACACAAATTGGAACATACCCAATATTTTACCACATCAGGAATTAAAATTTTTCCACACATTAGTGGAAATCCATTTGGCATTAGCATGTTGGCCTTGGGATTATGTTCAAGACTAGGCACCAAAAGGGATGAGACTTACCCCATTATTTTAAGGTTCATATCTTGGAAAATGCACCATCCTTATATTAGTGAAATCCCAAACTAAGAAGTGCAAATTGGATATCAAATTTTGCCTTCCATGCTTTGTTTCTACATGGATTGGTTGGCAAACTAGTTAGCAAATTGACATAACAAGGTAGTTGCAGTGTAGATATGGTGTATATAACCGTCATGTCTTGTCTTAACCTACTAGAGGTGTGCATTGCATTCAACATGTGTAAGATGTGCTTTTTCATCATGTCAACTCATAAATGTCCCAATATTTAATAATAATATATTACAAAAGTAGTGGGTTTTAATTAATGTTTTGTTTGGGTATTTAGTTTGGCCCAAAAGGGTTTGGGAAAATGTTAATTTTCCCAAATCCAAATTATATGTTTTTAGTATTCAAGACGCAGCATGTAGTGTGCATATAATGACCATAAGTGATCATTCAAAGTGCTTAATATGTGCATAGTCTGTGCATATAATGCCATACATTGTATAGGGAAGGTGGTTATCATTAATTTACGTCTGTAATGCTATTGGGTGGTTTTATTTTTTATTTATTACGTACTTAAGTAGTTAACTTTCTGTCATGGGAAGTTGCACCGTTTGAAGGACCCTTATTCTCCATCTATTTAAGTTGTCTTGTGGTTTGTGTTTCGTTACAAAACCACAAGTTCAATTTACATCCGCCCGAAAAAAAAAACCAAAAGTTGAAAATGATGAAGAAGGGGCGCACCACCTCTTCCTCCATGCAATCTGTTTTGGACGACGTTCTTCTCAAAACTCTCATCATCATTGTTTTTCGTTCGTTAAGGGACCTTTTTTTGACGAAGATGGTCTCGAAGAAGTTCAACAAAATAGCCGAAGGCCCTCGCATCTACCAACACATGAATATTACAGACTTTAAGACCGTCAACCTGCTTAAATCATGGGGTGCGTCTGACACAGTCTCAAAGTTTATCAATTGTTGCATCCAATATGGCAACCCCAAGGCCCTCTGCATGGTAGGATGCTTTCTTTCGAGACAACAAGGAAGAAACCAGAATTGAACGTCTTAAGAGTATGATCTCAGAAGGCCATCAAGTAGCAACATACGTTTACGGTGCGATCTTGGTGTGCCATGGGTGGGATTCCAAGCACGAAGGGCTCAAACTTTCCTATTCTCTTAACCGTCACAACCCGAGGCGGTTAAGTGTATGGAATGCTGAGAGAGGTGTTGCCTGTGTTTGTCGAGTTTTTTGGCGAATAGGGAAGTAAAGACCCGAATCCTAGAACTTCACGATGACAACGCTGCCATCAAACTTTGCAGCAACTGTGGAAGTCCTCAAGGTTTGGTTACACTTCGAACGCATTGGGATGCATCTGACCATGAAAAATTCAATACATGTAATGCTTGTAGATGGCATTAGGAAGTGAATATATTATGTGGTAGAGATAGGTACTAAGTTTGTTTTTTTTGTTCGTTTAATCTTGTTGTAATCGTAGCGTTTAAATTCTAATGCAACTTTTTGTTTTCCTTTGTCTTTCATGTACTATTGAATTCGTAATTCTATGGACTTTGTACTTTTCAAATTTTCTTCGTAAAGATACATAAACAAGAAGCTTTAAAAACTAGGCATAATTACAAAAAACTAGCCCAAGGTGTCATCATTACTATATCTACCTTGCTGACACTTTTTCCCACTCATCAATGCTTGCCTATCTTTTTATTTTCTTTGGATATTGTGCATGAATAACTGACATGCACATGACATGCATATGCCATGCACAGGAAATGCACATACCTATGCACATGACATGCATATGGCATGCACATGAAATGCACAATATATGCACATGACATCTTCATGTCATGTGAACAAATCCAAAAAGTAGAAATAATGGATGGGTCTCATAGGTTTGGTGTGTGGTTGGGTTCTCGAGGTTTGTCTAAATTAAGATTAATGACGGTTAGTTATTGTGCATGCATGGTGTGTAGTTGTTTATTGTCCATACACAAACAAGAAGCTTAAAAAACTAGGCATAACTAGGAAATTGTGATAATTAATTACGAAATTGTGCATTAGTGACTTTTGGGTTGCATGAGAGGTGATGTATTTATTCATGCTTGTCCAAGAACTACTATTCTAAAAATCCCAGCCTAGATCCGCCTAGACGCTAGGCGGCTGGCCACCGCCCCAATTAATGCATAGGCGTTTGAAATAAAGAAAAGGTGCCTAGACCTGCTGAGGCACCCGCCTAAACTGCCTAGGCACTTGCCTAGCCTGCCTAGACCCGCCTAGGCACCTACCTAGATTGCGACTCACTTAGACAGAAAATAGATAACTTTCAATTTGCATTTAACTTTTTTCAATAAATTGTAAGAGACTTGTTGAATACTTAAATGAGCACACACTATATGGTTTTGTGCATCTCCAATCTTCACAGCGGTGCACAAGTTTGGTTCCAACATCATAGTGTACTATAAATAAAGGAACTGACGTGGGGAAAATATTATCTAACTATTTCCCTAAGCCTCATTCTCTCTCTTCTCTCTCTTTGCTGCATATATCTCTCCCTTCAGTAAATTGGCCACATCAAATTTGCAATTTTTAACATTTTTTTTAATTAGTTTTTGTCCAAATGGTGGTATTATGACATACATTTAACGAAGTAATCTCCACATTTGTCATGTCATCAAATATGCTAGATTTAACACAAAAATTTGCTCAATCTCCCACTCTTTACGGCAAATCTCAGCATTATAGTATGTAGATATTTATTTCTACTTGTAAGTGAAAGGTCGACTTCTGTAAATGGCAAATTCGATATCAAATTATTATTACTGATTCATTGTTTGGTTTAGCCCAAATGTCAAACGTATTAAAAAACCTTAAAAGAACTATATATATGACAAAGGGTTGTTTTATATGATGAGTCAATTTTACACTATAAATTATTCCCTATTCTTGGTATATTTTGGTTATTATTTGGTGAGATTTTGATACTTTGTCATGTATTTTTACTGTAGGACATGCGAACTTGTTCTGAGCGTAAAGTAATCAAATGGTGGAATTTTTTAGTGATTCCAATTGGAACGGGTTCATGAATCTATCAAGAACGTTGTATCAAAATTTCATAATTTTATCCCGAAGCATCTGATCGTGGGGAATTAATTTATGCCCAGCGTGCAGTGTTGACAGATTGGGCTGCAGAGCTTATTTGTGACTTTTGGGCTGGAAGATGATGGATTTTGAACTTGGGCTCTTCTTAGAACTTGAAGAGGAGGTCCTAATCTTTAATTCGAGTCATTTTGGGCCTATTTTGGAGCCACGAGATCCAGAAATGTGGCTATCTTTGTGTTGGGCAGATTTCCTAGTCATAATAGGAATGTAATTTCCAGTTATCCTTTTGTTATTTTATTTCCTAGTTTTTAGAAAACCTTTTCTATGAAGGTTTTAATTTGGAGTAGTATAAATAAGACTTTCTAGCCATTAAGAGAACCGCGGGGGGGGGGGGGGCAATGCACGCATGATTTTGGAGAAATTCAAACTTTTTACCTACAAGGTGTTTTCATTTTTTTTTCTAGTTAATATATTTTCTTTAGTTTTTATTATGATTGTTTGTAACTAGTTCTTTTTCTAGGGTTAGGCCATGAGCCTTTGCATGAATAATGTGATTTTATTAATTTGCTTATGAATTGATGCATGCTTGCTTTGAATTATTAATCACCACGATTAAACTATCTAATTGTCTTAGCGATTCGCGACCATTAGGGTTTTTAGACAAGTAATTTGATGCAATTTCTGTGGGAACATCACCCTGAAGTTGAGGAGGGCTTCTTGTGATTAGTAATTGTAAGTTCACTTAAGGCAAACATCACGCTCTTAAGGGTTGCATGGTTTTTCAAAGGGTTTTCACAAAGCTTAATGAGT